>CM036643.1:0-600000 GCA_020746105.1 Trogon surrucura
TTGTGGCGGGTGCCCTCCCCCTGGTCTGGGCTGCCTCCTCTCACAGTGGCTGCTGGGCAGATTTCACAGAAACTGCTGGAAGTTTCTGGCTAGTTTGAGCCCAGCCCTCCAGCCTGGATGTACACCCGAGATGTTGGCTGGTAGCCACTGGGAGGATGATGTGACTGTAAATGAACACAGCTCAGATCGGGCTGAGTTTTAAAGCAGGATCTTGGGGGTGGTGTGTGTGAGCCAGTCTGTTGGGAGCTGCCGGTCTTGTGGTTGGAGCAGAGCCTCCTCCTTGCTCTGGGATGCCGGCCCGGGGAACTCTTGGAGGTTGAGGGCCTAGAGGTCCAGTGTCCTTAGGTACCTATGCTGAAGTGTGCTAATTAGTCACTTAAATTTACTAGCACTTCCTAAATATTTGATCTCCAAGTAAAAATCTATAACGACGAATCAGACTCAGCACATTTCTTGGGAGTACTAGTATTCAAGATGTTTAATCATAGAATCATAGAATGGCCTGGGCTGGAAGGGACCTTAGAGATCATTTTAATCCAGCCTCCCTGTTGGGGGCAGGGACGCCACCTCTGGACTACTTCAGGCAACACGTGAGAACCGAATGGGAATCGAACCCGCGACCTTTGGTGGTACAAGCACCATGCTCAACCCACTGAGCTAAACCGGCCCTCAGGAACTAAATGATGGAGTAAATACAGTATATGTTTTCGTATACCAACAACATTCTACGGTAGAAGAGCAGAAAGCACCTGGGGCAAAACTTATCATTCTAATTAGTTCTAACAACATGGGGTGAAAAAAGAATCTCTATACATGAAGAAGTAGTTCAAGACGACCATCAGCTTCCCAATCAATTAGATCAGAGTAGCATGCCTTCCCTCATTTGAACTGGTTGACCTAGATGACTTAAATGGTCTGAATACTAATCAGTGTTAGAAGAATAAAGTCCTAGCATGAAAAACACACCAACAATCTGTGGTAATTCTTCCCCACAGTACAATAAAATTTGTCTGCAAAGTACCAAACCATGTTTCTCTTCCCTCCAGTTCTGCAATGTACGGTCACTGAAGGAGAAAGGCACCAGTATTTTTTTGCACTAGCCTCTTTTTTATCGGTTGTTGTGTCATACCAGTAGCATGCACAGTGTTTTTAAATGACTTAGCTTTAAAGTTACTCTGAAACTTCAGTTTCCCTCCCCTTCCTCACCTACCAGTAACATTGATGCTGACTAGCTTGAGGTGTGTAGTTATTGAACAGGTTAAAGGTAGAATTCTGCAAAATAGGAAAAGCATATTTATTTTACTAAGCGTACGCACAGAGATTTCAGAGGAGCAGATTTATAACACCTCCTTGACCTTTGAAAATAGAAGACATTTTGAAGATTAAACTCTTTTGTCAATTTCAATTAGAAAAATAAATATGCTGTTAGAAGGCTAACTAGTGCCTAAAATACAGAGTAAATTAAGTCTGGAAATAGTCATACCATGTACATACCCATGGCTGTACTGAAGCTAGGTTTTAATGGGAACAAGAGAACTCTCGAAGCCTCTTTCTTCCAGTCTTTCCTTTTAGTCATCTTAAGTCCTCCTTATCCTCTGTTCCACTTTCCCCATTAGCGTGACTAATAATATTATGATTAGGATTTAGTTGTCCAAACATAGACAGCTATGACATTCCAAGCATCTTAGATCCCCAGGTCTCCATGTACCTTTACAAAGGCTGACCGGATCTTCCACAAGTCAGCTTTCCTTCTGAATATCAAACAAGAGCCAAGACTCTAGTTCAGACATCAGGAACAGCACACACTGGTCTAATCCTTTATCTCCACATGCAGAAGATTTGTAATTACTCCCTCAGTCATGCTGATTTCTGACTCCTGAAGAGGAGTCTGTGCCTAAACATTCAGACACAAGGTACTTAAATTTACATGTTTAAAATACAGAGGTAGAAACCCGTTTGAAATTAAGTGACCTGTGTGTAATGAACCAAATATAGTTGTCTACAAGACAATCATGGAATCATAGAATCATTTAGGTTGGAAAAGACCTTTAGGATCATCAAGTTCAACCGTTAACATAGTGATGTCAGGTCCAACACTAAACAATGTCACTGAGCACCTCATGTCCACATCATTTAAATATCTCCAGGGATGTTTACTCCACCACTTTCCTGGGAAGCTTGTTCCAGTGCTTGACAACTATTTCAGTGAAGAATTTTTTCCTGCTATCCAATCTAAACCTCCCTTGATGCAACTTGAGGCCATTTCCTCTTGTCCTATCACTTGTAACTTGGGAGAAAAGACCGATCCTCACCTGACTACAACCTCCTTTCAGGTAGTTGTAGAGACCAATGAGGGCTCCTCTCCACCTCTGTTTCTCCACACTTTCCTCAGCTGTTTCTCAATATACTTGTTCTTCAAACCCTTCACCACCTTCATTGTCCTTCTCTGGACCCACTCCAGCACCTCAAAGCCTTTCTTGTAGTGAGGTGCCCCAAACTGAACACTGGGTTCGAGGTGCGCCTTCACCTGTACAGGGGCCAAGCCAGGATGCTCAGGCCTTGGCCACCTGAGAACACTGCTGGCTCATGTTCAGCCACTGTCAATCAACACCTCAGCTCCTTTTCCACCAGGCAGTTTCCCAGCCACTGTTCCCCAGCCCTGTATCATTGCATGGGCTTGTTGTGGCCCAGGTGCAGGACTCAGCATCTGGCCTTGTTGAACCTCATACAACTGACCTCAGACCATTGATTCAGCTTGTCCAGATCCCTCTGTAGAGCCTTCCTGCTCTCAAGCAGATCAACACTCCTGCTCAGGTTTTTTTGCCTGCAAACTTACTGACGGTGCACTCAATCCACTCATCAAGACCATTGATAAAGATGTTAAACAGGAGCGTCCCCAACACTGAGCCCTGGGGAACACCACTTGTGACCGCGCTCCAACTAGATTTAACTCTGTTCACCACCACTCTTTGAGCCCGCCATAAAGCCAGATTTTTACCTAGCTAAGAGTGCACCCATCCAAGCCATGAGCAGCCAAAACACAGGAAAAAACCCCACTTTGTATTAAAGAAAAAAAATCAGTTGGAGAACAAGTGAAATTGATCATTGACTCATTAATTACACTCAAACTTTGCAATATTGATTATTTCAAGTGTTCAGGATTAGTTTTCCATTTCTCACTGCTTTTTCATATAAGCAGAGTAATTGGTCCAGCAAAGAATGTCATGTCTTGGTTTGTTTGTTGTTTTGGGGTTTTTTAAATGAAATTTCCTGTTGCCAAGTGTTTTGAATACCTGTGCCATACCTTGGGCTTATTCAGGGAAGCACCACCAAAGGTGTAACAACCTCTCTAGAAGAAAGAACAAATATGTCCTGAAAACAAGGAAACTGAGTGGTCTCAGAGTTTGTAGTGACACAGCCAATACATCCGATGATATGTCAGTTTTCAGTTGTCTTGTCTCTGTAACGCATTCCACGTTCCTGATCCTTCTACTGTTTACAGTGGGAACTGTATTAGAATATAGTTATTTTTCTGTATATTTTTTTCTGTTTTTTTCTTTCAAAGGAAGCTATGCTGTACATGGCATTGGTATACACACTCACATGTGATTGATTGTGTATGTTATGATATCTCCCTGCCTCTGGAGACAATTTTGTGACTGATAGGTCCAGTGACATTTCAGATGGCATCATGTGCCTATCAAGAAAATAAAATTCCAAATAGTTAAGGTAGGCACACTTCATAGTTGTCTATGTTTAGATTTATTAAACATAAACCAATTTCATTGTTCAGGTGTGTAAGCTGAAGGAGATTTTTTTTAAGTATCATTCTCAGAATGTCTCCTTTTATTCAAAATGAAACTGCGAAATTCTCAAACATTTCAGGAAATATAATTCCTACTTAGTATTGTCTTCCTCATAAATTTTAGAGAAATAACACTTGTTATTCTGTACAAAGCATGGCAGGTATAGTGTCTGTTATAGTCCTTATTCCCCTGACGGATTTCAAACTCTATTTCTACTGTGTACAATTATATATACGAATTAGCACCAGAGATAATTCTTGGAGACAAATACAGATAATGAACTTCCTCTCCCCTTTCATTTCTTTAATTGGCAGAGGACTTCATTATCTTCCCGGGCTTAACACCAATCCCGGTTTCTCCACCTCCTCCCCCCGAGCGGCGCAGGGGGACAGGGAATGGGGGTTACGGTCAGTTCATCCGACGTTGGTTCCACCGCTTCTTCACTCCGGGGGAGGACTCTTCACTCTTCCCCAGGGCCACTGTGGGGTCCCTCTCACGGGAGACAAGCTTCAAGCTCTCTTCTCCGCGTGAGTCGTCCCACGAAGGGCAATTCATCACAACTTGCCCAACGTGAGACACCTCACGAGGGGCAGCCCACCCCTCGTGAGTCTGAGGCGCAGTCCTTTGGGGGAAACTGCTCCAGCGTGAGCCACCCACAACGTCCCAAAAGTCCCACTGGCCAACCTGCTCCAGCGTGGCCATTCCCTCTTCCACGGGCTACAGGTTCCGGCAGCAACTCGCTCTGATGTGGGCTTCCCACGGGCTACAGTCCCCTTTCAGGCATCCACCCACACGGCGTGGAGTCCTCGGTGGACATCTATGCGGTGATCCACATGGACACCTTGAAATCCTGAACCGGTAAGTAAGTCTTCATACTATCTTACAGTAACAGTTGAATAAATCAGGAAAGCACATTCCCATTATGGTGTAAATTACTGTGTTGAATGCTTCAAAGAAAAAAGTCCTATACACTTCCATCATGTTAATTGCCAGATATATAACGAGGGAATATAGCTGCAAATCAAGAGTAATACCAAAATTCATACAGTCTTTTCCAATAATTTTTCACTCTTAAAAAAGCAAGGATTTTTCTTGCCTTGCCATTCCTTGCTTGGATTTCAATAATCTGTAATGTCAGGGGGAGTGTCAGGAGGACGGAGCCAGGCTCTTTTCAGCGGCGTCCATTGACAGGACAAGGGGCAATGGGTGGAAGCTGGAACATAGGAGGTTCCATAAAAATATGAGGAAAAACTTTTTTACTGTGAGGGTGACAGAGCACTGGCACAGGCTGCCCAGGGAGGGTGTGGAGTCTCCTTCTTTGGAGACATTCAAAACCCGCCTGGACGCGTTCTTGTGCGCTCTGCTGTAGGTGACCCTGCTCTGACGGGGGGGTTGGACAAGATGATCTTTGAGGTCCCTTCCAACCTCTAACATTATGTGATTCTGTGATTCTGTAATGTGCCTTATAAATAAAAAAAAATACTCAGTGTATTTTGTAAATATAAAAATACTTGCTGATGTGTATTACACGAATGTCTATTTTTTTTTTCAGAAATGACTCTTCTAATTGGAGGCCTACAGTTCTTTTTACTAGATTAATTAGGAAGAAATGAGTAGTAAAGACAGGATAGAAGAGCTGAATGCTGGGGTAGATATCTGATCTCTCTTGCACCATTTTTACTCTTCACTGGCCTTCAGACAGTTGCTGCTATTCTCTGTGAGGAATACATTTTTTCCTCGGGATTCACTTGGCATCGTGGAACTTGTCCAGGACTTGTTCTGTGGAGAGGAAGTTTTTTTTTTTCCTTTCCAATGGATAAAAGGTACTGAAAAAGTCTTCTGTTTTCATAGTTGGAGAAAGAGACTGTAAGCTGTTTCCCTTGTCTCCAGTCAAACTTGTTGTTCCTTAATGAGTCAAAGGACCTCACATGTTCAGGTAGGTGATGAAAAAAAAATAGCAAAACAGTATGTTACTGTTCTGAATAGATCAATGCATCTTTTGTACAGACTTGTTTTCCTCCTGTGCGTACACAAACAAAAAGTACGTAGATTGGAATGGAGTGTGTTCATGTGATCATTATGTGCTCTCATTTCTCTTAAGAGCAGTGAGAATAAACCTTACAATCTCCATAGTAAATCACGTGCAACACAGACATCTACTTCAAGGTCAGTCAAGGACCACCAAAATGTCCATGAAGAGAAACAGGCATTTCTAGACTGCAAATATGTGGTGTATTTTGGGAGGATATATAGCTGAAGGCAATACTATACTCTAGGTTGTCAATACTCAGTTAGTGCCTTAGGCTTATATCCATTGATTGTAAAAGCAATCTATAGCAAAACAGCTAATAGAAACATGTAATACCTAAGTTATTGAAGTTAAACCATTCGCTAGACAGATGTCTAAACCAAAATGAAAATGAGAAAAAATTACTCTTCTCTTTCAAAGACAGGTGTTTAATACAAGTTAGATGAATCACCCGGTGAAAGAGCCAGACTTTATATTCACTAAAAACTTCTTGCTTAAACATAAACTCCTAAAATAATGTGTAGTCAAGAGAGCTGTAATCTCTGTAGCAGTCTCTCCTGATATACCTCACTGCTGTCACTGAAAAATACAGAGGTGGATCATTTCCTAATAGGAAATGAAGAAAATCCAACACTCAAAATTCTGTGTTCAACTAATATTACATCTATGTGTTTAGCCTTTTTTATCTATATACATGAACTTTCTTGGTGCTCTGTTCAGCAATATGAGTGTCAACAGCCAAAGTCTCTGTGTTCTTCCATCTTCCATCCTACAGGAGCGTGCATTACAAAAGTCTTCTGGAGCCCTTTGTGCTAAGTTTTGACCTGTTTTTTCCAGTGTTCCTATTGAAAGCAAGTCAACGTGTCGTTGGAAACAGACATATGCCCCTCTCTCTTTGTTTCTTGGAAGCAACACTGGTTCTACTATATAAAAAGTTTCCACGGGGAATAGTATAATAAGTGCCCTAATTCTTCACACAACTTGCTTTTTTGGAACTCACATTTGCTTTTTCTTCTGCTTTGACACCCGCAGGGATAGCTGTGGGCACCTAATATGGAATGAGGAATCAAACTGCCATCAATGAGTTCATTCTGCTGGGATTTTCCTATGGGCTGCAGGTCCAGATCTTACTTTACCTGGTCTTTCTGGTCACCTACATGGTAACAATCACTGAGAATGCAGTCATCATATTTGTGGTGAAAAGGAACCATCACCTCCAAAAGCCCATGTATTACTTCCTGGGGAACTTGTCCTTCCTGGAGATCTGGTACATCTCAGTAACATTGCCAAGACTTTTGTTCGGGTTCTGGTCACAGAGTATGACTATCTCATTCTCCAGCTGTATGACCCAGTTATACTTCTTTATCTCCCTTATGTGCACCGAATGTGTCCTCTTAGCTGTAATGGCCTATGATCGTTATTTGGCTGTCTGTCATCCCCTGCGTTATCCAGCCATCATGACTGACAAGTTGTGCTTTCAGCTGTCAATTCTATCATGGGCAGGAGGCTTTTCCATTTCCTTGGTCAAAGTGTCTTTTATTTCACGCCTCACATTTTGTGGTCCACAAGTCATAAACCACTTCTTCTGTGACATCTCTCCAGTCCTGAACCTTTCCTGCAGTGACATGTCCCTTGCAGAGACAGTAGACTTTGCATTAGCCTTGGTGATCCTGCTGGTACCTCTCTTGATAATTGTTTTCTCCTACTGCTCTATCTTGTCAACTATCTTGGGTATGCCTTCTGCCCAGGGAAGGAGAAAAGCCTTTTCCACTTGTACTTCCCATTTCAGTGTAGTCATTATCTTCTTCTCAGCCACTCTTTTCATGTATGCCAGGCCCAGGAGGATCCATCCATTCAACCTCAACAAAATCGTGTCTGTCTTCTATGCTGTGTTCACTCCAGCACTGAATCCTCTAATCTATTGTCTGAGGAACAAGGAGGTAAAAGAGATTCTGCGAAAGATCATAGCACAAGCTGTTCTGCACACCAGTAAGTTCCTAGGCTAAGGATACAGAAGTACATGGACTGTAGTGACAAGTCTCCTTCTTGAAATGTAGTGGAATAAGATGACTACAATTTGATCACTCAGTTGGCACTATCTCACTGCACTGAAGTCTGGCAAGGAAGAAATTGTTCCGTTGTTTCTATGTGGAAATGTCTTCTCAATCATGAGGGTGCTTTGATGACTGAAATACACTTGGCTGTAAATTATTCTGCTACAACAGTAATATAAGAAGTCACACTAGAAACTTAGCTGATGGATAATTTGGTTTTGAAAATCCTAAACCTGAGATTTATTATTTTCAAAACCATGATGGAATATTGGATGTCACTGAAAATCAGTTGGCCAAATCCCTACAGACACAGTTAAGAGAACATCTGCCAAAGAAGTAGGCTGGCTTCCTTATTCTATTACAATCTTACTGAACACAAAAAATATTATTCTGGTTGTAACTATATTATTTGCATATCCATACCTTCACTCAGCCTCATGTTTGGCATTGCCATACATGTGTAACAGTTTAATACATTAACGTATGTATAGCAAACCGGACTTGCAGAGCATTGTACACTGAAGAATTTGTGAATCCTGCTTTACTACACACACAGCTTGGCCCCCAGGTCTTCACTATGCTGTGCATATCCGTTGGCCGTAGGTAAAGCCTGCAGTCAGACTTCTGTTTGGTGCCCATGATTCCTCCACTTGTGTGTCTTTGCCTTTACAGCAAGAACTTTGTGTGTGTACAACCTTTCTGTCTGACAGTAGGGCTGCTGGATAGAATTGTTCCCTTTCAAGAAAATCCTGTAATAGCTTGGCTGACCAAAACTGGGTAACATTTCCACAGATGAATCTGCACGGCATGCTGCTCCCTGGTTAGAGGTCTGATTGATGCTGCATGAATCAAGGTTCCCAGCATCTGACATGATAATCAGATTTTCTTTATAGTGTTAACTTCAATAAATGGCATTTCAAGTGATACTTCACAGTCTAAGACCCCTTCTTACTGGTATCATAATAAACCAGCCCCTCAAGGTACAAAACACAGGGCTTGAGGCACCAGTGCTGGGAGATCTGTCTTACTCATACGGACCAGAACCAATGCGGGATCCAGCGCACAGTGTGTACAGTTATGGAATTAGTGCTCTAGTGTCACTCTAAGCTGTACATAAAAACATAAAAATTATGTTTCTCCTGGGTGATGCAGCAGTAGTACTACTTTTTCTCTAGTTTGTTTTAGTCGACTTGTTCTTTCAAATTTTTCAGGATGTATAAATAAATCTTACAGGATTTAAATGGACATCCACTACCTAGTCCTAGCTTGATAACACCTGACTTTACATGTCTGTCTTATACTGATGTAAAATACTTACCAAAAGGGTCTAAAATTGCTAGGTCAGTTAAAGACATGAAGGGGACTTAACAACAAAAACTTTTGTTGAAAGCATGATCATTCTGATAATATTTATTCCTAAGGAATATGTTGGTCTCATACTGCAATAGTGAGTATTGCTATTATTCGGTCAATAATTCTATGACATGTCGCATTTTTTTATGAATACTGAAAATCACCACCCTTCAGGTTCCCATTTTTCCTGATAATGCAAAGTTGGATAGTAACAGTATAGATGAAAATGATACCATTATTAGGTGTCATCACTTCTAGCATCAACATCGTTATTTAAGAATTTCGAATATCTGAATTAACTCTTCCATAGCTATTATTCTGGAAAAGAACGATGAATTACTGTAATAACAAATTATTGAAATAAATCCCACAGTTAATGGTAGCCATTGCAGAGTGTGTTTATTCTGTTATACCATAGACTTCTCCATAATATGCATGGGATTCATCTTTTCTGTTTTAACGTTATGGTGGTGTAGGCATGCACACCAACCTTCCTAGGCTTCACAAAAATACAGAGGCATCTTCGTGGTGCCTGTAATCAGACAAAAGATCATAAATTTGTGTCAAGCTAAATCTCACCTGTGCCCAGTTGTCAGCACTGACTATAAATAGGAGCACAGGGACATTAATCTATGTGGAGCATTTTATGTGGGAGTATCTGTTATGGGATAAATTCCATCCATGAGCTAGTAGCTTTCTTGCCTAACTTCTGTGATTGCTACGAGCTTCCTAAACATGTAAGTCTAGTGACAGTTGAAAGGTCGTAAGACAGTCAAAATAGTCCAGATATACTGACAGTTGATTATCCAGCCCACTCATCTGCGGTGCCTCCGAAGTCAACAAGGAAGGACATGTATATCTAGAGGGATGACGTATCTTACACAAAATATATCATTAAAAAAATTGGGTAATGTTGTTCTTTGCCATTGTTTCTTCTTTTTCCTTCATTGCAGACTGTATAAGGAGCCAGGAGGAATGACTTTGACTTTTCTTATAATATTCATAAAACGAGTTGTAAGGTACAGACTGTTTTAAGAAGAGGCACCAAAATATAAAGTGTTTACTTGCATCTCAGATTTATTATAAATATTGCTGTAATGTTGGTTTTCATTATTAATTATCTTAAGCAATGTACAAGAAAAAAATAAAAATGAAGAATATTGTGCAGTTGGGTTTTTTTAATGGGTTGGGAAAAGAACAAAGACTACTACACGTTACATGTAGTAGTATGTTACACAGGAATGCATCCAGATGAGTTTTGAATGTCTCCAGAGAAGGAGGTTCCACAACCTCCCTGGGCAGCCTGTGCCAGGGCTCCAGCACCCTCACAGTAAAGAAGTTTTTCATCATATTTAGATGGAACTTCCTGTTCCAGCTTGTGCCCGCTGCCTCTTTCCCTGTCACTGGGCACTGCTGAAAAAGAGTCCGGTTCCATCCTCATTGCACTCACCCTTTAGATATTTATAGCCTTTGATAAGGTCTCCTCTCAGTCTTCTCCAGGCTAAACAGTCCCAGGTCTATCAACCTTTCCTCATAAGAAAGATGCTCCAGCATTAGGAAACGTACACTATGATATTTCTGTAGCTCCAGAAATATGTGATGAAGTGAAATTATTAATCTCATGAAACTCATGACTTAAACATTTTCTACAATTTTTCCATGCAGCATTTAAGGACAGACAGTGGCAGGACTTTATGTCACAGATGTATGTTAGGTCAGTCACACTCCTAGACATAAACTGGAAATAAGTTGGAAATAAATTCCAGCTTTGTTACTTAATTTTGGCCCTGAAGTCATGCTTCTGAGGACTGTCAAAAGCATGAGATCTATAGCAGAGAAAACTGTGCTACAGACTTCTTGTTACTAAGAGGTGTTAAGGGTGCAGTTGTTTCATATTCACATACAAGATTCCTGAAAGATACACTGCTTAAGTGAGCCTTTTCCTTCACTGGTCTTCAAGAACTACCAAACCACAACACACATATTTTAGTCATGTATGGGAATTGATTGTTCACCAAGTGACATGTTTGAAATTAGTTATAAATTGTAATGTGGGACAGCATCAATAGCAGCAGTATCCTGAGTTCTTCTGCTGGTCTACAACACCTATGTATGAGATTTCTTTTGGAATCATTCTTTATGACACTGAAGCTGAACAATTTAGTGTTTATATTAGCTCAAGAACTGTTCTTTCTGGCAGTAGGAATGGACTTCAATAAATTTCACTCTGGTTTGGAGCAGACTTTCATCCTTGTCGCTGCAGGATTTGTATTCCCAAATGGATGTGGACTATATCCCTCCCACTAGAGCTTCACCTTGAAGTTTCACTGAGAAAGTACAAATACAATGATCCTATGTGACAACTCCCTTTGATTTGGGTATATTATGACATAATAGTAATTACCTCAAAGCCAAAGACAGCTCTCACTATTGCAGTAGGACATCTGGGTTTATACAGAAGTGTACCTCAATTTATCTAAAACTGGAGAGAGTTGAGGGGACATCTATGATTCCAACTAATGCACATGCACCATGTGTAGCAACCAGCCTGTAACAACTATCCCCTATTGCTCCGATCAGCACTAGCAAGTCTCAGTGGACAATAAATAGTGCTGGAGAAAATCATCTCTCCTGCTTCGCTGGAAAAGGTGCTTGGAGCAGACTGCTTTCCTGGAGACCCCAACATTTAGCTTCTCTGTCTTCCTTTTGATCCACCACCCTTCCCACAAGGTAACTTCAGAATTCACGAGTGCCATCAGCTGCAGGTCCCGCACGTAAATTCTTGTGCATGCAAAGCCTATCTTTAACAGTTCTTTAACCTTTCTGATGCTCTGTATCCTAGCTGTGAATAGACTCACGAGATACTTTGGACCAACTGAATTTGAGAATAGCAATCATCTCCTGGAGCAGACCACTTAGAAAACAGAAATTATCTTTGTACTATTCAAATGCTGCTCATGATAGATGGATACTGTCGGGACTTTAAGTGATTAGTCCTTAAAAATATACCTGCTCTAAACATTTTTTTTCTTGTTCTACAGGGTAAAATCTGTAGCGGAGAGTTTGAAGACAATAGTAAATGTGCAAACTTCAAAGGCAATAATATGAAAGAAGAAAGATCAGCAAACAAAAAGGAGACAAAATCATATGCATAAGACTGCCTGATTTTCTTTGCACGCTTTTATAATCTGTTCAGAAGATCTTTTAAAAATCTGACTGACTTCTAAATTCTGATCCATTTCCCTGTTCAGTCAGTCAACTGTATTTTGATTGACAATTTGCCTGGCTGTTCACAACCTCATCAGCTACTGAGTCCTAAAATGAAGATAGAGTAGTTCTGCAAGGTACCAAAGAGAGATGTTTCCTGTGAACCTCAGCGAAGTGAGCGAATTCAGACTCTTGGGTTTTTCTGAAGTCTCTCACTTGCATCCTTTTCTCTTTGTAGTCTTATTTTCTCTTTATATCCTCAGCTTGATGGCTAACACAGTGATTGCTCTGACAATACATGGTGATAACGCCCTTCACATCCCCATGTATTTCTTTCTCATTCAGCTGTCCTGTTTGGATATCTGCTATTTGTCAGTCATTGTACCGAAGATTCTTGAGAACCTGATGGTGGGAACAATAGGTATTTCCAAGACAGGATGTGCAATGCAAATGTTTTTCTTCCTTTTCTTTGGAGTTGCAGAATGTTTTCTCTTGGCTGCCATGTCATTCGACCGATGTGTGGCAATATGCTACCCCTTGCATTACATTGTCATTATGAACAGTAGGGTCTGCAAAAGCCTAGTTGCTGGAACTTACATTTGTGGGACTGCTGTAGGCTTAGTACACACCATCATAACATTCAGCTTACCATTCTGTGGTCTTGCCATCGACCACTTCTTCTGTGAGATTCAACCTCTCTTGGAGCTGCTTTGTGGTAACACTTCCCCAAGTGAAATTCAAGTCATTGTGGTGGCTGTCTTTGCTATTGTGAGTCCCTTCTTACTGATCATTTATTCATATACTCGAATCATCTCCACAATTCTTAAGATGTCGTCAGCTGAAAGCCAGCAGAAAGCATTTTCTACTTGCTCCTCACACCTTTTAGTTGTGACTCTTTTCTACGGTACAGCAAGCTCCACATATCTGCGGCCAAAATCCAGCTATTCTGCATCTGTTGATAAGTTTCTTTCACTTTCTTATACTGTGGTAACTCCTTTACTGAATCCTATCATCTATAGTTTGAGGAATGAGGAGGTGAAAGGAGCCCTTAGAAAAAGATGGAGGAAAATTAATCTAGTTTGGAAATAAAACAGAGTATTTCCTTTTTTTCTTTTTTCTTTTTTTCAGATGGTGTTAGTGGTATTTTTTCACTGTAAATTCTTGTTCAGTAAGAATCATTTCCAAATACTTGCACAGAACATTTCAACTTTTTGGGGAGGAGTGCGGGAGAAGAGTGGGGATTTTTAACCACAAGAGACAGGGCTAGCAGAGTTCTGTTAGGATTTTGAAAGGAAACTTCATCCAAATACTTGAGAAAATCTTAAATAAACAAACCTTCTGTTTTTCTTTTCCTTGTGTTGTGGTTTGACCCTGGCAGGCAGTGAGGTACCCACACAGCCGCTCTCTCACTCCCCCTTCACTGCTAGAGAAGGGAGAGAAAATATTTCAAAGGGCTCAGGGTTTGAGATAAGGACAGGGAGATCACTCTCATTTACCTTCCCAGACAAAACAGACTCGATTTTGGGGAAATTAATTACATTTATTAAGAGAACCAATTAGAGGGGAGTAGTGAGAAATGAGGGGGAAAAAAAAAGCAAACAGATCTTAACAAACAGAACACCTTCACCCCATCCCTCCCTTCTTCCCGGGCTTAACATCAATCCCGGTTTCTCCACCTCCTCCCCCCGAGCGGCGCAGGGGGACAGGGAGTGGGGGTTACGGTCAGTTCATCCAACGTTGGTTCCACCGTGGTTTCTTCACTCCGGGGGAGGACTCTTCACTCTTCCCCAGGGCCACTGTGGGGTCCCTCTCACGGGTGACAAGCTTCACGCTCTCGTCTCCGTGTGAGTCGTCCCACGAAGGGCAATTCATCACAAACTGCCCAACAGGAGACACCCCATGAGGGGCAGCCCACCCCTCCTGAGTCTGAGGCGCAGTCCTTCAGGGGAAACTGCTCCAGCGTGAGTCCCCCGCGGCGTCACAAAAGTCCCACCAGCCAACCTGCTCCAGCATGGGCATTCCTCTCTTCCACGGGCGCCACAGGTTCTGGCAGCAACTTGCTCTGATGCGGGCTGCCCATGGGCTACAGCCCCCTCCAGGCATCCACCCACACGGCGTGGAGTCCTCTGCACGGTGGACATCTACGCGGTGATCCTCAAGGTGGACATCTACACCCCGCCCATGGGCTGCAGGGGGACAACCCGCTTCACCATGGTCATCACCATGACCTGGGGGACTCTCTGCTCCGGCGCCTGGAGCTCATCCTTCCCCCCTCCTTCTTCACTGACCTTGGTGTCTGCACAGATTCTCACTCCTCCATCTCTGTGCCAGCTGTTATGGCGCAGTTCTTTTTCCCGTTCTTAAATATGTTTTTCACAGAGGGTTCCTCTCCTATCACTTTACTGTCAGGCTCAGCCTTGGCCAGCGGCGGGTCCCTCTTTGGAGCTCGAGGAGCTTCTAGCAGCTTCTTGCAAAAGCCAGTCTGCAGCTCCCCCCACCCCCGCCACCAAAATCTGGCCAGGTCGACCCAACACACCTTGCTATGTGCCAGAATTTTTAAAAACATGTTTTGCATAGTTCTCACTTTTTGAATAGAAAAGTAGTGTTTAGGAGCCTGATTTTACTGAAAGAACTGAGAAGAACAAGTTTTTGACGGTGTGTATTAATTTCCTGAAAATTTTAGTAAATTTCTTTGGGGAAAGGAAAGGACAATTCCAGCAATAATAAAGAGTCCAGGAAATTACTAATTACCAACTATGAGTTCTGAGGTTGTTACTGGAAGTAAAAAGCGTGCAAAATGGACTGCCCTAGAGATCTATGTTTAATTTCAGAGTCATTGTTTTAAACATAGGTGAGGAACAGTCGATGATGCTTAGAATTTGGATCAATGTCTGTATTTTCGATCAACATCATTGCTTTGATGTATGACTTTTGCCTTTAATATTTCTACTATAGTTTAAGGGTGTTATTAGCCCATATGTGATTTTATTAACAGAGAGATCTTAGCACTCCATAACTTAAAAAATAAGATTCACTTACCCTAATTTAAGTGTATAAATGTCACCTGTGCAAGTCTGGGAAAATGAATTTAATATTTCCTTGGAAAGTGAGGCAAATAGCCTCCTCCAGAAAGAATGTTTCCTGCATATTGAAGGTATACCTTTCAGAAGCTGAAACATCTTCCAAAATTAGCGATTTGGAGACTACAGACTTGAGATTCCCTAGCTTAAGAATGAGTAATTAATTTTGTTTCATATGAATTAGGTGAGCAAAGGCATTTGTTAGATATGACTCAGGATCTATGGAAAACCCAAACCCTTCTGCAGAGATGATCAGAAGACAGTGAGGGAGTTCAAAACTATCTCAAATGCACCTAGGTGGTGTTTCTTCTGCACCTGGAGTCCTGTTCAGATATGCCCAGTGAAAGCAGATGAATTCCAGTCTAAATACAGAAACCCATAAATGAAATAGAGAATAAGAGAAATAAAAAAAATAGGAAAAATAATAAAAAAGTGATATATTCAAAGAGAATGTGAGCTAGTGGCCTAGTGGTCGATATCTTCATTTATCTGGGATGCTCCAGTGTATCTTCTGTGCATTCAAACTCTTCCTGTCAAAGAGCAAATGTTTTTTGTGGGTTCTGTGTCATACCTCACAGACCTCATTACATTTTGGTTACCTAAGCGTTTGTCATTTGGATGTAATCTGACTCCAGATCCAGACTCCTCTTTGCAGCTGTCTGCGAGCCTGCTGGGTGTCACAAAGAACGAATCCACAAAGTTGACGTTGACAGGAGACTGAATCTACTGCAGAAGTCTGGCTGGTATCTGTAATCCACAGTGACAGTTTAGACATTCACTTCACATATAGACATTTGGATATTCTCACGCCTAAATAAAGATTTCTAGTGTCATTTTAGGTGTCCAGGAGAATTGCATCTGTCCCACAAACATCATTTCAAAGTGATGAGAGCCTCTTACAGCTCTTGCCCCTCAGTCTTATGTTAGAAATCCGATACCTGACCTGTGTTGGGATTCCGTGCCAATAATCACTTGAGAGATATTGAGACTATCATTCAGTGAGTCTACATGGTAAGTGCAAAGACGAAATCAATTGTTTCTGAAGAAAAGATTTTCTAAATTTATCTTAAAATCTCTGTCTCTCCAAGCTTTTTATGACTACCATTAGATCACTCGTAATTATCTTTGGCTTAGTGAAAGTAAAGATGTGATTAAATTGACAATCCATGCTCTTCATTAAACATCTCCTTAGTGTAAGCCCTTCAGCTTTTAGGGTACATTGTTTTCTGATTACATCAGCAGTGATACAAAGTATGTCTCAAATACACTTTTACAATTTAAAACGGAGATAAGATTTGAAAAGATGATTGATCGAATCTCTTATTGCCACCTCATTTGCTGTTTTAATTAATAATGAAAAAATACTATTTTTTTCTATTTTAATTAATATTTTTTTACAAATTAAGATATGAATAAAACCAAACATCTTGAACTTCTGCAAGGAGCTACACCTTGTAATTCTGTGGAATCAAGCTCTCAAGATAAAGGTTCAGACATATAATTAAGAAAAAGGTACAGTGATGGTATTCATATTTAAAATTATTTCCAGGAATGAAAGAATAATTTCAGGAGTCGTTCATCTCCTTATCATTCCAATTACATTTGGGTTTTGAGGACTTAATAGGAAGAATTTTATTAACAGTTACAGAACATTACAGTGGCTAGATTTAATTAAATGGCCTCTTCTGAAAGAGTCATTTTGCAAAAATGGTCAGACAAAGACGCAGTGAAGATAAAAACACAGTGAGTACATTTAAAGCGACCAGGAAATAATCTGGCCAATCTATAGCACATGTCTACATATAAGAAAAGGCCAAGGATGTTTCTTTAGGGTAAGTTTAATTATAACCTTTTTTGTTGTTAATAAAGGAGGTCTACACAGATCAGCTAAGATGCAGGAACCAGTATTGCAGTTATGGACACGTCATGAGATGAACCGTTCTCTAAGAGTTTACAGCATTGCTGACATGTCACAGGACTAGGATACTTGGCTTTTTGTTGTTGTTCTTTGCTGGGTTTTTTACTGGTTGGTTGTTCGGCTGTTTTCTGTAGGGTTTTTTAATTTGAAAGAATAAATTAATGTCTTGGTGGGTTCAAAAGGAAGACTTTTTTTCTAACTGCTGAACAGAGAAACAGCAAAGAGCACTAGTTTAGATCTCAATAAACATGGTATTTACAGGATTACATGAAAAAAAACCTCTTAGCTTGTTTCTTTGTTATTGTTTCTCTCCTGACTTCAGCTAATTTCACTGTCAGATCTCACAGTTGAAAGCTGCTGGCTTTGAAATAGCGCCAGACAGCGCGATGAATTACATTGGGCCCAGATCATCAAGAGCGGAATAGCTCAGGTTCGAAAGGGCGGCTGGAGTGCCACAGTCCAACACTCTCTGTTCAGAGTAGGGCCAGCTAAGCTGCTTGATGTCTTTCCCAGCTGGCTCTTGAATATCTCCAAAGATGGGGACTTCACAGCCTGTCTAGGAAAATAATTCCATTGTATGACTACCCTAACATTAAATATTTTTTTTAAATTGGATACCCAGTATCCCAGTTAGTGCCCTTTGACACTGATAATTGCAAATATGTGCTGGAGGGCTACAAAAGAATCTTTTTTTAAGTGACTCAGGGCTATGCATGAAGAACTGCAAGTTCTGGTTCCCAAGGAGAGCTTTAACACCCACATTTATTTCATCACTTTTAAGGTATTTTTGTTTTTTTAAAAAAACTTTAAGACAATAATATAAATCTTACCCAGCATAAGCAATCTTCGTAAGACAGTTACACAACAAAGGCTGCAGAACACCAGATATACATCTGGAAAGGACAACCTCTAGAAATCCTTACCAATATGAACTATTATATTTCTAAAATTAATATGTTTGGGATCAACCAGGGATACTCTATTCCCAGCATTCCTTCTGGAATTCGTGATAACATTTACTTTCTAACATGTAGGACATTTATTGTGACCTATTTCTAGCAGGCTCTTTTACAGTTTGCTCTAGAAATGTTTCTGTTATCAACCCCATTATTAATGACTGCTTTCCAGTTTGGGGTAAAGAAAAGGGAAAGATTTTTTTCAAAATCCCTTTTCTAGAGGCTCTGTTGCAGCTAAAAGTTAGCACTGGATGTCAGCTCTTATAATCCCTCTCCAATAAACTACTTGATCATGACTGCTAATCGTGAGCTGAAATCAGTCGAGGCATAGCATAAATTCCAGCAGAAGGTATCTGGGTGTGGACAGAGGTTTAGGAAATTCCAACAGCTATCAACAGCTTGGTAGTAGGTATCTAATTGCAAGCGCAAAATACTTTAGTTTTAGAGATGCAATTGTGTGATGTGCCAGTAGGTTTCAAAGTCAGGAAAAGGTACCTTTTATTTGCTAGGATAGACTGCGTAACTTGTTAACACTCTGGTGCATCACCACTAGTAAAAACCTGGTGCAACTCTTTCTGCTTGTGGAGTTCCTAAAAGGTTCTGTTTCTCAACTGCAAGCGCTCCACCAGATGTCTTAGATGCCATGAGGCATCAAGTACAGCCTTTCTGTAGGGAACCGATTCACTGTTGTACATCATTCACAACATCCAGTGTGGGGTGAGTCCTGCCCAGCGACATCCTTCCTCCTGCAATCCAGTGTCCCATCATGAACAGCCTCTCGGATTTTCGTATATGTACTGTCTTGGGAAAATCTTCCTATAAAAGAATCAAGTCCTTTGACAAAAGAAACTTAAGTCTGTTTTTCACCATTTTTTGAGGGTATAGCACTGGGAAGCAGAGCTATTTTTTAATATGTACAGGAATGAGCAACATAGAACTTGTGTCTTAACGTGATCCTTTCTCACACACGTACAAAGTCTGATGGCCTTACTTCTGATACATACTACACTGAGTGAAAGAAAAATTGGTCTTTTTTATTTGTGAGAATGTATATGGAGATCATGAGTCAAAACCAGTCCTCTATTCCTGGAGCAGAGAGGGTATGAGTTAAAATATATGCTTTGAAACAAGACAATAATTCTTGTGCTAACAAGCAGATTATTTATACCTTAACTTGGACAGATCAGGAGTTAACTGCAGTGTGTCAGTGTTCACACAGATGACTGAGCCTCAGGAAGACCTACACTGAGAAACACTGGTGAGCAGAACGCATTTTAGATACAGGACAAGGTTAGACCTGGATACAACAGCAGGGTTGGGGCCTCAGATTTTCCCACTGATATTAAAAATATATTGAATTTGCCTCTGAAACTCTGAAGACTTTCTCCAGCTCTTCTCTTCTGCCTTTGCTGACATCCTGTGCTTTCCCCTGCTCTTCCCAAGACAATGAAGCTTCTTTCCAAGATGCTGATTGCTTTCATCCCAAGGCACTAGAGTTTCACCAAGTTTTAACTAGGCCTTTGTGTTTAGCTCAGTCTCTCTCAGGAGTGGCACTGGGCTGTAAATAATTGAGGAGAGGGCCAATCACTAGCTAGGGAAGTTTTTATCTCAAGAGTGAGTCTAATCCCAGACGTCCTTGTTAGCTTCAACTCATTGTTCCTAGTTTTTTACTGAAGACAAATATTTCATTGTTTGGAGGCAGGATGACATCAGTCCAAAAACTAGAGACTTGGAACACCGATCTCTCTGATGTTGCACCCTTATAACATCAGAGCTGGGCAGAGTTAGAATTTTCTCAAAAATGTCTGAATAGCTCCAGGGGCTGTCAGGATATTGCATTGATGTCGTTGGACCAGCACGCACCTGCGTGCAAATCAGTCTTTGCCTAATCCTGGTCAGAGAAAACATAACATTATTTAACAAGTCCCAGGAACAAGGACCAAAGGTGGGAAAAATTGCTTCTCTGCAAGGGTTGGAGATCATAGGCAGTATTCCTGGCTGGTGTACGTTCCTTTAAGCACTTGCTGCAATGTAAAATGAGCAGGGCAGGATGTCCTCCTGTATGGCCTAGTCTAACATAGAAATGGGTGCCCTGGTAACTCTCAGACTAAACCTTCTCTTTCTTACCATTACCAGTAAATAAGGACATATATTAAAAACTGCTCCTTTCACACAATGTTCTGACTCCTTTTTTTTTTCCACCAGAACCTACAAATAAGCCTCAGGACAGTGCCTCAGAGTGAAAGGGGAATTCTGAGTTGCAGACTCCTCTTTTCCCGTCCGGAAGCACTGCACTGTCAAAGCGTACCCAATGCCTGGCATAGCAGGACCAGGTCAGGAACGGCTCTTTTTCTAGGCTGTAACTTTCAGTCTAGGCCCTATTAAAATGGTCAAAGGAGACTGCCATCTGAAAGCATCTGAAAGCATCTGAAACCTCAACTGTGTTCCAAGCAAAGTGCAGCCCAGAGTTTTGAACTCAGCCGTGCTGGTCTTGTTACTCAAGCCTTGAACGTTTCTCTCAAGTGACCTATTTACACCATCCATCACAGCACATTTCACTATTTTTTCACCTTGAGTTATCCATTCTCTCCTTTATCCACAGCAATCATTTTCTTCTGTTGTCCACACTCCAGTCTGATGTTATCTCACTGCTGTCTCCAACTCCTCATGACATCCCAACTCCTCCTGTTGTACTACAGTTCTTGTCTGACTAGTGTTAACTAACTTTGGCATCCCCCGCTCCAGGTCTCGACTGAATTAATGCAGTACCCATTGCCAATGATTTGAACTAATCCAGCCATCACTGACTTTAAGAACTCCCCTAGCCGTCTCCATGAATTTCATGTTATTTTATCCTACTGCCCCAGCATGGCCTGACCATTATGCCCTGTCCTTTGGCCTTGGACATATTCCTCATCCTTCTTTGCACTGTTCACACTAAAAACACTAACCTTGCTCTGGTCTTATCCATATTTCTTTCTTTCACTACCTCAGTTCAGTACATCTGAGTTAACCTATTGCGGCCTTTTCCACCTGTGTCAAAACAACTTCTTGTCTAGTGAACACATTTGATTCCTGTGTTGTACTCGGCCTTTGACCCTAAATCACTGTTCCAAAACTCCCCATATGCTATTTTGTTGTCCTGACTTAGCCTGTCCACTCCAGCTATGTTTACCACACCACTGAGAGCTGCTACGTCATCATGAATCATGAGCTTTTGAATGAGACCCCCTGGAAATCTTTTCTTTATCCACAGTTTTCAGTGTGCATCTACAGTGTGACCCCTCCTGATGTTTTGTTTTGTGGAGAAAACTGTTACCATACCCTGTAGGCAGAGATTAGGAAAATAGCTTAAATATATTCACAGGTAGGCAGTTACCAAGATGATGAAAGAGGTCCTAGTTGTCTTAATTTATGTTCTAGGGCAAGTGGAAGCTTAAGCGTACAGTGTGTGTCTGTGTGTTCCTGCTGAAACTGAGCCATATCTGACTTGAAGAACATGGCCTATTCCAGTTTTATGAGCTAATCACATTTGAAATTGCCTCCAGATTTGTCTGAGAAGACAGCTGCAGCAAAGGATCTTTGATTAACTTGACTGCAGGAGCCTCTAAGATTCACCTTGGCATATTCAGAGCACCTACATCAAACCACTCTCCAAGGCTGGCCTTTTACATGGAACTGCCTTCCCTGATCATGTCTATCAACACACTGCTCACCCAGCATGTACTGCTGTTTCCTCTTCTCCGCCTGCGTTTTGTCATAACCCTTGCCTCATTCCTCAGTTGTATATTGTCTTCTGATTTTATCACCTGAACATGAAACACAGCCTTTCCTGTTATCTCCATCACTGTTTCAGCCTGCACATTCCTCATTACGCTACTCTACTGACCACCAGCATCTAACCCATTAGTGGCTTAAGCACTCGCGACAAGCCCATCCTTCAGGCTCAGTCACACTCTCTGTCACCAGTAGTTTCCAGATGCCTGACAGCAGTGGAGCATCATCTTTGATCTAGCTGTTTAAGTTCCCCTTTCTGCTGAGTAACCCCGGTGTGGCAGGGCTAGGGGAAGGTTAACTGAGGCTTCTGCTTTCTCCTGTTCCAGCTGGCTCAGGCAAGAAGTAGCTTACAATGAACGCTGGTGAACAGCAGATGGAAGCAGAAGCCTGAGTATATGCTGCAGGCACCATCTCCAAAGACAGACAGCTGCTAGAGCTGCTACTGCACAAGGGAGAGTTGAGGGCGTGGTGGGAAAGGAGGTAGATCACCAGACTTTGCAGCACTATGCAACAAGCACTGCTGGAGTTATTTCTTGAACACCACATCTGGCAAATTCATTGGCAGTGGAGAATAACATGGCCACAAGATTCACCATTGTCTCCTCCCTTAGTTTGATTCACTTTTGCAACACATCTAGCCTGGTCTGGCTTCATATTTTGCCCACAACCTCAATCTTTATGAATGCTGCCTTACTCTGGTACATCCATTTTAACTCGTCGTCTAGCCTGGTGCATATATATTTTCTTAGAATCCTGGATATCCCACGCGCTGGTGCTATCAAACCTGACACACAGAGTAGTATCTCTATTTAGAGTCCATACCTTCCATCTTCAGCCACTACTCACCATTCTGTATACTAGTCTGTTGGTCATAACACACTGGTTCATTCTCATTCGTACTTGTCACTGACTTCCTGGTCTGCCCTGCCTTATCAGCCTGACAGCCTGTTCCACCCACCAACATTCCCTAATGTAGTCAGTCCTTCTACATTCACCACCTGGACTGGCCTGGTCAGTTAATATTCCACTGTCCTGGACAGGTTCAGCTACATGCCTTTTTCTCCCCTATGTGTCAATGAACATGCACAGCCCCCTGTTGACTCAGTTTCTCTTGTAAGAGAACTAGCTCAGGCCTAGGAATCACAGAATCACAGAATCGTTAGAGGTTGGAAGGGACCTTAAAGATCATCTAGTCCAACCCCCCTGCCAGAGCAGGATCACCTACAGCAGAGCGCACAGAAACGCGTCCAGGTGGGTTTTGAATGTCTCCAGAGCAGGAGACTCCACACCCTCCCTGGGTAGCCTGTTCCAGGGCTCTGTCACCCTCACAGTAAAAAAGTTTTTCCTCATATTTTTATGGAACCTCCCGTGTTCCAGCTTACATCCATTGCCCCTTGTTTTGTCAGTGGATGCCGCTGAAAAGAGCCTGGCTCCATCTTCCTGACATTCCCCCTTGACATATTTATAAACATTAATGAGGTCACCCCTCAGCCTGCTCTTCTCCAAGCTAAAGAGCCCCAGCTCCTTCAGCCTTTCCTCATAAGGGAGATGTTCCACTCCCTTCACCATCTTTGTGGCTCTACGCTGGACTCTCTCAAGCAGCTCCCTGTCTTTCTTGAACTGAGGGCCCCAGAACTGGACACAATATTCCAGATGCGGCCTCACCACGGCAGAGTAGAGGGGAAGGAGAACCTCTCTCGACCTACTAACCATCCCCCTTCTTGGCCACGAGGGCACACTGCTGGCTCATGGTCATCCTGCTGTCCACTAGAACCCCCAGCTCCCTTTCCCCTGCGCTGCTCTCCAGCAGGGCAGTCCCCAACCTATATTGGCACATGGGGTTATTGGATTCATCACATTGAATTTCCTTTGAACACTTGGCCAACAAACTGTACAGAAAGTGAGCTTGACCTCTAAATGCAACAAGCTATGAGTCCTGTCATGTGTTCCTCACCTACAGATTCACCTGCGTTTCAGATTCCTGCAGCCAGTGGTTAAAGACATTTGTTATGAACGTGGCTATAGGTGGAGCTTAGAACCTAAAATATACAACAGGCAGATAACGTGTTGGCTGCAAGATGTATTTTTTCAGAAGCAGTTTACATAGGTCTTACAGGCCAACTCTCCCTTACTGTCAGGGTGTTAAAAGCCAGAAAAGGATACTAACAAGTATCGATAATTTTGATAAGGATACCAACAAGTGGAAAATAATTGATTCCCATTGGGAGCATGGACCAGAACTTGTCCTGGTCCGTTCAGTTTAACACAGTCATGAAACTGGTCTACAATAGTCCTTTGACTTGATGTGTTGAACCCTGATGCAATCTCTGGCCTTACTAAGACATTATACAAACATGGTTCCAAAAAGACAGTTCTGCCTGACCTCATTTGAAAAGAAAAACAATAAAGGGGGCAAGAAAGAGGTTACTGTTACTGCTTTCTCCACTCCTAATGATGTTGTACCTTGTCCCAATACATGGAACTTATTGTGACAACCTGATCTAACCCACCCAGGGTACACTAGTCCCTAGTCCATCCATCTGTGGTTAACACACTTCTCTAGGGAAGTTGATTAAGCTAAGATAGAGTATTAATTGATTAGTTCTTTAATTAAAAGTGTATGAAGCAGGTTCTCTGATGTCCACATTATTATTATGTAGGATTTCTCCGGCCTGAAACTTAACCTTTGCCTTTCCAGAAACTGGGGTAACTTTTTGGCCTTAATATAGGCTGACTTTGGATGCTTCTGAGAACTAATCCCTTTAGTCATTGTTAAAGTCCTCTAAATTAATCATAGGTACCCTGGGACTAAGGTTTCATAAGAAAGAGCTCTTAGTCAAGATATTCCAGATCGATATCAGTCTATTTATGGTCAGGGTGTACATCATAGCACTGTTATTTTACATCAGTAATAAGACACGAGTATAGGGAAAGCTATCCTGTTTGCATTAACATGACATTTTCCCTCAAAAGAATAAAGATAATTAATGGGATCTGGATATCTAGTGCCCATTCTCTGCCTTGAGGTCAAAATTATTTACTTCTTATTTGAGTTCTGATGGAAGCAAGAACCATGAAATCAGCTTAAAACTGTGCCGTGACCTTATTTATATATTTAGTCTTTCTGCTCTGGCCTGGTCCTATTTGTTACTGTTTGTGCTCAATTTTAATCCATCAGAGATAGTTCCAAATTTGAATATATTCCATATTTGAATATAATCCACTATTCTTACGTGTTAGTCAGCTATCCTACTCATTACTTGCTCATCACTTTCTCACCCTTCGTTCTTTAGTTTGGATGTTTTCCTGTCCATTTTATACCTTTTACACATTATCTCAGGGTAACTCACCAGCACATCCGAACTCACTTGTTCTTGCCTGGCTTCTCAAGAGAAACTACTCCGTCTGGTTTGTATATGTCCTCATTACCAGGTCCTTATAGCTCTTGTATAAGATATGGAATAGATCACAGGAGTGAGTTACAATATTCACAAACTGTTTCATCTCTGGTAATGGAAAGCCTTGTCCTTGTCAACACACTATGACCTGCTCATCATAGAATCATAGAATCATCAATTGATTTGGGTTGGAAGGGACCTCAAAGATCATCTAGTTCTAACCCCTATCATAGCAGGGACATCTCCCACTAGATGAGGTTGCTCAAGGCTCCATCTAACACTTCCAAGAATGGAGCATCCACAACTTCCCTGGGCAACCTCTGCCAGTGCCTCTCCAGCCTCAGGGTAAAGAGCTTCTTCCTTATATCCAGTCCAATCCACTGATGTGTTTCAGCTTGTCCAGCTAAACTAGACTGACTTCTTGTTCCAGTGGGCTAGATTTGGAAAATTAATGAGGGCAAATCATAGAATCACAGAATCATAGAATGGTTTGAATTGAGAGGGACCTTAATTTCCTTCCAACCTCCCTGCTGTGGGCAAGGACATCTTCCACTAGACCAGGTTGCTCAAAGCTCTGTCCAGCTTGGCCTTGAACACTTCCAGGGAGGGGGAATTCACAGCTTCTCTCAACAACCTGTTCCAGTGTCTCACCACCCTCCTAATAAAGAACTTCTTCCTAATGTCTAATCTAAATCTACACTGTTGTAGTTCAAAACCATTGTCCCTAGTCTTATCGCTACATTCCCTTGTGAGCAGTCCCTCCCCAGTTTTTTTGTACCCCCTTCAGGTACTGGCAGGCCACTATAAGGTCTCCCTGGAGCCTTCTCTTCTCCAGGAGGAACAGCCCCAACTGTCTCAGCCTCTCCTCATAGGAGAGGTTCTCCAGCCCCTGACCATCTTTGTGGCCTCCTCTGGACCCACTCCAACAGGTCCATGTCCTTCTTGTGTTGGGAGCTCCAGAGCTGGATGCAGTACTTCACTCCAGGTGGGGTCTTACAAATCTCATCTGAAATCTTTATCCTGCCTTAAAAGTTGGACTGCAACTCAGCACAGACACCCTGCCAAACCATTCCTTGCAGCCAGGTTTGACTGAATGGAAATCATACTAAATAACATTCACTGTGGCCTTTTGGTGTCTGTCTTACATTCACTCTCAGAGGGTCTAACTGATTTACAAAGAATTAGGAGGAAGTTTGCAGTGTCTGACCTAGGACATTCACCAATGCCTAGGAATTGATTAATCTGTACCCCGTAGATATGACTAATTCACTTCTATACACTGGACTCTGCATCATATGAAGAGTTGGGGCACAATGGCTGCAACTGCGTTAGTAAATTCAGCGGTGCTAGCCACTGGAAAATGTTCACCCATGATGCTACAAGTGTAAGACAGAGGGCTGGTGCATTAATAGGCCTTAATGACTCTGACCAGCCGCACCTCGGGCTTCCCTTACCACCCTTTGACCAGCCTGCCTCGGCCTTCTTCCTGAGTCACTGTCTGGCTTTCCTGAACCTTGTCTTTGCCTGAGGATCACTGGCAGTTGACTGTTCTTGTCACTACCCTGCTCTGCTTACCTGTCTCTAGGTCCACAGGACTGTATCCTTGGGCTTGTGTTGTGGCCACCCTCAGCTCATCAGTGCCTTCTTTTGGGGAGCAACATCACTTCTGACACTCCGTGACATGAAGAATAGCTACTACCACCCTGCTGACTACAGTCTTGCTGACACAATTGAGGATACAGTTAATTACCTTTGTTGTAAGGGAAAAGTACTGATTTCTGCTCAGCTTTCTATCCACAAGGACCTCCAGAATCTTCTACAAGGTTGTTTTCCAGTCAGTCAGACCTTAGTCAATCCTGTTGTATGAAATTACTCTGCCCCAGGTACAGGACACTATATTCATCTTTGATGAATTTGATAGGGTTTCTATCAGCCCATTTCTCCAGGCTGCTGGAGAATAGGTCTGCCCTCCAGCATATCAACACTCTCCCCAATTTGTTGTCATGACAAATTTGCTGTAAGTCCTCCAATCCATTGTCCAGGTTTTTAATAAAGATACAGAGCAATATTGGCCCAAGTACCATTCTGAAGGACTTCACTAATAACAAGATACCAGCTACACTTCATAGCAATTAACACAATCTTTTAAATCTAGTTATCAAGTCAATCTTCCACCCACTCTGTTCTGCAGTCACCCAGTTCATACCCCAATAATTTGATTGTACTATGGGAGACTCTCAAAGACCCGACTGAAGTCAATGCACACAACATCCACTGATCTCCTCTTATGCCCAGAGCCAATTATCCCATTAGGGAAAGCAATCAGGTTAATTAGGCATGATTTGTCTTTGGCAAATCCAGGCTGGTTCCTCCCAGTCATCTTCTTCATATGGCTTGAAAAGCCTTTGAGGATTTATTTCATGTACACTGATGTGGTAGTTTGTCCAGTAGTTCCCTGGATACTTCTTGCTCTTCCTGTAGACAGGAGTAACTTTTGTCTTTTCCACTCATAAGGAAGGTCTTCCAACTGTCGTGACTTTTCCAGGACAAAAGTAGCCTCACAGCAACTTTGGACAGATCCCGCAGTATCCCCAAAAAAGACCCGTGTGGTACCGTGAACTTGTGTACGCCCAACTGCCTTAAATGCTCCTAAATGTTATCTTTCTCTCCTGTGAGTAATGCTCCACAGGTTCTGCTAGTAAGCTGGAGGGCCACAGAGGCATGAAGGCAAACCTTATTAATGAAAACAGAGAAAAAATCACAACTGACTTTTTGCTGACAGTGTCATTTTAGAAAGTCTTCATGTTACTTTTCACAACATTTGCTGGCTTCAGTCAGGTAATACTGTTTTGGATTTCCAGCTTTCCTGGGTCTTTTTGATGAATTATCGAGGGCTATATCTTTTGACACCCTTCCAAAAACACCCTGAATTAGCAGATGACTGCTCTCTTGAAGTGCAGGACTGTAAATCTATTATTTACTTTCCTCAATTGATCTCAGGATTTTAAATTCCATAACCTCATTGACTCCCCAGCCAAAGTTGCCCTCAGCCTCCAAATCCTTGAGCAGTTCTTGTTTCTTTGTGAGCAATGAGTACAGCAGAGCACCTCCTCATGGCAGTTTTTCATCACCTGCAACAAGAAATTGGTTTAAACACAACAATCAATAATACAGTTATAATGTAGTTAACATAGGTCTCTGTGTACAGTGACTCCTCATGTGAAAGATGCTGCAGCCCCTTACTGAACTCAGCCTCCTTGCACTGAGGAGCCCAGAACTGGACATAGCGATCCAGATGTGGCCTCATCAATGCTGAGGGGAAGGTTCACTTCTCCTGACCTGCTTGAAGGGGTTTTCCCAATGCAACCCAGGATGCTGTTGGCCTTTTTTGCTGCCAGGATGCATTGCTGGCTCATGGTCAGCTTGCTGCCCAGGACTCCCAGGTCCTTCCCTTGAGACCTGCTTTCCAGTTGTTTTTCCTGCATTTAGCCACCTGACACTGATATGTCTACTAATCTAAGGGAGAGAAATTATCACATGTCACTGTACAAGCAGGCTGGAAAGAAGATGGTGATGCTCTATCCACTGCTTGGGAAACAGATACACCCAGTGTCAGCTTCCAGGAATGAGAAGCCAAGGTTCATGCGGAAAGTAAGAAAGCCTCCTTGTTCCATGAAAGGCTCCTTCTAACTTTCAGAGTTAAGTACTCTGCAAAGTTCTGAGGTATTCTCAGAAGTGTATTTGTGTAAATTCTGCAGAACTTAAGAAGAAAAATGGAAGTCAGAAGAAAGCAAAGCAAACCAAAACCTGTCAGAGATCAGGGTCTTTGACATTTGCTTTATCCCGCTGCTTTGGATTTCTCTGATCCCTAAGAGTTCTTTCCAACTCAAGATATTCTATGATCCTATGATGCCACGATGAAAATATTCATTATCTCGAAGAAGTTCCTTATAACCAGGTCCCTGGCCCGCCACATCAAACAGCACGTAGCCCTACCTTTTCCCTCTGTTTACCTTTATGGGTTTATTATAACCCATTTCCTGTTTTTCCTTAGCCATGATAAAGTATTATTTAATTTTAAGTCAGTCTATATTATAGAATAATATATTATAATTATAATATTATATTGTAATATATATATAAAATAATATATTAGTCTGGGAGGATCACAAAAGGTTAAAAAAAAATGTCTTCAGGCCATCTGCTCCTCAGTTTCTGGATGATATTTGGGTCTGGATTTTCTATTTGTGTGCATTCTCTGTGTAGCTCTCACTTGGCTCTGGTTTGGAGTGAACAATTGCAAAGGTAATTCTGACAGAAATAAATGGAACAGAAACATGAACCAAAATCCACTTCTACGATTCCTGAGGACACACTTAGCTTGATTTAGATACACATTAAAACTTACAGTAGGTGTCTGTAAGTTGAATGGCAAGCCTAGATTTTCTACAGTTGCAGCAGTAAAATTAAACTAAGCACTGGGAACAAAGTTCTAAAACTGCAAGCGAAATGACCACAATAGGCCTGTGCTTTTTCACATTGGACTGATGTTTCCTGAGAAACTTGTTGGCAGGCCCCAACCATCCACATGCTTGCAAGGATGTCTGAGTTAGAACAATCAGTTTCACTGAAGCTGTGCTGGAGCTCATTAAGTGACATCTACTTCCTGCAATGTCAAAGAAACAATATCAAGGTGTTCTGAGCATTAGACTTGTGGCAGTTGACACAAATGCTGTGGTTTTAAAGGCAATGAGCACTGCTCATTTACCCCAGCCATAACTCTCACCCATTACAGTCAATTAACAAGGAAGCCTTGTGTAAATCCCCATGGGGTTACGCATTCTCCTTTGAATTTGTGATTTCATTTTTCATTTGCAGGAATATTACAAACAGCTGCTTATATCAATTACTGCTTGTCCTGGTTCAAGCTGACTGGGACAAAGAACCACATGGCCTCCAGCTCACTCACCCCGATTTCTACAGTGATGTGGAGGGAGACAATCTCAACTAAAAAGGCTCAAAGGTTTGAGATTAAGGATAGGGAGGGTGATAATCTACCATTCAAGATGATGGGTAAAGAGCCAGAGTGACTTGGAGAGAAAAAACACAGATTTAATTCATCACCACCATTTACAAAGTAGGAAAGTAAGAGGAATACATCAATAAACATGACAAAATCTTAAATACACTTCGTGTGTCCCTCCCTTGCCATGTTCCTGGCTACTTCCTCCCTTGCCATGAGTGCAAGGGGGGCAGGGGGTGGGGGGTGCGCTCCATCTGGCCACTACTCAGTGTCCAGGGCAGCTCCTCCTTGAGAAAGAGGCCTCCTTGCACTCTCTCCTTCCTGCTGCGTGGTGTCCACCTCACAAGAGGCAATTCTCTTCCTTGTTGTGAGTCCATCGGGGCCATGGGTCACTTTGGGTGAATCTCCCACTGATGCTCAGTCTCTCTTCCCTCTCGCATGGGGCTCTGCACGTACCAACACATCCTGGACACTTTCACCACTGTCAGTCCCAACTGGCAGACAATCACCTTCCTGCCATCTCAGCCGCCACAGAGCTCCAGAAGACGTCCTGCTCCCGCTCCAGCAGCCTTCTCCCTCTCCTCCTCTGGGACTCTCCTCCCCCTTTCTTCTCAGGACAACGTTCCTTTGTTCTCTCACCTGCCTCTCCTCCAGCAGAAAATCTTCCCAATATTAAAGGCAGGACAGCTCAAAACAAGACAAAAACAAAAGAGAGAAAAAACACAATGGGGTCACTTCTTAAATATCTTGATCGTAGAGGCATTGATTGGCCTGGCCCTGGCCAGTTGTAATATTCTGCATGCCCTTTAAAATTGTTTTCTTCAATACAGATAATATTCAGCCTTTTGGGTACGTTAAAGGCCTTTTGTCAAATGGTGAATTTTTCTCTTCCTCAAACACTACCCCTTTGAGACAGGGGCGCTAGCAGGCTGCTTATCAACAGTAACCTACTACAACACAGTACTAGCCAGGCCACTGCTGCATAAGATTGGATAAGTAACATCTTCTATTATCGAGCTCACAAGATTCTTAAACAGCTTCTCACACACTTTAAAGATTACTCATACAAAATCCGTCACATTTTGCCGTTCCTTTCCAGACTGTAGTCATTTCAATTTACTGATGATCATACTTGCTTTGATTAGCATGATGAGTTACCACTCAGGAAATCACACAGTATTATTTTCCTTTGACACTTCAGACTGAATTTTTCCAATTCAGACTGAAGGGACAAAGCAGTTTCAGTCAGTATGACCCTATGTTTGATTTTTAATGTTCCAGAGAAAAGTTCTTGCATAAGCGTAAGCTGAGTCCTAGAACAGAAGCCTTCCCTGGGTGTATTTTGGTATTTGCCACTGTGGTGCTGAACCTAGTGGTACCGTTAAGACAAGAAGTCTTCCAGCTATCCCAAGATAAAAGGACGGTGAAGGTCCATCTCCTGTCACTGATGTGTAGATGCATAGATCGCGCAGGGGCAGGGTCCTGCTAAGCCATAGAGTTAACAGGCCATTGAACCCTGTCTGGTGATAGATACTACCGGAAGGGCATATTTTTGAAGTCTATATACAGCCTAAAACAGTTGGAAGGAAATGTTTGAGTTGTGCAGTGAACAACGGTGTCAGAGTTTCTTAATTCATTGGTAAAACGAGTTTGTACTACCTTGTACTCTGGCTTGATGTTGAACCTTCATCAGAGCAGCTTAATTTAATATTCTGTCTCTGCATCTCCTGTGCCACTAGTCTGGCCTATTCAGTCAACTTAACACATTTCCCTGGTTTGGCTGCTCACGCTGACTCAGCACAAGCAGACCACAACCCATTCTGCTCTTGAGAACCCATCATCTTAGCCTGCTCCATGCACTGTGACCGGTTGATTTTGATGAAGTCATTTAGGTAATTTTTTTTTATTTGGTTCCTTTTTCTTGAGGACATTAATTTGTATTAGTCTCTATCTCCCTTTTGATAGACTTTCCTCTGGAAATCTAGACATTTAAATAAAACTGAAAATTGGTTATACTATGTTTCATTCAGCCACTTTAATCTCCTTTGAAGAGCATCGATGATAGCTGGAACTTTGGATACCACCATCAGAAGACTAAGATCTGGATGAACCTGGCTTACAGAAGAGGTGAGGAGATGACAACTTTGGATCCTTTTATTTTCAGTTCAGGCCTTGTCTTACTTCTGATATTTCAAGGAGAAAAATTCTCACCAGCCCCATGAGAACTGGGCTGGCTGGCAGCCCAGATACTGTGATAGTTGGTTACTAATGGAAACAGAAGCTCTGTAAACCGAGTTCAGCATAAATAAATCAAACATGACTTCAGCAATTCTACTAGTTATCAGGTACATCCTCATTCCTTTTCCTCAGAATTCAGTCTAACAATTCTGTTCAAACTCTCTGCTGTCTACTCAACTGAGGTGTCTTGACTGTGTCAAGTCAGGCTATTCCATACTTACTAAAGTTAAGGTACAGTCAAGGCTGTAACAGTCTAGTTTTATAGAATTAAGAGGTCTGATTTTATTTAGAGCAATGGAATTCATCTCATTAAAGAAAACACACCAAAGTCCATAGAAAGTGTGAAAATATATTAATTGATAGCATATGGGTAACTTGGCCTTTGATTGCTCTCATTGGGCGATGCAGATATACTCCAAAAATTGAATCATAAAATCAAAGAATTCCAAATTTACAAGGTGATGGGAGGAGTGTGTGTAGGATCCTGTTCAGCCCTTAATAGGGTTTCGTTCCCACAGAATTGTAAATAGAAAAAAGGTTTTACAGTGACAATGGTTAAGCACTAGAATAGCTTGTCCAGAAAGGGGTGGAGTGGAGTCTCCATCCTTGGAAACCCAGCTGGACATGGTCCTGAGCAGCCTTCTCTAGCTGACCTGCTTTAAGCAAGGAGGAGTGAACAAGATGTCCCATTCAACTCTGCCCATTCTGTGACTCCATTGTATCACTGGAAGATGTTTTCAAAGCCCTGATTCCTTCTCCTGAATACAGTTATGTTCATATAATAGCACATACACTTTGTCTGTCTCTCTTTTTTCCTCATCCTACACCTGAAACTCCTTTCACTGCGTAAGGGGAATTTCATCTCCAGCCACTGAAACTGCAGTTTCCAGGCATGGGTTGTGAATGATCACCAATGGCTAGTGGGTAGCCATGAGCTGCAGCTGTCAGAGAAGCTGAAACAGAGTGAGATGTCACGAGGGTCTGTTGCTTTCTTTAGGAATGCTCTGTGCTAAGTGCCAGGAGTAACTGACTTGCAGGCTGGGCCTGGTAGAGTTCACAAATTTTCCCTGTGTTCTGGCCTTCTCCAGAGCGGAACAGTGACCTCAAAAGAGTATTGGTTTAGGATCACAGTGACAGGTTTGTAAAGGTCAGGTGTGTCATTCCAGTGACAACTACAAAGGCCTCACCCCACGGTACTGGGCCTGGCTAGGACAGAACTAGTTTTCTTCACAGGAGCTCATATGGTGCTGTCTTTCAGATTTCTGACCAAAACCCTACTGCTACACGTCAGTGTTCTAGCTTTTGCTGAAGGGTGTTTGTGCAGCACCAAGGCCTGCTCTGTCTCTCACTCTGCCCCCCCCCCACTCTCCACCCAGTGAATACGGGGAAGACAATGGGCTGGGAGAGGACACAACCAAGCAGATAACCTGAAGTAACCAAAGAGAAATTCCACATCATATAATGCCGTGGTCAGACATAAAAGGGAAAAGAGAGGGGTTTAGGAGGTGTTAGCCACCTTTAGCACAGGAGTTGGCTGAGCAACATTCTGCCTGCAGGACATGGTAAGAGATCGCCTTTGCATCATTTGTTTTGTTTTGTTTTCTTCCCTCTTTTTCTACTCATCCTTCACTTTACTATCTTGTTTGTTTGTTTGTTTGTTTTATCTTGACCTCTAAGTTTTCACGGGTTTATTCTTCCTTTTCTCTTCCCCACCCAAATGAACATGGCAGAGGGGCAGTGAGTGCGTGGTGTTTATCTGCCCACCACAGTTAACCCATAATGTTCAGGAGTAATTTCCACCATGGGATATTGTGGTGGCAGAGATGCCAGTGGAGCAACATAGATTTTACCTAGCTGGTAATGAGGCCCCAAAAATCCCAATTATTCATTCAGATTTGGTATTGTGCTCTCACAGCTTATATTCAAATTGTTAATATTAGTTCATTCTGAGACAAGAAAGCAATTAGGTGTATCAGAAAACAAGGATTACTGAAGGTGCCCAAGGGAGATGGAATCAAAATTTCAGCCTGTTTCCTTTTAGCTTTGTCTGAAAATTCTACTTGAGCTGTCTTACGTAGGTCAGTCCTGCCCACTAGTTGGGGGAATATCATATGGGATTTACTTTGTTTAGAGCTTTGCTCACCGTTTTTTGCTTCCACAGAGTGTCTGTCGGTAGCCCCCAGAGGAAAGGAACCCAGCAGGCAATCTGTGATTGCTCCTTCTGTGAATATTAGATGGAATTACTCCAGCTGTGAGAAATATCACTTCATACTTGAGAGCCTAGGAAGGAGGGGCATGGGTCAGAGATGTGTGTCTACAGAGACATCCACTTAAGGGCTAATCAGTTTAAAAGACGACACAATAAGTAGGAGGAGTAATGAATTTAATGTGGATATATGCATACTAGAATGAATAGAATCATAGAATCATAGAATGGCTTAGGCTGGAAGGGACCTCAGAGATCATTTAATCCAACCTCCCTGTTATGGGCAGGGACGCCACCAATAGCAGATAATGCATTTAGTAATAAAGCCCAAATCTAAATAGTAATAATTCAATTGTAACCTTAAAGACATTCAAACAATAACTTTGTAATTGATGAGAAGGAAACAAGATCATCACACCAGTCTAATCTGTTCATACAGACACAGTTAATTTTGCCCTGACTCACCCGCATCAGCCTTTATCCTTGGCAGGTTTAACTTTAGCACAAGAAAGTAATTTGGATAGAGCGCTGATTTTTAAAGATCAGCCAAAAATTCTTACCTTAAGATGATGTGAGTTGCTAAGGCAGCAGATTCAGTAGTCCTTATTCACAGTTACCAACTCAGGTCTTCCCTGTGCATTGTGTGCTCAATCCCGCCTCTGAAGCTGGTGGAAAACTTGTGACCAGAGGTGCTGGACACAGAAGCTGCACTGAGTGAGCAAACATGGGTCAGAAAGATCTTCCAGCTCTCAGATAGGATGTTGCAAGAGACTGGGACTGCAGAACCTGGCCGGGTCTTTGTTCTTCACTGGGAAGTGGGAGGGAGAGACCTGCAGTGTCATGTCTCCCTCTCCCAAGATGTTGGAAAACCGGTTTGGCAGCGGCACAGAGCACAGCTGAAAAACCAGGCAGCAGCAGAGAATTAATCTTGTAGAGGGGAAATGCTACAGTAAGAATCTTACATCACTCCCTTCACCTGCTTCAACACTAATATTTCATTGCTCTGTCCTGTCTGTGCTTTCTTAAGTCAGTTTGTACTGAGACTGACTAACTCCGACAACTCATCTATGGTCTGTTCCATTCACTTTAATTTATTTGATTATTTTGGCCTAACTATACTAATTCAATTTACCAGAATCCTTCAGCCTTACTCCCCCACTGATTGTTACCAGAAAGCTGTCAGTATCATGCAGATTCCTCTTGTCTGGCCCATCTTCATTACTCTTTTACTGCGCACCCCTTTGACAAACCAGGCTTGCATAAGGTCTTAATTTCTTGCACTATTTATGAATCTGGGAAACCACACTCAAGGAACACAGTTGCAATAAAATAGATAACAGCACAGAAGGCTGGAATTACCAAACTAGATTTACACATTTGTAACAGGTATAATGAAAACCCAGACCAATGGACCTTCACAAGAGACTCTCCCACCCACCTAAACCTTCTGCACAGTCTGGCCTATTCCTGTATCTTAAGGATATGGGTCAGGTCTAGCTGTGCTATCTCATGTTCTGACTTGTGCTATTCAACTGATTGCAGAGGCTGGATTGTCATTCAGCAAGAGGCTTATTCCTGGGGCAGAGCATACGGGACTTCTTCCCACAGAAGCCTTTCCCTCATTCCACACCTCAAAACTCACTGTAGAACTGGTATCATGGAACAAACAAAATGAGGCACCGTGGGGAGGGTTGATGGTCTAGCCTCAAGATTTACAGTCTTGGGAGAAAGATCAGAGAGTGTTTTTGTCTGCAGCAAAGTTTCCCAAAACTTTTAGAATGACATAGGGAATTGTGACCCCTCTGTTTTGAAATATCACCCGTTAGCTGGATTCGATAATGGTAGTGAAAATGGCTGAGTTTGAAGTGACCAGTTAAGCACAGAAAGTGTGAATACTTCCACAGACAAGGACAACTGAGTTCCCTATGTCCTGTCCAGCACCTTTGTTAAATTACTTTCCTTGAAAAGTCCATTTTTGACACTGTGTTGTTCCAGTTTCATGTACCAGTGTTAACTCTCGATTCGATCCTTCAAGACCAACCTGCCTAGAACAACTCATTGTCCTAATCTGGCCTTAATCTTACAGCTTTACCCTGATCTATTTCGGTCACTGTGTCCCATACTCAACTGGGAAATTTAACCACAGTGCCAGACTGATGAATCCATTGCAACACATTGCTCCAGTTTCTTCTTAATAGCTTTATGTTCAGCCTCTGTCATGACTAGGGATTAATCCTCAAGAAAGATGCAGAAAAGATCAAGACATACATTAACCCACTGACTTTCCCTTGTCTGTGTATGTTTATGTCCATCCCTGGCCCACCCCTCTACTCTACTCTGGCGAGGCCCCACCTGGAGTCCTGCATCCAGCTGTGGAGCCCCCAACACACGAAGGTTGTGGACCTGTTGGAGCAGGTCCAGAGGTGGGCCATCAAGATATTAAGAGGGCCGGAGTACCTCTCCTACAATGACAGGCTGAGAGAGTTGGAGAGAATTTATAGCAGCCTTCCAGTACCTGAAGGGAGCTACAGGAAAGCTGGGGGGGGACTGTCTACAAGGAAGTGTAACAATAGGTCTAATGGAAGGTGTCTCTGCCCATGGCAGGTGGGTTGCAACTAGATCTTCCAGGTCCCTTCCAACTCAAACCATTCTATGATTCTATGATTCTATGATTCTATGATTCCTTGATCTTAGCTTAGATACACACAGTTACACTCACACATTAATTTCACTCAGCCGCTATAGATTATTTTACAGGTTGACTTGGCTAGAAACACTGAAACAAAACAACTAACCCCTGCTGTTTCAGCCCAACCCATTTGGAGCTTCCAGTGCCAGTAACAAGCCCAAGGCATACAAGAATGATATGTATCATGCCGCAGAATTTGTCAGGTCTTGTCTGAATCTGAACTTACCTTTGTTTACTTTTAGTTTTATATATGAAGTTATTTCAGAAACTGGCTCCGCCTGAAGCTTGCTTTTTGGATCAGAGTTGTCCCAGTTGTACAGGCAGAAATAATTAATGATCTTTGTCTCTGTCTACTCTGCCGGAGGCTGTTCTGAGGAGCCCCGTTCCCCTGAGGCCCCAGATGAAGTCAAGTCAATGGAGCAGTTTGCCTTAGTCAATGAGGACTGGGTTAGAGACCAATTAAGCAATCTGGACATCCATAAATCCATGGGTCCAGATGGGATGCACCCGCGGGTGCTGAGGGAGCTGGTGGAAGTCATTGCTGGACCACTCTCCATCATCTTTGCCAAGTCTTGGGAAACGGGAGAGGTGCCTGAGGACGGGAGGGAAACAAATGTCAGTCCAGTCTTCAAAAAGGGCAAGAAGGAGGACCCGGGTAACTATAGACCGGTCAGCCTCACCTCCATCCCTGGGAAACTGATGGAACGACTTATCCTTGGTGCCATCACAAGGCATATCAAGGATAAGAGGGTTATTAGGGGCAGTCAGCATGGCTTCACCAAGGGGAAGTCATGCTTGACCAACTTCATAGCCTTTTATGAGGGAATAACGAGGTGGATGGATGATGGCAGAGCGGTGGATGTGGTCTACCTTGACTTCAGTAAAGCATTTGACACAGTCTCCCACAGCATCCTCACAGGTGAACTGAGGAAGTGTGGGCTGGACTGTCAGGTAGTGAGGTGGACTGTGAACTGGCTAAAGGAAAGAAGCCAGAGAGTCGTAGTCAATGGGGCGGAGTCTGGTTGGAGGCCTGTGTCTAGTGGAGTGCCTCAAGGGTCAGTACTGGGACCAGGATTATTCAATATATTCATCAATGACTTGGATGAGGGACTAAAGAGTACTATCAGCAAGTTTGCTGATGACACCAAGCTAGGAGGAGTGGCTGACACGCCAGAAGGCTGTGCTGCCATCCAGTGAGACCTGGACAGGTTGGAGGGTTGGGCAGGGAAAAATTTAATGAAATATAACAAGGGTAAGTGTAGGGTCCTACATCTGGGCAGGAACAACCCTAGGTTCCAGTATAGGTTGGGGAATGACCTGTTAGAGAACAGTGTAGGGGAAAGAGACCTGGGGGTGCTGGTGGACAGCAGGATGACCATGAGCCAGCACTGTGCCCTTGTGGCCAGGAAGGCCAATGGCATCCTGGGGTGTGTTAGAAGGGGGGTGGTTAGTAGGTCGAGAGAGGTTCTCCTTCCCCTCTACTCTGCCCTGGTGAGACCCCATCTGGAATATTGTGTCCAGTTCTGGACCTCTCAGTTCAAGAAAGACAGGGAACTGCTGGAGAGAGTCCAGCACAGGGCAACTAGGATGATTAAGGGAGTGGAGCATCTCCCTTATGAGGAAAGGCTGAGGGAGCTGGGGCTCTTTAGTTTGGAGGAGACTGAGGGGTGACCTCATTAATGTTTATAAATATCTAAAGGGTGAGTGTCACGAGGATGGAGCCAGGCTCTTCTCGGTGACAACCAATGATAGGACAAGGGGTAATGGGCTGAAACTGGAACATAAGAGATTCCACTTAAATTTGAGAAGAAACTTCTTCTCAGTGAGGGTGACAGAGCCCTGGCCCAGGCTGCCCAGGGAGGTTGTGGAGTCTCCTTCTCTGGAGACATTCAAAACCCACCTGGACGCCTTCCTGTGTAACATCATCTGGGTGTTCCTGCTCTGGCAAGGGGATTGGACTAGATGATCTTTTGAGGTCACTTCCAGTCCCTAGTATACTGTGATACTGTGATACTGTGATTTTGTAGTTATAAGTAGCCAGAGGTTTTTGTGATTTTTTTTAGGGCAATTAGTTTTTTTCATAGCTTTGTGCATTTGCGTGTTTTCAAGCTAAATGAAATAAAACCATGACTGGGGGAGGACTATCATATAACTAAGTTTATGAGCCAAATAGAAATAAGTACTGGCAAAACTATAAAATACCCATGAGCATTCACAAAAAAAAAGGAGGAAGTAATCCTCCCACTGGTGACAACATGATTCATCTTGGGGATGGAATAAAGAGTGGGGTAGTTCAATATCCCTTGTGTTTAATGCTATTTGATTCAGGATCCAGCAATGTGCCACTGACACACAGAAGGCTAACAGCATCCTGGGCTGCATCAGGCAGCGTGTTGCCAGCAGGTCAGGCAGGTGATCCTTCAGCTCTGCGCAGCGCGGATGAAGCCACACCTGGAGTGCTGTCTCCAGAGCTGGGCTCCCCAGTACAAGAGAGACATACGCTCTTGTACACAGCAGTGAAGGGGGGTCAGTGAAGGGGAAGGGGCTGAGATACAGACTCTCACCCTTGCCAAAGAGCCAGAAGTACCAGGATTGCTGACCAAAGAACTTTACTCTAAATGTCTTAGTTCATACTGAATGTGCTTCAGATGAAATACAAAACCACCATTGACTGAGACTCGATATCTAAGGGTGAAGAAGGTGGGCTCCATCACCTGAAACTAGGACACTTCCTAACCCCGTAGAACTGCTGAGACAGGGTGTGACTCAAGCTCCTGTAACGTGCCCAGGGATTTCTCACAGAATCACAGAATTGTTGTGGTTGGAAAAGACCTCTGAGATCATCAAGTCCAGTCGATGATTCAACACCATCGCAATGGCCAGACCACGGTGCTAAGTGCCACATCCAACCTTTCTTTAAATACCTCCAGGGACAGTGACTCCACTACTTCCCTGGGCAGTGCATCCCAATACCTCCCCGGAGATTCCAATATTGTCTCCGGGAGATATTTCTGGGAAGATGAGAAATAGTGAGATTCTCTCATTGCTTGAAAAATGTCTCTCCCTCTCCAGTTTCAGACAATAGCTTACTTGATCGCTGAACACTAATTGTACTACAACTACCAAAGGGGCAAGAAATATTCTACACCGGTCCTGGAGAGATTTTCAGCTCCCTGAAAATTACCAGAAAAATAGTTTGGGGTTTGTGATGGACAAACTCAACTTTTTAATGAAACTAGTAGCAGCTTGGTACAGGTTCAAAAGGAGGCAGAGGCCTAAGCCGAGAACTCCTCTAGTTCCAGTCTGTTCTCTGAAGACCCACAAGGGAACAGAGTGACACAGTAACCATGATGCATATGAGCTTGGATCATACGATTAACACATGAGTAGCAGATGGCTTTTCCACACTCATTTGTCAAGGAACGAAGAAAGTTGTGGGTACAAGGACTCTCCTGCACATCTTTTCAACTGCATGCAACTTGACTACAGGCTAACCACTTTATTCCATAAATACGAGAGCCTAAATGAGCCTTGTCCCTGCTAAGCACTTGGCTACATGGCAGTAATCTCCCCTTGAAAAGGGACATCTCTCAAGATAGCTCCTAGAGGCAGAGAACCTTACCAAAGCAAGTATTTGGTAAGCAGTCAATATCTCACAAAACCTTGTGTTAACTATAATTCGTGTCTTGCTGACTTTGATTCTATCTTGGTAGCTTCATATAATTGTTATATCCTTTGTGCAGTAAGAAATAGAGTGAATCTTGCATTGAATTGTGTTCAGTTGCACTTGTACAACATCGTATATCAATACAACTACTTTTGCTGATACCTTTGACAGTGCTTCTTTAAGCAGCCTAAAACACCAATTCACAACAGCAGTACAGCAATAATTACAGATATTCTTGCTCATGTGGCCCATTCAGTGGCCCACAGCAACAAAGGGGGAATGATTGCAACTATATGACATGATTGGTTCATCCCAAATATTTCTTATGTACATATTTGTCTGTTATTTTCTTATTCTCAGTGTATTTTTTGAACAGGATGAGAATATGTCATGGTTCAAGCCAACTGGAACAAAAAAAGGAAAAAAAACCCACAGGGTCTCCAGCTCACTCCTTGATCCACACCCATTTCCACAGTTATGTAGAGGGAGAAAATTCAACTAAAAGGGCTCAAGGGTTGAGATTAAGGATAGGGAGGGTAATAATCTGCCATTCAAGATGATGGGTAAAGAGCCAGAGTGACTTGGGGAGAAAAACCTGGATTTAATTCACCATCACTGTTTACAAAGTAGCATAGTGAGAGGAATACATCAATAAATATGACCTGATCTTAAATACACTTCCTCCCTCCACACCTCCCATCTTCCCGGCTACTTCATCCCCCCGACACCAGTGCAAGGGGGCAGCAGGTGGGGGGTGTGCTCCATCTGGCCACTCTTCAGTGTCCACGGCAGCTCCTGCTTGAGAAAGAGGCCTCCTCGCACTCTCTCCTTCGTGCCGCGTGGTGCCCACTTCATAGAAGGCAATTCTCTCCCTCCTCGTGAGTCCCTTGGGGCCACAGATCACCCTGGGTGCATCGCCCACTGATGCTCAGTCTCTCTCCCCTCTCACATGGGCCTCTGCAGGTACTGACGCATCCTGGACCGATGCATCCTGGACGTCCTCACCGCTGTCAGTCCCCCCAGCTGGCCGGTAATCACCTTCCTGCCATCCCAGCCACCACGGGCTTCAGGGAAAGGTCCTGCTCTGGCAGCCTTCTCGCTCTGCTTCTCCTCAGGAGCTCTTCTCCCCTCTCTCTCGTCAGCGACTCTTTTCCAGCTCTTTCTTCTCAGAGTGATGTTCCTTTGTTTTCCTCTCACCTCCCCTTCCTCCAGCAGAAAAACTCCCCGACATTAAAGGCAGGACAGCTCAAAACAAGAGAAAGAAAGAACAATGGAATCACCTCTTAAATAGCTTGATCGCAGAGTCACTGATTGGCCTGGCCCTGGCTGGAGGCAAGTCCAACTCTGCATGGGAATGGGGGAGGCTCTCAAAGCTTCCCACACAGCTCTACCCCTGCCTTTCCAAAAAACCCGCCAGACTCTAACTCATGACATAGTACAAAAAGCCTTTAATGAATTTACTGAGTTAATGACTACAGCATTAAAATCTTGATATATATGAAGATACAGCTAATATTGAAAAGGAAAATCAGAGAACTTTTAATATAATTTCATTTTCTCTCAGTAGTCCCCATACATTTAGGATTTGTAAATTCATACACATTTTTATTTAATCAAATAGTTCTATAGCTTTAATGAACAAGAAGGGGCTTTCATTTTCTCAGAAATAGAAGTGTAAATGATTGAAGCTTCCTAGCAAAATATTCAAATTCTTAAATCTCCATGCTGTTAGGTAAGTTTTTCAATGCAATATTGTAAGACATCGGGAGAAGACAAGTATATCTGCACACCCTAACCATCTGTAAGTTTGTTAATCATCTTTATTCAGATGCCTAAAACTTGTCATTTTCAGTATGTCCATGTCACTTTAGATCTGTTCTCAGGGTGGATAGAAGCCTGTGCTTATAAACACAGAGATGAAACAACCATTGACAAAAAGTTGCTGAAAGAAGTGATTTTGAGGTTTAGTATTCCCCTAACACTAAATAAAGGGACTGACTTTACAGGATAAATAGTGCAGAAAATTTGTGCAGCCCTACAAATAGAATGAAAGTATTGTCTTGCACATTAAATTTGGGAACAGCCTTGGTGACAGTGATCATGGTATGATGGAGTTTAACATTTTACAAGGAAGAAGCAGGGCAATAAATAGGATTACAATCCTAGACTTCCACAGGGCAAACTTTGTACTCTTCAAAGATCTACTTGCAGGAATCCCATGGGCTAAGACTCTGGAGGGTACAGGAGCCCAAGAAAGTTGGTCAATTTTTAAATACCACTTACTCCAAGTCTAAGATAGGTGCATTCACTTGAGTAAAAAAATGGGTAGATGTGGTAGGAGACCTTCTGAAGAAAGTCTCATGAGGAAAGAAATTTACAGTTCATGGAAGAAGGGACTTGTCACTTGGGAGAACTATAGAGACATTGTCAGGATATGTAGGAAGGCAACAAGAAAGGTCAAAGCCCTCTTAGAACTAAAACTGGTGAAGGAAGTAAAAGAGAACAAGAACGGCTTCTTCAAATATAGCAGTAGTAAAAGGAAGAACAGGGAAAATGTGGTCCTACTGCTGAATGAGGTGGCAGCCCCGATAACCAAGAATGGAGAGAAGGCAGAGCTGCTGAATAACTTCTTTGCTTGTCTTTACTCCTAAGACCAGCCCTTGTGAACTCCAGACCCTGGATACAGGAGAGAAAGCCTGGAGGAGGGATGAAGACTGAGTTAGAGATCAGTTATGCAAACTGAATATACACCAGTCTGTGGGGCCTGATGAGATGTACCCAAGGGCGTGGAGAGAGCTGGCTGATGTTGTCGCTCTGCCAGTCCCCATCATTTCTGAACGATCACAGCAAACAGGAGAAGTGCCTGAGGACTGGAGGAATGCCAGTGTCACTACAGTCTTCAAAAAGAGCAAGAAGGAAGGTCCAGGAAACTATAGACCAGTCAGCCTCACTTCCAGCCCTGGAAAAATTATAGAGTGGCTCATTCTGGAGGTCATCTCTAAGCACATAGAAGAGAAGAAAATTATCAGGAGTAGTCATCATGGATTTACCAAGAGGAAATAATGCTTGACTAATCTGATAGCCTTCTATGATGTTGTGCCTGAATGGGTAGATGTAAGGAGACCAGTGGTCTACCTTGATCTTAGCAAGGCTTTTGACACAGTTTCCCGTAACATCTTCATGAGCAAGCTCAGAATAGAAGAAAGGATAGTGACATGAATTAAGAACTGGCTACACAATAGAGCCCAAAGAGTGGTCATCACTGGTGCTGAGTCCATCTGGAGACCTGTAAGTAGCGGAGTCCCCCAGGGATCAGTGCTGGGTCCAGTCCTGTTAAACATCTTTATCAATGACCTCGATGACAGGACAGAGTGTCTGCTCAGTAAGCTGGCTGATGATACCAAACTGGGAGGCTTGGCTGATACACCTGAAGGCTGTGCGGCCATTCAGCAAGATTTGTACAGACTGGAGAGCTGGGCTAAGAGGAACCTAATTAGGTTCAACAAGAATAAGTGCAGAGTCCTGCACCTGAGAAGGAATAATGAAATGCACCAGTACAGGTTAGGAGGTGATCTGCTAGAGAGCAGCTCTGTGGAGAAGGCCTTTAGAGTCCTGGTGGAAAACAAGTTGTCCGTGGGACAGCAATGTGCCCTTGTGGCCAAGAAGGCCAATGGTATCCTGAGGTGCGTTAAGAAGAGTGTGTCCAGCAGATCGAGGGAGCTTCTTCTCCCCTCTTTTCTGCCCTAGTGAGACATCACCTAGAGTATTGCATCCAGTTCTGGGCTCCCCGGTTAAAGAGGGACAGGGATTTACTTGAGAGAGTCCAACAGAGGGCTAAGAGGATGATTAAGGGACGGGAACACATGCCTTATGAGGAAGGACTGAGAGATCCATGGCTTTTCAGTCTGGAGAAGACTGAGAGGGGATCTAATTAATGTGTATAAATATATAAGGACTGAATGTCAAGCAGGAATTTTCACTTGTGCCCTGTGATAGGACAAGGGGCAATGGATTCAAGCTAGCGCACAGAAAGTCCCACTTCAAAATGAGGAAAAATTTCTTTACTGTAATGGTTACAAAGCACTGGAACAGGCTCCCCAGAGAGACTGTGGATTCTCCTTCACTGGAGACTCTCAAAACCTGCCTGGATGCGTTCCTCTGTGGCCTGCCCTAGAATCTGAGGTCCTGCTCTAGCAGGAGAGTTGGACTCAATGGTCTCCATAGGTCCCTTCCAACCCCTAACATTCTGTGATTCTTTGATTGTACCAATCTAATGGTGTTGTAGAGAGGAAAAACTCCGATTTTAAAAATGAGTTGGCAAAAATTTGTGCAGAGGTTGACTTGAATTGTCCAGATGTCTTACCTATCTCACTGATGCATATAAAAAACTTTCTGAGTAGAAAATATGAACTATAACCTAATGAGATTTTAATGGGCAAACTTATGTCACTGTCTTACACACCACCCTAAACTCCCACACAGTTAAACCTAGAATTGATGGCTAGTAGTCTTGTAAAACAATGTCAGGTATTAATGAAATGTGTAAAGACCCTGCACACACAGCTGAAAGAAACTTCACCTGAACTCAGCACTAAAGTCTGTCACTGTGGTAGTGCAATTCTTTCCCTCTTTCCTCTCCCCCTTTTTACCGAGACTTGGTATGAATCAACCTAGGAAGGATGTAGTTTGTGGCTGCAAAAGATGGAGGCTGACAGAGTATGAAAAGTGCCCCTGACTGCCTGGCTCCTGCCTTTCCTGTTGTGTAGGAGATAAACCTGAAGGCAGCCCCTTGATGTGCCTGGCTCCTGCCTTCCCTATTGTCTAATAACCAACACCTCTCGATGAGCTGGGCACCCCTATACCCCGCACCAGTTACATCACTTCTCTGACACGCAGCCAGAGGGTGGCTGGTGTGGAAATATACATGACAAAATTCAGTCACCTCAAACCCTACAAATAGTGATCCCAATGGAGACCCTCTGAGCTCTCCTGCCGCAAGCTGTGACCAGCAACTCTCCTCAGGTGGGATGCCTCTCAGGTACCAATTCCTTGGTGCTGTCTCCTGACAGAGGACAAACCATCCCTAGTCATCCTCCTCGAATCTCAACTATCGCCCATTGATGAACGCTGATGATGCATTGTATTTGCTCCTAACTTGAGAAGAGGGAAGTTTTAGCTAAAGACTAGTCTCTACATCCTTCTCTTGCTTATTCATGTGTTTAAAATGCATATTTGCTTTCACATGTGTGCAAGGCTACAGTACTAATTTGATTACCTAGATATATCTGCTTTATAGCAGATATAAATATACATAAATATACATAAATATGTATATAAACATACATATATCTGTTGACTGAATTACCTTGTAGTAAGTTAGTGTGAATCTTGTCATCTAAGGAATCTGTAATCAAGTCACTAATACCTATTTTGACATTGGTTAATGACTAAAGTGCTGTTAAACTGGACTCCCTGTATACCTCACATTCACAAATCTTGAATAATCACTAATCTTGACTTTGGTCAATTCATTCATTCTTGTGACAGTCACTCCTTGAAACCAGGAGACTGGAACCACATGAAGGTATACCAGCAAAAATGTGCACTTCAGCTGTGCTGGAAGGGATCTTACCAGCTACTGATAATTACTAATAATGAAGCATTGTGAAAAGGGCTGCTCAGCTGAATCCAGGCTTTGCTGTGTGGAAGGGTCACACCACCTTCAGAGGTAACACAGAGTGTATCACCCATCACAGCGGGACTGGATCATCTAGATAAAATTTCTTTGATCAAATGTGAAGAGAAGTAAAACCTGTAGCCCCATTAATAGTCTTTGATGACCCTATTGTTATAACTTGAACCTGTGAAAAGTTTTTAGAAATTGTAGCCTTGCTCGTTCTGGGATTTTGTATTTCAGGTTGTGTTATTACTGATCTTATACTAACCTGTAAGAATTGTTACATGGTAAGACCGTAGAGAATGAAAGATTATGAGGAGCATATTAATTGGACCTATTAATTGGACTGGTACTTTTATGTTAGGTTATTTTTTTATTCTGGCACCTCAGTATATCCAGACCTTAAGACTGAAATGCTTTGTTGGGATTATTAACTTTGCTGGTGACACCAGCAAATGAGGTGATATAAGCTGATCTTATGTCGCAGCAAATTAGTGTGTGAGAGGCTGGAAGGAAGCCTCTCACTCAAGCCTCTCACTCAAGCAAAGGCTAGAAAAATAATGCTGAATATATTAGAGGATAAGGAAGAAGAAAAGGAAGAAGCGCTTGGACTAGTTATTCTAAATGACTGTAAAACCTAGAGGCAAGAACACATGATGAGACAGCTTGGCCCACATGCATACTGATCCTGGGTTCCCCGGAGTTGTGAGGGCTGAAGGCAGTAGTTCACAACTACAGAGCAAAGATGGGTGGAAAAAAGAAATAGGCATACTTACAGACATACAGTGTGTCACTGTTTTCTTATTGCCCGCACTTGGCAGTAAAAATTAAGTTAGTGAAGAAAAATCGCAATGAACAGCATAATTTGGCCTTTTCTGTTAGGCTCAGAAATTCAGAAAGAAAAACAAATTAATGACTTTATAACCTCCACATCTGCTTTACTGTCTTGACACTAATGAACTTCTTTCTTGTTTGGTTTGTTTTAGAAGCTCACTTCTTGCTGTCCTTGTGCACAGAGCACATCCTTTTCACCTGGATAATGCGAGGCTGGCTTAGCTCTTCTTCCCAGTAGTACTCTGGGGAGAGCAGGCATGTGGGCTTGTGATACAGGAGATACTTGTTGAGGTGGCTTTCGTCATGCCGCTTAGCTTCAATGCCATTTTTTCTGTCCTCCATGATCCCTTTAAAACAGGCTCTGGTCAGTTTGTAGACCTCAGCCACACTTCCCCTGTAGAAGCTTGCTGTATAATAGAAGTCCCCTTCTCCCTTAGGGATAGCAGCTTGTGACTCAGCTCATGTCTCATATGGTTTGCACTCACGACATGCATTGTACTGCCAGGAGCTGATGGTTCCCACCAGTGTATCAATGATCTCCACACCAATGTGCTCAAACAGCTGGACATCAATGTCTATGGAGTAGAGATAGTCGACATCATACTGGAAGTGGCTGCGAATATATCTGCTGATGATATCCATACGGCTCATGGAGATATCCTGCCACCGTGAGTAATTCTGGACAGGGATGACAAAGAGGTGATTCTTGGGGGCCATCTGAAGGTGAGAGATCTGCTCAGGTTTGTCTGTGAACAAGTAGAAGTTCACCTTGTGCCCAGCAAGGAAGTACTTGTTGGCAGAGCTCATGAACCCTTCTATGAACTGGACATATCTGAGAGACAAAGAAGGGAAAAGAGTAAAGAGAGGTACCCCTGCTGAAGAATGGTGGCTTTCTAAGTTAATTTTATTTCTCCTTTTCTGTCCATTGCTCCCTTCTTATGTTAGAGCCCTTTATCTAACACAGCCGTAAACCTGTCAACCCTTCCTCATGCTGCTGCACATTATATCATTTTTCAGTGTCCACTGTTCTCTACTCCATGCTCACTGAACACAACACATACCTTTTACCCCATGCTGCTCCCTAATATCACTGCATAGTATAAATAGTTTGACTCTGCGGTACTCTTTCTGCAGTTTAACTTTTTATTTGATTCTTCAAGAGAGGATCAAAATTATCGGTGAAGTAATTTTGATTGTCTTGAGATACCTGAAGTCTCTACTTAAATCTGGGGTACTTAGTGGAGATAGAGGGAGTATCTTGAAGATACTTGAAGATACTTGATACTTCTGATATCTTGAAGATGTCAGAAACTTGAAGAAGAACTTACAAGCTATAATAGCACGGTTAATAATATTACTGGAGCCAGTATTTCAACTTACAGCTAACTTTTTAACTCTAACCAGGAACCCATTAAAAATGTCATCTTTGCAGAATTGTTGTGGTTTTTACCCCAGGGTGAAGGCAAGGGTTGTTGTTAGAAACACAGCAGGAGCTGGAATTTTCCTCTCAAGGGATCAAAACAATAGTTGTATTTCCAGGGATATTTTTTGCAAGAATGTAAAATGCCTTTGTAAGGCACCTTCTTCCGCTTTTTCACAGACAATTACTTCACTTGGGAAGTTGACCCTTACTTGTCCCATTTCTCTCAGTCTAAAGCTGCTCACATTCTGTGTCTGGAATCTTCCTAACTCCTGCTGTACCAGCAGTATTGCAGCACAGCTGGCAGGTGAGAGATTTAAGTGTCTGACAAAAAAAAAATAACGAACTAATACTTTTTGACAGCAAAAGTGACCACTCCAGTGACCAGCTTGTTCTGCATATATTGGACATTCAGGATGTCTCTGTTGAATGTGCCTTCCCAGACGATTGGAGCCAACCAGGGTGTCAACACCAGCACATCTCGTCTCCTGCAGGAAGTTTGAGAATAAAGGTAGTCTTTATACGGCTTATAGAATTCACGTAGAAAACCACATGCTTCTTCAGCACATCTGCCTACCTTTGAGTTAATCATCCCAGACTTCCTTTGAAATCACTACTGCCTTTTGCAGGTCCCGCTGTCCGCTGAGCCCCTTAGACCTTACACTGATTAAACTTATCTGTGTGATTGTTCAGAACCAACATATTTCTCAAGGCATTTTTTCTGCCCAAATATATGTGTCAATGTTAGAGTTGTGCACATCTGAACAAGTTGTCAGAGATCCATTACTGTAAGTGAAGAGAAACAAGCTCTTCTACAGTGTAATCCATCTCCCCATAATACAAGGATATACAATATGTTTATGCCACAGACATATTTGCAATTTCCATTTTACTGTAATGGGAACCTGAGAGAGAGGTCCTCCTGCCCCTCTGCTCTGCCCTGGTGAGGCCACATCTGGAATCTTGTGTCCAGTTCTGGGCCCCTCAGCTCCAGAGGGACAGGGAACTGCTGGAGAGAGTCCAGCGCAGCCACAGGGATGATGGAGGGAGTGGAACATGTCCCTGATGAGGAAAGGCTGAGGGAGCTGGGGCTCTTTAGCTTGGAGAAGAGGAGGCTGAGGAGTGAGCTCATGAATGTTTATAAATATGTCAAGGGGGAGTGTCAGGAGGATGGAGCCAGGCTCTGCTCAGGGGTGTCCAATGACAGGACAAGGGGCAATGGGTGGAAGCTGGAACATAGGAGGTTTCATAAAAACATGAGAAAAAGCTTTTTCCCTGTGAGGGTGCCGGAGCCCTGGCCCAGGCTGCCCAGGGAGGGTGTGGAGTCTCCTTGTCTGGAGACATTGAAACCCGCCTGGACGGGGTTCATCTGGGATAGGGTTAATTTTAAATAGGGGGAGGGGCTAGTTGGGAATTGCTGAACCAAACTAGTCGCCAGCCAAAGGGCTATTCGATACCATCGTGGTGTCATGCTCGGGGTATATATATAGGGGGCTGGTGGGGGTGGGGGTCTCTCTCTTTCCGGGCGTCGCTGGGTCCGGGTGGTGATCCGTGTTACGCGTTACTCGCGTTATATCTGGTTAAACGTTACTGTCACTTCAGTGTTATTGTTATCGTTACCATTTATGTTCACCATTAAACCAAACTGGTTTTATCTCAACCCCACGAGCCTCCGCCTCCTGCTCTCTCCGGGCTCTTCCCCTCACTCCCGGCAGGGCGGGAGCGAGTGAGAGAGCGACCACGCGGTTCTTTGTCTCTCCCGGCTCGGCTTAAACCACGACAACGTGTTCCTGTGTGCTCTGCTGTAGGTGACCCTGCTCTGGCAGGGGGCTGGACTGGATGATCTTTTGAGGTCCCTTCCAGCCCCCGACATTCTGTGATTCTGTGACATGTGTGATCCTTGCACTGCACAGGGGATTTTCCGATGTCTTCTAATTTCCTCATTGCAGGCGTCTGCATGTGAGTGATCTACACCACACTCACAGTCAGTGGCAAGAAATGGGCACTTCCAGGGAAACTCCTCCAAACTATTTTGAACATCTGGATGAAATACACCTGAGAATTTCCTACTTATATGTAATGAGTTTAAGTGTGAAATCATTAGTTAAAGGTAGGTCTTGTTAGGGGAGTTGCTGAGTCTAACAGCCCAGCAGAAGCAAGGCTGCTGCAGCTCAGTGTTCCCTGCTCCAGCCAGTGGTGAGGCTGATGATATTTTCACAACAAACACACACAATGGCATAACATGCTCTGGTCTCTCCAGCTGCAGGCACCACAGACACACACATCTCCAAGCCATGGTCTGGCTACACTTGCATTTAGTCCTCCGTACCAACACATGCACACAGAAGAATCTCTTACCTACGAAAACAGGTAGAAATGGAACTTAATGAGAATACAGAACAAACTGTACTGACCAGGTACAGGGCATTGTCACACAAAGATACTGACCATCACCTTTACATGCAACCGCACCCTTATATAACTATCTCAATTTTTGCCATGTTTGCTCCTCCTCAAACCTCCCTGATTCCTCCCCTTCTCCACTTGTGGGTGCTTCTCTCAACATCCCATAATTAGTCTTCCATAATCCCAAAATGCTTTTCCCTGCCATCCCATGCTCTTGTAGGGAGTAACTCCTTTCATTCTGAAAGTTGCTCTAGAGAGTCTCTCCCTTTGACTCACAGAATCACAGAATCACAGAATGTCAGGGGTTGGAAGAGACCTCAAAAGATCATCCAGTCCAGCCCCCTGCCAGAGCAGGGTCACCTACAGTAGGTCACACAGGAACGTGTCCAGGCGGGGTTTGAATGTCTCCAGAGAAGGAGACTCCACACCCTCCCTGGGCAGCCTGGGCCAGGGCTCTGTAGATTTCATCCCTGGACAACAACAACTTTAGGTCTCCTGTTACAGCCTTGGTAGGCACCCTTGCACTGTGTTTGTTTCTCTTACTGCTTCCCTGCCTTCCATTGTCCCTCTGTGCTCCTTTGTGGTGTCCAGAGATGAATATTTATCACACAACATCAGAAGTGTCTATGTGACAAATTTCTGACGTTAACCGAGGAGAATCATCCTTGATATATCTTTTTCTTTTCAATATTAACAGGTTTAAAAAAAACCAAACTTATCGTGGTTTTGTCAGAAGTGGCTGAGGATATAATATTCTGTAGAAAAGAAAAACTCTATTACCTTGGAATAATATACATGGTCATTGATTATTGCTATAATCCAACAATAGTAATAACAATAATAGCAGAGATGTAAGAGTACGTGAAAGATTTCTCATTTGAGAGGATATCTGGTTAATGACTATTCAGCATTAAAGGTAAAGGCAAGAAATAAGGTATGTAATCAATAAAATTCAGACACACAAAACTTAATGAACAGTAGATTATTAAAACAATAACAAAGAAAGGAACTCATGTCAGAAACCGATGGGCTGAGGCAAATTGTGGGAATGTGCTGTATTTATGTTTGGTGGAAGAGCCAAAGCAGAGCAAGGAGGAGTAGAGGTAGTCAGGGGACAACAAATGTGGGAAAATGGAGACAAGGTGATGGATAATAGAATATAGTCTTATGTAAACAGGATGTTGGTCACTCAGATAGCCTGGCTAAGCCATTATCCCGATCTCTGCAGTCTGTGCTATCTTCTTTTTGAACTATGCTACTTATTTCCCATATAACCTTAGTCCCTAGTCTATGCATGCAGATGGATATGTTGGCAAATGTCAGACTGATCAAGCCTGTGAGCAAGAGGAGACCAGAATCCAGAAAGACTTGAGGTCGAAGCTAGAGACTGGACATTTAGGGCATTCTGTCTGGACAGTTTGGGCGTTCTGTCTGTTCCAGGCTTTGAGGAACTCACAGGCACACGCATCCCTGTGGAACAAAGGAATGAAGGGGCGTGTTTGTCCACTTATGAACTACAGCTTTGATGAGCAAGAAAGAGGAATAGAATCAGGCAGTCTGAGTTGTTTATATGAGTGCTGCCTGTGTGAAAACACTGCTCTCTGCTCTGTCTGGGTCAGTCTAGGTGACCTCCGTGTCTTTATTCTATGTGACCTTGCATCTCGTTGATCGTGTTCAGTTTCAACACAGGTTGGAGATACAGACTGAGAAAAAGAAATCTTTGAGTCTTAAAGATGACAAGATTATTCTTGCTTTAAAAAATAATAATTACACAGGCCTTTGCTTTACAATAAAGAGACTATGGCATTTCTCTGTAAACTCTGGAAAAGGGCAGCTGTATTAGAGAGTATCTGAAGTGCAGAAGCTGTTCTTCACACAGAACACACGGCGTAAGGGGCCAAGGGAGAAATCCTTCAGGGTAATGCCTGCAGAGTGTGCTTAGGGTTTTGTTTCAATATACTGGTTCGTGTATAAGTAGAGCCTTGCTAGTTACAGGAATGTGTTTTTGAATTGCTGAAGTACTATCTGGAAGCATTATCCACTGTTATTCCACTATCTGGAAGGATAATTTGAGATCACTGCACAATATGAGATCATTTTGCATCTGAACAGCTCTAAACCAGCCCCTGTGTTAATAGTGGGGAGGTGTGAGCCTACATGTGTATGAGTTTGTGCATAATGTGGATTGTTAAAAACATTATCAGCAGTTAGAGAGTTGGGTAAAGATTTCAGCTTAGAGAGATCTTCCTCAACATGACTAGAGAAGGCCAGGAAGAGAACAAATAACAAAACAACAAAATTCCACAGAAAATCCCAGAAGAAAAAATGAACTCCCTCCTTTTAGGTTTGTAGTGGTGAAACTTAAAATCTGGGAGGAAAAAAAATAAAGGAACATTAATATGGCTCTAGAATAGGTCGTTTCAGAAAACAATTCATCCCTAAAATGTCCCTTTCACAGACATTTACATTATCTGGGATCACGACTGTTACTTCTTAAAATAACATCACCCAAGGACTCTGCTTTAGCTTCTGAGATGGGTGGTGGTGGTGGACGGAAAAAAATTAGCTAAGCTCTAAGTAAACTAAAAACATAATTTCATAATTATTCATAATAATGAAGGCTCTGCACTCACTGTAATTTCCCAATTTCCTTTCTGAAAGCAAACAAAGGAAAGATTCTGCCTGTATGCATTTTTTGATGGTTTCTGGAAGACTTCCTCTCTAAACAGACCAGACATCCTTTTCTTTTGCCTTGTTCTCGGCTGTCCTGACTTCTATGTACCAGAAACACAGTCCTGAGAACAATGGAATATCACATTAATGAAGGCAGAGAACTTATTCTTACCGTGGAAGCATTGGAGACGTTTCATTTAAGTTTGCTTGTCTGAAAATGTGAGAGAAAAGACACATAAATACCACATGGCACAGCAGTTTGAGATTTTCTTTTTCGTGACTGGAGGGATGAGCCCCGCAAGAGATTCTCACGCGTTTCAGGAGTGCTCTTCCTTCACCCAATGTCAGTGGCATCCAGTCAGTTAGGCTCCATCACAGTCACTGTGATGTGATTTGTGTTACTTCACTTCCACACACAGGGTTAAGTAATGTTCCTCAGACATACCACTCAGTCTGTCTAATGAGGGTCGAATGCAAAATCATCTATATTGATATTACTTTCAGCAGGTCTGTTCCTGTAGCGCATCTTCAGGAAATTTGTTTTCGACCTGGATGTAGCAGAACTGTGATCACTGGATTAAGAATACCTCGAGGTGAATTGTTTATTTGGAGGGGACTGGGGTGGAGAAATGGAGGCACCAGGTCAGCAAATAGGAGACTCGAGAAATGGGAAAGTGGTAATAGGGAAAATCGTGTAATCAGGGCTGTCTAAGGGCACCCACTGGGTGAACCCTGGCCTCATTGTGGCCATGTGTGTCAGGACAATAAACCAAACCTTTTTTTCTGGTGAGACCACAGGAGCCTGAGAGGGGAACACCCAGCACAGATGGACTGAGCATTCTGGTGTTACCATGCCCACTCTTATTTCAGGGCTAACAGCACTAGCAGCTACTCACCACTTCCTCACGTGTCTGCTATGATCTTACTCATTTTCGCTTAATCAAATGTGTCTAGTGTGAATTGATTACGACCCAGGTTTCCACTGAATCTGACAAAATTCCCTTGTTACCAAGACATAATTTTGACATTTGAGAATATTCGGGTTCAAAGTTCATGAAGAAAACCAGACCTGTGTCACAGAACATAAGAGTGTTAGCTTTGCTGTTTCACGGGAAGCGTGTCAGTTGCATTCCCTCCTTGTAGACGAATCTTGCCCTCTTCTGGTAAGAGCATGTGTGTGTATTCTGAATATCTTTGGAGAGGCTCTGAAAAAATGAAGAGAGATGTTCCTAATATGCTCTGGACTGTATTTTCTAGAGGAAGAACGTGATGCAGTGACCTCCCCCCTACACTGAACCCATATTTTGGACTCCCATTAAAGGACAGCTCAGGATTCAACAGAATCTTATGGCGGATGATCAGAAATTGTTGTTAAGAGTAAAACTCAGGAATTACATTGTTTGACAAGCCAGCTGCTCTTACTGGACTAAAGATCAGGCTTCAGTACTAGGTGTTGTTCAACACGGATAAAGGAAGAGGACGGATGTTTAGCAAGACATCCATACGTGAGTCAGAGCTGTGAGAGAGCAGACATAAGGCCTTACCGTGAAAACTGACACAAGCTCTGATTAATTTTGGTCATATTAAAACCAAACCAAAACACAGAAAATAATTTCAGGTTAGTGAAAAGAATATCAGCGACATAAGGCAGGTCCTACTGTCTTACACAGTGGTGTACATCCAGGTTTCATTTCTAAGGGAAATGGTTTGGAATGAAGGTCATTGAAGAGGCACTTCTGACCAAATAAAATTAGTTTTTTTCAAGTACAACATGAACATAACATAGTTGTCTAATTGCTTCAACTAAAGTTACTCCTAATACATGCACACACTGTTTAAATTGTTGAAATTGCAGCTGTACTGATTTCAGAGGATTTACTTCCTCCTTGCTAAAAAATAAGATCCTAGTAGTCCTGTCTTTGTATTTACATAATCTTATGACAGCAGCCTCAGTTCTAGAACTATAATTAGTCGTCCAGATGGTTATTTTGGTAAGAACATGTCACAGACTGTCTCTCAATCCCTAAATAAGAATGGGATTAAGAGACTTTGGCAGAGCCCACTTCTTTCTGATGACTACAGAGGAAGCCCAGATGACTTCATTAGAAGTAGATAGACAACCTTTTGGTGTCTCAACCAGGTGGGATTAAGCTGTCTTTTCATGACATGATTTTGGGGGAGCTGAATCGATTTATTTATATTTCACTCTTCAGACTCCCCATGTTAAATCTCTGGAATCTGAGTCTATTCATCCAGCTCAAGGCATTCATGGTAGAGATGGCTGCATCTTAGCCAGTCACTAAAGGAGGATTTATCCCAGAATGGAAATAGGCACTTCTCAGGCATGGCTTTTCCGCTTAAGGATTAGTCTTATCAGATGAGTCTTAGCCTAGTGGCCTACAATATAGATGCTGCATCTTGCAAGACATGCAGAATGAAATTTAGTCCCTTACACCAAGAGATCCTCTTCAGAGGAGGCTGTGGGTTCCTGGTCACTGGCTGAGGAGAAAGGGTGATGGAACCTCGGACAGAATAAGAAAGCCACGAGTCAATGATAAAAACAGTAAATAACCCCCTCCACTCCCTTTACGACTGAAACTCTGAAACAAAGCTCAGAGAATACAAATATGTGGAGCCAGCTGCTGATGGGGATGTGCAAAGCTCAGCTGTTTCAAGAGAGCTCTTTAGCCTGGTGTTATCTGCAGATCTATGAACTTTGAAAATCTGTGGAAGATTCGCACTTCACGAGGCCCAAGACCACTCTTGCCAAAGGAAATGTGTCTGCTTTGCAGCAGAGCTCACCCTCAGCTGCTGTTAGAAACTTACCGTGTAGCCCCCTTTTGGAGTGAAGTGATAGATCATCATTTTGGCCCTGCTCTGGCCAGTGTGTGGGTTCTCCTCTGATGTGAGCCAAACTGTATCAGCAACAAGTGTAAGCACTTTTGGTAGATGATGCTCTGCCCCAGACAAAGTATATGGATTAAAAGCTTGTCCTAGTGCCTCCATTTGGGGCAGTCCTCCAGTATTATTCCAGCAAACTCTGCATTTCTGGGCCTCAAGGCACAGAGCACTTACTACACAAGTATGAAAACGTCGTTCTAGGAGGCTGCTATAGGGACACATAAACCAAGGGAGACCAAGGCTAACCATTGTGTGGGATAAATATGGCTAAGTCCACTCCACAGAATACTAGCTCTATGACAGGATCATTCTGTTCATCTGAACTCCAGAGATGTCACCATGATATGTAAACATCAAAATACATACTTGGGCCCACAAGAATATACAGAGCTTAATTAATCAGATTTTTAGAATTTCACAAAAGAGACAACAAGTGTCCACACTTGCCTGATTTTATCTTTTGAATATGGAATGAGATTAGGAATTTAGTTTTGAGCAACTGCTTACATTGCACCTGCCTACGTATAATGAGAAGAAACATCACTCAAGATGAGCAATAGAAATATATGCAATTTGAAAATCATTATCAAACTTTAACCACTCACCAGATAGCTGCAGTGATTCCTGCTGTCACTAGGATAGCCAGTCCATGTAATTTTGTGATTCCCATGTTGCTGGTGTTGATAAAAAGTTTGTGAACCCTGTATTGACAGTGAAAAGGAAAAAAAAAGAAAAAACCCACACTGAAAATACTGTAGTTATTAAGTATTGAACAAACCTCCTGTTTTGGACAGGTGGTCTGGGCATAATACAGAGAAAAATTTTTCATTCTAGATGGAATATTTTACATCTAGGTATTTATGATAGATACTAGGTATTTACAATAGATATTCCACAGACTGAGCTCTCATTTTAAAACGGTAGTACAGTGAATCGTTTTATTAACATACAAAAAAATAATTCTCAGTTCAGACTCTCTCTGGATCTGGTTTTCTTCTTTTCCTGGCCAGTGCCCACTCTGCTTTTTATCTTCTCTGTTCCAATCTCTCACTCATCCATTCCTCCTGTCTAGCTCTCTTTTTTTTTGCCTGGATTCCTTGGGTTTTCTTCTACGTCTCTTCCCTGTGCAGTTCTCTGACTTGGCAATCTGAAGGCTGCAATCCTCTTCTCTAGGTCAGCTTCTCTTCCCCGTCTGTCCTGTGGCTGCTCACAGCTGTGCTTCTGTCAAACCTCCCTTTGTGCCAGCCTCCTGACAAAACTTTGTAGCGTTCTTTGTCCATATTACCCTCCTCTGCTCTCAGCTGCTCTCGAGCATCCCTTCCAAACATAACCACCTTTGCCAGCCACCATCCTCCTACATCCCTGTCACAGTACTCACCTATGGAGCTTTCAGCTCCTCTGCTGCAGCAGCTCCTGTCCTCTTCCTTTTCTGCTTCCTCTCTTCTCACATACCTGCTGAACTCGTGTCAGCACAACAAATGCTTTCTGTATGTCAGCCATGTGTCAGCAGATGGGCTCAAGGCCAAACGATGGGCCCCCACCCAGTTCTTTACCTTGCGTGGGAGTGCTGCCCTCTGAGTAATGGGGAAGCAACAAGAAACTTGCAATAACCTGTTATTCCCTAACACTGCAACACTGAGATTTCTGATGAGTAAGAAGGTGACCACCCAGACTTTTGATATGGAGATTTTTTTCCTTAGAACGTGGTCATTTTTGTTAAGCGTTATTTGTCCTAATGGCAAATATCTGTCATGTTGCTGTGGATAGAGTCTCTCAAGAGAGAAGTAACAATATTGATATATGAGTTATCAAAGTTCAGTGGTAAATGTGACAGTGGTTAACAACATCTGATGGCAAGGTACACTCAATTATTCAATGCACAGACGTTAGGGTCAAAGTAAACTGTCAGGGTGACCCTCCCATTGAGTTTCAGGTTCAGAAAGAGCCCCTCACATTATAAACTCCTTCTCAGATGGGATAGTAGATGTGGCTGAATTCAGACTTAGTCCCAGACTTGGACGACAGTTTTGTCTAAAGGATTATATGCGCACCATTCTGCGTGTATCTCGCTTCGATAAGATTTCAAAGTTTAAACGCACTTATTCGCAATTTACTTGCTGAGTATCGGATGTAATAAGTATTTCCTCAATCGCAAGGAAGAGCTGTCCCTACTCCAGGGGAGATGCTGGTGTGCAGCCCACTGCTGTGCAGGAGACCTCAGTGTGCCCTGAGTGGTCCACTGTTTATGGAGTAAGATAATCATGAGTAAGATAATCAAATTACAGTCATATGTGCATGCCAACTGTATTTCTGTTGATGCATGAAACCAAAAGAGAAAGAGGAGCTAGAGCAATGGGGTTGACTCTTCAATACATTGATCACAGAGGCACTGATTGTCCTGGCTCTGGCCAGAAGCACGTCCAGCTTCTACCAGGGCCTCTCAAAGTTTCTCAAGAATCGCCCATCACAGCTCTTCCTCCACTTCCAAAAACCCCACCAGACTCAAATCCATCACACTTTTATTTGTCTATACTTTGAAATAAAAGTTGGACCAGCCTGAGAATACCTGTCTCTAAAGGAACTCTCTTGAAGAGGGTCCCGTCGGAGAGCCGGTCAAGACAATGACAAATCCCACTGATATGGCTACAAGTAGTTACCCTTTATTGCTCCGGACAGCTCAATATATACAGTTCAGCAGTGTCCCCGTGCCTGCCCCTTAACAGAGTTGGTCAGTCCCAGGTTTACACGCACCAGCGTTTTATTGGGTAGTGCCATTCCACTATGCAAGCGGTTCTCACCCCCCTCTTCTCCTCCTGGCAAGGCTCTTCACAAAACAGATAAAACCTCCTCCTCCCTGTGTTCCAAGGCAGCTTCAAGGACAGAGCCTTTGTTTAGGCCTAAGCTGGGTTGTCCACACTTTTAAAGTTATACCGCGCCTCTGCTCCACAAGAAATTCCTCTACATATCCCCCTTTTTCTTTTTGGACAACCCAGGCTTCATCCGCTAGCTTGCTTATAATTCTCTTGATTATACTTATCAAACAACTAAACATAACTAAGCCTATAACAATTAAAACTGTAATAACCAAAAATGTCTTAACTAAACTCTTAATTCATCCTGTCAAAGTTCTCACACCCATCACCCTAAATCATCCAGACCCGCAGTTGCTGGGGAGCCCCTGTTGCAGCGAGGTTTCTGGAGAACCCTCCCGACAATTGGAAAGTGCTACGCAGTGCGTCCACCCGTAGGTGAGGTTTCCGAAGTCGCTGCAAGAGGGTCCAGCACTAATACTATTAAATAAACAACCTTACATACGTTGAATGCGGGAACATCTGGTGTTGTTTGCCCCGTTGAATTCTTCCCACAGCTTGGCCAGGGCTGAAGGAAGAATACAAGGGAGTCTCCCTACCTATTTTGGTCCTTAATCACACACTTCTAACAAAGCAAAAAGCAGCTGGTTTCCCCCACCTTGCTTTTAGCTAAAGAAAGCTCACTTTGCTGGTTATTACCATCAACCCTAACAACATATAAGGAATCAGAAACCACATTAAGAGGCTCTTTGCTCCAATTCTGGAAAGTCCAACATACAGCTTTTAGTTCGAGTACTTGTAAGCTATCTGCAACGTCACCCTGGATTGTATGTTGCTTCCACGCTCCCTGTTGTTGCCATACGCCTGCTGCGCTTCTCGTCTTCCGCCCCGCGTAGCCCAGCAATGCTTCCTGGATTTCGATGGAGTGCCGCAGTTGCCATTCCAAGTCTTCATTTCTAACGGGAATACTAATGTCTGCCGGCTCCAACCCATCTATTTCCATTATTCGAGATCGACCCTTTCGGATCAACGCGGCGATGGCTTCTGTTCTTTTCATTAGGCGAAATTTAGGTTGCACTGGTAAGAATACCCATTCTATTATTCTTACTGACTCTCCAGGGGATTCCTCCCCCTTTTTCTTTTGCCATTGAAGCACAATGGCAAGAGGGTTGGAATCTGTATTGATGATAAGCAATGACAGGGGGCGATTCTCAAGACGGCATGCACTCCATCCTGTTTGTAATTTAGCAGTTACTTGTTCAAGCACTTTTGTTTGTTCTGCTATTCACAGTCTGTCTTTAGTCATCGGCCACTGCTCCACCCATACAGGTAATCTTTTGTATGGGCGGCTGCTCAGCAGTGGCCGTCATGATAAATGCTGATCAGTGGTTAATACCATTCCGAGTTGAGACAGCAAGTCTCTGCCTATCAGGCCTTGAAGAGTTGAAGGTAACTGCATGACATATGGCCGAAAGACTATTTGTTGTCCATCTTCAAAAACTATAGTCACAGGGTCTCTACTGGATTGAGGAGTTTTCATTCCTCCCACTCCCACAATTTGTGTCATGGGATCCTGCAGGGGCCACGTGGGTGGCCAGTATGTTTGATTAATGATGGTGACATCCGCTCCGGTGTCAAGCATTGGTCTTAACTGAACTTGACTTTCCCCTCGTTGTAGGGTGACTCTTCTTTGTGGCCGGGAATTCATGTCTAGTGTCAAGAAGATGTCAAATCCCGATGACCCAAAGCCTTCATCTCCTCTTTGCTTTTGTCCCTCTTTTGGATGTGGCTGATGTAGATGGGGTGCTTCAAGGGCAACAATCTGGGCAATCTTGCTTCCTTTTGGAATGGTGACAGGTGGTTGTAATGCATAAGCCATAATCTTTATTTGACCTGTATAGTCGGCATCAATAACTCCCGGTAATACTGCAACTCCTTGTTTGCTGGTAGATGACCGTCCCAGCAGTAGCCCTCCAACAAAAGAGTCAGTTGAAAATAATGGGCCAAATGCAGTTGTCGGGATCAACGCTACTTGTTTGTCTTGCAGTGTAACTTCTACTGCGATTGCCACATGCACGCCGAGGCTTCCCCAGGTAGCAGGCTTGTTTCGTTGTAGGAAACCGTCTGTGGCTTCGGTTGAGGTTGGGCACTGATTAGTGTCTTGGCGCGTGGCCCCTGCGCGCTGCGCTTGTAGTTTTCCGACTTTCTGCATGCCATGGTAGCATGGGCGTCATTGTTACATATGTGACACCATACAGTCTTTTGGCATGTTCTTCTCCAATGTCCGGATTCTCCGCAGCGAAAGCACGGTCCCGCTGCTGGCCCATTGGCTGCTTTTTTCTTTGGATTACCAAACCAGCTGTTTTTCCTTCCAGATAAAGCAACTGCTATCACATGTCCTTGCCTTTCAATGGCACCTTGCATGGCAGCGGTAAAGGCTGCAGCTTGGCTGCTTTGTTCTGCTCGTGATGCTCGTAATAACGTTTCATCCACTCCCGCGCCCTGCGGTAAGGTGGCCAAAATGGCTTTAGTACTTGCATTGGAATTTTCAAAAGCAAGTGTATGGAACAAGTGTTCTTGCAATGGCTCAGTTAACTCGGTAGCGTCCTTTATGGCAGCAGACAATCGATCAACAAATTGATTAAATGGCTCGGTCGTCCCTTGTCGTACCGTTGCATACGGGGGTGATTTTTTCTTTTCTGGGACTGATAACAGCGCTCGATGAGCCAGAGTCTGAGAAATTTGATGTATGATTGTCGGATACGTCAGCTGGGTTGCAGTGGTGGCAAAATTTCCACTACCAGTCAACATATCTGCTTGTAACCCATATAAAGGATCGTTAATTTCACGGTGTTTGTTGGCCTCTTCCAGAGCCAATCTTTTCCATTCTCTCTCCCACAGTAAATATTGTGATGGGCTTAATAATAACGAAGCAATATTAGTGCAGTCATTTGGGCACAATACGTCTGCTGTAAAAATGAATTGTATAATACTTCGTGCAGCTTCTGATCGGATGCCATGTGTGGTGACAGTCTGTTTCGCTTGCTGTAAGATCTTCCAATCATGAGGTTCCCAGGTCCCTTGTCCGTTATTAATGGTAACGGGACACGCAATCGAAATGGCCGCTTCCCAATCTCCGTCTATTATGGCATCTCTGATGACACCGCTCCATCGCTGTTGCAAAGGATCCTTTATGGTTCGAGTCTGAAAGTCAGGCTTGAGTGAGGGAGCTGATGGTAGTGGGGGAGCTGAGGGTTCAACCGGTGGTACTACATGGGATAACGGTTGAATCTCTCGCAGGACCTTAGAAATGGTTTCTGGCTGTCTCCAAAGTGACGATGAGACTGGTTTAAGGGTTTCTTCCATTTCTTGCTGTCTAATTGATAATTCAGCGAGCTTGTTCAGGATCTCTTTCAGAGGTTCATCTTGATCTTCCTCTTTCTTGGTCCGAGGCCTCTCCATTCGCTGCATAACTTGATCATTACCTCTGACGGATTTGTCAGGACTCAGTTCCGATTCAGAATCCTCGTCGGAAAAGGGTATCAAAGGGTTAATTTTCGGGTGACAGTCGGCTCCGCCCTGTGCCTCCTCTTTCTGCTGGGCCTCGCCTCTCGAGTCCCGGGGCAGCGCAGCTCCCGGGTTTGGCTCAGTTACAGCTGGCGTTGGCAGGGGAATGTTCTTCTTTTCACTTTTTTGCAACAAGTCTTTCAGAGAGGAGCACACCGGGGCCGCTGTACCCTTCATGGGGTGAGTCTGTCCTAGCCGGAAAAATGTCGCCAGTCGGGACGAGCAGGGGCTTCCTTCCTTTGCCTTTTTCCTTTCCTGCTCTCCCCTCAACGCTTCGATCGCCGCCGCGGCAACTTTCTTTTCTGCTTGCGTGATTTCTAGAGTGCGTATTACGGTTTTCCAAACAGTTCCTAGTCCTTTCGCTTCTTTTCCTTCTTTTCCTCCCTCTAAAGTACAGTCCCACAATAGATTTCCTACTTCACGCCATTCCGTTGAGCTAAAGATTAACGACGGGTCGTTCATTTTCTCCCGCTTCCGAGCCCATTGGATCAGGGCCAATACATCTCGCTCCCTTACTTTTTCTCCTCTCTTAGAGAGTGTATCAACAAGGAGGCGAGTTGCCGCATCAGTTTCCATCGTGGTCTTACCTTGGCAGGCGCTTGATCAGCTGCTCAAACTCTGGTCTCCGGTGCCCTTTTGGTCACACCTGGAATTCTCCTGCCTCCGTCTCTCCAGCTCCCAAATTGGCTCACGTCCGATGCTTCTGAGTCTTTCCGTATTCAAGCAATCCACATTTAAGCAATTCCCCATTTTAAGCCTGTTCGGGTGCCAGATGAAGAGGGTCCCATCGGAGAGCCGGTCAAGACAACGACAAATCCCACCGATACGGCTACAAGTAGTTCTCTCTTTATTGCCCCGGACAGCTCAATATATACAGTTAAGAAGTGTCCCCGCGCCTGCCGCTTAACAGAGTTGGTCAGTTACAGGTTTACATGTGCCAACGTTTTATTGGGTAGTCCCATTCCACTATGCAAGCGGCTCTCACCCTCCCTTCTCCCCCCGACAAGGCTCTTCACAAAACAGATAAAACCTCCTCCTCCCTGTGTTCCAAGGCAACTTCAAGGACAGAGCCTTTGTTTCCAGTGGAGTGCCTCAAGGGTCGGTACTGGGACCAGTATTATTCAATATATTCATCAATGACTTGGATGAGGGACTAGAGAGTACTATCAGCAAGTTTGCTGATGACACCAAGCTGGGAGGAGTGGCTGACACACCAGAAGGCTGTGCTGCCATCCAGCGAGACCTGGACAGGCTGGAGAGTTGGGCGGGGAAAAATTTAATGAAATATAACAAGGGTAAATGTAGGGTCTTGCGTCTGGGTAGGAACAACCCCAGGTTCCAGTATAAGTTGGGGAATGACTTATTAGAGAGTAGTGTAGGGGAAAGGGACCTGGGAGTCTTGGTGGACAGCAGGATGACCATGAGCCAGCACTGTGGCCTTGTGGCCAAGAAGGCCAATGGCATCCTGGGGTGTATTAGAAGGGGGGTGGTTAGTAGGTCGAGAGAGGTTCTCCTTCCCCTCTACTCTGCCCTGGTGAGACCCCATCTGGAATACTGTGTCCAGTTCTGGGCCCCTCAGTTCAAGAAAGACAGGGAACTGCTGGAGAGAGTCCAGCACAGGGCAACTGGGATGATTAAGGGAGTGGAGCATCTCCCTTATGAGAAAAGACTGAAGGAGCTGGGGCTCTTTAGTTTGGAGAAGAGGAGGCTGAGGGGTGACCTCATTAATGTTTACAAATATATAAAGGGTGAGTGTCACGAGGATGGAGCCAGGCTCTTCTCGGTGACAACCACTGATAGGACAAGGGGTAATGGGCTGAAACTGGAACATAAGAGGTTCCGCTTAAACTCGAGAAGAAACTTCTTCTCAGTGAGGGTGACGGAGCCCTGGAACGGGCTGCCCAGGGAGGTTGTGGAGTCTCCTTCTCTGGAGACATTCAAGACCTGCCTGGACACGTTCCTGTGTGGCATAGTCTAGGCATTCCTGCTCTGGCAGGGGGATTGGTCTTGATGATCTTTCGAGGTCCCTTCCAATCCCTGACATTCTGTGATTCTGTGATTCTATGATTAGGCCTAAGCTGGGTTGTCCACATCTTTAAAGTAATACCACGCCTCTGCTCCACAAGAAATTCCTCTACAAGAGAAAACGAAAGAAAAATCAAGTGGACAACAACCCTGCCCTTGCTTCAGCGAAGTCGAAAGACACCCCCCACCCCACCTGTTTCCCCCTCGGAGCCGGGAACAGTTTCAGGAGCAGAAGACGCTTTCAGCCAGATCCCTTCTCTAGATCAACTGGGTTTTTCCCCATGTGATTTTATCTCTTCCAGACGATGCCGATCCCAGAGAGGAGCCCAAAGTGAACATTCCTGTCTGTTATTTCTGGGTCTCCTGCTGCACACAAAAGCTCCCATCTGTGAGGTTCTTCCAGAAAGAACGGCCACAGGAATTGAGGTTTAAGAGTTCTGCAAAGCCTGGGACCGTGCTCCCGTCATGCGTTACAAGACTGAGCTGTGCCAGGACACGACGGACTGGAACAACGTTTCCCAAAAGAGTTGGCTTAAAATAGGTCTGACTTCAAAGGATCTACACATTTCTCTTCGAAAGGCGTGGGATGCTCTGACAAATCCAACAGACAAGTGCAGTGAGAAAGACTAGAAAACAAGAGCCGTAAGAAGAGTCACTTCATGATGTGCATGGAGGAGGTGACTTCAACTATTATCTCAAATGATGTGGCTTTTCTGTTTAATATTGTGGTTCCACACGATCAGAAATGACTATTTCTAGGTACAGCTACAGTCTGAAGTGGTTAAACTGCAATAGTTTCCTGCTCATGAAACAGTAGCACCAGAGTTTAGTGCATCCTATTAACAGCCACATCAACAGCACAGAAACATTCGTTTTCTCCGTTTGAATACTTTAGTTATGTCACAGCAAATCATATTAACAGCCCTCTAACAAACATAGTAAACAACATATTAAACAACAGCAATATTAACTTTATTAACATTAACCTTATTAACTACATTAACCTTATTAACTACATTAACATTAAAATTAACTACATTAACTTTATTAACTACAGTAACTTTACTGACTGCATTAACTTTATTAACTACATTAACAACATGAACTACACACAAAAACATATTAACATATTAACAACACATTAACAACATTAACATTTAACAACAAATTAACAACACATTACCAACACATTACCAATATTAACATTAACTTTATTAACAACATGAACATTCACCTTATTAACTACATGAACAAAATTAACTTTATCAACATTAACTTTCTTAACTACATTAACTATACAAACCACACATTAACTCAATATTAACATTTACCAACATCTACTTACACGTTAGCGGCATATTAACAGATTAACTACACCTTAACAAACACCTTAACAAACACCTTAACAGTCATCTAAGTCATCCAAGCCAAGGGTATCGACAAACAGGCTGTGCCCAAAGTAACAACCCAGCAACAGTTCTGAGCCTCCACGTCCTCCAGCTCTGCTCAGCTTTGCCCCTCTAGAGCTTCACCGTTGGACGGGACCGCAACACCCCCCTTGGCTTTGGGCAAGACGGTCGAGGGCGATGGTGAAGCCGCGTGTCGGTGCCTCGGTGCTCGCTCGGCTGGATGGTCCCGAAGCTGGAGCTGAAGCTCTGGCTGCAGCTGCAGAGGCCCAGCAGGTCGCAGCGGCTCAGCAGGAGATGATGTGTCGGCACCTGCAACGGCAGAGGCAGAAGGCTGTGGCCAAGCCCGGGGGCAGGAGGAGGCAGGATGTTCATCACTGGATGAACAGCAAGATCACCCTGGATGATTTTCAAATACGGGGGAGCTGGAGATTCCTCTTCCTACAATTTCTGAACAATCATCTTTTGGAGAATGTCTCCATCTTGGTTTAAACACCAGTGCACACGTCAGTGCATTTCTTCCGGACAAAACTGCTCTTTGCAAGTTGTGACATCACTGGTTATCTCCTGTGAGAGAGGAGGTGTTGTAGGAGGCTTTCTTCAGGCTCTCCAGGAAGAACCGCTCGTCCTCTAAGAAAGCGTGGTCCTGAGAAGAGAGGGATGGATGGGATGGACATGAGAGAGGGCCACGGGGTGAGGGTCCAGGGTACTGCTCACGAGTGAGGGAAGTATCCTAAAGCCTCCCTGACTCAGTGAGGAGCGGGCAGGTACCCGTCTGTGGCACCCCCTGGGGTGTATGGGCTCCCCACCAGAGCCCAGAACCTCACCCTCTGAGCAAGACCCACAGCGGGAGCCCCAAAGAGCGTTCCCACCTGGGGAAGGACCAAGCAGGGGCTGGCGGGAGAGGTCGGAGACACCACAAAGCCAGAGTCCAGCAGAGCTGGCGTCTCCTACCCAGGGACGGGGAGAGGAGATGGGCAACCCCATCAAGCCAAGGATGCTACTGAACCGGAGACAACCTCTGAGGATGCTTATAGTATCACTCCTCGAGGTGCCGATGGCTTCTGCAAGCCCATCCGGCCCAGCGGCTCAGTGATGACCTCAGGAGACCCCCTACCCTGTGGCAATCAGGCTCAAATCAGGCTTCGCCCAGCCCTGCTCCCTCCCAGGTTGCTGGAAGTCCCTTCCAGACCCGGTCTCCCCCCACCTCACCTGCTGGGCCCTGAGCTGCAGCAGCAGCAGTCGGGCGTAGAGCTCGGTGGAGCCAGCCGCGACCAGGCTCTCCCTGCCACGGTGCAGAAAGGCTGCAACAGAAGCCTGACTGTGTGGTGTCGCCGTCGCCAGAGGAACTGCAGACAGAGACAAGAGCATCCTTTTGTTTGCTGCCTGCACGACCCTGCAGCAAGGTCCTCCCTGACCTCCCCGTGCACACGGGCTTTAACCCACCCGCCTCTCCCTTCCTGCTCCCTCCTGGCACCACCCTGGCTTAGAGAGCTCTGCTGAGCTCCTTCAGAGGACACGGCAGACGCCTCGCATCTGAGGTTTACACGCAGAGGAACCAAAACAGCTCCCAGGACTCTCCGAAGCCTCCCGAGAAGCGGAACACAAGCGCAGCCGCCCCCCAGCACCTCCCTTCCCGCCAGCAGCACGCAGGAAGCCTTACGTGCGTTAGAGGCACCGAGCTTCTGCTCTGCAGCCAGCAGCATCACGGGGTCGCTGGGCAGCTCCTCGCGGAGCTGTTCGAGCTGTGTCCTCTGGTGAGCCACGCTCAGCCGCTCCTGCCCCAACCGCAGGAGACAGGGAGAGAGAGAAGCTGTTAGAAAAGGTTCAGGGGCTCCTCTGCGCATCCCTTTTTCTCCTTCCAGGAGAGGATTCACGACTTTGGGAGGGGCATGAAAGCCCGGCTTTGCTGCTGGCCTGCGCACAGCTGTGACCTGCAAGTGCAGAGGCTCCGCTCACCCTGGCCGTGCTTTGCTCCTCCTCTCGCTGCCGGAGGCGCAGCGCGGCCCAGTTCACCTTCCTCCTCTCCAGCCTCAGCACCTGCCAGGCCTTGTCCAGCAGCTCCCTGTCCCTCACCAGTTGCTCCTCCTTGGCTTTCAGCTCACAGGCCTGGGCTTTCAGCTCTGCCTGCTCCTAGGACAGGCATGGGGGAAACTGATGCATCGCTGCCCTGTCCTGGACGCTCTCGTGTCTTCCCAAGTCATGGGAGAGATCTGACTCCTCCTGTGTGCCAGTCTGGGTTGCAGAGAAGCATCACCAGGTGCTCAAGCAGTGGCCTCACCCATCCCGTGGCACAGGAAGGTTTTGCTTAACCCACCGCAGGAGTTTCCTCTCACCAGACGTACAACGGAGGTGGCTGTGCCTGGTCTGGCTGCCCAAACTCCTCCCAGACAAAGGGCAGAGACACAGGCAACACCTGAAATACTCTGGTGGGGGCTGTTCCTGGAACAGCCCGATTCTCACCACCCAGACTGACATCTCTGTCCTAAACACCCAAAGGCAGCTCGGAACATCTCCCCGCGGGCAGGACCCACCCGTGAGCCTGCCCGGTGGGGCTCGAGGCCACAGGAACGGGCTCTACTGCCGTACCTCGGCCAGGCTGGTGATGGTCCCCTCTCTCTGGGAGCCCATCTGCACGCTCCTCCCACCACTTCTGCATCACCCACTTCTGCTCCTCCAGCAGAGGGAGAAAGCAAGCACTAAATCCCACCCGCTGTAGGATTTTTTGCCTTTAACCTCTCTCTGCCACTAAACCCCACGCGATAGCCAGAGGCTGCTTCACACCCACAATGCCTGGCATGAACCCTGCGTGGAGAACCCCAGGCTCCTTGAGAAGCAGCGTGCACCACGCATGCCCAGAGCAGCCTCTTGCATCCACGTGCCAGATTCTGGCCTGGTCGGACGGTAATTCACCGTGTGAGCAGGTGTGGGCCTGAGGAGGCAGAGGAAGGGCGCTGCAGCCCAGCACCCAGCTCTCTCCTCCGCTACACGCGCAGTGCAGCCCACACAGGACGTGCGAGAGGCGCCACATGTCGGCCCCACCTCACCTTGGCCCTCTCCAGCTCTGCTCGCTCCACGGAGAGCTGGTGGGTCATGACTCGCCGCTGCTCGTCCAGCGAGTGCTGCAGAGATTCCACTTCGGCCCGCTCTGCCGTCGCCTTCCATCGCTCCTGGGTTCAGACACAGAGGAGAGTCAGATGCCACTCACAGGTTGCAGACCAGAGACCTCCAGTGGACAAGATCTACGCCCTGTGCCCCAACAGGAGGGCTGACCTGGGCAGAGGATGCAGCACGGGCTCACCTGCTCCAGCAGTCGAGTCTGCTCTCCCAGCCTGGCCTCCATTCGAGCGAGCACCCCTTGGAGCCGGCTCCGCTCCTCCTCCATGTCTCTCTGCTGCTGCAACAGCCTCTCCTGGAGCACTGGGGAGAGGCAGCAGCAGGGCCATGAGCAGCAGGAGGTGGGAAGCCGCCCTCTGTCTGCATCATAGTCATGGAAAAACTCCACGTTTGTGCTCATCACCTTCTGCACATCCCAAGAACACCCTGAGGTGCCCAGTGATCAAGGCAAGCGTGACTCTGCCAGCCTTGTCTCCCAGCCTCTGGCTGACTTGGAGCAATTCTCCCTGGTTTATGGGGGTTCCCAGCAGGGATCCCGCAGCTGTTTCGGCGCAGGGGAATGGCAAACGTACTCTTGAACTGCTCGTCCCGCTGCCGTGCCTCCACGGCCAGCTCCTGGGAGGCGGCGTGATGCGTGGCCTCCACCTTGTGCGAGAGGTCGTGCAGGCTGCTGGAGACCTTCTCCATCTGCTCGACGACGCCCTTGAGAGACCTGAGGAGAGAAGCGAGGGGAGGGTTGCCCCTGCGGGACTCATTTCCTCTCACCGTGACGGAGAGGGGCATGTGTGGTGGGCCAAGGGCTGGGCAGCCCTGCCCTGAACCTCCCTGGGTCCCAGCAGAGCAGCAGGAAGATGTAGCTGCTGCGTAGGGGAGCACTGATGGATATTCAACAGCTCAGCATCCCCAGAGGCAGTGGGTGGGAGAGGAGGTGGCCCCTGTCCCCATCCTCTGGGGCTGGTTCCCCATCAGACAGGGAACTCTCCGACCAGGGAGCAATGTGGGGAGACCACGCTGCTGTTGGTACCTGGTGTGTGACGTGGCACTGGTCACCGCATCCATCTCCTGCTCTTTCAGCCACTTCAGCCGCTGGAGCTGCTCTTCATAGTCCTTGCGCATCTCCTGGACAGACACCCTGCGGGACACGGGCAAGGAGCCCACCACGGGCTGTTACAAACCAGTGCTTCCCACAGCGGGTACTGTGGAAGAGCCTTGGTCATGGCACTGAGAACTAGGTCCCAGGAGCTGAGCTGGCACAGTGCTCTGTCCTGAGGCATCCCACTGACAGGCATCCCCAGCTGGGACGGGCCACATCTGGGATGACTGGAAGCCACTGAGCTGCCCACGACCCAGTGCTTCTGAGGGCTGACCGCTCCTTTCACCCTGTCCCCAAAGTGCTCCCTGGTTCCTTTGCTGAGACTGGAGGTGCTAACCCCACGGGGACGGCGGTTTCGCTCTCACCTCTGCAGCTCTCGCAGCCGCTCCATCTCCAGCCTGTGCTGCTGCTCCAGCGCGGCCAGGCGCTGCCGGTGCTGTGCCAGGAGCTCTGCCCGCGCCTGCTCTGCATCCTGGCTCTGCGAGAGCAGCTGAGCCGCCAGCTGCTCCTTCTCCTGCCGCAGCCTCTCCTCCCGCTGCCCGTAGGTCTCCTCCAACATCGTCACCCGGCTCCTGCCCGGAGAGGTCACGGCAAAGCAGAAGCGTTGCTTTCATGTCAACACTCGGGACTCCCCGCCCAAAGTGCACGCGGGGACTTAGGAGCAGATGGTGTCGCCCTGGGCGTGGGGAAACGTGCAGCATCTCTGCAGTCTGAGCCCGGAGCCCTCCTGCTGCTGCCCAGCGCGGTGCCCTGCTTGGGGATGTGCTGGCAGTGGGACTGGGCCCTCCTCCTCGGCACCCATGGCACAGCGTTGGTGGGAGCCGACCCCCACTCTCTGCCCCCACCAGGCCCACAGCAGCGCGGCTCTCTGCTTGCCCTCCTCGGGGACGGATTTGGGAAGTGCCCCAGCACTCGCACCCCAGGGCAGATGGAGAGGGCTCTAGGCAAGGACAGCACAGAGGAGCGGAGCACAGGCGACAGCCTGGTACCTGTGTGTGCTCTCGAGGAGATCCAGGTCCTGCCGGTGCCGCTGCTGGAGACTCTCCAGCAACAGTTTGTCCTGTGCCCGCTCCAGCTCCAGCGTCCGGACCTGCCAGGCCCCCAGGGAGAAGGTTGTTGTGTCACCCCAGGGACAGGGCCCCCACAGCAGCACTGGGTGGCTGGAGGCATTTCTGGACAGGGAGGGTTCTCTCTCCCCTGTCACCCTGATGCTGTTTGCAGCGGATACGGCCCCTTCCCCCTCCCCTGGGTCCACCTCTGGTCCCCCCCCCCCAGCAGGTGATGGGGCTCACCCGGCTTTCCAGCTCCGCCACACGGGCCTGGGTGCTGAGCAGCGCTGCCCGACAGCCTGATGTGTCCTCCGAGAGCTGGGCTGCGGGAGCCCCCAGCCTCCGCTCATGCAGCAGGCCCAGGGCTGGGGACTGTGCCTACAGGGATGGCAAGAGAAGATCAAGGCCCTTCAGCATCAGGAGCCATGCAGTGTGCTCATCAGCCCCTGGAGGAAGGCACACGCCTCACCCGCAGCTGTGGGACAGCCTGGAGATGTGCCCTGGGCGTAGGAGCCTGTGGAGACACAGGGATGCTCGCAGGGAGGTAAAGCCCTGGGAGAACATCTCCTCCTCGCCTGGCAATGGCGACCCATCCCCAGCCCACTGCAGTCGCTCCTCTACCCTGGAGAACTACGTAAATGCTGCTCAGGCAACACAGGGCTGGAAATGCACAGGATTTACAGAGCACCCACAACACACACGCTTTGGCCCCGTAAATACAAACTGGGGCATCTTGGGGCTCTCCAAACACTTTGCCTCCAGAAACACGAGCTCCCAGAGGTGCAAAGCGGGGCACAGCCCTCCTCCTGCTGAGGGAGCCGAGTTGGGCGGGAGCAAGTCGCAGGAAAAAGGCTGTGATCATCACCCTGACCCCACGCACCCTGGGGACATGGGACCTACCTGAGCGAGGGGGGCAAGGCCCTGCGTCTCCTGCTCTCCTGGCAACAGGGCTGCGGGCACTGAAAATTGAACAAGGCCATGATTCAGCCACGGCAACGGAACCTTCCCCCCCCGAAGGATGGAGCTCTGGGTCTCCCGGGCTGAGTGAGAAGGATCCTGTTCCCCTCTGGCAGCTGGGGGTGGGGAAGCAGAGTCAGACAGGCTTGTCCACAAACACACCCCTACCCTGCCCCGTGCACCATTAAGTTTGGGGTCATGTAGCCATGACACGGGGATGACGCGATCCTGCAGCTTGGCAGCCCCCTCCAGCAATGCCCGCTCACGCCTGGGCAGCATTCACGTGGCCAAGGGCGAGGCTGTGGGTCCTGCCTTTTTTCTTTTTCTTCTTTTACTCCAGGGCAGAGGGACCCTCTCTGGATACCGATTCCCAAAACTGTACAGCCACACAGAACGCACCCAGGGCGCTGGCGTGTCCGGAGGGATCCGCCTTTGCAGCCTCCGACGGGGGCACTGAGGCTCGTTTCGCGGTGCTGAGCCAGGGGAGTGGCTGCCTGTGTGGGCACAGAGACACACGTGATGCACAGCAGCGTCACAGCTCTGCCAGAGGCACACACAGAGACTGTTTCCTGCTCAGCAGTTCTTGACGTTTCAAGCATGGCTGTCCCACTGTGATAAAACAGGCAAGAGCCTGATGGTCCTTCAGAGCTGCCCTCCCTCCCCGTTACAGAGGTCCAAGACAAAGTGAGGACTGCTGACTGCCAGCTCTCTCCATTCCCCGGCCTCACCCACGGAGCTGCTTTCTGCAGGAAGTCTCACCCGGGGAACGTGACAGAAACATGAAGAAGGCCTTACCCAGAGCCCTCCGCGCTCGCTTCCTTGTCCTGCAGCGCAGCTGTCGGCTGCGGGGCTCCTGTGGAGGCGGCTGGCTGGCTGCAAGGAAGAGAAATCCTCCGTGGGAAAGCCAAAGGCAATGGAAGGCAAAAGCCTTTCTCCCAACACCAGCTCCTGCCTTTGAGGTGAAAGCCTCTGTCCCTCTCAGCTGCGGCAGGATGCCTTTGGGCTGCAGAGGCAGTAAAGACACCTCCAAGCCTCCGTCACCAGCTCCTCCCTGCTGCACCCACCACCTCCCCCTGGGCAGCAGCCCCAGCTGACACAGCCCTGCCCATGGCACACGGCTCTGTGGCCTGCAATTCGCTGCCGAGTCCCATCTGAATGGCACGAGGCTGAACCCGCGTCCGGGTAGACCCGGCTGGAGGAGGTGGTTTGCCTGGAACTAGGAGGAACGAAGGGGAACGAAGGCAGCAACCAAGAGCACAGTGGGAGCTCGTGGGCATGTGCTGATGCAGGACAGCTCCCCAGGACCTGGGGCACCGTGTGCAATCTTGGCCACAACTGGAAGGAGAGCCCTGAGGCGTGATGGGACTGCGAGCTGGAGCAGCGGGAGAAACCCCCACGTCACTGCCCCAACCCGAGACGAGACAGGGCTAAAACTGATTTCCTAACCCTAAGCTGAGGGTTTCCGAGAGGCCCTTTGGCAGCAGCTCCTCATGGAGCAGACGGGAGCCCATCCCTGCCTTTACCTGGCAGGAGAGAGGGGATCCAGCCCTCCACCCGAGGCCTCCGAGGGCTTGGCATTTCTCTCCCGGGTCTGTGCCTGTGCTCGGGCTTTCTTGCGAGCCAAGGCAGCGCTCAGCCAGTCCTCCTCCTCCAGCGGGTCGGCTGTAGCCGCTGCCTCCTCTGCAGCTGGGAGCTGCCTGGCTCTAGCAGGGCTGGGGTGTCTCGCCGCAGGACTGGCCTTCGCTGGAGACGGCGGCTCCGAATCCATCAAATCCTCGTCTTTCAGGCCCAGCCAATCGCCTCCAGCCCTGCTGCCCCGCACAGGGCTCCGGCTGGCTGGAGGAGGAGGTTTGGAGCTGGCCTCCGGTTTCAGTTTGCTGCTGGTCTCAGCTGAAAACCTGCTGCAAGAAGAAGCAGTCACACCCCTGCCTGCAAGAGGACCCCAGGGGCCCTGCCCACCAGGGGACCCTGCCTGCTCTGCTGCAGGGCTGGCGTGGCAGTGGCAGCCACAGACACACGCAGAGCACAATACCTCACAGGCTGCTTCCGTGCCGGCTGGCCCTTGGCCGCGGAGGCCACCGTGGGCTGGTATGCTCCAAAGACAAAATCCTCCTGGTTCCGACCCTCTTCCTTCCCTGTTCAGACAAGCAGCCCTGCGTCAGCCCCCTGAAGAGCAGCTGGCTGCAGAGGCAGCAGCCCTCCTCCTCCTCCCCTGCAATCCCCACTGGGATTGCTGCCTGTGGGAAAACGCAGCCGCAAACATCTTCCCTGGACACCCACAAGCAACGTCCGTCCTCAGCGTGGCTGGGAAGAGTTTCTGTATTTGGCACCAGTTGGGGTCCAGAGACAACCGAGTTACAGCTGCCATGCAAATGCTCCAACACTTTGGCATCAGCCACCTGGCCCCCTGCTCCACGCTGACCAAGAGCCCATCAGCAACCCCGCTCACCACCACAGAGAGTATTTCCCCTGCAAGGGCTTTAGGAACCAATCTCGCTCTCCCAAGCCCACACTGTCACCTCTGCAGACCTTCCCAGCATCCCTGGCTCTGCTCACCTGGCTGCTTTTTGTACTTGGTCTCCAGCTGCAAGTCCCTGCGCTCTCCAATGCGTGGCTGTTCCAGGGTTTTGGCTGCGGAGCCTCGTCCCAGCAGCTCATCCAGCTTGGAGCGGGCTGGCCGGTGCTCCTCTCTGTTGGAGACACAGAGGCAGGTGGGTTTCTCTGAGAGGCACAAGCCATCCTCTGCTTGACTCCTGCTGCCTCTTCATTGCCCTTACTCTTCTGCCTTCTTTCCCTGCTGCTCATCTCCTTTGGGCCCATCGTCAAGTCCCAGGGCATCCATCAGGTCGTCACCATCATCTCCAAATGTGAGCTCCTCCCTCCTCCAGACTGTGGCCACAGCGTGCAGGGCTGGCTCTGCGGGTGGGATCACACGTGGCAGAAGGTTTGATCAGAAGGTTTGTTTTGAAGAAGAATTCAAGTCAGCCCTGCCTGCTCTTATCTCTTAGGACCGTCTATAAAGTCATTTTTCAATAACTCTTTTTAGTGACCAAATCTCACGACAAGTGACAACACACTACTGCCTGGCCTAGGGCCACGCAGGCGCTGACGGGACACTGCTGGCTGTCACTGACACTGGGCTTTCCTGCTCTCCTAACACCGGCAGCTTTTTGAGCTCTGCAAGTTTCCAGTCTGATAGTACCTACTTCCCTTCACCCACAGTCCCGCTTCACCAACGAACTTTAGTCCTTGCCCCAGCCCAGCAGGTACCACCTACATCCAGAGTGGATTTATCTGGACTTTATTTGGACTGTCAGACCCATCGGTGTCCCTGCTGCAGGAACAAGAGGGATGAGTGCCTGTAACACAGCCACAGCGCAGCTGGATCCCACCTACAAGTGCCCCAACTGTGCTCTGGCGGGGAATGCTGATCACAGAATCACAGAATCACAGAATGTTACGGATTGGAAGGGACCTCGAAAGATCATCAAGTCCAGTCCCCCTGCCAGAGCAGGAACACCTCGATAATGCAACACAGGAACGTGTTCAGGCAGGTCTTGAATGTCTCCAGAGAATGACACTCCACAACCTCCCTGGGCAGCCTGTTCCAGTGCTCTGTCACCCAAGAAGTTTCTTCTTGAGTTTAATCAGCCACCCAAGAAAATCCTGACCCAGAAAATTCCTGCTCACTCAGCAAAGTGTAAACCAGGCTGGATGGGATCAAAAGGGAGGCTGTGCCTCCATTCGCAGCAAAGAAAGGCCAGTTCCGCAACCTGTGCTACACTAGAAACATGAAGCCCTCTGGGAGCTGTCTCACAATTCACCCCCTTTCCAAGCTGCTCCACAAATGACCACACTGGTCAATAAGAGATGGGACCGGGCGGCTTTCAATTCAATGTCTGTACCTCACACAAACTCATCCAGGCTGCTGATTCACTTAATACAAGGAGGATGCACTGAGCAACCCTGCTTACCCTTCTCTTTGCTCTGGGCTCTGTTTTTCTCAGAGCTGCTTTCAGTGCCTGTTGCAGCTGCCTTCTTGGGAGCATCCTGCTCCTCAGCAGGTGAAAGCCCCGCCAAAGGATCGTCTAAATCTGGAAATAACCCCAGAGAGGTAGAAAAGGAGAATGATAATAACAAAACCAAACAAAACAACAAACCCAAAGTTACTCAGAAGAACAGTTCTGTGCTAAGCCAAATACTACTCCCCACCACGTACACGTGGGGACAGGACATCAGACCTGCCTAAAGCCACGAAGCACAGTCTGCAGGGTCCTGGGATACCCTCGAGTCTCCCTGAAATTCAAATGCTCAATAGTTACATTTCTGCTTGTTTTTTTCTGTATTTGCTTTCCTCCAGAATAAAACAACTCAACATCTGTGTGCTTCAACACTTGGCCGCTGCTTAGGCAATGAAAAAGAGGAGAAGAAAGCTCACCTAAACCACCTAAAGCCAATTAGTGATTTTAACAGATGCTGCCAGGCTTTGACAACCAGATCTCAGCTGTGCCAGGAATCCAGCCTCCCTTTGGAAGTTGGACAGAATCCTCCCTCCCCAGTACAAAGGTCTCCAAGTGCTACAGTCATTACAAACCAAATGCCCTCAGGAACTGTCTTCCAGCCCTGCCCTGGGGAGGGACTCAACCACTGAGCAGCCTTTTTTTCTTTTCTAATCACCTCTGAGGGATTAAATTTGCACCGGCATCCTGGGAGTGAAGGACTAGTGTCTCCTTAACTAGCACAGCCTTTGGTTACCAGAAGAGGCAGGCTATGCACAGAGGGCAAGGACAGAGTCCTCAGATGCCCCCACACATCTGTGCGCTGAAGTGAAGCGAGATCCCACCTTCAAAGTTCCATTTCTTGTACTGCCGGGAAGCAGGCAGGGCTGAGACCGGCTTCTTCTCCATCACGGGAACAGACTCTCCTAGAAAGACAGGCCACGGCTCTCAGAGACGAGGGACTGCAGGAAGGGCCCCTTCCCACCCTGGCTGAAGGTCACTTCTGGTGGCACATGTTGCGAGCCACAGTGCCCTCACAGGCCTGCCAGCTGGGAATCTCTCTGGAGAGGTCTCTTGGCAAGCAGAGAAGGAGAAAAGGCTCTGGGGAAGAGCAGGGCAGCCTGGGAACTAGCAGATCTTAAATGCAAGCCCCCTGGCTCTCATTCCAAGCAGGGTGGGCAGATCCCACTAGAAACACTTTGCCCCACGCCAGGGAACGGCCAAGTGGAGTTTGGTGGGAGGCGGCAGCGTGGCCGCTGTCCCTGCTGGCCTTAGTGATGTCATCACAGCAGGACAACAGGCCGGACCAGGGATCTCCCGAGGGATAATACATGGCCAGAGTAATGCTCCTCCAAAAGAGACCAGGAAAAGGGTTTTAGGGATGCTTTTTGTTCCCTGTCCTAGAGGAAAATGCCCCCTGCTCATCTGCAATCAGGCTGCGAGAAGAAAAGCAGTCTCCTTTCTACCTCCCTCTGGAGCCAGCAGCTTCCCTGTGGCTTTTACTCCTCCTCCCAAGGAGTCACATCTCCTAGGACCCTTTGCAGTTGTCTTTCCTGGCTCAGAGCTGGGTTTCCATATTCCCAGGAGATCAGCTTCCATGTCGTCCATGTCCTGGAAAGCAAGAGGACAAGGATGGGAGCTGCCAATGCCCCAGCACCGCTTCTCCCTTCAGAGGCTGGTGCTGGAGGCCACGGCTGCAGCGGCGTCTGGGGCTGAAACAGAGGGGAGTTATGTCCCTGCCTTCAGGGTCTGCAGAAGAGCTTGGGGGTCTGTGTCGGAGGCACCGGATCCCTGCATGCCAGGGCGGGGAGAGATCAGACAGGTGACCACACTTGGAAAATTCCTCACCCCTTGCTCCAGCCCCTGGTTTTCTCCATTTTATGGGATGGAAGAACACGTGCCCAACTCCTCCTGGTGTCCCCTCCCTGGAAACACCCTGGGCCTCTATTCCTTTGCTGAGATCCTGCTGCCTCCAGGAGAAGTGTCAGGAACAGCCAAGGTCATTGCTTTGGCTGAGGTGTTTTTACCCCAAGTGCGCTCAGGAAGGCTGGGCAGCAGCTGCACCACGTTCCCCACTGGATCCGCTTCATCTCGGCCAGGGCACCCGGCAGCCCTTCTCCCACCATCCGCCCACTGCCCTGCCCTGTCTTCCCCACCCTACAGTGATACCAGAGAAGGGTCACTTCCTCAGCCAGACTCCACAGTTCACCCCCGATGTCCCCCTGCTGACTCGGATGGCGCGACACCAGGGGCAAGCTTGGCCCAGCTCAGTCTCAGACCTCAGGACACCTGGACTCTCTCCCAAAATTCAGGCTCACCTCTGCAGCTTCCACGTCCTCTGCAGGAACCTTGCTGAAGAAATCATCTGCCGGAAAGGACCTGTGACACAAGCCTGGGGATTAGCAGCATCACACGGGAGCTCTGAGCAAGGCTGCCCGAGGGACAGCCAGGCCAGGTGGCGGGAGGTGGAGGGGAGCGCATGAGCGCGCTGCAGCAGCCGCATCACACGACACAGAAAACGAGGCTAAAATAGCACCAGGTGAAAAGACAGCAGTGCTGAGCCTGCTGCACTTAAGCAAGCAGCTGTGACAAGGGAGATTCAGGGAAGATGTGCAGGGCTGGGGGCACTCGACTCTTGCTGGGAAGCTTCAGGCTCTGGGCTCCCAGTTCCCAAAGACACCGCAGGCAACTCGCTTTCCCAGGCAACTGCCATCAGGGCAGGGAGCGAGGTGGAGAAGCCAAGGGGTCGGTCGGAAGGATCTGCGGAGCAGTGAGATCTCCCGGCGAGGGAGCCTGTGTCTGAAAGGCACTCACTTCTCGCTGGCCTGCACGCTGCTGCCTCGGGCTCGCCCACTGCTGCTCCCAGCCAGCTGGGAAGCTCTGGCAGATTGAACAGGGGTTTCGTCTGCAAAGGAGACACAGAGAGATCAGGATGAAGGACACAAGCACGTTCCTGGCCTGGTGTCACAGTTTGACCCTGGCTGGCAGTCGGGTGCCCACACAGCCGCTCTCTCGCCCCCCTTCTCCGCTAGACACAGATACACATCGAAGGGCTCAAGCTTTGAGAGAAGGACAGGGAGATCACTCGCATTGACCGGCCCGGGCCAAACAGACTCGATTTTGGGGAAACTAGTTAGATTTATGAAAAGACTAGATCAGAGAAAAGTAGTGAGAAAGAAAAAAAACAAACAGATCTTAAAAGGAAAACACCTTCCCCCCATCCCTCCCCTCTTCCCGGGCTCAACACCAATCCCAGTTCCTCCACCTCCTCCCCCCGAGCGGCGCAGGAGGACAGGGAGTGGGGGTTACGGTCAGTTCAGCCCACGTGGCTTCCACCGCTGCTTCTTCACTCCGGGGGAGGACTCTTCACTCTTCCCCGGGGCCACGGTGGGGTCCCTCTCACGGGAGACAAGCTTCACGCTCTCTTCTCTGCGTGAGTCGTCCCACGAAGGACAATTCATCACAAACTGCCCAGCGGGAGACACCCCACAAGGGGCAATCCGTGAGCCTGAGGGGCAGCCCTTCAGGGGAAGCTGCTCCAGCCTGAGTCCCCCGCGGCGTCACAGCAGCTTTTAATCAGACACAAACATCGCTTCACCTCCCCAGGCTGACGTCCAATCTATTCAATGGCCTCTGACTCTGCGAAACCCTGCTCCCCGCTGTGCTCCCGGCTTCACCCCCCCCTCACAACTGGAGCCCCCTTAGAGATCAAGGGCTGTTGCACCAGCATCTCTTGCTTCCAGGAGCAAAGCAAGAGTGTAAGGACGCTGCCCCTTCGCTTACAGAGCACGTTTATTTTACCATCAGATCCCAGGAGGTCACCAAGCACGTCATCAAGGGAGCCTGAAAGGACACAAATTAAAGGTGCTGAGGCAGGGAAGCTCACGGAGCAGGTGTAGAAAAGCTCCCGACTTCAGGTTGGCTCGCTCTTCTGAAACGCCCCGAGATTCAGGTTTGGTCTCCAGCATCGTCAGCACAAGACACTCCTGGCCCGTCTAGAGAGAACTGCTGGAACTTGATACAGTATTTTAGGGATGAAAGATTTAGTTGCCTTAGCCTGAAACGGGATATTTTTATCAGGTGACCCAGGTGCTTTCTGCTCCCTGAGGTGCCGGTCACAAGCAGCCCTTCGTCTGTGAGCTCTCACCCTGCAGCCTCTCAGAGTCCCTGGGCAACCCTACAAACACTGCTCCAGCATCACGGGCTGCAAGAGGCCTCCTAACAAGCAGTTAGCGACTAGGTGAGGAGGAGAACTCGCAGAAATGCACATATTCTCCCCTGGATTCGGGAAAGCCCACAAGAAAGGAACACAGGGCCCCCATAAGCAAAGCCACGGGAGATGCAGGTGAGCATCTCTGGCTCAGCAGTGACGCGACGCACTCGGCTGCAGCTTTCAGACACAGGTGAAGAAACTTCCCAGCAGCCAGGACTGCCCCCTGGTGCCAGCGTCCCCCCTCCTCTGTCCCCTGCGTCCCCAGCAGGTCAGAGCACCCCCAGTCAGAGCAAAGCAGGCACGGGTACGCACCTCTGGAACTGGTCTTGCCTTTTGCAGCCTGTGGAGAAAGACAAACCCCCGCGTGAGCAAACGAAGCAAGCGCGACCCGGCCATTCCCCGGCCGCACCGAAACCAGAGGCAGGTTTCTCCGAGCAGCCCCCGAGAAGCGGCGAAACCCTCCTCCCGCCCGCGCTGGCTGGCCCCGGAGATGTCTCCCCCTTCCCGGGCGGGAGGGAGCACAGCCCCTCCGGAGCCCCTGGAGCGGGGCAGGAGCCTCCAGCCCTGGGGATGCCTCTGCCTCCCCGCAGAGCGGCCCCAGCGGCTGCCCCCGGAGCCCCCCGCCCGCCCCGCACTCACCATCGCCGGCTCGCAGCTCCCCCTGCCCCGGCGAGGCCACCAACTCCTCCCGTCTCCACCCGCAGGCCCAGCGGGACCCGGCTCCGCCGGTCGCCCCCTCCCCGGCCTCCGGCTGCCGGGAGAGCGGCGGGGCCCGACCGGCCCCGAGGCCCGGCAGCGCCTCTCCCGGGCGGGTTCCCCTCTCCTGCCCGCGGGGGCCGGGCAGGGAACTGGCAGCGGCAGGAGGCGACCTCGTCTCTCCGGCTCCGGAGCAGCCGCGGGAACCTCGGCCGAGCGGCGCTGGAGGCGAGGCCTGAGCGGGCGGCACTAACGGAGCGGCCCCAGCGCTCCGCCCCGGCGTCTCCGCGTCCCGTCGCCCCGGCAGCCGGGTCGCCTCCCCGCGCCCTGGCCCCGCGCGGCGGGTCCCGGCCCCCGCAGCGTCCCCGGCGCCGCTCCCGCCCCAGCCCCGCCCGGCCCGGCCGCAGGTCCCGGCTCCCCCCGGCCCGGCCCGGCCCGGCCCGGCCCTGCCCTGCCCCTCGCAGGGAAACGGAGCCCTCGGCGGTCTCGGGTCGCCAGATGCGGCTCCCGGAGCTTGCGGGAGCAGCGGGGCCGGGGCGAGGGGAGCCCGAGGCCGCCCCCAGGATGGGCCTTCAGAGGCAGCAGCCGGGCTGGGGCACAGACGAGAGGCCGCCCGGGGCTCGCAGGCCCGGCCGTGGTGTTTCCCGGGGCCAGAGGACTCGCAGCCCCCCTTGCGAGAAAGGCAGCGAGCGCGGGAAGCACAAGCTGCCGGGCTCTGCCAACAGCCCCCCCGGAACAGCCCCCTGGGCACGGCTCGGCTGAGCGGGTCCCGCAGCCCCTCGGGGACAGGGCACCAGAGCAGGGGCAATCGGTGACCGTCGCTGCAGAGGGCTGAGATTTGGCAGATCCCACCGCAGCGAGGTGCCCGGGCACTGCTGGGAAGGGCGAATGGCAAACAGCGGCAAGTCAGGCTAAAACAAACACCAACAGAACGAGCAAACTAAATAACTCGGGCTCAGCACAGCTGGGCACAGGACAAAGCCAGCCCTGCTCCTGCCGTGTTTGCTCGTGCTTGTCACATCCTGGAAATCCCTCAGCAAGCGTCTGCCTCGGAGATTTTATAACCTGCCGAGCCGTCCAAGCCGTGGCTTTCACCACGCGTGCTGCCAGGCCACACGGGAACTCGAGCTCCTTCTGCAGTCTTCGCCCAAAGGTGGCATTTTTAAGAGCCCATCGTTCAAATCAGAGCAGAAACCACAGGCACAGACCACTCGTGTCCCTGTTCCTCAAGGAGAACGGTGTGAGCTCACACGTGTCAGACAGATGACACTGAAATCACACTTGAGCAGAGGAGGCTCGACAACCGTGCAGAAACGTTCCATCCCATTTTGTCAAAAGACAGACAAATCCTGATCACGAACAGCAGCAAGATGGAAAAAAAAAAAAAAGCACATGACATCCCTCAGCAAGGAAGTTCAGCACCTGCCATTCCATCGCTACCTGCTCCAAAACATGGAAAACAACTTTAAAGAAACGGCGTCTGTGAATCAAAGCTGCTGCTGCCAACAGTTCCTTCATCTCTGCCGCTGGCAGCGCCCGGCTTTGGCTGCCCTGAGCCGCAGGGACACCGAGCGCCGTGCCAGCCAGCTTTCCTCGGCGCCAGCTCTCCGTGTCCCGTGGCTGCGAGCAGCAGCAGCAGCAGAGGTGAGGACAGGAGCTGGGCTGGGCTGGCTGCCCCAAAAGGCTGCAGAGCAAAGCCAGGAAGGTCAGACGAGAAGTAAGACAAAATCCAACTAACTTGAGAATGTTTGTTTTACTTCACCCACGACTTTCAACGACAACTGCTGAAGGCAACGCATGAAAGACAGAGATTCTGCCCAAAGCCACGTTCTGGTGATTTATTCATCAAGCGGTTCCATTGCACCTGACAGACTCAGCAGCCAAAAGGGAAGTTTCATTATTTTAGTGAAAATTAAACAGTTCACTCTGTCCAGCGGAGCCGAACACTGTGTCTGATCGTTGTGAGTGCCAGGAAAATCTCATCCATGAAAACCGATCCAAAATTAGAGACCAACAGACACCAAAGCTGTTCAAAGAACCAGCTTCTCAGGCGCTGCCTCCCAATTGCAGGATTTGGGTTTATGCCGAAGCTTTTGCCCATTTTAAGCTCAAAGCTGCTCTTATCTGTGGTGAAGAGAGGTTTTATTATTACCAGACAGAGTTATTGGTGTTGAAAACCAGCAAGACTGTCACTCAGTTGTAGTCGCACTGATCTCACTGGGCATCAGGAGGTTCTGTTCAAAGCTCCATATTTCCCCTGTCACACACAGACAGCACTGTGCGAGTCCCAGGTCAACAGAATCAAATAAGCAAATCAGAGAAAGCCCCTTAGAAACGCACAGGTAGGAAAAAGAAATATCTAGAGATACTTCACTTGGGATTGTCTTTTCTTGAAGAACGCCTTTAAAAACCAGAAGAACATCCCAGAACAATCTGAAGACCCGAGGACCTTGGTCATCCCATCTCTGCCCTCAGACCCCGGCTTCATCACTCCAGGTCAAATTTGCAGCTTCTACCCCAACACGTGGTTTTTCACATCCAATCACCACAATGAACATTTGTAAAGTGCTCTGAGACAGCGCTACGAAAACACCAACAGTTCAGAGAAGGGCAGAACGTGGATCATCAGCACCCAGCTCATTGCTCTGCTTGTTGGTTTGTTGGGGTTTTTATTTCCTCAGAGCAGCATCATTATATTCTCCTTTGACTTCCTGCGAGCAACACAGAGCGAGGTGCCAGCGGTGGAGACGGCAGCCAGGCACAAGGAGTTTCTGCAGGGCAGTGACAGGAGGATGTGCTGGGAAACGTGATGGTGTCTCCTGGGAAGATGAAGGAGCCGAGCTCCAGAGACGGGCGGGGATTCCCTGCCCAGGCACAGCAGGACAGCAGTGCCCCGTGCACAGTCACCTGCACAAAACCACGCAGGAGGCTTCAGGGGACACAAATATTTGCCAAACAAGGAGAGAGGTGGTGCTAATCTTAAAAAAAAAAAAAAAAATGGGACAGGGATGCTTTGTTGGGAAGGAGATAACTGCTTATCAGAAGCTGTTGCCCGAGGGCTGCTCACTGCTGAGTAGCAAACTCCTGCCACCTTCCCAGCTGACAGTAGCTTTTCTCCAGTCGGCAGCTTCACAAAAGCAGCCCTGTATGAATCCATAAAGCTTGCCCAGATTAAACAAGTTAATTTTACCATTACAAGTGCACTTCAGAAACAGGCATCAATCCCTACGCGCTCTCCCCAGACACCTCCTCAGTTTATCAGAGCGGCAAGAAAGGCGACAATTATTCACCGTCCTACAGCCACCAGGACTGCAAAGGTTTGGTTTAGGTGCCCGAGACAGGACGCAAACACCCAGTTTTCAGGTCAGGGAAAGCGGGCATTTAAAAAAAGAAAAATCACATAAAGGAGCAGGCTTCAGAGCTTGGCTTGCATCGGCCTCAGGTGTTTGTGGAAAGACTCAGGAACCTGTAAGGGGACAGGACAGTGGTTACAACAAGGCCAGGGCTGAGCTTTAAAACAGTTTTAGTTCTCTACATCCTGCAGCGTGATTTTATACCACGGAAATTTGGATCAGAAGCACTTTGGGGATTTAAGAATAAGCCAGCTAAGTCTTGTATCCGAGTGTCTACACGACAGAAAGAACGAGACTACAAGCCCAAACAAACAGCTTCCCCACTGCCCTTCTTGTAAGAAGAAAGAACACGAGAAATCTCACATCCATACAGACAGTCCTTTGGCATTTCAATTCAAAGAAAACTGGCAGAGAACTCCTCAGGGGACAGGAAGGAAGGTCCCAAGCCTCCTCAGAAGCACAAAACACCCGAGCCAGTTCTGGGGTGACGCAACTCCAACCCCAGTCTCGGGAAGCCCATAGCAGATGATCTGCCCCAGCCCAACAAAGACAGGACAGGCCATGGAAACAGGATTCAGAGCTCTGCTCTGGCTGCTGGAGGAGGGACACTGACTCCTCACAGCTCAGTTTCTGTTATTAGCTCAGCTGGAGCCACAGCCTCAGGGCAGATATGCAACACCTGACACTTCACGACTACACCAGAGCCACTTCTTTTCTTCTCCAGGCATTGCTGCTGCCTGAAGGCACTGGAAGATTTGCCAGCAGGAGGGAAGGCTTTCCCAGCTGCTGTCACTGAGCAGAATGAACAGCAAGGGATAACGCCTTCTTCAGTGGATGAGATTGTTCAACAGTTTCTCTGGGGAGAGAATGATTTCCTCCCCTCGCCTGAGGAACTCAAAAGCACCCTACAGGGCTGCACGTGAGATACACACGGGAGAGGAACTGAAGGAAGTCCACGGAAAGCAGAGAAGGAGGTCGCTAGTTCTGGTCCCCTGCCACCAGGGTCCCTTCTCCCCCCTTCATCAAGGACGTGCTTCTGCTGCGTCACTGTCCCACCTCTCAACTGCCAGAGATTTCGGGAGGTTACGGATGTACTATGTCCCTACTCAGCAGGTGTCACACAGCACCTCTGGCTGTGCAGCCAACAGAAACAGGAGCTAAACAAAAGCAGCGTGAAACAACCCGCTTCAGAGATGTCTTTCTTTAGAACTTGCTACTCACCTGGATTTGTGAGCAACAGAGTCCAAAGGAAGCCCTTCTCTGCCTTGCATGACACTGCAGGGGAACTGGAAGCCTGAAAGAGCAAGATAAAGCCAATGTAAATCACTTAAACAAGGGGTTCCACTGCGTCCAGATCAGGATTTCCACGGCAAAGAACAGGAACTTGTCATGGGCCTGGCCAGGACGCAACACAGACCAGGCACGGCCACGCCACCGAGCACCCCAGCTCCACCTCGAGAGCCCCCAGAGCAGTGACAAACACCAGGACGCCGACACACAACGATCCTGTTGCAAAGCTCTGTCCTGCTTTGCTCAGCACAGAGGAAACACCCGTCTAAAAGACACCCTCCAGAAGGAGCAATGCCCGTTGGCAGCACCTGACACAAGCACACGGGCTCCCTGCGGCACCCAGGTTGTTGCCAGCTCCCCTCACGCACCTCTGATGGCGTCACCGTGTGCCCACAGCAGACTGGCACGAGGTGCTCGTCCTCTTGGCCGTGCTCCACCCTCAGGGTAACCCAGGGGCTGAACGTGGCCCCCTCGAACAAGTCACGGAACATCCCTCTGCCACACGCTGCTCGTGGAACGGGCCGCTGGTCTCCTCCCACTCAGCTCTGGCCTGGGCGAGGGGATCAGCACTGCAAGGAGAGGGAGAAGCTGCAGGAGGCAGCTGGAGGCCCAGAGCAGCCAGGGCAGGGAGGGCGGTGGTGGGGCACTGACCTGTCCGGAGCCGGGCGGCTCCTTCCCTCTGGGCATTCTGGCCGCTCTCCCTCAGCATCTTCTTCCCGTCCTTGAGCTCTTTTGCCCGTGACAGCTTAACATGCTCAGGCTGATGTCGGTCTTGGGCTCTTCAGAGAGGGGTGAAAACATAGGCACACGAGGAAGGTGAACACCCACAACACTGAAACACAATCCCCCAAGAAAAACATTAAAGGATGTGAAAGAGACTCAAACTTCAAGATACCAGAGACTCGATCCTACCACCTCTGCCTCCCCTCCACGCTTCTGCTCCCTTCTCCTTCCCCCCTCCTCCCACTCCCAGACCCACAGCTCTGCCGGCTGGTGAGCAGCTCTGGTCTCTGCAGCAGCTCAGCAGAGCAGCCACACTCTATTATTTTGGGCAGGTCTAAAGCTCGGGCTCCTGCTCTGCTCTCTCTGGCACTACTGGGGTTCCAAGGAATCACTTCCTTACCTGGCTCCACACCTTTCAGCAGATCCCGGCCAGCTCCCTCCTTCCACAAAACTGCCGTCCCTCTCCCCTGCAGACACCTGCGCTCTGCAAACTTCCGCACGGGGCAAGGGCCACCCTCACCCCAAAGCGCCTCGCCAGGCCCTCACAGGACGGGCTCGGGGGCAAAGCCACGGCCCCCGCAGCAGCTCCCGGCCCTCCAGCAGCTCCTGCCACGAGTCCCCGGCCGGGGGGGCTGCGCTGCCGCTCCCTCTGCCACCAGCGGGGCTGCCCGCTTGAGGAGCGCGGCCGAGAGCGGAGAGAGCTCCCGGTGCCCCCCCGGAGAGCGACGAGCGAGGCCGGGAGAGCCCGAGGAGAGAGGGCGAGAGGCCCCGGGCCGGCGCCGCCGGGCTGGGGGGAGCCCGGGCGCCCAAGAGCTCCGCCCCCGCCGCTGCCCTCCCCGCTCCAAGCGGCTCCCACCGCCCGCTCGTGGGGAACCGCGGCTGCCCGGCCCGCGTCTCCCCGGCCGTGCCCAAGGGCCGCCCCGCGCCGCGCTCAGCGAGGGCGCCGCCATGGTGCGCGCGGCGCCCGGCGGCAGGCGGGAAGGAAGGGCCCCGTTGCCATAGCGACGGCGGCTGCGCCGCGCCGGGCCGCGCTGGAAGGCCCCCGCTGCCGCGGGAACCGGGCTGCCCGGCGCGGTGCCTGAGAGAAACTCCCGCAGCCCCCCGGCACGGGCGCTGCCCCCCCTCTCCCCGCCCTGTCCCGGGGCGGATCCCGCGGGAGGAGCCCGGTGGCCCCGGTGGCCCCGGGGCAGCAGGGAGAGGAGGCGGAAGCCCAGCGCGACAGCCGGGTTCCTTCAGGAGACGCCCCCAGCAGCAGAACTGGTGCTGCCCGGGAGCTCTGGACTAGACGTGGGGTTTAGGAGCGACCAAGTGGAACAGCTTTAACGAAACCGAGAGACAAAGACAGTCGAGTGTCTGTACAAAGAGTGGTACAACCAGAAGGGGAGCGTGGGGGGTTTCTCCTTGTTAGCGATGGAAGAAAGAGGAGAGTGTCCCTCCCGAACGAGGCAGTCCCGGGACGCAGCCTGCAGGAGAAGATAACGAGAGCCCTGGGCCAGCAGGGCTGTTCATGGAGTCAGCAGCGAGGATGCTCTGACCTTGTGAGCTGTGAGAAAGAGCGCGCAGGCTCCAGAGGCCGATGAACATTGACTGCTCCGCCCTGGGCGGCGTAAAGTTGGAGTTAGTGACACACGGGATGTGTGTTGTGAAGGGAGCACGTGTGAAGGGGGAACATGGAACAGGCGGGTCGGGGAGCCTGAACCTGCCGAGTGCCTCAGGCAGTGGGGAGAGGGAGAGGGTTTCATGCGGCCGGGAAATGGGGATAAAAGGAGGAAATGGGGATAAAAGGAGGAAATCGGGATAAAAGGAGGAAATTTGGATAAAACGGGGAAGTTGGGATAAAAGGAGGAAATGGGGATAAAAGGAGGAAATTGGGATAAAAGGGGGAAATTGGGATAAAAGGAGGAAATGGGGATAAAAGGGGGAAATCGGGATAAAAGGGGGAAATTGGGATAAAAGGGGGAAATTGGGATAAAAGGAGGAAATTGGGATAAAAGGGGGAAATGGGGATAAAAGGGGGAAATTGGGATAAAAGGAGGAAATTTGGATAAAAGGAGGAAATGGGGATTAAAGGAGGAAATTGGGATAAAAGGGGGACATTGGGATAAAAAGAGGAAATTGGGATAAAAGGAGGAAATTGGGATAAAAGGAGGAAATGGGGATAAAAGGGGGAAATTGGGATAAAAGGAGGAAATTGGGATAAAAGGGGGAAATGGGGATAAAAGGGGGAAATTGGGATAAAAGGAGGAAATTGGGATAAAAGGAGGAAATGGGGATTAAAGGAGGAAATTGGGATAAAAGGAGGAAATGGGGATAAAAGGGGGACATTGGGATAAAAGGAGGGAATCGGGATAAACAGGGGCTGCGTCCTCCAGCGCTTTGAGAGACCTCAGTGGGACTTGGCAACCCCGGTGAACTCTCCCTTTATTCGAATAAAGTTCAGACTCCTCTGTCTTCTTGGTGAACACGGATCTCTGGCAACGGGATTTTCCGTACACTGGGAAGGCAATTCCCAGCGTTTCACCCTTCGCAGCCTCCATCTGCTCAGCCAGGCAGGCTGCGTCAAGAGACTTGCCCGGGACGGCTTTGGGGCAGCGCCGCGTGCGCAGAGCCGAGACAGCACCAGCCCCACGTCCATCCCTCAGCCACGCTCCCAGGGAGGGGTCCGTGGCACCAGAAAAGCAGATGGCAGCAGAGGAGGCCGAGGGTTAAAGGCTGAGCATTCAGCAGTATTTCCTGTCAGAAAGCTGGGACATCACCACATCTTTCCTCCGGCCACAGCAAGCCCGGCAGGAGAAGCTGACGTGTGCCAGAAGGTGCAGAGCCCGGGCCCTGCCAGTAAGGAGGATCCCAGGACCTGTGCTGTGACGGTCAGTGCCCCAGAGCCTGTGGAAAACCCACCTTAAATCACACACTGCGGGTGAGCTTCAGCACTGGAATCGCTCCTCCCGCAGTCACCCACAGCACACGCTGGGCTGCAGGCTCGCTTGCTTTCTAATACTGAGAAGCTACATTTTCAGGAAAAAGGGCGTATTGCAGAAAAAAGCAGAGCAGTTCCCGTTTCAAGCCATTCTCCAGCCACATCCCAGAGAGGCTGTTCATCCTGAGCTAGGCTGTCCCGTGGAGCAGGGGCGATAAAGAGCAGGTCCCAGCTGACCTCTCACGGGCACACGTACTGGCAGAGGAACTGTCGTGGTTTGACCCTGGCCGGCAGCCAGGTGCCCACAGAGCCGCCCCCTCACCCCCCCTTCTGCGCTATAAAGGGGGAGAAAACATATCCAAGGGCTCAAGGTTTGAGATGAGGACAGGGAGATCACTCGCATTTACCGGCCCGGGACAAACAGACTCGATTTTGGGGAAACTAGTTAGATTTATTAAAAGTACAAATCAGAGAAGAGTAATGAGAAATAAAATAAAAAGATCTTAAAAGGAGCAATAACACCTTCCCCCCATCCCTCCCTTCTTCCCGGGCTCAACACCAATCCCGGTTCCTCCACCTCCTCCCCCCGAGCGGCGCAGGGGGACAGGGAGTGGGGGTTACGGTCAGTTCAGCCCACGTGGCTTCCACCGCTGCTTCTTCACTCCGGGGGAGGACTCTTCACTCTTCCCCGGGGCCACGGTGGGGTCCCTCTCACGGGAGACAAGCTTCACGCTCTCTTCTCCACCGTGAGTCGTCTCACCAAGGGCAATTCATCACAAACTGCCCAGCGGGAGACACCCCACAAGGGGCAATCCGTGAGCCTGAGGGGCAGCCCTTCAGGGGAAGCTGCTCCAGCCTGAGTCCCCCTCGGCGTCACAAAAGTCCCACCAGTCAACCTGCTCTTCCACGGGCTACAGGCTCTGGCAGCGACCTGCTCCGGCGCAGGCTTCCCACGGGCTACAGCCTCCTCCCAGCCCAACGGGTGGCTTTCAGCAGCTTGGAAAGCCTGACCCGCAGGGCGCTCAGCCCTCCACCTTGCCCTGGCAGCTTTCCACCTCCCCAAGGCACCTGGGTTTTCCCTTAATTGCTGCCTGCATTTGCTCACAACTCCTTTTCACTCCCCACAACTCACTGCTGGGGACAGCAGAGCTGCTTCCACTTAGCTCCAGAAAGAGTTCATTTCCACCTTTCATTCCCCCCACCTCGCTGCTTCTGTTCGTTTGCTTTTTATGCAGACATTGCCCCACACGTCTGACACCAGCCCTCCTTACCAACTCTTTCCCTGTTCACACAGAATCACAGAATCACAGAATGTTAGGGATTGGAAGGGACCTCGAAAGATCATCAAGTCCAATCCCCCTGCCAGAGCAGGAATGCCTAGATAATGCTACATAGGAATGTGTCCAGGCAGGTCTTGAATGTCTCCAGAGAAGGAGACTCCACAACCTCTCTGGGCAGCCTGTTCCAGGGCTCCGTCACCCTCACTGAGAAGAAGTTTCTTCTCGAGTTTAAGTGGAACCTCTTATGTTCCAGTTTCAGCCCATTACCCCTTGTCCTATCAGTGGTTGTCACCGAGAAGAGCCTGGCTCCATCCTCGTGACACTCACCCTTGATATATTTGTAAACATTAATGAGGTCACCCCTCAGCCTCCTCTTCTCCAAGCTGAACAGCCCCAGCTCCCTCAGCCTTTCCTCATAAGGGAGATGCTCCACTCCCTTAATCATCCCAGTTGCCCTGTGCTGGACTCTCTCCAGCAGTTCCCTGTCTTTCTTGAACTGAGGGGCCCAGAACTGGACACAATATTCCAGATGGGGTCTCACCAGGGCAGAGTAGAGGGGAAGGAGAACCTCTCTTGACCTACTGACCACCCCCCTTCTAACACACCCCAGGATGCCATTGGCCTTCCTGGCCACAAGGGCAAAGTGCTGGCTCATGGCCATCCTGCTGCCCACCAAGACTCCCAGGTCCCTTTCCCCTACACTGCTCTCTAATCACTGTGATTCAGTCACATTGTATGACAGCTGGTTTGCATGAGATGATCAGTCTTGTCTTTTTGTAACTCCTTCAGAACTAGGCTATCTACAAGCTTTATCACCAGGTAAATGTACTTTACCAATTGAATTGTCCTTACAAATGTCAGGAAATGCTGCATCGTGGTTTAACCCCAGTAGTGAGAGCCAGATTCCCATTCACATCGCCTTCTTGAAGGCCTCTTGAACAACACCATCATGGAAAGGGACCCGTCAGTGCCATTAAGAATCTTTCCCAGGGTTAGTCAACACCTTCAGTAGGCTTAGATTGTCTTCAAGGGAATCTACTTTGTACATGGTTTTCCTGTAATTGTACTTACTAATGTGATTTATTGATATTTTGTAATATGGGACCCAAAATTCGCTTAATTCACAGCATGCAGATGGTAAAGGGAAGTTACTATCTCTTTTGAAATCCCATTCCGAGTCCTCCATAGTCTCTTTTTTGATGACTCAGAAGGGACTTCCACCCTGCAAGAGTTTCTTGATCTCCAGGAACAGGCAGCAATATACACAGACCCAGAGCCTCCAGCCTGGTGTGCCAGAGCTGTGGGGTGAGGCAGCCACAAATGGCTCCCTGCAACTTGCGTGGGGTGGAGAGCCCAGCCCATAAAACATGTTTTTAACCTATCTGCTGAGAAGTGAAACTCCCTTCCCGCACGCTCACCACAGCACAAAGGTATTTTGAATCCTGCAAAAGGCATGCCAAAAATCAAATTTCTTTCCAGCAGTAAAGAGAATGAGGAATGTGTGTAGCTGGTCTGTTGGGCTCAAAGGGAGGGATGATTAATCACCAGCAAGGGAGGATGATTGCAGATGGCAAGCCAGCATCTCTGGGTATTTTGTTTTTCCTCCACTCATCTCTTTCTCCTTTTAAAATTAGTTTTAAGAGATTGTTTACAGTAGAGTCCTCTCTGCGTGCTTTGGCATCTTGTCTGTTCTTTCAGCGCTGCTAAAGTCCTCCCAACACCGTCATCTCAGGGCACTCAGTACAAACTCCCTAAAACCAGGGCTGGGGCAAATTCAAGCCAGAAGGACCAAGAGTGTCGGCAGGGAGAGGACTTGCTTTGGGCCGCTGGATCCAACTGGAAACCCTCTGGCTGAAAGCCGGGTGTCCAGGGGAGCCTTTCCTGGGGGTCAGAGGGGTTGGGGTCTCGGCAGCCCCACTCCTCCAGGCTGTGGGCACGCCCGAGTCCTGAGAGCTGGAGCTATTGCCAGGGGCCAGACACACAAACTCTGGCTGGAGCCGAGCAGCAGAGGAACGGACAAAGGAGTGGATGGACGGGTGGATGCAGGGAGCTCACCGGGTCTGTCCGAAACCAGCAAGGCGAGGAGCAGGGAGCGTGTCCTGGCTGGATCCAGGAGCGCAGGAGAACGGTTCAGGCAGCAGCGCCCGGCGCAGGGGCAGTGCCAAAAAGGCACAGGAACGCCCCGAACGCTCCCTCCTCCTGGGAGCAGCCCCATGGGGCGGAACATGCCGGGGGGCTCGGCGGGGGCCGTCCTCAGCCACGGACTCGGGGCAAGCCCTGCAGCTCGATGCCATCCGCCTCCTCGTCCGTGGCCGTGGTCTCCCCCAGCCGGAGGACGCAGCCCGAGAAGCCCTGGGAAACGCTGGCGCCGGGGGTGCCCGATGGCAGCAGCCCGGCCAGGTGCCCTGCCGGCCGCCCAGGGGAGCGCCCAGAGCTTTGGGGGACGGAGCTCCCCTCCCTCCTTCCCTCCCTCCCTCCCTCCCGCGGCGACCCGGGCAGCCCAGGGCTGCCCCAGGCACGGCGAGCTCTGCCTTCCCCTGCCGGCGTTTGCAGAGAGCCCCGAAGAGCCGCTGCTGCCCGAGCAGGCAGAGCCGGGCCGGGGGCAGCCGGGGCGCCCCGCTCCCAGCCCGCTCCCCCGCAGCCCTGGCCCGGGCCAGGCGGGGGCACACGGCCCGGGGGAGAGACGCCCGGCCCCGACCGGAGGAGGAGGAGGGGGCGCCGCATCGCGCCCCGCCCGCACACCCCCCCCACCACCGGGGAAGCGGCCCCCGACCCCGGCCCCGGCAGCCTGACCCGGGGCAAAGAGCAGCGCGGCCGCTCCCGCCGCTGCCCCATCCCGCCGCCGGCTCCGGCCCCGCTCCCGCCGCTCCCGCTCCCGGTGCCGGTGCCCCCGTGGCCGGCAGCGCTCCCCGCCCGCCTCCGCGGGGAGGGCGCCGGGCTCCGGCTGCCCTTAAGGAGCGGCTCTGCCCGCCGCCAAGGAAGGAGGGGGCTGGGCCGCGGCCAACGAGCGCCCGGGGGCAGCCCCGTGCCCGCAGCCCCGGGACTCCCCGCCAGCGCCCGCGGCTCCCCACAGCCCGCACCCCCCGGCCGGGGACGCCACAGCCCCGCGGGAGCCACAGCACCCCCGCAGCAGCTGCCCCAAACCCCCCGCGCCCTCCCCGCCACGAGCTGCAGCCCCCGAGTCACCCCGAGTGGGGACCAGGGGCCAGCGCCGCTGCCAGCAGCTTCACGGCCGGTCGAGCCTCTCCCCGGGCGGGCACCCGCACTCGGGGGCCCCGTCTCGCTCTCAGGGCTCTCCCCCAGCCCCGGCATCGTTCCCGGGATCCTGCAATGCTCCGGCCCTGGGAATGTGCCAGCTGCTGCCACCTCCCACACCCCCTGGGCCTTGATGAGCATCAGGAGGTTCCCATGGGCCCACCTCTCAGAGCTGTCAAGGTCCCTCTGGGTGACATCCCTTCCCTGCAGAGTCAGCCACAGCACTCCCAGATCCTCCTGCAACAAGGTCACCCACCTCAGGGATGAAGGGAAGCTGGTGGATGTCGGTTTTATGGATTTCGGTCAGGCTTTTCCCCCTGGCCCTCACAGCATGGTCCTGGCAGAGTGGTCGAACTGTGGGATGTCCGTGGTCCCTCCTTCAGTCCAGGTGGGGCAGGGATCGCTTTGCCTTGGGTTGAGTCTCTCCCTGGGCACCCACACTCGGCCCGTCTCGCTCTCGGGGCTCTCCCAGTGCTCTGCGATGCTCTAGAGGTGCCCACTGGTGCCACCCCCTTAAGTGCAACCCCGTCCCTGTGCACAGGTACCCCCTGTCCCTGGGGCGCCAGGAACCCAGAGCAAGTAGAAACCACAGCTCTGCAACCACCACGTGTGCCCAAAGCAAATACCAAGAGAGCCTGAGTCTGAAAAACATGAAGAAATTTATTTCTTTACAGAAAAAAACAACTATGTACAACAACCATCAACAAACAACAACAAACAACCAATAACAAACAACAACAAAAAAAAACAACAAACAAGAAACAACAAACAACTATATACAGCAAACAAGAACAAACAACAGGAAAGAACAAACAACTATATACAACAAACAACAAATCTTCTTCCTCCACTCTCCGCCAGCCCCGCATCTCCGTCAGCCCTGGAAGAAAAGCAAGAGGCACGGCCGTTTGGCCAACGGGCAGCGCTTCGCCGAGCAGAGCTGGGGGTTCCCGAGCCAGCTCAGCGGCAGCAGCTGCTTCGGGCTGGGCTTCACCCTGAGGGCTGTTAGATTGGCCACAGCCCTGGGACACACTGGGGACAGTGGGGCTCTGCTGCCAGCATGAAGCCCCGGCTGGCCTTGGTGTCACACTTGGGTTACCCCAAGGAATTGCTCCCTTCCCAAAGCAGGTGGGTGCTCCGCGCAGCGCGGGGGTGGCGGTTGTGCCGCTGGGATGAGGGCACCAGGTTCCATGTCCCTGCAGCCAGGGACCACCCAGCCCAGACCCAACCCAAGCCTGGCGGCAGGCGACCCCCTCTGACTGGGCAGTGGATGGGGATCGCCTGCCTCTCCGGCTGCTGGTGTGTCCCTCTTCACACCCCTGTCCTCCACATCCTCCATTTCCACATGCTTTACCTCCACATCCTTCATCTCAGCGTCCTTCACCTCCATGTCCTCCATGTCCACACCCACTCCACATCCTCCATCTCCACGTCCTTCTCTTCAACATCCTCCATCTCCACATCTTTCTCTTCAATGTCCTTCATCTCCACGTCCTTCACCTCAACATCCTCCATCTCCACATCCTCTACCTTCATATCCACGTCCATAGGCTCCACCATCCTAAGCCAAAAGCCAAACAGTGCATTGATCCCTGCCCTGGACAGCGGAGCAGACTTGTGGGCTGGGGGTCTGCCCCTCTTGCCACCCAGCCCACAGAGAGGTGTGAGGTGATGGGGTCCCAGGTACATTCCCAGCAGGAGCTGGCTGGAGCCTGGGCAGCCCCTTTGCCACCAGCACTGGCGGGACCACGTCTGCAGCCGGAGCATCCTGCGCACTGTGTGCTTCGGGAGCTGGGGGAGCAGCGAGGTCTTGTGGATCTGCTGGAGAAGCAGCCCTGGGGAGCAGCCCTGCTCCCCAGCCCACAGGGCACCAGGCACAGCCCCCAGCCCCACCGCGTGCAGACCCCAGCCCTGCATTTGCCTCAGGGCCTAGAAGCTCCTGACTCTGTCTGGGCGGCTTTTTGGCTCCGCACTGCTGCATGAGCAGGGCTGAGCTCCCATGGCCCCAGCCTGGGAAGGGACAGGAGGCAGCAACTCAGGCCCCAGGCGGGACCCAGCTGCTCCCGGCACACATCCCAGCGGCTGGAGCCTTGGGTGCCCAGAGGTCTCCTGGAGACGTGTCCAGGCAGGGATGCTCTGTTTCAGCAGGGGATGAGCAACCCAGAAGGGCTTCTCCCAGCCCGTGGCCTTGCAGGGGTGAGTGGAAAGCGTAAGCCAAGCTCCCAGTGCCCCGAGCTCCCCGGAGTGGGGTCCCCCTGCCACCCCATCCATCCCCACAGTGCCTGCCCTAGCCTGCCCGGGCAGTGGGGGGGTGCCCAGCTCCGTGGAGTGGGGCTCTACCTCCGTCAGCACAAGTGTTCCTTCTTCTGGGCGTTTGCGATGCCACCGAGGCAGCACAGGACAGGGACCAAGGTGTGGGAGAGGTGAGAAGGGCTGGGTCCAGGGCAGCAGGAACAGAGGAGAAGGTCTGGGAGCAGGGAGAGAGCTGGGAACAGGTCGCAAGGGCTGGGAGCAGGTCAGAGGGGCTGGGAGCAGGTCAGAAGGATGTCAGGAGCAGGGCAGAATGTCTGTGTTGCACAAGTTGCCGGGCACAGGGAGCTGCGGCTGGAACACGGAATTCCGTTGCCAGATGCGCAACGGGACTGGGCCAAGAGCTTGGGGGGCTGCAGCTTCATGGGGAACCTTGGGGAATTTTTATGTTACCCCTCAAGACGCATTAAACACACTTTTTGCTGAAATCCAAACTAAAAGGAAGGAACAGTGCCTTGGGCAGGGTCCTGCTGCCATTGGCAGCCCTGCTTGTTCCCGCATCCTTGCGCCCAGCCAGCCCGACACCTTCTGCAACTGAGCCTTCTGGCCCTCCATGCCAGCTCATTCCTTGGCCACAAATCCCCAGTGCTGAGCAGTTACCAGCTGAACTTACCCCACAGAGATCAGCCTGGGAGGGTGACACAGCTCAAGGCTCAGCTGAGAGTGGGGTTCCCCCTCCTGACCTCAGGACCCAGTCCTGCAGCCCTGAGGGAGCAGCTCTGGGCATCCTGCATGCCCAGCCAGGCCGAGGGAAGGGGTAGTGGGCAGCTCAGGACGCGGGGGTGGGCAGAGAGGACCTGTCAGTCCCACCATCCACTCCTCAGCACCTCATCTTGAGGGCAGTGCAGATGCACTGAGCAGGTTCCAGCTGCAGAAGGGCTGGGCCGTAGGGTCAGCTCCGTGGCGCGAGGACCATCTCCTTCACTCTCCCGTTGTCCCACAAGCAGGCAGTGAGCCGACCCGAGCACCGCTGATCTCCTCCAGCACGGATACGGCCACGGGGGCAGAACTCATCCTAGTCCAGCCTCTGGACGCAGGTGGCAGTAGGACGTGGCTGAGCCTGCGCGAGAACCTGCACCCAACACGCGCCGAAGGCTGCCAAGGAAAGGACAAGATGTGCTGCCGTCAGCATGTGGCGAGGCCTGCCTGGTTTAAGTGTGAGCTGAAACAGCTCAGGACAGTTTGACTTGGACATCCCTGGGTGTGTGTGTGCACACTTGTTGCACACAGCAGCACCCCTACATCCCCACCAGCATTCTCCTACTTGAAGCTCCCCCTCTTTCCCTGCTTCCCCCAGCTCCTGCAGCCACCTCTCACTCTGGGATGTGGCCACGGTGACTCACGCCAGCAGCCGATGGCTCTCAGGGCAGCGGGAGGAAAGGGCAGTGGGTGCATTCGTTGCAGAGGCGCAGGGGGGAGCGCTGCCAGCTGCATCCCTGGGGAACCGGGTGCCCTGGGAACTGACCACCCTGATCCAGCACTGGGGTCCCTGGGGAAGGGGAGCGAAGGGTGCTCCTGGAGGCAGCACCTTCCTGCTGCTCAGAGAGAGGAGGAAAACCAAGCTGGGCCTGGGGCAGGGCTAACAGGCTGGCAAGAAGCAGCAGGGCAGGAGTGAGCAGCTCTCTCTACCTTGCATGGTGGGTCAACAGCTCCTCTCCTGCTCTGCGGTCTCAGGGAGGGTCTCAGGACCCGAGGCTGCAGGGACAGCCACGATGGGATGCCCAGCACTCACTTGGCACTGGCCCCATGGGCAACTTCCCAGGGCCACCCTCTAGCCCACCAGGTCCAGCAGCCGGCTGTTGGGGACATCTGTGTGGTAAGGAGCCCAAGGACACGAGGACGTGACACCCCCAGGGCTCGGCAGGAGCTTCCCCCGGCTCCACATGGAGACCCGCAGGCACTGGGACTGGGCTCCCCTCCCTCGGGACAGGGCTCCCCTCCCTTGGGGCAGGGCACAGCCAAGGAGTCGGGCGGCTTCTGGCCCTGAGCCGCGCTGTGACCCACAGCAGCCCGGCACTGCCCAGCTTGCCCTGCCTCGCCTCGCCTCCCCGGCCCTGCAGAGATGCCTCTTGCTCAGCAGTCACATTCTCCCAAGGGTGTTTATGGCTTTTCTGTCTCTCTGCTCTCCCAGGCTAAAATCACCCCATTTAAGGGAGCCGCAGGACCATGGGGTGCTGGAGCCCTGCCTGTTGCAGGCTGAAGGCTGCTCCCTTGTGATGTATCCCCTCGTTTACTGGGAAAGCAGCCTTGCCTTGTTTTTCCCTTGACTCCACAATTTACTGATAGAGTCAAGCTGTGGCTCATTCCCAGCCCCATCCACGCTCGTATTTTCACCAGCAAGTGATTCACCTGCCTGGTACTGGTTCACCTTTCCCTTAGCAGCCGACTCCTCCCCAGCTCCATCCTCACCCTGCGGTTCCCTGACTCACCTCCCAAACTTCTCAGAGATGGGAGAAACCTGAGAGGGAGAAACCAGCACTAGCAAGCTTTGGAAAGGGATGGTGGGTGAGTGCAGAAGAAATAGTGCTCCAGTGGGAAGGATCCCCAGGCAGGGGGAGCAAACCCACGACCCCGTGAAAACTGGATTACAGCCACCCCAGAGCGTAAGCAAAGCTGAGAGGAGAAGGAGAGGCTCCAGAGTGCATTGCTTTGCACAGCTTCTCCCCAGAAAGCAAGGAAATGTTGCCACCCCAGTGTGTTCACTCCTCCCGAAATGCTGACAAAGGGAGAAAGAATGTTTCCTGGCACAGTCAGGCCTCCTGTGCCATGTCCCGTAGTGTGCAGGACACAGTGACATGCAGCATTCTTCCTCCAGGTGTGGGTGGTGGGAGAAACAAGAGCACTCCTGGAAGTTTCAAGATCTCATGCATCAAAGGCGTCGTGGCAGTCTTGGGCTCCACCGTCTATGGGTCGGTGTTCTTCTGCGTGCTCTACCTGTGCCTGAGGAAAAGAAAATCAAGAGTTGTCTGGGGCAGCAAAGGGGGGAAGGGGGATGTTGCCAAACCCTGCTCTTAGATGGCTGCTCTTAGCCACGAAGTGTTCAGAGGTGGGGTACTGTGGAATGCTGAGCTAGCTCCTGGCCAAACTCTAGTGAGATTTCTGCTGTAGGATGTTTGAGCTGGCCATTCTTTTCTGACACCTGTTCTCACTGTGCCAAGTGTTAGTTCAAAGTGACCCTGACATGACAAGAGCAGACCCAGCCACAAATGTAGGCAGAGGAAGGCAAGGGAGAAAAGCAGCCAGGGCTGACATTACCACAAAAAGCAAGAAACACACTCGTGACCTCTCCCTAGCAGTGAGGCTGCCATCAGAAATCACCCGGTTTGGTGATCCCACAAGTCCCAGACGTTCCCCTTGGCCCAGGTGTGGCAGCAACTCAGAGCCCAGCGTGTGAGGAGAGGAACCTTCCCAGCTCCCAGCCACAGAGGGAGCTGAGGCTGTCGCCTCGCGTGGTGAGGGATGGGCAGGGGAGCTGAGTGCTGCTCTCTGCCAGGCACGCTGGGAAAGGAGAACAGGAGGTTCCCGCAGTGCCCTGCAGTGCCAGGCCCAGCCTTGGTCCCCTCGCTCTGCCAGGGGTCCGGTCTCCTTCCCAGCACTTGCAGAGCAGGCAGGTCAGGGTGGTCACAGCCAAGAGGAGACGAGCCCTGGGCAGGTGAGCAGAGCCTCAGACGAGGGCTGAGGGGCTCCTCGTTTTCTGCACGGAGCTCTCCAGGCCAACAGTTCCCACACGCAACCGGGTGCCTGCGTCCAACGGGGCGCCTGGTGCTGCCCGGCGCTCCTGCACCCGCCTGCCACCACAGCCGTGGGGGGACCTCAGCAGCCTCCGCTCTCCACAGGCACCTCAGCTCAGCTTCAGGAGCCCGGCCTGACCCCAGCAGCTGCCCTCGTGCCCAGAGACCCGGCCCACCCGCCCCAGCACCTCCGAGAGTCGGACCAGCCCAGCACCCTCCAGCCCCCGGAGGAGCTGAAACCATCCCCTGCCCCCCAGACCACTGCCCTGGCCCTCCTGCCAGGGCGCGAGTCTGGGCTGTGGCAACAGACCCCCCAAGCGAGTGTGTCAGGGGTTGACCCTTTTAGCACAATGGCCGAGCAATAAATACAGGGCAGTGGCACAACTGTCTGGGTCGTAAGAGCAGCAAAGCCAGGAATTCACCGATTCTGAGCCAAACTTGGCATCTGTGAGGAGTGCTCCCATTCTCAGTCAATCCCCAGGCATAATTCAACTGAATTTATCAGGAAATGAAAGCTCCCCCAAATACCTGGTATCGGTTGAGAAGAGTAGTTACTACACTACACCCAACTCTTAGACTTAGAATAACGATCCAGATCGTATACACGCTCACTCATACAAAGATGAGGACTCTCAGCCTCGAGCAGGTCCCCTGGCCGGCGTCCCAGCCCAAGGGGGACACTGAACCCTGACGGCAGGAGCTGCTGCTCCCGAGGGCCTCGCTCCCACACGGCCCCGAGTGGGCCCCGTTTTAAAGCCCAGTCGAATCTGACCCCAACTAGCCAGAACTTTCCAGCCATTTCCCTGAAATCTGCCCGGCAGCTGCTGTGAGGGGAGACATCCCAAACCAGGGGGATGCACCTGCCACAGTATTGAGACGCGCAGGGATGCCTTGAACCAAGACTCGAGGGTTGGACTAGATGATCTTCCACGGTCCCTTTGAACCCCTCACATTGTGTGATTCTGTGAAAACCCCCCGGAATCTCTGAAGTGTTTGATTTTTTCTTGCTTGAGCCCTGAACAAAGGCTCCAGTGTAACTCTGTAGTGCAAAATTAACAGCTTCAAAACTTTCTACGGTGAGAAAATCTTGAGTTTAGTTAGCAGGATGCACAAATAGATAAGAAACCTTAGGCCTCGTTGAGCTCTGCAACTGAAACTCTCTAGAACCAGTCTGGGACCAGAAAACAGAGAAGAGGAGCTGAGCCATCTGTGATGACCCACAATGCGCACACCTCCAGGGAGAGTTCAGCTAGAGGACACCAAGAAAACGACCAACGGAGGGTCTTGAAGACCACCAGAGTACCCCAGAAGACCACCGACACATTTAACGGCACATACCCAGAAGATTAGACACTATGCAAATAATTTCTAGGAAATAACATGAATATGTATCACAATTCCAAGCAATATAATGAAAATGTGTGTATTGAACAACATAAGCTTTGTTACTGTAAGCCATGGTATGCATGCTAGGAGAAATTATCCCTCATGCATCCAGTGCTGCAATAAGGGATGCCTGCTTTCTAAAACTCCAAAGCGGAGTCTTGGAGAGTTTCTTCAGCTTTTTCAGTACCAGCAGGGCTGTGGATGCCTGTGGCGTCAGCGGTCAGGAGGATGGGCAAGGGACCCTCTGATGGGTTGGGGGAACACAGATTTCCTGCTGGGACCTGCCTGCTCGGTTCTGAGCCACAGAGGCACTGATGGGGCTTGCTGACAGGGCATCACCCCTGTTCTGCTCCCCAGAGCTGCCAGCTCTGTGCTGGGCTGCGCAGGACAGGGATTCTGTGTAAGACTACACAGAATCTTACATGTAAGACTACATGTAAGGGAAAAAAGAAAAATGAGAGAGAATGTGGGTTGTCTCTGGAACGATACAGGTGACCTGGTTACTGAGGATGTGGAGAAGGCTGAAATACTCAACAACTGTTTTGCCTCAGTCTTCACTGGCAGCCACTGGAACCACACCACCCATATCACAGAAGGTGCTGGCCAGGTCTGGGAGAGTGAAGAACCACCCAGGGTAGGAGCAGGTCAGGTCTGGGAACACCTGGAGAACCTGAAGGTGCACAAGTCCATGGGACCTGATGAGATACATCCACGGGTCCTGAAGGAACTGGCAGCTGAAGTTGCTGGGCCACTCGCCACCATATTTGAGAGGTCCTGGCAGTCTGGTGAGGTTCCCGCAGATTGGAAAAGGGGGAACATAACCCCCATCTTTAAAAAAGGAACCAAAGACAACCCGGGGAAGTACAGACCAGTCAGCCTTACCTCTGTGCCAGGTAAAAATCATGGAACAGATTCTCCTGGTAGCTGTACTAAGGTACATAAAAGATAATCAAGTGGTTGGTGACAGCCAACGTGGCTTCACCAGGGGCAAGTCATGCCTGACTAATTTAGTGGCCTTCTACAACGAAGATACAGCGCTGGTTGATGTGGGAAAAGCAATGGATGTCATTTTCCTGGACTTGTGCAAGGCATTTGACACTGTTCCACATGACACCCTTGTCTCTAAAATGGAGAGACACGGATCTGACAGATGGACCAGTTGGTGGATAAAGAACTGGCTGGATGGTCGCACTCAAAGAGTTGTGGTCAATGTCTCCATGTCCACGTGGAGAGCAGTGACGAGAGATGTTCCTCAGGGGTCTGTTCTGGGTCCAGGGCTGTTCAACATCTTTGTCAGCGACGTGGGCGACAGCACTGAGTGCGCCCTCAGCAAGTTTGCCAACAACACCAAGCTGCGTGGTGCCATGGACTCACTTGAGGGAAGAGATGCCATCCAGAGGGACCTTGACAGGCTTGAGAAATGGGCCAGTGCAAACTGCAGGAGCTTCAACAAGTCAAAATGCAAGGTCCTGCACCCGAGTCAGGCCACTCCTAGGCACAAACACAAACTGGGCACAGAGTGGATTGAGAGCAGCCCTGAAGAGAAGAATTTGGGGGTGTTGATAGACGAGAAGCTCAACATGAGCCGGCAGTGCCCTCCTGCAGCCCAGAAGGCCAACCCCATCCTGGGATGTATCAGGAGAAGCGTGGCCAGCAGGTCAAGAGAGGTGATTCTCCCCCTTTACTCTGCTCTTGTGAGACCCCACTTCGAATACTGCGTCCAGTTCTGGTGTCCCCACCGTAAGAGGGACATAGAACTGTTGGAGCATGTTCAGAGGAGGCCACAAAGATGATCCAGAGGCTGGAGCACCTCTACTACAAGGACAGGCTGCGGGAGCTGGGATTGATCAGTCTTGAAATGAGAAGATTTTGGGGGGACCTAATAGCTGCCTTCCAGTACCTGAAGCGAACCTACAGGAAGACTGGGGAGGGACTTTTGACAAGAGCGTCCACTGATAGGACGAGCGGAAATGGGTTTAAGTTGAAGGAGAATAGATTTAGATTAGATTTTAGGAAGAAATTCTTCAGTCTGAGGGTGGCCAGACTTTGGAATAAATTGCCCAGAGAGGTTGTGGCTGCCCCCTCCCTGGAGGTGTTCAAGGTCAGGTTGGACAGAGCCTTGAGTAGCCTGATCTAGTAGAGAAGTGTCCCTGCCTGTGACAGGGAGGTTGGATTAGACGATCTCTAAGGTCCCTTCCAGCCTGGGCCATTCCAGGATTCTATAATTTTGCTCATAACATCCGTCAGATTCATGTTGGTTTGGTGTAAGGGATAAAAACCGGTGTCTCAAACCATCTGGGCCTTTTCTGAACTGAAATTGGCCACAGCCACCTGCCTGGCGCCTGTAGTGAGGGGTCACCCCCTCAGAGGTCCCCACACCCCTTCTCGGTAATTTTGGAACACGGTGGGGCAGGGCCTTGGCTGGACAAAGGGCAGAAACAGGGAGTCAGGCTCCATCGCTGGTGTGCAGCCCTCCTCACAGGGTCCAAGGCGGGGGGATCTCTCTTGCTGTCCTTTTCTCTCTTGCCTCTTCTGACAGAGGGTCTCTATGGCAAGGCCAGTTTCCACAAGGGGTTCTTGCTGTGAGACTGTTGCTGTGAGCGCTAAGTGGGCAATTGAGGCCGGTGGTTGTCAGGCATTGAGATTCTTTGTTGTGGTTAAAAGAAAGTAGTGTTAGGATCCCTGGTGTGGATTCACCTTAATCCTGGCCTGGAAATCCCTGAATCTGAGTCACAGGACAGGGCTCCAGCTCTCCTGGGCATCCCTGGGGAGTAATAATAATAATAATAATAATAATAATAAAAAAAAAAACGGTGATGTCACATCCTTTTTTTTATGCATCTATCCTTTATTTTTATCCCTCTGCTTGGACTCAGGGCTTTCTGTTCTCTCCCTCTTCCCATGCACCTGCACACGGTAAATGCAGGTGTACCACGGGTTTCCCCAGTTGCTCTTCACCAGCAGTTTGACATAGGAGAAGGCTCTGGGAAACGGCGCAGTCTGTGAGAAAGAGAGGGAGAAGGAAACAGTGGGTTTAAGAACGCTGGTGCAGCCAGAGTCTCTCCCCCTGCCAGCCCTGCTCCTGCTCAGGAACAGGCTCCCGAGAGGGGCTGGCAGCACCCGGGGACATCCAGGCCTTGGCAGGTCCCAGCGCTGCTGGGGCAGGGGGCACACGGCAAGGGGGAAGCCCCCACCAGGCGTCCTCTGTGCACACCGGCCCCGCCAGGGCTGCGCCTGCCTGCCCTCTGCCCCTTCCCCTGCTGCTGGCTCTGGGCTGGCAGAGAGGCCGGGAAGGTGCTCCCGTGCATGGGGCAGCTGCTCTGCACCCCCAGCAAGCTCCCGCCGGGCGCTCTGCCTACCTTCCTCCTGGCCAGCGGGAGAGCCTGGGAGAGAAGGGCCACGCTGGGCTGCTGGGAGGAGAGGACACCGTCCAGCCTGCCCGCAGGCCGCAGGACGGAGCGACGCTGCTGCCCGGTGGCTTTTGCCGCCGGGCGCCCTGTTCCTCCGCGGCACAAGGACATTGCTCGGGCGGAGGGGCCGCGAGTGCGGCTGGCTCTGCTGAAGGCAATGCCTGCAGGCAGGCACCTCTGGGGACCCGTGATCCCACGGGCCTGACCCTGCCCTTGTGCTCCTTTGGCTACCACCACCGCGTGCTCCTCAGCCCTCCCAACCCTGCCAGGTCTCTCTCGCCGGTGGTCCGGGCCCCTCAGCCCAGGCAGAAAGCATTGACACTCCTCCTGCCATGGACGTGCAGGCAAACCTCATTCGTTCCCTGGCATCTTGTCCCCGTGTGCGGACCGTACCTGCAGAGGGAAGGTCTGAATGGGCTCTTTCTCCATGTCGTACGTGAAGGTCACCAGGAGAGTTTCTTCTCCATCCGCATCCACTCCCTCAGGGGCAAAGCACAAGAAGAGCAGCTCAGACTCGTCTCAACACAGAGCGTAGGCGCTGGACCAGCCCTGTGAGCTACCCAGCCTCTCCTGGGGCTGCAGCAGGAATCTCACACTGCTTGCAGTGCAGATCCATCTCCACCCTGAGTTTTGCTCAAGAGCCCCGAGATGCTCTGGCCAGAACAAGTCTTGGGAGGGATGAAACTTCTAGAGCCTTCGAGGCATCCCACCAGGGCACTGCAGTGCTCAGGGGAGACAGGGCAGCACACAGACCTCAGAGGATGCGCAACAGCAAGAGCCTGTCACGACTTTCCCCCAGCGCTGGAGCCCCACGGGAAGCGCCCAGCAGAGACTTACAAAGACGGCGACATCTCTGGGGGCACTGGTGACATCCGCAGACCGAGAGACCTCCTTGTAGACGTGCTGCACGCTGATGGCGGTCAGGTGGACTCGTGCTGGCAACCTGATGACCACCTGACCCTGAGGCCCTTGTAAAGGCCAGCAGCTTCCTGGAGAAACCTGTGGCTGCAACCAGAACACAAGAGCAACGCAGTGTGAGCGAGCGCTGGGGCCAGCACAACGGCAGGCGCCGTGTCCAGGGCCTCCGTTTCAGCTCGGAAATGAGGCGCGTGCGAGGAGATGGACAGAGGCAGGAGGCTGCCTTCCCTGCCTACCCAGGGGGATCTCGATATCGCAGAGCAGAGAACACCGGTTGGGAAAGCGTCCTAGTCAGGGGCTAGCAGAGACAGGTCTCTGCCCAGCGGCCCTGCAGGGCAACCCCCGCCTGCCCCCTCCCACCCCACAAGGCGCCATTCGGGACCAGTGTGGAAATGGGGTTCCCAGCCAGAAACCCTTTCACCCAGCTGGGGCAGAGGACTGTGGGTGAGAGGCAGCAGCACAGCTCAGTCCAGCTCCCCTCCATTCCCCTCCCCTGCCCTCCTCTCCTGAGGGCAACCACTGACTTCCAGCAAGCCCAGGCCGGTGTTGGAGCTTTTCAGGAAGCTGATCAACACTGTAGGCTGGAGCAGCACTGCTGGCCTGAGGGGAGAGTCCCCAACATCACAGGAAGGGAGGAACCCAGCACTGGTGGTTTCTGCGACTGTACCTCCAAAATAGCGTCAGGAGGAGGGCTGCTGGCCAGGGCAAAGAAGGGCAGAACCCTGCAGATCCACCTGTCTTGGCAGCCGTAGGTCTCTGATGTTCTTGTCAGGTCAATGGTGGCCCCTGTAAGGAAGGGAGGGCAGGTGACTGCAAGAGGCCACACAGAGCACTCGGTGCTCAGGCGCTATTGCTGACGCCGCCAGCCAGCTCCACGCCGGCCAGTGCCGTCCTCATCTCCACTCTGGTGGGGGTGCCCCGCTGCGCGGGACCACAACGGCCCCCCTGTGCCCGGTCACTGCTTCTCTCCCAGCACCATGAGAAGGTCTGAGCCGCTCTGCCACAGCGGCAGTCTGCTCTGGGACCCCGGGCAGCACCTGAGCTCCCCCGCTTTGGGGAGCAGGGCCTGGAGCACCGGCTCCTTTGGGGAGTGCTACAGACAAGCGCAGGGCAAGGACACGGGGCGGCTTGTGGCCGTACCAGAGCTTTTCAGGGCCCAGTCCGACATCTGCACGTAGTCTTTGGAATCCTCCAGCTGCACACGCTTCAATGCCTCCACTTCCTGGAAAGGCCGGGAGGGAACACAGAGAAGGAGCACATCAGTGGGCAGTGCAGCGTGGCCACCAGCACCCGGTGGAGCAAAGGTCCGGTGTCAGAAAAGCAAGGCAAGCCTTGTCTAGTGTGTGTGGCCACGGCCCCGGCCCCGAGGGCTGTTGCCAACGCCCTCATCGCCCCCCTCCACGCTCTCCAGGTCAGCCGGGAGACGGGCTCAGGCCCTGCCAGCGATGGTTGGCCCCGGGAGCGTGCCTGGGTCTCACCACTGCCTCGGGGGCCCAGCCAGGGCAGCAAGAGGCATCGGCGATCCTGGGGAAAGAGGTGGGGAGTCCTCTGCTGCCTGGAAGGGCCAAACTGGGCCTGGAGAAGGGCTCAAGCAGGGCCAGCAGCCCCTGGCAAGGGCTGGGGTGCTGCAGTCAGCAGCGTGAGCCCACCGGCCCCCCCCCCCCGGAGTGCCTGCTCAGGGCTTCTGCCCAGCCAAGCCTCCTTCCCCAAAACCCAGGGTCACCTCCTTCACACCGCTCACCTCCCTCAGCAGAGCTATCTCTTTTAACACATCGTCCTCCCTCGGGCTCTGCAGTTCTGCCATCATCTGCCGAAAAGGAAAAACACTCGGCTAGAGTACCTGCTAGCCCACGGCTGAATCACAGAATGTTGGGGGTTGGAAGGGACCTCGAAAGTTCATCTAGTCCAGCCCCCCAGGTGAAGGGCTGCAGCCAGCAGTCCAAGCCCACCAACAGCCACACGGAGTGTCTGCTCAAGGCTTCTGCTCAGCCAAGCCTCCTTCCCCAAAACGTGGGCTCACCTTCTCTGCCATCTGCCTCAGAGGAATTATCGTCTCCGTCAGAAGCTTCCTCATCAGAGGTTTCAGTTCCACCATCAGCTGCCAAAAGGCAAAAACACTCCGTTAGAGGATCCACTGCCAGGGTTTCCTCAGAGGTGCCTGTCCCACCAGAGTCACTGACCTTTCTCAGTCCCTCTGCCTCCATCCTCCACGCTGACTGTGAGCTCGTGCAGGAAAAGGCAGCTGCAATTCACATCACCAAGAGTCAGTTATTTACCGGGGTTGCCAGCCACCCCCGCAGTCCCACTGTCTCATCCCTGTTGCCCTGGCGCTGGGGCAGCAGCTCAGCTGAGGAGGTGGGGGCTGTGGGGTGCAGAGAGAGGACGCCCCTCTGGCCAGGTGCTTGGGGACACCAAGCCCTGTGGCCCAGTGGCCAGAGCAGCAGCTTGGCCAGGAGACTACCGGCCCTACGGGGAGCCCAAAGGCCAGTCCCAGTCCAGGACACCCTTGGGGAGCACTGGGGCCAGGGGACCTTCTGCACACACTGGCCCCAAAGGAAAGCTGGCATCCAGCACAGCCCGACTGGCGCTCTCAGGGCTTTGCTCACGAAAACTCACCAAGAGCCACGAAGAGCAAGAGGACGACTCCAGTGATCCTCCTCCTCCTCTCTGGGACCATCTTTGTCCTGAAAAAGAGGGAGCCCCGTGGCTGTCAATGATCCAAGTCTTCACAAATGGATTTCCCTTTTCAGGCCGAAAAGCCCCCGTTTCGGAAGGCTACTGCTGACAGAAAGCTGGCGGAGCAGCAACGTGCTTCCTGCCCACACCGCTCAACGCTGCTGGACGATCTTCCCCACGGAAGGGCTCCAGGAGCATCTTCCGACAGGGAAAGAAAGGAATTGGGACAAGGAAAGAGGTCGCGCAAACGAAAAGTGCTTTTCAGCAGCCTTTCTGGTGCGGACCTTGCTCTCGCTTTGGCGAGAAAGCAGGCCTGTCCTCGCTTGGGCTCACACAGATCTCTTTCAGGGGAGTTTCTGCACAGGAGCCTTGGCTGGCTTTCCTGCCTGCTGGAGCCCTCACAGAGCTGCAGGGTCCCTGGAGGCCAGAGCTGGGGAAAACGCTTCCCCTGCAGAGACCTGGCTCTGCACCCCAGCCTCCAGCTGCCACCGGCTGCCCTGCTGCAGCCACAGTTTGGGGCTCCGGTAAGCGTGGGGCAGCGAGACTGCCGAGGGGCTTTGCTCTTGCCTCTCCCTGACAAAGGCCCCAGCACGAGCAGCGCCCAAGCTTCAGCGCCCGAGCGGGAGCCCCAGGCTGCTGGCTGGGGAACAGCCTCTGCTCCCCCCGCTGCTCGCACTGGCCCTCGGGCATCCCCTTCCCCCGCCGTGCACAGCACAAGCCTGTGGTACCTACATGGCCAAGATGCAGGCGCTGAGCGGGTACCTCCACAGGGCCACAAGGGCACCTGCCAGCTGGCTGAAGGCCGTCCCTGGGGGAGGAAGCAGAGAAAAGTTACGCCCGTCTCTTGCACCCGTGCTTCTCCTGCCCCTGGTGACGCTGGCCAGCGCTGGGGCACAGCGCAGCTCTCCCCGCTCACCCCGAGGAGGTCACAGCCAGCAGCAGTGCTGAGCTTACCGGCAGTTTCGGTGCCTTCCAGCACCTCCGCCTCTGCGCTGAGGTTCCTGTGGGGAACAAAGACAAATCGATGCCGATTGCCAGCTGTCCCCACGGTGGCAGGAGCAGCCTGCGGGGAGACCCCTGCCAGAGGACGGGCCGGCCCAGCAGCCGCATCGAGAGACCAGCACGGCCGGGCTGCTTCCCGGGGTCCCCTCTCCTCGCCCCGGCCTTCGCAGCCCGGGCCTGCAGCGGCAGCCAGCAAGCGAGCTGACGGCAGCAGCCCCTGCTGCGGGAACCCCCCAGCAGCGCAGCCTGATCATCGCCCCGGCCCCCAACAGCCCTCGGCAGGCCCCGCTCAGTGAGGGGGCACAGGCTGCTGTCCCCCACCGCAGCCCCCCTGCCTCTGCCCGCGGTGCTGGGGCCTCCCGACACCTCTCCTCCCCGCACAGCCGCCCCCTCAGCCGGGCAGGACCGTGCCGTCGCCGAGGGGCGCAGCTCAGGGGCCAGCCCAGCTCCCAGCCCAACACTCGGCGAGGCTGAGTGCCTCGTGCCTCGCTCAGGGGACTTTTCTCCAGAAAACCTGGGTGGCCTTCCCCACGCGTGGTGTCAGGTGCGTCCCTGCTCCCACCCTGACCTACTCCCACTTCATACCCTCTCGTCCCGCAGCAGCTCGGCCCCTGCGCTGCCTCCCATGCCGCCTGTGGGTCGGCCTCACTCCCCACGGAGGCTCGAGAGGCCACTCGGCGTCCTCTCTGGCGGCCCGTTCTCCTGGCCATGGCCAGGCCAACACAGGATCCCCGAGGACTCAGTTGTGCTCCCTCGGCCCCAGCGCCGGGCCCTGCCCCGGCAGCACCAGCCTCGGTCGCAGCCACACGCAGCCACCGGCACGAGCACGTCTGTCCCGGGCAGCAGCCACGCGGCAACTGTGGGCTCCTTCCCCGCCTCAGGGATATGCTGGCGGCCGGCTCTGACATCACAGTGCCGGTGGCTCTGACATCACAGTGCCGGTGGCTCTGACATCACGGTGCTGGTGGAGACCGACAGCACTCTCGGCCTATGGCGGCAGAGGTCAGTGGGAGCAGGGACGGGCCATGCGGGCGGGACGGCTCCAGCCGGCGCTGGGCCGGGGGCTCTCAGGCTCTGCCGGTGGCTGCTCTGGAGGCCAGAAGCTCCCGAACTGTTTTTTTTTTTCAGCCCGATAGCGCCCTGAATGTGAGTTTCTGAGCCTGGGATCTCCAAAATTGGTGTTTCTGTGCCAAAACATCCCGGAACAGGTGCGCAGGAGGCCCGAAGGCTCTGCTCAGGGCTGCTCCAGAGCCCCAGAGCTCCCTGAATGGGCGGTTCTGGTCCCAACATCTCCTCAGACGGTGTTCCTCAGCTCCAGAGCTCCCTGAGCCAGTGTCTGGAAGGGCCAGAGGATCATTAGGCGGATGTTGCTCATCCCAGGAGCTCCCTGCCTGGTCCGTTTGGTGGCTCAAAACCTCCCGACGTGGCTTGTCCTGAGATCCAGAGCTAGTCACATTGTTACCTTGGAGACCCAAAGCTCCCTAAATTGCTGTTTCTGAGCCCAAACTCTCCCTAGATTGGTGTCTGCAACACCTCTTTAGGGAATCTGTGGGCATCCTGGATACTGAAATAGGGATATTTGGGGCTCTGGAACGTCCATTTAGGGAGCTTTGGAACTCTAACCCAGCAATTTAGGAATCTTTTGGGCTCAGAAAGTGCAATTTAGGGAGCTTTGGTGCTGAAAAGCCACAATTTGGGTAGCTTTGGGGTTTAGAATCAGCATCTTAGGAAGTTTTTCAGCTGAGAAACAGCCGTTTAGGGAGCTCTTGGGCTCAGAAACAGCCATTGAGGAAACTTTGGGGCCTCCACAACAGCTTCTGCAGGGAGCTTTGGCCTTGTAAACAGTCATGTAGGGAGCTTTTATGCTCCTGAATAACCACTTAGGGAGCTCTGGAAAGAAGAAAGTAGAAAGACTCTGCAGAGGGGTCTGGACAGGCTGGGCCAATGGGCCTCCAGGGTTTGCAAGCCCTGCAAGAGGCTGTCCCGGCAAGTGGTGGGGTCACCATCCCTGGAGGTTCTTCAAAGACGTGCAGACGTGGCGCTTTGGGACGTGGATGCGTGTGGACCTGGCAGGGTTAGGTTAACGCTTGGCCTCCATGATCGTGAGCACCTTTGCCATCTGTCGAGGTTCAAACCGACTGGGACAAAAAGCCAGGTGGTCTCCAGCTCACTCCTCCCCCCACCCCGATTTCCACAGTGATATGGAGGGAGACAATTCAAGTACAATGGCTCAAGGGATTGTGATTAAGGATAGGGAGGGTAATGATCTACCTTTTAAGATGATGTGTTGTTTTGGTTTGGCCTGGTCAGATTTCGGTGGCAGCGGGGGGGGAGCTGCAGGGTGGCTTCTGTAAGAACCTGCTAGAAGCTCCCCAGGTTTGATAGAGCCAATGCCAACCGGCTCCAAAGAGGGACCCGCCGCTGGCCAAGGCTGAGCCTATCAGTAAGGTGATAGCAGAGGAACGCCTCTGTGAAAAACATATTTAAGAACAGGGAAAAGAACTGCGCCGTAACAGCTGGCACAGAGATGGAGGAGTGAGAGTCTGTGCAGACACCAAGGTCAGTGAAGAAGTGGGGGGGGGAGGATGAGCTCCAGGCGCCGGAGCAGAAGGAGTCCCCCGGGTCCGTGGTGAAGACCGTGGTGAAGGCCATGGTGAAGCAGGTTGTCCCCCTGCAGCCCATGGGCGAGGTGTAGATGTCCACCGTGAGGATCACCGCGTAGATGTCCACCGAGGACTCCACGCCGTGTGGGTGGATGCCTGAAAGGGGACTGTAGCCTGTGGGCAGCCCGCATCAGAGCAAGTCGCTGCCGGAACCTGTAGCCCGTGGAAGAGAGGAATGCCCACGCTGGAGCAGGTTGACCGGTGGGACTTTTGGGACGCTGCGGGTGGCTCACGCTGGAGCAGTTTCCCCCGAAGGACTGCGCCTCAGACTCACGAAGGGTGGGCTGCCCCTCGTGGGGTGTCTCCCGTTGGGCAGTTTGTAATGAATTGCCCTTCGTGGGACAACTCACGCGGAGAAGAGAGCATGAAGCTTGTCTCCCGTGAGAGGGACCCCACGATGGCCCCGGGGAAGAGTGAAGAGTCCTCCCCCGGAGTGAAGAAGCAGCGGTGGAACCAACGTCGGATGAACTGACCGTAACCCCCATTCCCTGTCCCCCTGCGCCGCTCGGGGGGAGGAGGTGGAGAAACCGGGATTGATGTTAAGCCCGGGAAGAAGGGAGGGATGGGGGAAAGGTGTTCTGTTTGTTAAGATCTGTTTGCTCTTTCTTACTTCTCACTACTCCTCTCTGATTAGTTCTTTTAATAAATGTACCTAATTTCCCTAAAACTGAGTCTGTTTTGCCCGGGACGGTAAATGAAAGTGATCTCCCTGTCCTTATCTCAAACCCTGAGCCCTTGGAAATATTTTCTCCCCCTGCTCAGCAGTGAAGGGGGAGTGAGAGAGCGGCTGTGTGGGTACCTGGGGCCGGCCAGGGTCAACCCACGACATGTGTAAAGAACCAGAGAGAACTGGGGAGAGAAACATAGGTTTAATTCACCACCCCCATTTATGAAGTGGGATAGTGAGAGGAACATATCAATACTTAAGAGCCAATCTTGAATACACTCTGCACCCCCCAGCCCTCCCATCTTCCCAGTTACCTCCTTCCCCCCATCGGTGCAAGGAGGGCAGGAGGTGGGGGGTAGGGTCTCTCTGGTCATTTCTCAGTGTCCATGGCAGCTCCTCCTTGAGAAAGAGGGCTCCTCACAGTCTCTCCTTCGTGCCACGTTGTGTCCATGTCATGGGAGGCAATCTTCTTCCTCCTTGCGAGTCCCTCAGGGCCACGGATCGCTTCTGGCATGTCCCCTGCTGATGCTCGCTCTGTCCCCCCTCTCACACAGGGCTCTGCATGTACCGCCGCATCCTGGGTGTTCTCGCCGCCGTCAGTCCCCCCAGCTGGCAGGAAATCCCCTTCTGCCACCTCAGTCCCCAAAGGGCTTCAGGGAAAGGTCCTGCTCCGGCAGCCTTCTCCCTCTCCTTCTCTGGGACTCTTCTCTCCCTCTTTCTTTCTTTGTTCTCCTTTCACCTCCCCCTCCTCCAGCAGAAAAACTCCTTGACGTAAAAGACAGGACAGCTGAAAATGAGACGAAACCGAAGGAGAGAGATCGTACAACAGAGTCTCCTCTTCAATACCGTGATGGAAGAGGTGCTCCTTGGCCCAGCCCTGGCCAGAGGCGGGTCCAACACCTACCTGGGGATGGGAGAGGCACTTGAGGCTCCTGCTTTTACAAAAACCTCACCAGACTCAAACCCATGGCACCATCCTAAACAATTCTATGATTCAGTCATCCATTAAGCACAAAGCGCTGCCGCCAAATTCTCTTTTGGACCCTGCATACCTCCTTCACATCCTCATTGCTGCTGGAAAGCAGCTCCATGGAGAAAGCCCTTGGAGTCCCGGTGGGCAGTGAGTTGTCCATGGGACAGCAACGTGCCCTTGTGGCCAAGAGGCCAAGGGGAGCCTGGGGGGCATCAAGAAAAGTGTGTCCAGCAGGGCTAGGGAGGTTCTCCTGCCCCTCTACTCTGCCCTGGGGAGACCACCCCTGGAATCCTGTGTCCCGTTTGCAGCTCCCCAGTTCCAGAGAGAGACCTACAACCGCGTGCAATGAGGAACGGCCAACACAGCTCAGCGCTGTTCTGACAGACGGCCATCGCTGCTCAGTCAGGACGCTGAACCTCCCCCACATGTGGATGAAAGGTCTGAACCCAGGCAGCCACCTGGGTGCGGAGCAGCCTGCCAGCAGAGTTGGGGCACTGGCGGATCCCTCTGGTTTCAGACGAGGTACCAGCCCCAGGATGACGTTGACGGGCACCCTCGACCCCGCTGAACCCTCTCAGCAGCAGGTTGGGGCAGGCTCCAGAGCACAGGGAGGTCTGAGCCATGGCCGGGCCAATATCTCCTCTGGGAAACCCACTGAGGAGCAGAGTGGACACGGACACTTGTGGGTACGAGCAGTCTCCTGCAAACCTCTCCCCTTACACGCTGTTTGACCAAGAGCCAACCATGCTGTCCCATAAGTACGATGCGGCAGTCGAAGTGACCCTTCTGGAGCTCTCCTGGCCCGGCAGAGGGGCTGCCCAGTGGTGACCTCCAGCAACGAGAGCTTTGGCCAGCGACCCATCGATGGATGAGCCCAGGTTGACCTTTCTCTGGACGGCAGTGGGTTGCAGGCCCGGCAGCTCCTCCTGGACACTGCTGCATCTTAAGAGAGTTGGAACACTCAAGTGTTACTGTTGGACTGATCTGTCCAGAGAGGCGGGTGAACAGTCTGTGAGCATGTAATTGCCCAGACATTTGTTTTTCACTTGGGACCCCTTTCTAGAGCCCCCTGCACAAGCGGACCCTACTGCTGTTAAATTACAGAGTCACAGAATCACAGAATGTTGGGGGTTGGAAGGGACCTCAAGGATCATCTAGTCCAACCCCTCCACCAGAGCAGGATCACCTACAGCAGAGTGCACAGGAACACGTCCAGGCGGGGTCTGAATCCCTCCAGAGAAGGAGATTCCATAACCTCCCTGGGTAGCTGGTTCCAGTGCTCTGTCACCCTCACAGTGAAAAAGTTTTTTCTCATATTTTTATGGAACCTTCTATGTTCCAGCTTGCACCCATTGCCCCCTGTCCTGTCAACAGACGTCGCTTGAGCAGAGCCTGGCTCCGTCCTCCTGATACTCACCCTCAATGTATTTATGAACATGAATGAGGTCACCCCTCAGCCTCCTCTTCTCCAAGCTAAAGAGACCCAGCTCCTTCAGCCTTTCCTCACCAGGGAGATGTTCCACTCCCTTCATCATCTTTGTAAATTATGTATTTTTACAAAACCCAGTGCCTGAGAGTCTGCTTTAGGACACCTGGGATTAAAGTTTTGGAGCAAACAGCCACCAGACACCGAGACAGAAGGTGAGTGAATTGGGAATAAGCACACGTCTTCCCCTTGCTCTGGGCCTGCTGTCCCCCCATCCCCTGCATCCCTGGGGTTCCTCCATCACCCCCTGGGGCTCCCCATTGCCCCACCTCGTACATCCCCAGGGACCCCCCCAGCTCCCATGCGTGCATCTGCCTGCGGTGCGTCCCGCTCTGGCTTGTGGTCCTCCTTTGAGTGCTGTGCCCCCTTGTCCCCATGTCACCCAGTTTGTCCCCATACAGGTGGGGGATCGGAGGAGCTGGGGACCCCCAGCTCATCCCTGGATCCCAAGGTGGTGGCCAAGCCCGAGGTGATGCAGGTAGCCCTGTGGGATTTTCTGTGGGAGCTGCAGGACATGCAGTGGGAGAGGTTACGCTCCCCCTTCCCCTCCCCAGCATCCCCAAAAAGGCCCTTTTTCAACCCGTTTTCTTGTTGCAGCAGGAGCTGCAGGTGCAGGGGGGCAGCCTGGGCCAGCAGCTGGTGAAGGTGGAGGAGCAGGACAATGCCAGCGCCCAGCGCAGCAGCTCCAGAAGCTGGTGAATGAGAGCACGGTGGGTGATAAGGGGTTATTTTTGGGGTTTATCTGACCGAAAAAATTGTAGGGTTCAGGAAGACTTGGCCCAAGGTGGAGCCTCAGCAGCAAGTGGGAGCTTTGGGGGAAACTGAGGCACAGGGATGGTGATGGTGCTGCCAGGCTGGGTGCTCGAGGACATTTGCCCCCAAATCCTGGTAAAACTGGAGCTGGCCCCAGCCTCGTACTCCAAAAATAAACCACCCCCTGCAGCAGATTTTTGTCTCATCAGTCTCTTTTCTTGAGCAAAAAAAGACGCGCTTTGCCAACAAGATGATGCCACTTGTGCGGGTTTCGATACAGGTCGAGGCCCAGTGGTCTTTCCCATTTTTCTATTGCAATGTTTAACAAAAGGTCTGGAAATATTCCATTTCTTTAGCCCCAGCACGAGCCCGAGGTACCAGGTTTATTTCTTCCTCTGCTCTCCTCCAGCCCTGATGCTCCCAGGATCCTAATTTTTTCCCTTTTTCTAACAAAAATCCCTTCCTCTAGGGTGGTGGGGTTTGGGGTTGGTTTTTTTTTTAGCAAATAGAGGGATTTTTATGTTGCTGTTTTTGGAACCTGAGGTTTTTTTACTGGTGCTACAGGACCATCTGAGGTTGAAAACCCACCTGCAGCAAGGCAGGGGCTTCGCACACAGCCACGACCCTTCTCCAGCCAAATGAAATGCAGAAGAACCCAAACTGGCAGCTCTTGAGGGTGGTTTTGTGGGTTTTTTTGGAGGAGGGAAGGATGCAGCGTTTTGAGGATGCTCAGATGAGTGTCCGTTGGGACACCAGCATTGATTCAGGTCCCTAATCAATAAAAAACTAAAAAATTAAAATTTACTAATAAATACCCAATGGCCCCCTTGTTGTGTGGCAGGGGAGTTGTAAGCAATAGCCCCACATTTGGCAGAGAAAGCCTGCGAGAGAAGCACGAGGATGTACACAGAGCGAAAACCCGACAGAGGTTTCCTCTATGGATCTAAAATTGATGGACAAAAAGGACTCAAAGCCCAGAGCGGCCTTTCCCACAGCCCAATTTAAAGCAGCACAAGGAGCTTTTATGTTAACATGGCTGAAGAAATCCCTGACAAGGCCTCCTTCAGAACATGGCCGTGGTCTTAGGAGGCTCCGGCAGACCAGGTGAAATGGTCAGAGCTCCCAGCACAGAACAGGGAAATGTAGAGGCTATGGGAAAAAAACAGTTCAACTTTTCCACGATCATAACAACTGTGATGTTTGCTCCAGAGAAAGATGGGAGAGAGGGAGAACGACCTGCCTGGGGTGAAGGCAGAGTACGACCAGTCCATGAATCACTTGATGCCGATCCCCATCGTGAGGAACGGTGGGGATGGGAGACTGTTGGGATGGGAAACCAGCGTCCTGATGCGAAACCAGCGTCAGGATGGGAAGCTGTTTGGATGGGAAACTGTTGTGGGGTTGGGGAACCCTCCCTGAGGTCAGCAGGACGGGAAATCACCGAGGTGGGAAGTTGTGGTGTGAAGACCCAACCTTTGTGACATCAGCTGCAGCAGGTGCTGATGAAACCACCAGCGTGGGGATGGACCCGGCAGAGCTCACAGTGCCCCACAGCCATGGCAGGTACGGCAGCAGGTTCCCGCTCCTCCTGGCGCTCCTGCCCTCCAGGTAACCCCTCCACCAGCTCTGCCCACCGAGATCTCACCCTGTCCCCCCTCTCCACTTCCCCCAACAGAGAGGTTGCCTCTGCAGCTGGCGATGGCATCACAGGTGCCCGGCGCGAGCTTCCCCATCCTGGGGGTGCCACCAGCAGGCACTGCCAGCATGCTGCCCTCAGTCCCGGTGCTGCTGGTGTCCCCGGAGCGTGCCCAGGTCCACTCCATGACCTACCAGCTGGTGCCGGCCAGCATCTGGCACGGGGTGCCAGGGCCCCTGGGGGCCCCGAGGCAGCTGATGCTGTTTCCCCATGGGGGGCAGCTCCCTGCCATGGGCCAGCTCCCTCCCATGCCCGCCCTCGACTGGGGACAGCAGGTGGTGGTGAGGGCACTGATGCCCCAACAGCCTGTGGGACTGGGCCCAGGGGTCAGGGGCCAGAGGCAGCCCCTGCGCTCCCAGGGCTCCTGCCCCCCAGCCTCCCTCCACCCCACGGCTCTGCAGCGGGTGCAGGGCACCCCTGTGCCCCACACCCTGCCCGGCAGCACCCGAGAGCTGTCACAGGCCTTGGAGAAGGACGTGGTGGCCATCATGGGTGGCATCCCTGCTGCCAGACCACACCAGACCACCCTGGCTCCACGGACCAGGAGAGGCAGGACCGAGACCAGAGGTGAGTTCTGGAGGTGGCAGAGCCCAGAGGTGGGGGCCAAGCTGAGGAAAGCTGCGTCACCCCACGGCTGGGTTGGCTTTGTTCCCTTTTTCAGCAGCAGTGACTGCCCCAGCAGCCCCAGGGACGGACGTGGATCTGCCCGAGCAGGGGCCAGTCACTTTCACCACAACCATGCCCGAGCAGGCAGAGGACATCACTGCAGGCGGCGAGGACATCTTCCCCGGTGTCCCCGACAGCCCCACCTTGAATACCTTCCTCCAGGCACTGCCCGACCTCTCTGAGTACGTGGAGGAGAGCAGCTGCCACACGGAGAGAACAGCGGTGCCAGGGCTGGGAGACAGCACGGACGGCGTCCCCAGAGTTCTCGACATGAGGGACTTCCTCCAGGAGCTGCCCAACCTCTCCGAGTACATAGAGGAGGGCAGGTGTCCCAAGGGCTGAGTGTGGGCGGTGGGGATGGGGGATGGCCAGGACACTGTCCCCGATGTCCCTGAGGTCCCCAACACCTTCCCTGTTGTCCCCAACAGCCTGGCCAGTGACTCCTTCCTCAATGAAGTCTCTGAAGACTTGGAGCATGGGGTGGAGGGGCTGTGCTGCAGGGACTGCCTGGCAAAAGCAACACTGGGGGCTGCCGACCCCTTCTGGGGGGTGCCAGCCTCCCCCTTACAGGACCCTGACGGGCAGCAGGGTGGGGGGTTGGCAGACCTCCCTGCCAGGTTGCCCCTCTGGCCCCTGGGGACCTCCGAGGAGAGCTCTCCAGAGAGTCCTCCGGAGACTCCCGAGGGCCGTCCTGCGGGGAGCGCCCAGAAGGATCCCCTCACGAGTCCTCCGCAGCGTCCCCTGGCCAGCCCCCCGGCTGCCCCCCAGCGCCACCCACCCTACACGGCCCGGCTGGTGGAGGAGGCGCTGCCAAGGCAGCCCCAGGTGCTGCTGCTGCCGGGCGCCGTCTCCTGTCAGGGGGTGCCCAGGTCGGTCGAGCGGGGCGGCAAGGCGGCCAAGCGCCTCGTGCCAGCCAGCACCGCCACGTCCCCGGAGACCTCCCGGTGGGACAACCTCCCCCCCAACAAGAGGAAGAAGCTGGTGGAGCCCCGGCTGCTGGAGCACTCGGACACCCCGCGGGAGGGAAGGTCGGATGGGGGTGACACGGCGGCGGGCAGCAGCGGGCGGCAAGCGGGCAGCGCCAAGAGGGGGCAGCGGACAGCAGCAACGTGACCACCAAGAGAGCCAGAGGCCTCAAGGACGAAATGGCCCACGCCCCCCTGGCGAGGGTTCAGGCCAGGCCAGCCAGGGAGAGATGCTCTCTAAGCCCTCTCCCTCCCCAAAATGGGGAGGGAAAGGGAGTAAGACAATGATGCACAAATTGGAGAACTGCAGCAGCTTTAATAAAACAACGGTCATACTAACAAGGAAACAGTGAAAATAATGCTCTATATACAGCAGACGTACAAAGCCGATATCAAACCTGACCCCCCCACTATCAATCCCCAGTGGTGCTGCAGAGCCGGTGGCACAGGGGCAGCCCCAGGCTCAGCGGCAGAGGGAACCGGGCACAGGAGCTGCATTGGGGAATTCAGGGATCAGGATCAAAGGCAGAAGAACGGACAGAGTCCCCCTCTGACACTGGCCATTGAAGAAGAGGGTTTAACCCCCGTCATCCCTCAGCTTTATGCTGAATATGACGTACCTGGACTGGAATCCTCTGGTTGGTCACCCGTCTTGTCTGTTCCTCACCGCAGGTGCAACCTTTCACTTCCTTGTGACCGTTTTCCTTCCCGGCACCCCCAGCGTGGCACACGAGACCCAGCAGTGGCCTCAGTCACTCTAGGAGCCACTGTCAGCCAGAGCCTTTCTGCATCCCCCCTGGCAGTGACTGTATCCCCCCGGCAGTGTTATCACCTCCCGCAGCAGGCACTGTCTGCACAGACACGCTGCTGACTTCAGAAAGTGCCACCTCTTAGGAGAGATTTTCAGTTTCACTTTAGGAAATTCTACTTACTTGTTTGCTAATCTGAGTCTACCGGATTTTGAGGATTGTGATTGTGAATGCAGTTATTTTGATCAAAAGACCAAGTTATTATTATTAATATTGATTATGATGCTAATGCCCATGAATCTCTCAGCATTGTGGCGTTTCTGTAGGAATTGGGACAAACCATTGACTTTCACTGTGTCCTTTCGCACTCAATCTGTATCAGAAAAAGTCACCCCTGTGACTAGAAAGAGACATTGGAAAATGTCAGTTTCCCCAACAACAGATGACCAGGAGAAGGTCCTTCTACAGCAGAGCCATCAGATGAGTCAGACTTGGAATCAGAAGGGAAAGCTGGTACCCCTGTGACTGGAAAGAAACACCCAACAAAGACAAATCACCCAACATCAGATGATTCTGATCCAGGAGAAGGTCCTTCTCAACCAAAGTCATCAGATGATTCGGAGCCAGAATCAGAGTTAGGTGTCAAACCTTTAACTCTGAGGGAGCTGCGAGATGTGAGAAAGGACTTTAGTCGTCATGAGGGTGAGTCGCGTTACAGGTGCTGGGATGGAGGGACTGAGACCATGGATTTGAACGGTAAAGAAGCCAAACAGTTGGGATCCCTGTCTGGAAATGCAGGCATCAACACGGAACTTGTGAAAGATGGAAGCAGTCTCAGCCTCTGGAGACGACTCTTGTCAGCTATGAAGAGCCGCTCTAACCACAAGGACGAACTTCCCTGCTACGCCACCAACTGGACCAGCATGGAAAGAGGCATTCAGCTCCTGAGAGAGCTCGCAGTGAAAGAGGTCATTTACAGCGATCCACAGTTGTAAACCCTGGTGAAATGCCCTGTCACAAAGCCATTATTCAGAAGTTCGTGAGCAGTGCCCCAGCAGGGTAACAGCACACCTTGTCAACGATGGTCTGGGCCTCAGCTGGCCGGACACCAACAGTGAGGGAAGTGGTCAACAGAGCAGGACAGTATGAAGACGGTACTGCCAACCCCCAACAAGCTCACACTGCTGCCATGGAAAAAGTAGTTCAGGAAAACGACAAATCACTGGAGAAATCAATAGAGAAAGCCATTGAGATAGCAATGGGGAAAACCAATGGATCGGTTGAGAAAACCAATCAATCATTAGAGAAGATGATTGATGCACTGTCCAAGAGGGAGGACAGACCTCAGTGGAGCCGTGTTGATGCCGTTAGAAGATACAGACCTGCAAGATCAGCCAGAAACCACTGCAACTTGTCAGGAAATGACTTGTGGATTTTCCTAAGAGCGTACGGAGATGACATGAGAAGATGGGATGGAAAGCCTACCTCTGCTCTACAGACACGAGTATCCAAGTTATGAAACACCAAAAGAAGACAAAAATTTGCCACAAGAAGGAATAATTAAAATGTAATTGGGGGGAATGTAAATGGAGTTAATACCAAGCCTGTAAATCAGGTAAACCCTGTGAATCATCCTCAAAATTAGAAGGGCCCTGTCTCCAGCCAAGTGGAGGAGAGGGACAACCCAGTTTATTGGACTGTGTCGATTCAGTGCCCGGCATGTCAGAGCCACAAAAGTATAGAGCTTTGGTAGATACTGGTGCACAGTGCACCTTAATGCCATCGAATTATATAGGGACAGAAGTTGTTACTATTTCTGGAGTGAGAGGTGTTGGAGGCTGAAATGAGTTACTGGGAATATGGGAAAAACATCCGATAGTGGCTGGTCCAGATGCCCCGTGCACCCTTGGCATAGACTTCCTCGAGAAAGGGTATTACAAGGACCCAAGAGGGTATCGATGGGCTTTTGGCAGAGCAGCTGTAGAGACTGAGGACGTGGATCAGCTGTCTCGCTTGCCCAGACCTTCAGAGGAGTCTAGGGCTCTGGGGCTGAGGAAAACTGAAGACCAACAGATGCAAATTGCTACTAAAATGGTGCATCAATGACAATATCGTACCAACGGAGATGCTGTAGGTCCCATCCATAAGCTGATCCGTCAACTAGAAAGCCAAGGAGTGGTCAGCACAGCTCCCTCACCATTGAACAGTCCTGTCTGGCCTGTGCATAAGTCTCCCAGAGTGCTCCTGGAGCTGCGACCTCGCGCCGACTGCTCTCGAGGCACCCAGCCGTGGCCAGATGCCACCGCTCTGCCGCCCAGCACTTTCTATATAGCCAGCGCCTCGTCGCGTCATCGCGGTGCCGCATCGTGACGCCAAGGGCTGCCGCACTGTGACCTCACGGCTGCCGCACTGTGACGTCACAGGCTGCCGTGCCCAGGAGGGCTGCGTGGGGCCCGCCAGGAGCCCCCTTCAGACGGGCCCATGGGCCGCCCGCTCTGGCTGAGCCAGCTGCGAGAGCTCGTCTCCACCCGCCCCTTCTCGGCTCACCCGCTCGGGGCGTCTGTGCCGCAGAGCGGGCGGCCTGGCCCCCCGGGGAGCCAGCAGGGACCTGACCCCCTTGTGCCGCAACGGGGAGTCTGCTGGCAAGGGCCCTTCGCCTGTGCCTGCCTTCCTTCGGGCCCCAGCGGAGCGGTGGGAGCGACGCCCTCTCTAAGGGCACCTCAGGGGCACTGGCGGGAAGCAGAGGTACCCGAGGCAGCACCGAGCCCGCACCGGCAGCTCCAGGGCGGACACCCGAGACAGCGTGGGCGGAGCCACCCTCAGCGAGGGCGATTTTAAACACAGTGATCAGCTGCTGACTGTGCCCTCAGGGTATAAGAAGCCTTGGGGAGGGCAGGGACTAGTCCCTGTCCACTGAACAAAAGGTCTAGAAGGGTCAGTCTTTGTTAAAAGGCAAGTACTTGGAAGAGCTGTAAACTATTCCGTGCATAGCTTTCGGAGAGTCTTTGTATTGTAGAGCCAACTATGGTTGCCACCAGGTCAATGGTTGTTTGGAAAAACTGGGGGCTCCCAGACAGAGGCCCCACGTAAGCATGTGGGTGCTCAGGCCTTGGGCTGCAGAGAGTGCCGGAGCCTGGCACTGGCCATGGAGGGGAGTGGAGGCGACGCCTGTGTCCGATGTGAGCAGGTGAACGATCTGCTCAGCCTGGTGGCTGAGCTGAAGGAGGAAGTAGAAAGGCTGAGGAGCATTAGGGAGTCGGGGAGAGAGATAGATCGGTGGAGTCAGTTCCTGAACGGCGAACAGCAAGCTCTGCAAAGAGCAGAATATCCCCCCACCTCTGGCCATCAGGCAAAAGGGGGGGTCCTAAAGGACAGGGAGGAGTGGAAGCAGGTGCCTGCCAGGAGACGAAGGAAAATCCCTGCCTGGCCTCCCTCACCTGCCCAGCTGCCCCTGCAGAACAGGTGTGGGGCTCTAGACAATGCAAGCCAGGCCAAGGAAGAGTCAGTGGAGGGTTCACCCATAGGGCTGTCTAGGGTGAGTCACTCGGATACACGCATTAGGACTTCTTCATCTAGGAAAAAAAGGAGGGTAATTGTAATTGGAGACTCCCTCCTGAGGGAAACAAAGGGCCCTGTCTGCCGCCCTGATCCGACCCACAGGGAAGTCTACTGCCTCCCTGGGGCCCGAGTTAAGGATGTTATCAAGAAGCTTCCTGGTCTGGTCAAACCCAGGGACTATTACCCGCTTTTGGTTATGCAGATCGGTAATGATGAGATAGTAGAGAGATGGCCAGAAGCAATCAAAAGGGACTTTAGGGCACTGGGGCGGATGCTAGAAGGATCAGGCGCACAGGTTGTGTTTGCCTCTATTCCTTCAATTATGAGGAAAAATAGTGGTAGGTGTGACAAAGTGCAGCACATTAATACTTGGCTAAAGGGGTGGTGCCAGCAGTCTAGCTTTGGATTTTTTAACCATGGGGAGATCTACAGGGCACCTGATCTACTGAAACAAGCTGGGGTTCAAATGACACAAAGGGAAAAAAGGATCCTTGGTCACGAGCTGGCGGGACTCATAGAGCGTTCTTTAAACTAGATATGAAGGGGGATGGGGTTATAGCTGGGATTGCAGCGGGGCAGTGTTCTAGAAATTATGAGGACCGGGTGGCCTCCCATCCCACTAGGGTGAGATCAGTGTGCTCAGCTTGCTCCCTGAAATGCTTGTACACCAATGCACGCAGCATGGGGAATAAGCAGGAGCTGGAAACCTGGGTTCGGGCAGGAGATTGTGATCTGGTGGCAATTACAGAGACATGGTGGGACAGCTCACATGGCTGGAATGTGGTCATGGGTGGCTGTGTCCTTTTCAGGAAAGACAGGCCAGCCAGGCGAGGTGGTGGAGTCACTCTTTACATGAAAGAGCAACTACAATGTACTAACACCATCCAGGCATGGAGGAGGAGCAAGTTGAGAGTGTATGGGTTAGAATTAAGGGGCAGGCTGGCAGGAGAGATACTGTTGTGGGTGTCTATTACAGGCCACCAGATCAGGGTGAGGAAGTTGATGAGGCCTTCTACAGGCAGCTGAGAGCGGTCTCACAATCACAGGCCCTGGTTGTCGTGGGGGATTTTAACTTCCCTGATGTTTGCTGGAAGGACAACTCAGCCAGCCAGCCACAGTCCAGGAGGTTCCTCCAGTGCATCGATGATAATTTTCTGATGCAAATGGTGGAGGAGCTGACTAGGAGAGGAGCACTGCTGGACCTCATCCTCACTAACAAGGAGGATCTGGCTGAAGCAGTAAAGCTTGAGGGCTGCCTTGGCTGCAGTGACCATGAAATGGTGGAGTTCAGGATCTCATGTAGCAGAAACAAAATAGCAAGCAGAATTGCAACCCTGGACTTTGCCAAGGCAAACTTTGGATTTTTCAAACAATTACTAGAGAAAATCCCATGGGCAAGGCTGTTTGAAGGTAAAGGGGCCCAAGATAGTTGGTTAGCGTTCAGGGACTGCTTCTACCGTGCTCAAGATCAGAGCATCCCGACACGTAGGAAGTCAAGGAAGGGAGCCAGGAGACCTGCGTGGCTAAACAGGGATCTGCTGGGTAAGCTCAAGTGCAAGAGGAGATTTTACAGATCTTGGAAGGCGGGGCTGGCCACTTGGGAAGAATATAAGGCTGTTGTCCGAGGATGTAGGGAGGCAACTAGGAAAGCAAAGGCCTCCCTTGAACTGAACCTGGCGAGAGGGGTCAAGGACAACAGGAAGAGCTTTTTCAAATACATGGCAGATAAAACTAACACCAGAGGCAATGTAGGCCCACTGATGAATGAGGTGGGTGCCTTGGTGACAGAAGATACAGAGAAGGCAGAGTTACTGAATGCCTTCTTTGCCTCTGTCTACTCTGCCGGAGGCTGTCCTGAGGAGCCCCATTCCCCTGAGGCCCCAGAGGAAGTCAGGGCAGTGGAGGAGTTTGCTTTAGTCGATGAGGACTGGGTTAGGGACCAATTAAGCAATCTGGACATCCATAAATCCATGGGTCCGGATGGGATGCATCCACGGATGCCGAGGGAGCTGGCTGATGTCATTGCTAGACCACTCTCCATCATCTTTGCCAAGTCTTGGGAGACGGGAGAGGTGCCTGAGGATTGGAGGGAAGCAAATGTCAGTCCAGTCTTCAAAAAGGGCAAGAAGGAGGACCCGGGTAACTATAGACCGGTCAGCCTCACCTCCATCCCTGGGAAAGTGATGGAACGACTTATCCTTGGTGCCATCTCAAGGTGTATCAAGGATAAGAGGGTCATTAGAGACAGTCAACATGGCTTCACCAAGGGGAAATCGTGCTTGACTAACCTCATAGCCTTTCACGAGGCTATAACAAGGTGGATAGATGAGGGCTGAGCGGTGGATGTGGTCTACCTTGACTTCAGTAAAGCATTTGACACAGTCTCCCACAGCATCCTTGCTGCTAAACTGAGGAAGTGTGGTCTAGACTCTCGGGTAGTGAGGTGGACTGTGAACTGGCTAAGGGGAAGAAACCAAAGAGTCGTGGTCATTAGGGCGGAGTCTGGTTGGAGGCCTGTATCCAGTGGAGTCCCTCAAGGGTCGGTACTGGGACCAGTATTATTCCATATATTCATCCATGACTTGGATGAGGGACTAGAGAGTACTATCAGCAAGTTTGCTGATGACACCAAGCTGGGAGGAGTGGCTGACACGCCAGCAGGCTGTGCTGCCATCCAGCGAGACCTGGACAGGCTGGAGGGTTGGGCGGGGAAAAATTTAATGAAATATAACAAGGGTAAGTGTAGAGTCTTGTGTCTGGGTAGGAACAACCCTAGGTTCCAGTATAAGTTGGGGAATGACTTCTTAGAGAGCAGCACAGGGGAAAGGGACCTGGGAGTCTTGGTGGACAGCAGGATGACCATGAGCCAGCACTGTGCCCTTGTGGCCAGGAAGGCCAATGGCATCCTGGGGTGTATTAGAAGGGGAGTGGTTAGTAGGTCGAGAGAGGTTCTCCTTCCCCTCTACTCTGCCCTGGTGAGACCCCATCTGGAATATTGTGTCCAGTTCTGGGCCCCTCAGTTCAAGAAAGACAGGGAACTGCTGGAGAGAGTCCAGCACAGGGCAACTAGGATGATTAAGGGAGTGGAGCATCTCCCTTATGAGGAAAGGCTGAGGGAGCTGGGGCTCTTTAGTTTGGAGAAGAGGAGGCTGAGGGGTGACCTCATTCATGTTTACAAATATCTAAAGGGGGAGTGTCACGAGGATGGAGCCAGGCTCTTCTCGGTGGCAACCAATGACAGGACAAGGGGTAATGGGCTGAAACTGGAACATAAGAGGTTCCACTTAAACTCGAGAAGAAACTTCTTCTCAGTGAGGGTGACGGAGCACTGGAACAGGCTGCCCAGGGAGGTTGTGGAGTCTCCTTCTCTGGAGACATTCAAGACCTGCCTGGGCACGTTCCTGTGTAGCATTATCTAGGCATTCCTGCTCTGGCAGGGGGATTGGACTTGATGATCTTTCGAGGTCCCTTCCAATTCCTAACATTGTGTGATTCTGTGATTCTGTGAATTCCTTGGAATAACCCAAGTGTGACACCAAGGCCAGCCGGGGCTTCGTGCTGGCAGCAGAGCCCCACTGTCCCCAGTGTGTCCCAGGGCTGTGGCCAATCTAACAGCCCTCAGGGTGAAGCCCAGCCCAAAGCAGCTGCTGCCGCTGAGCTGCCTCGGGAACCCCCAGCTCTGCTCGGCGAAGCGCTGCCCGTTGGCCAAACGGCCGTGCCTCTTGCTTTTCTTCCAGGGCTGACGGAGATGCGGGGCTGGCGGAGAGTGGAGGAAGAAGATTTGTTGTTTGTTGTATATAGTTGTTTGTTCTTTCCTGTTGTTTGTTCTTGTTTGCTGTATATAGTCCTGTGTTGTTTCTTGTTTTTTGCTGTTGTTTGTTGTTTGTTATTGGTTGTTTCTTGTTGTTTGTTGATGGTTGTTGTACATAGTTGTTTTTTTCTGTAAAGAAATAAATGTCTTCATGTTTTTCAGACTCAGGCTCTCTTGGTATTTGCTTTGGGCACACGTGGTGGTTGCAGAGCTGTGGTTTCTACTTGCTCTGGGTTCCTGGCACCCCAGGGACAGGGGGTACCTGTGCACAGGGACGGGGTTGCACTTAAGGGGGTGGCACCAGTGGGCACCTCTAGAGCATCGCAGAGCACTGGGAGAGCCCCGAGAGCGAGACGGGCCGAGTGTGGGTGCCCAGGGAGAGACTCAACCCAAGGCAAAGCAATCCCTGCCCCACCTGGACTGAAGGAGGGACTATGGACCTGCTCATCCCACAGTTCGACCACTCTGCCAGGACCGTGCTGTGAGGGCCAGGGGGAAAAGCCTGACCGAAATCCGTAAAACCGACATCCACCAGCTTCCCTTCATCCCTGAGGTGGGTGACCTTGTTGCAGGAGGATCTGGGAGTGCTGTGGCTGACTCTGCAGGGAAGGGATGTCACCCAGAGGGACCTTGACAGCTCGGAGAGGTGGGCCCATGGGAACCTCCTGATGCTCATCAAGGCCCAGGGGGTGTGGGAGGTGGCAGCAGCTGGCACATTCACAGTGACGGAGCATCGCAGGATCCCGGGAACGATGCCGGGGCTGGGGGAGATCCCTGAGAGCGAGACGGGGCCCCCGAGTGCGGGTGCCCGCCCGGGGAGAGGCTTGACCGGCCGTGAAGCTGCTGGCAGCGGCGCTGGCCCCTGGTCCCCACTCGGGGTGACTCGGGGGCTGCAGCTCGTGGCGGGGAGGGCGTGGGGGGTTTGGGGCAGCTGCTGCGGGGGTGCTGTGGCTCCTGCGGGGCTGCGGCGTCCCCGGCCGGGGGGTGCGGGCTGTGGGGAGCCGCGGGCGCTGGCGGGAAGACCCGGGGCTGCGGGCACGGGGCTGCCCCCGGGCGCTCGTTGGCCGCGGCCCGGCCCCCTCCTTCCTTGGCGGCGGGCAGAGCCGCACCTTAAGGGCAGCCGGAGCCCGGCGCCCTCCCCGCGGAGGCGGGCGGGGAGCGCTGCCGGCCACGGGGGCACCGGCACCGGGAGCGGGAGCGGCGGGAGCGGGGCCGGAGCCGGCGGCGGGATGGGGCAGCGGCGGGAGCGGCCGCGCTGCTCTTTACCCCGGGTCAGGCTGCCGGGGCCGGGGTCGGGGGCCGCTTCCCCGGTGGTGGGGGGGGTGTGCGGGCGGGGCGCGATGCGGCGCCCCCTCCTCCTCCTCCGGTCGGGGCCGGGCGTCGCTCCCCCCGGCCGTGTCCCCCCGCCTGGCCCGGGCCAGGGCTGCGGGGGAGCGGGCTGGGAGCGCGGCGCCCCGGCTGCCCCCGGCCCGGCTCTGCCTGCTCGGGCAGCAGCGGCTCTTCGGGGCTCTCTGCAAACGCCGGCAGGGGAAGGCAGAGCTCGCCGTGCCTGGGGCAGCCCTGGGCTGCCCGGGTCGCCGCGGGAGGGAGGGAGGGAGGGAAGGAGGGAGGGGAGCTCCGTCCCCCAAAGCTCTGGGCGCTCCCCTGGGCGGCCGGCAGGGCACCTGGCCGGGCTGCTGCCATCGGGCACCCCCGGCGCCAGCGTTTCCCAGGGCTTCTCGGGCTGCGTCCTCCGGCTGGGGGAGACCACGGCCACGGACGAGGAGGCGGATGGCATCGAGCTGCAGGGCTTGCCCCGAGTCCGTGGCTGAGGACAGCCCCCGCCGAGCCCCCCGGCATGTTCCGCCCCATGGGGCTGCTCCCAGGAGGAGGGAGCGTTCGGGGCGTTCCTGTGCCTTTTTGGCACTGCCCCTGCGCTGGGCGCTGCTCCCCGAACCGTTCTTCTGCGCTCCTGGATCCAGCCAGGACACGCTCCCTGCTCCTCGCCTTGCTGGTTTCGGACAGACCCGGTGAGCTCCCTGCATCCACCCGTCCATCCACTCCTTTGTCCGTTCCTCTGCTGCTCGGCTCCAGCCAGAGTTTGTGTGTCTGGCCCCTGGCAATAGCTCCAGCTCTCAGGACTCGGGCATGCCCACAGCCTGGAGGAGTGGGGCTGCTGAGACCCCAACCCCTCTGACCCCCAGGAAAGGCTCCCCTGGACACCCGGCTTTCAGCCAGAGGGTTTCCAGTCGGATCCAGCGGCCCAAAGCAAGTCCTCTCCCTGCTGACACTCTTGGTCCTTCTGGCTTGAATTTGCCCCAGCCCTGGTTTTAGGGAGTTTGTACTGAGTGCCCTGAGATGATGGTGTTGGGAGGACTTTAGCAGCGCTGAAAGAACAGGGAAAGAGTTGGTAAGGAGGGCTGGTGTCAGACGTGTGGGGCAATGTCTGCATAAAAAGCAAACGAACAGAAGCAGCGAGGTGGGGGGAATGACAGGTGGAAATGAACTCTTTCTGGAGCTAAGTGGAAGCAGCTCTGCTGTCCCCAGCAGTGAGTTGTGGGGAGTGAAAAGGAGTTGTGAGCAAATGCAGGCAGCAATTAAGGGAAAACCCAGGTGCCTTGGGGAGGTGGAAAGCTGCCAGGGCAAGGTGGAGGGCTGAGCGCCCTGCGGGTCAGGCTTTCCAAGCTGCTGAAAGCCACCCGTCGGGCTGGGAGGAGGCTGTAGCCCGTGGGAAGCCCGCGCCGGAGCAGGTCGCTACCAGAGCCTGTAGCCCGTGGAAGAGCAGGTTGACTGGTGGGACTTTTGTGACGCCGAGGGGGACTCAGGCTGGAGCAGCTTCCCCTGAAGGGCTGCCCCTCAGGCTCACGGATTGCCCCTTGTGGGGTGTCTCCCGCTGGGCAGTTTGTGATGAATTGCCCTTGGTGAGACGACTCACGGTGGAGAAGAGAGCGTGAAGCTTGTCTCCCGTGAGAGGGACCCCACCGTGGCCCCGGGGAAGAGTGAAGAGTCCTCCCCCGGAGTGAAGAAGCAGCGGTGGAAGCCACGTGGGCTGAACTGACCGTAACCCCCACTCCCTGTCCCCCTGCGCCGCTCGGGGGGAGGAGGTGGAGGAACCGGGATTGGTGTTGAGCCCGGGAAGAAGGGAGGGATGGGGGGAAGGTGTTATTGCTCCTTTTAAGATCTTTTTATTTTATTTCTCATTACTCTTCTCTGATTTGTACTTTTCATAAAACTAACTAGTTTCCCCAAAATCGAGTCTGTTTTCCCTGGGCCGGTAAATGCGAGTGATCTCCCTGTCCTCATCTCAAACCTTGAGCCCTTGGATATGTTTTCTCCCCCTTTATAGCGCAGAAGGGGGGGTGAGGGGGCGGCTCTGTGGGCACCTGGCTGCCGGCCAGGGTCAAACCACGACAGTTCCTCTGCCAGTACGTGTGCCCGTGAGAGGTCAGCTGGGACCTGCTCTTTATCCCCCCTGCTCCACGGGACAGCCTAGCTCAGGATGAGCAGCCTCTCTGGGATGTGGCTGGAGAATGGCTTGAAACGGGAACTGCTCTGCTTTGGCCTGCAATACGCCCTTTTTCCTGAAAATGTAGCTTCTCGGTATTAGAAAGCAAGCGAGCCTGCAGCCCAGCGTGTGCTGTGGGTGACTGCGGGAGGAGCGATTCCTGTGCTGAAGCTCACCCGCAGTGTGTGATTTAAGGTGGGTTTTCCACAGGCTCTGGGGCACTGACCATCACAGAACAGGGTGGATGTCCCAGCTTTCTGACAGCAAATACTGCTGAATGCTCAGCCTTTAACCCTCGGCCTCCTCTGCTGCCATCTGCTTTTCTGGTGCCACGGACCCCTCCCTGGGAGCGTGGCTGAGGGATGGACATGGGGCTGGTGCTGTCTCGGCTCTGCGCACGCGGCGCTGCCCCAAAGCCGTCCTGGGCAAGTCTCTAGACGCAGCCTGCCTGGCTGAGCAGATGGAGGCTGCGAAGGGTGAAACGCTGGGAATTGCCTTCCCAGTGTACAGAAAATCCCGTTGCCAGAGATCCGTGTTCACCAAGAAGACAGAGGAGTCTGAACTTTATTCGAATAAAGGAAGAGTTCACCGGGGTTGCCAAGTCCCACTGAGGTCTCTCAAACTGCTGGAGGATGCAACCCCCTTTTATCCCCATTTCCTCCTTTTATCCCAATGTCCTCCTTTTATCCCAATGTCCTCCTTTTATCCCAAATTCCTCCTTTTATCCCGATTTCCTCCTTTTATCGCAATTTCCTCCTTTTATCCCGATTTCCCCCTTTTATCCCAATGTCCTCCTTTTATCCCAATGTCCTCCTTTTATCCTAATGTCCTCCTTTTCTCCCGATTTCCTCCTTTTATCGCAATTTCCTCCTTTTATCCCCATTTCCTCCTTTTATCCCAATGTCCTCCTTTTATCCCAATTTCCCCCTTTATCCCCATTTCCTCCTTTTATCCCAATGTCCTCCTTTTATCCCAATTTCCTCCTTTTATCCCGATTTCCCCCTTTTATCCCAATTTCCTCCTTTTTTCCCCATTTCCCAGCCGCATGAAACCCTCTCCCTCTCCCCACTGCCTAAGGCACTCGGCAGGTTCAGGCTCCCCGATCCGCCTGTTCCATGTTCCTCCTTGTTTTGGTTTGGCCTGGCTGGATTTCGGTGGCGGGGGGGAGCTGCAGGGTGGCCTCTGTAAGAACCTGCTAGAAGCTCCCCAAGTTTGATAGAGCCAATGCCAGCCGGCTCCAAAGAGGGACCCGCCGCTGGCCAAGGCTGAGCCGCATCAGAGCAAGTCGCTGCCGGAACCTGTAGCCCGTGGAAGAGAGGAATGCCCACGCTGGAGCAGGTTGGCCGGTGGGACTTTTGGGACGCTGCGGGTGGCTCACGCTGGAGCAGTTTCCCCCGAAGGACTGCGCCTCAGACTCACGAGGGGTGGGCTGCCCCTTGTGAGGTGTCTCCCGTTGGGCAGTTTGTGATGAATTGCCCTTCGTGGGATGACTCACGGTGGAGAAGAGAGCATGAAGCTTGTCTCCCGTGAGAGGGACCCCACAATGGCCCTGGGGAAGAGTGAAGAGTCCTCCCCCGGAGTGAAGAAGCAGCGGTGGAAGCCACGTGGGCTGAACTGACCGTAACCCCCATTCCCTGTCCCCCTGCGCCGCTCGGGGGGGAGGAGGTGGAGAAACCGGGATTGGTGTTGAGCCCGGGAAGAAGGGAGGGATGGGGGGAAGGTGTTCTGTTTAAGATCTGTTTGCTCTTTCTTACTTCTCACTACTCCTCTCTGATTAGTTCTTTTAATAAATGTACCTAATTTCCCCAAAACTGAGTCTGTTTTGCCCGGGACGGTAAATGAGGGTGATCTCCCTGTCCTTATCTCAAACCCTGAACCCTTGGAAATATTTTCTCCCCCTGTTCAGCAGTGAAGGGGGAGTGAGAGAGCGGCTGTGTGGGTACCTGGCAGCTGGCCAGGGTCAACCCATGACACCCCTTCACATGTGCCCCCTTCACAACACACATCCCGTGTGTCACTAACTCCAACTTTACGCTGCCCAGGGCGGAGCAGTCAATGTTCATCGGCCTCTGGAGCCTGCGCGCTCTTTCTCACAGCTCACAAGGTCAGAGCATCCTCGCTGCTGACTCCATGAACAGCCCTGCTGGCCCAGGGCTCTCGTTATCTTCTCCTGCAGGCTGCGTCCCGGGACTGCCTCGTTCGGGAGGGACACTCTCCTCTTTCTTCCATCGCTAACAAGGAGAAACCCCCCACGCTCCCCTTCTGGTTGTACCACTCTTTGTACAGACACTCGACTGTCTTTGTCTCTCGGTTTCGTTAAAGCTGTTCCACTTGGTCGCTCCTAAACCCCAAGTCTAGTCCAGAGCTCCCGGGCAGCACCAGCTCTGCTGCTGGGGGCGTCTCCTGAAGGAACCCGGCTGTCGCGCTGGGCTTCCGCCTCCTCTCCCTGCTGCCCCGGGGCCACCGGGGCCACCGGGCTCCTCCCGCGGGATCCGCCCCGGGACAGGGCGGGGAGAGGGGGGGCAGCGCCCGTGCCGGGGGGCTGCGGGAGTTTCTCTCAGGCACCGCGCCGGGCAGCCCGGTTCCCGCGGCAGCGGGGGCCTTCCAGCGCGGCCCGGCGCGGCGCAGCCGCCGTCGCTATGGCAACGGGGCCCTTCCTTCCTTCCTGCCGCCGGGCGCCGCGCGCACCATGGCGGCGCCCACGCTGAGCGCGGCGCGGGGCGGCCCTTGGGCACGGCCGGGGAGACGCGGGCCGGGCAGCCGCGGTTCCCCACGAGCGGGCGGTGGGAGCCGCTTGGAGCGGGGAGGGCAGCGGCGGGGGCGGAGCTCTTGGGCGCCCGGGCTCCCCCCGGCCCGGCGGCGCCGGCCCGGGGCCTCTCGCCCTCTCTCCTCGGGCTCTGCCGGCCTCGCTCCTCGCTCTCCGGGGGGCACCGGGAGCTCTCTCCGCTCTCGGCCGCGCTCCTCAAGCGGGCAGCCCCGCTGGTGGCAGAGGGAGCGGCAGCGCAGCCCCCCCGGCCGGGGACTCGTGGCAGGAGCTGCTGGAGGGCCGGGAGCTGCTGCGGGGGCCGTGGCTTTGCCCCCGAGCCCGTCCTGTGAGGGCCTGACGAGGCGCTTTGGGCTGAGGGTGGCCCTTGCCCCGTGCAGGAGTTTGCAGAGCGCAGGTGTCTGCAGGGGAGAGGGACGGCAGTTTTGTGGAAGGAGGGAGCTGGCCGGGATCTGCTGAAAGGTGTGGAGCCAGGTAAGGAAGTGATTCCTTGGAACCCCAGTAGTGCCAGAGAGAGCAGAGCAGGAGCCCGAGCTTTAGACCTGCCCAAAATAATAGAGTGTGGCTGCTCTGCTGAGCTGCTGCAGAGACCAGAGCTGCTCACCAGCCGGCAGAGCTGTGGGTCTGGGAGTGGGAGGAGGGGGGAAGGAGAAGGGAGCAGAAGCGTGGAGGGGAGGCAGAGGTGGTAGGATCGAGTCTCTGGTATCTTGAAGTTTGAGACTCTTTCACATCCTTTAATGTTTTTCTTGGGGTATTGTGTTTCAGTGTTGTGGGTGTTCACCTTCCTCGTGTGCCTATGTTTTCACCCCTCTCTGAAGAGCCCAAGACCGACATCAGCCTGAGCATGTTAAGCTGTCACGGGCAAAAGAGCTCAAGGACGGGAAGAAGATGCTGAGGGAGAGCGGCCAGAATGCCCAGAGGGAAGGAGCCGCCCGGCTCCGGACAGGTCAGTGCCCCACCACCGCCCTCCCTGCCCTGGCTGCTCTGGGCCTCCAGCTGCCTCCTGCAGCTTCTCCCTCTCCTTGCAGTGCTGATCCCCTCGCCGAGGCCAGAGCTGAGTGGGAGGAGACCAGCGGCCCGTTCCACGAGCAGCGTGTGGCAGAGGGATGTTCCGTGACTTGTTCGAGGGGGCCACGTTCAGCCCCTGGGTTACCCTGAGGGTGGAGCACAGCCAAGAGGACGAGCACCTCGTGCCAGTCTGCTGTGGGCACACGGTGACTCCATCAGAGGTGCGTGAGGGGAGCTGGCAACAACCTGGGTGCCGCAGGGAGCCCGTGTGCTTGTGTCAGATGCTGCCAACGGGCATTGCTCCTTCTGGAGGGTGTCTTTTAGACGGGTGTTTCCTCTGTGCTGAGCAAAGCAGGACAGACCTTTGCACCAGGATCGTTGTGTGTCGGCGTCCTGGTGTTTGTCACCGCTCTGGGGGCTCTCGAGGTGGAGCTGGGGTGCTCGGTGGCGTGGCCGTGCCTGGTCTGTGTTGCGTCCTGGCCAGGCCCATGACAAGTTCATGTTCTTTGCCTTGGAAATCCTGATCTGGATGCAGTGGAACCCCTTGTTTAAGTGATTTACATTGGCTTTATCTTGCTCTTTCAGGCTTCCAGTTCCCCTGCAGTGTCATGCAAGGCAGAGAAGGGCTCCCTTTGGACTCTGTTGCTCACAGATCCAGGTGAGTAGCAAGTTCTAAAGAAAGACATCTCTGAAGCGGGTTGTTTCACGCTGCTTTTGGTTAGCTCCTGTTTCCTTTGGCTGCACAGCCAGAGATGCTGTGTGACACCTGCTGAGTAGGGACATAGTACGTCCGTAACCTCCCGAAATCTCTGGCAATTGAGAGGTGGGACAGTGACGCAGCAGAAGCACGTCCTTGATGAAGGGGGGAGAAGGGACCCTGGTGGCAGGGGACCAGAACTAGCGACCTCCTTCTCTGCTTTGCGTGGACTTTCTTCAGTTCCTCTCCCGTGTGTGTCTCACGTGCAGCCCTGTAGGATGCTTTTGAGTTCCTCAGGCGAGGGGAGGAAATCATTCTCTCCCCAGAGAAACTGTTGGACGATCTCATCCACTGAAGAGGGCATTATCCCTTGCTGTTCATTCTGCTCAGTGACAGCAGCTGGGAAAGCCTTCCCTCCTGCTGGCAAATCTTCCAGTGCCTTCAGGCAGCAGCAATGCCTGGAGAAGAAAAGAAGTGGCTCTGGTGTAGTCGTGAAGTGTCAGGTGTGGCTCTGGCTCCAGCTGAGCTAATAACAGAAACTGAGCTGTGAGGAGTCAGTGTCCCTCCTCCAGCAGCCAGAGCAGAGCTCTGAATCCTGTTTCCGTGACCTTTCCTGCCTTTGTTGGGCTGGGGCAGATCGTCTGCGATGGGCTTCCCGAGACTGGGGTTGGAGTTGCATCACCCCAGAACTGGCTCGGGTGTTTTGTGCTTCTGAGGAGGCTTGGGACCTTCCTTCCTGTCCCCTGAGGAGTTCTCTGCCAGTTTTCTTTGAATTGAAATGCCAAAGGACTGTCTGTATGGATGTGAGATTTCTCGCGTTCTTTCTTCTTACAAGAAGGGCAGTGGGGAAGCTGTTTGTTTGGGCTTGTAGTCTCGTTCTTTCTGTCGTGTAGCCACTCGGATACAAGACTTAGCTGGCTTATTCTTAAATCCCCAAAGTGCTCTGATCCAAATTTCCGTGGTATAAAATCACGCTGCAGGATGTAGAGAACTAAAACTGTTTTAAAGCTCAGCCCTGGCCTTGTTGTAACCACTGTCCTGTCCCCTTACAGGTTCCTGAGTCTTTCCACAAACACCTGAGGCCGATGCAAGCCAAGCTCTGAAGCCTGCTCCTTTATGTGATTTTTCTTTTTTTAAATGCCCGCTTTCCCTGACCTGAAAACTGGGTGTTTGCGTCCTGTCTCAGGCACCTAAACCAAACCTTTGCAATCCTGGTGGCTGTAGGACGGTGAATAATTGTCGCCTTTCTTGCCGCTCTGATAAACTGAGGAGGTGTCTGGGGAGAGCGCGTAGGGATTGATGCCTGTTTCTGAAGTGCACTTGTAATGGTAAAATTAACTTGTTTAATCTGGGCAAGCTTTATGGATTCATACAGGGCTGCTTTTGTGAAGCTGTCGACTGGAGAAAAGCTACTGTCAGCTGGGAACGTGGCAGGAGTTTGCTACTCAGCAGTGAGCAGCCCTCGGGCAGCAGCTTCTCATAAACAGTTATCTCCTTCCCAACAAAGCATCCCTGTCCCAATTTTTTTTTTTTTTTAAGATTAGCACCACCTCTCTCCTTGTTTGGCAAATATTTGTGTCCCCTGAAGCCTCCTGCGTGGTTTTGTGCAGGTGACTCTGCACGGGGCGCTGCTGTCCTGCTGTGCCTGGGCAGGGAATCCCCGCCCGTCTCTGGAGCTCGGCTCCTTCATCTTCCCAGGAGACACCGTCACGTTTCCCAGCACATCCTCCTGTCGCTGCCCTGCAGAAACTCCTTGTGCCTGGCTGCCGTCTCCACCACTGGCACCTCACTCTGTGTTGCTCGCAGGAAGTCAAAGGAGAATATAATGATGCTGCTCTGAGGAAATAAAAACCCCAACAAACCAACAAGCAGAGCAATGAGCTGGGTGCTGATGATCCACGTTCTGCCCTTCTCTGAACTGTTGGTGTTTTCGTAGCGCTGTCTCACGGCACTTTACAAATGTTCATTGTGGTGATTGGATGTGAAAAACCACGTGTTGGGGTAGAAGCTGCAAATTTGACCTGGAGTGATGAAGCCGGGGTCTGAGGGCAGAGATGGGATGACCAAGGTCCTCGGGTCTTCAGATTGTTCTGGGATGTTCTTCTGGTTTTTAAAGACGTTCTTCAAGAAAAGACAATCCCAAGTGAAGTATCTCTAGATATTTCTTTTTCCTACCTGTGCGTTTCTAAGGGGCTTTCTCTGATTTGCTTATTTGATTCTGTTGACCTGGGACTCGCACAGTGCTGTGTGTGTGTAACGGGGGAAATATGGAGCTTTGAACAGAACCTCCTGATGCCCAGTGAGATCAGTGCGACTACAACTGAGTGACATTCTTGCTGTTTTTCAACACCAATAACTCTGTCCGGTAATAATAAAACCTCTCTTCACCACAGATAAGAGCAGCTTTGAGCTTAAAATGGGCAAAAGCTTCGGCATAAACCCAAATCCTGCAATTGGGAGGCAGCGCCTGAGAAGCTGGTTCTTTGAACAGCTTTGGTGTCTGTTGGTCTCTAATTTTGGATCGGTTTTCATGGATGAGTTTTTCCTGGCACTCACAACGATCAGACACAGTGTTCGGCTCCGCTGGACAGAGTGAACTGTTTAATTTTCACTAAAATAATGAAACTTCCCTTTTGGCTGCTGAGTCTGTCAGGTGCAATGGAACCGCTTGATGAATAAATCACCAGAACGTGGCTTTGGACAGAATCTCTGTCTTTCATGCGTTGCCTTCAGCAGTTCTCGTTGAAAGTCGTGGGTGAAGTAAAACAAACATTCTCAAGTTAGTTGGATTTTGTCTTACTTCTCGTCTGACCTTCCTGGCTTTGCTCTGCAGCCTTTTGGGGCAGCCAGCCCAGCCCAGCTCCTGTCCTCACCTCTGCTGCTGCTGCTGCTCGCAGCCACGGGACACGGAGAGCTGGCCCCGAGGAAAGCTGGCTGGCACGGCGCTCGGTGTCCCTGCGGCTCAGGGCAGCCAAAGCCGGGCACTGCCAGCGGCAGAGATGAAGGAACTGTTGGCAGCAGCAGCTTTGATTCGCAGACGCCGTTTCTTTAAAGTTGTTTCCCATGTTTTGGAGCAGGTAGCGATGGAATGGCAGGTGCTGAACTTCCTTGCTGAGGGATGTCATGTGCTTTTTTTTTTTTTCCATCTTGCTGCTGTTCGTGATCAGGATTTGTCTGTCTTTTGACAAAATGGGATGGAACGTTTCTGCACGGTTGTCGAGCCTCCTCTGCTCAAGTGTGATTTCAGCGTCAGCTGTCTGACACGTGTGAGCTCACACCGTTCTCCTTGAGGAACAGGGACACGAGTGGTCTGTGCCCGTGGTTTCTGCTCTGATTTGAACGATGGGCTCTTAAAAATGCCACCTTTGGGCGAAGACTGCAGAAGGAGCTCGAGTTCCCGTGTGGCCTGGCAGCACGCGTGGTGAAAGCCACGGCTTGGACGGCTCGGCAGGTTATAAAATCTCCGAGGCAGACGCTTGCTGAGGGATTTCCAGGATGTGACAAGCACGAGCAAACACGGCAGGAGCAGGGCTGGCTTTGTCCTGTGCCCAGCCGTGCTGAGCCCGAGTTATTTAGTTTGCTCGTTCTGTTGGTGTTTGTTTTAGCCTGACTTGCCGCTGTTTGCCATTCGCCCTTCCCAGCAGTGCCCGGGCACCTCGCTGCGGTGGGATCTGCCAAATCTCAGCCCTCTGCAGCGACGGTCACCGATTGCCCCTGCTCTGGTGCCCTGTCCCCGAGGGGCTGCGGGACCCGCTCAGCCGAGCCGTGCCCAGGGGGCTGTTCCGGGGGGGGCTGTTGGCAGAGCCCGGCAGCTTGTGCTTCCCGCGCTCGCTGCCTTTCTCGCAAGGGGGGCTGCGAGTCCTCTGGCCCCGGGAAACACCACGGCCGGGCCTGCGAGCCCCGGGCGGCCTCTCGTCTGTGCCCCAGCCCGGCTGCTGCCTCTGAAGGCCCATCCTGGGGGCGGCCTCGGGCTCCCCTCGCCCCGGCCCCGCTGCTCCCGCAAGCTCCGGGAGCCGCATCTGGCGACCCGAGGCCGCCGAGGGCTCCGTTTCCCTGCGAGGGGCAGGGCCGGGCCGGGCCGGGCCGGGCCGGGGGGAGCCGGGACCTGCGGCCGGGCCGGGCGGGGCTGGGGCGGGAGCGGCGCCGGGGACGCTGCGGGGGCCGGGACCCGCCGCGCGGGGCCAGGGCGCGGGGAGGCGACCCGGCTGCCGGGGCGACGGGACGCGGAGACGCCGGGGCGGAGCGCTGGGGCCGCTCCGTTCGTGCCGCCTGCTCAGGCCTCGCCTCCAGCGCCGCTCGGCCGAGGTTCCCGCGGCTGCTCCGGAGCCGGAGAGACGAGGTCGCCTCCTGCCGCTGCCAGTTCCCTGCCCGGCCCCCGCGGGCGGGAGAGGGGAACCCGCCCGGGAGAGGCGCTGCCGGGCCTCGGGGCCGGTCGGGCCCCGCCGCTCTCCCGGCAGCCGGAGGCCGGGGAGGGGGCGACCGGCGGAGCCGGGTCCCGCTGGGCCTGCGGGTGGAGACGGGAGGAGTTGGTGGCCTCGCCGCGGCAGGGGGAGCTGCGAGCCGGCGATGGTGAGTGCGGGGCGGGCGGGGGGCTCCGGGGGCAGCCGCTGGGGCCGCTCTGCGGGGAGGCAGAGGCATCCCCAGGGCTGGAGGCTCCTGCCCCGCTCCAGGGGCTCCGGAGGGGCTGTGCTCCCTCCCGCCCGGGAAGGGGGAGACATCTCCGGGGCCAGCCAGCGCGGGCGGGAGGAGGGTTTCGCCGCTTCTCGGGGGCTGCTCGGAGAAACCTGCCTCTGGTTTCGGTGCGGCCGGGGAATGGCCGGGTCGGGCTCGCTTCGTTTGCTCACGGGGGGGTTTGTCTTTCTCCACAGGCTGCAAAAGGCAAGACCAGTTCCAGAGGTGCGTACCCGTGCCTGCTTTGCTCTGACTGGGGGTGCTCTGATCTGCTGGGGACGCAGGGGACAGAGGAGGGGGGACGCTGGCACCAGGGGGCAGTCCTGGCTGCTGGGAAGTTTCTTCACCCGTGTCTGAAAGCTGCAGCCGAGTGCGTCGCGTCACTGCTGAGCCAGAGATGCTCACCTGCATCTCCCGTGGCTTTGCTTATGGGGGCCCTGTGTTCCTTTCTTGTGGGCTTTCCCGAATCCAGGGGAGAATATGTGCATTTCTGCGAGTTCTCCTCCTCACCTAGTCGCTAACTGCTTGTTAGGAGGCCTCTTGCAGCCCGTGATGCTGGAGCAGTGTTTGTAGGGTTGCCCAGGGACTCTGAGAGGCTGCAGGGTGAGAGCTCACAGACGAAGGGCTGCTTGTGACCGGCACCTCAGGGAGCAGAAAGCACCTGGGTCACCTGATAAAAATATCCCGTTTCAGGCTAAGGCAACAAAACCTTTCATCCCAAAATACTGTATCAAGTTCCAGCAGTTCTCTCTAGACGGGCCAGGAGTGTCTTGTGCTGACGATGCTGGAGACCAAACCTGAATCTCGGGGCGTTTCAGAAGAGTGAGCCAACCTGAAGTCGGGAGCTTTTCTACACCTGCTCCGTGAGCTTCCCTGCCTCAGCACCTTTAATTTGTGTCCTTTCAGGCTCCCTTGATGACGTGCTTGGTGACCTCCTGGGATCTGATGGTAAAATAAACGTGCTCTGTAAGCGAAGGGGCAGCGTCCTTACACTCTTGCTTTGCTCCTGGAAGCAAGAGGTGCTGGTGCAACAGCCCTTGATCTCTAAGGGGGCTCCAGTTGTGAGGGGGGGGTGAAGCCGGGAGCACAGTGGGGAGCAGGGTTTCGCAGAGTCAGAGGCCATTGAATAGATTGGACGTCAGCCTGGGGAGGTGAGGCGATGTTTGTGTCTGATTAAAAGCTGCTGTGACGCCGCAGGGGACTCAGGCTGGAGCAGCTTCCCCTGAAGGGCTGCCCCTCAGGCTCACGGATTGCCCCTTGTGGGGTGTCTCCCGCTGGGCAGTTTGTGATGAATTGCCCTTGGTGAGACGACTCACGGTGGAGAAGAGAGCGTGAAGCTTGTCTCCCGTGAGAGGGACCCCACCGTGGCCCCGGGGAAGAGTGAAGAGTCCTCCCCCGGAGTGAAGAAGCAGCGGTGGAAGCCACGTGGGCTGAACTGACCGTAACCCCCACTCCCTGTCCCCCTGCGCCGCTCGGGGGGAGGAGGTGGAGGAACCGGGATTGGTGTTGAGCCCGGGAAGAAGGGAGGGATGGGGGGAAGGTGTTTTCCTTTTAAGATCTGTTTGTTTTTCTTCTTTCTCACTACTTTTCTCTGATCTATTCTTTTCATAAATCTAACTAATTTCCCCAAAATCGAATCTGTTTGGCCCGGGCCGGTCAATGCGAGTGATCTCCCTGTCCTTCTCTCAAAGCTTGAGCCCTTCGATGTGTATCTGTGTCTAGCGGAGAAGGGGGGCGAGAGAGCGGCTGTGTGGGCACCTGACTGCCAGCCAGGGTCAAACTGTGACACCAGGCCAGGAACGTGCTTGTGTCCTTCATCCTGATCTCTCTGTGTCTCCTTTGCAGACGAAACCCCTGTTCAATCTGCCAGAGCTTCCCAGCTGGCTGGGAGCAGCAGTGGGCGAGCCTGAGGCAGCAGCGTGCAGGCCAGCGAGAAGTGAGTGCCTTTCAGACACAGGCTCCCTCGCCGGGAGATCTCACTGCTCCGCAGATCCTTCCGACCGACCCCTTGGCTTCTCCACCTCGCTCCCTGCCCTGATGGCAGTTGCCTGGGAAAGCGAGTTGCCTGCGGTGTCTTTGGGAACTGGGAGCCCAGAGCCTGAAGCTTCCCAGCAAGAGTCGAGTGCCCCCAGCCCTGCACATCTTCCCTGAATCTCCCTTGTCACAGCTGCTTGCTTAAGTGCAGCAGGCTCAGCACTGCTGTCTTTTCACCTGGTGCTATTTTAGCCTCGTTTTCTGTGTCGTGTGATGCGGCTGCTGCAGCGCGCTCATGCGCTCCCCTCCACCTCCCGCCACCTGGCCTGGCTGTCCCTCGGGCAGCCTTGCTCAGAGCTCCCGTGTGATGCTGCTAATCCCCAGGCTTGTGTCACAGGTCCTTTCCGGCAGATGATTTCTTCAGCCAGGTTCCTGCAGAGGACATGGAAGCTGCAGAGGTGAGCCCGAATTTTGGGAGAGAGTCCAGGTGTCCTGAGGTCTGAGACTGAGCTGGGCCAAGCTTGCCCCTGGTGTCGCCCCATCCGAGTCAGCAGGGGGACATCGGGGGTGAACTGTGGAGTCTGGCTGAGGAAGTGACCCTTCTCTGGTATCACTGTAGGGTGGGGAAGACAGGGCAGGGCAGTGGGCGGATGGTGGGAGAAGCGCTGCCGGGTGCCCTGGCCGAGATGAAGCGGATCCAGTGGGGAACGTGCTGCAGCTGCTGCCCAGCCTTCCTGAGCGCACTTGGGATAAAAACACCTCAGCCAAAGCAATGACCTTGGCTGTTCCTGACACTTCTCCCGGAGGCAGCAGGATGTCAGCAAAGGAATAGAGGCCCAGGGTGTTTCCAGTGAGGGGACACCAGGAGGAGTTGGGCACATGTTCTTCCATCCCATAAAATGGAGAAAACCGGGGGCTGGAGCAAGGGGTGAGGAATTTTCCAAGTGTGGTCACCTGTCTGATCTCTCCCCTCCCTGGCATGCAGGGATCCAGTGCCTCCGACACAGACCCCCAAGCTCTTCTGCAGACCCTGAAGGCAGGGACATAACTCCCCTCTGTTTCAGCCCCAGACGCCGCTGCAGCCGTGGCCTCCAGCACCAGCCTCCGAAGGGAGAAGCGGTACTGGGGCATTGGCAGCTCCGATCCTTGTCCTCTTGCTTTCCAGGACATGGACGACATGGAAGCTGATCTCCTGGGAATGTGGAAACCCAGCTCTGAGCCAGGAAAGACAATTGCAAAGGGTCCTAGGAGATGTGACTCCTTGGGAGGAGGAGTAAAAGCCACAGGGAAGCTGCTGGCTCCAGAGGGAGGTAGAAAGGAGACTGCTTTTCTTCTCGCAGCCTGATTGCAGATGAGCAGGGGGCATTTTCCTCTAGGACAGGGAACAAAACGCATCCCTAAAACCCTTTTGCTGGTCTCTTTTGGAGGAGCATTACTCTGGCCTTGTGTTATCCCTCGGGAGATCCCTGGGCTGGGCTCTTGTCCTGCTGTGATGGCATCACTAAGGCCAGCAGGGACAGCGGCCACGCTGCCGCCTCCCACCAGACTCCATTTGGCCGTTCCCTGGCGTGGGGCAAAGTGTTTCTAGTGGGATCTGCCCGCCCTGCTTGGAAGGAGAGCCAGGGGGCTTGCATTTAAATCTGCTAGTTCCCAGGCTGCCCTGCTCTTCCCCAGAGCCTTTTCTCCTTCTCTGCTTGCCAAGAGACCTCTCCAGAGAGATTCCCAGCTGGCAGGCCTGTGAGGGCACTGTGGCTCGCAACATGTGCCACCAGAAGTGACCTTCAGCCAGGGTGGGAAGGGGCCCTTCCTGCAGTCCCTCGTCTCTGAGAGCCGTGGCCTCTCTTTCTAGGAGAGTCTGTTCCCATGATGGAGAAGAAGCCGGTCTCAGCCCTGCCTGCTTCCCGGCAGTACAAGAAATGGAACTTTGAAGGTGGGATCTCACTTCACTTCAGCGCACAGATGTGTGGGGGCATCTGAGGACTCTGTCCTTGCCCTCTGTGCATAGCCTGCCTCTTCTGGTAGCCAAAGGCTGTGCTAGTTAAGGACACACTAGTCCTTCACTCCCAGGATGCCGGTGCAAATTTAATCCCTCAGAGGTGATTAGAAAAGAAAAAAAGGCTGCTCAGTGGTTGAGTCCCTCCCCAGGGCAGGGCTGGAAGACAGTTCCTGAGGGCATTTGGTTTGTAATGACTGTAGCACTTGGAGACCTTTGTACTGGGGAGGGAGGATTCTGTCCAACTTCCAAAGGGAGGCTGGATTCCTGGCACAGCTGAGATCTGGTTGTCAAAGCCTGGCAGCATCTGTTAAAATCACTAATTGGCTTTAGGTGGTTTAGGTGAGCTTTCTTCTCCTCTTTTTCATTGCCTAAGCAGCGGCCAAGTGTTGAAGCACACAGATGTTGAGTTGTTTTATTCTGGAGGAAAGCAAATACAGAAAAAAAACAAGCAGAAATGTAACTATTGAGCATTTGAATTTCAGGGAGACTCAAGGGTATCCCAGGACCCTGCAGACTGTGCTTCGTGGCTTTAGGCAGGTCTGATGTCCTGTCCCCACGTGTACGTGGTGGGGAGTAGTATTTGGCTTAGCACAGAACTGTTCTTCTGAGTAACTTTGGGTTTGTTGTTTTGTTTGGTTTTGTTATTATCATTCTCCTTTTCTACCTCTCTGGGGTTATTTCCAGATTTAGACGATCCTTTGGCGGGGCTTTCACCTACTGAGGAGCAGGATGCTCCCAAGAAGGCAGCTGCAACAGGCACTGAAAGCAGCTCTGAGAAAAACACAGCCCAGAGCAAAGAGAAAGGTAAGCAGGGTTGCTCCGTGCATCCTCCTTGTATTAAGTGAATCAGCAGCCTGGATGAGTTTGTGTGAGGTACAGACATTGAATTGAAAGCCGCCTGGTCCCATCTCTTATTGACCAGTGTGGTCATTTGTGGAGCAGCTTGGAAAGGGGGTGAATTGTGAGACAGCTCCCAGAGGGCTTCATGTTTCTAGTGTAGCACAGGTTGCGGAACTGGCCTTTCTTTGCTGCGAATGGAGGCACAGCCTCCCTTTTGATCCCATCCAGCCTGGTTTACACTTTGCTGAGTGAGCAGGAATTTTCTGGGTCAGGATTTTCTTGGGTGGCTGATTAAACTCAAGAAGAAACTTCTTCTCAGTGAGGGTGACAGAGCACTGGAACAGGCTGCCCAGGGAGGTTGTGGAGTCTCATTCTCTGGAGACATTCAAGACCTGCCTGAACACGTTCCTGTGTAGCATTATCGAGGTGTTCCTGCTCTGGCAGGGGGACTGGACTTGATGATCTTTCGAGGTCCCTTCCAATCCGTAACATTCTGTGATTCTGTGATCAGCATTCCCCGCCAGAGCACAGTTGGGGCACTTGTAGGTGGGATCCAGCTGCGCTGTGGCTGTGTTACAGGCACTCATCCCTCTTGTTCCTGCAGCAGGGACACCGATGGGTCTGACAGTCCAAATAAAGTCCAGATAACTCCACTCTGGATGTAGGTGGTACCTGCTGGGCTGGGGCAAGGACTAAAGTTCGTTGGTGAAGCGGGACTGTGGGTGAAGGGAAGTAGGTACTATCAGACTGGAAACTTGCAGAGCTCAAAAAGCTGCCGGTGTTAGGAGAGCAGGAAAGCCCAGTGTCAGTGACAGCCAGCAGTGTCCCGTCAGCGCCTGCGTGGCCCTAGGCCAGGCAGTAGTGTGTTGTCACTTGTCGTGAGATTTGGTCACTAAAAAGAGTTATTGAAAAATGACTTTGTAGACGGTCCTGAGAGATACGAGCAGGCAGGGCTGACTTGAATTCTTCTTCAAAACAAACCTTCTGATCAAACCTTCTGCCACGTGTGATCCCACCCGCAGAGCCAGCCCTGCGCGCTGTGGCCACAGTCTGGAGGAGGGAGGAGCTCACATTTGGAGATGATGGTGACGACCTGATGGATGCCCTGGGACTTGACGATGGGCCCAAAGGAGATGAGCAGCAGGGAAAGAAGGCAGAAGAGTAAGGGCAATGAAGAGGCAGCAGGAGTCAAGCAGAGGATGGCTTGTGCCTCTCAGAGAAACCCACCTGCCTCTGTGTCTCCAACAGAGAGGAGCACCGGCCAGCCCGCTCCAAGCTGGATGAGCTGCTGGGACGAGGCTCCGCAGCCAAAACCCTGGAACAGCCACGCATTGGAGAGCGCAGGGACTTGCAGCTGGAGACCAAGTACAAAAAGCAGCCAGGTGAGCAGAGCCAGGGATACTGGGAAGGTCTGCAGAGGTGACAGTGTGGGCTTGGGAGAGCGAGATTGGTTCCTAAAGCCCTTGCAGGGGAAATACTCTCTGTGGTGGTGAGCGGGGTTGCTGATGGGCTCTTGGTCAGCGTGGGGCAGGGGGCCAGGTGGCTGATGCCAAAGTGTTGGAGCATTTGCATGGCAGCTGTAACTCGGTTGTCTCTGGACCCCAACTGGTGCCAAATACAGAAACTCTTCCCAGCCACGCTGAGGACGGACGTTGCTTGTGGGTGTCCAGGGAAGATGTTTGCGGCTGCGTTTTCCCACAGGCAGCAATCCCAGTGGGGACTGCAGGGGAGGAGGAGGAGGGCTGCTGCCTCTGCAGCCAACTGCTCTTCAGGGGGCTGACGCAGGGCTGCTTGTCTGAACAGAGAAGGAAGAGGGTCGGAACCAGGAGGATTTTGTCTTTGGAGCATACCAGCCCACGGTGGCCTCCGCGGCCAAGGGCCAGCCGGCACGGAAGCAGCCTGTGAGGTATTGTGCTCTGCGTGTGTCTGTGGCTGCCACTGCCACGCCAGCCCTGCAGCAGAGCAGGCAGGGTCCCCTGGTGGGCAGGGCCCCTGGGGTCCTCTTGCAGGCAGGGGTGTGACTGCTTCTTCTTGCAGCAGGTTTTCAGCTGAGACCAGCAGCAAACTGAAACCAGAGGCCAGCTCCAAACCTCCTCCTCCAGCCAGCCGGAGCCCCGTGCGGGGCAGCAGGGCTGGAGGCGATTGGCTGGGCCTGAAAGACGAGGATTTGATGGATTCGGAGCCGCCGTCTCCAGCGAAGGCCAGTCCTGCGGCGAGACACCCCAGCCCTGCTAGAGCCAGGCAGCTCCCAGCTGCAGAGGAGGCAGCGGCTACAGCCGACCCGCTGGAGGAGGAGGACTGGCTGAGCGCTGCCTTGGCTCGCAAGAAAGCCCGAGCACAGGCACAGACCCGGGAGAGAAATGCCAAGCCCTCGGAGGCCTCGGGTGGAGGGCTGGATCCCCTCTCTCCTGCCAGGTAAAGGCAGGGATGGGCTCCCGTCTGCTCCACGAGGAGCTGCTGCCAAAGGGCCTCTCGGAAACCCTCAGCTTAGGGTTAGGAAATCAGTTTTAGCCCTGTCTCGTCTCGGGTTGGGGCAGTGACGTGGGGGTTTCTCCCGCTGCTCCAGCTCGCAGTCCCATCACGCCTCAGGGCTCTCCTTCCAGTTGTGGCCAAGATTGCACACGGTGCCCCAGGTCCTGGGGAGCTGTCCTGCATCAGCACATGCCCACGAGCTCCCACTGTGCTCTTGGTTGCTGCCTTCGTTCCCCTTCGTTCCTCCTAGTTCCAGGCAAACCACCTCCTCCAGCCGGGTCTACCCGGACGCGGGTTCAGCCTCGTGCCATTCAGATGGGACTCGGCAGCGAATTGCAGGCCACAGAGCCGTGTGCCATGGGCAGGGCTGTGTCAGCTGGGGCTGCTGCCCAGGGGGAGGTGGTGGGTGCAGCAGGGAGGAGCTGTTGACGGAGGTTTGGAGGTGTCTTTACTGCCTCTGCAGCCCAAAGGCATCCTGCCGCAGCTGAGAGGGACAGAGGCTTTCACCTCAAAGGCAGGAGCTGGTGTTGGGAGAAAGGCTTTTGCCTTCCATTGCCTTTGGCTTTCCCACGGAGGATTTCTCTTCCTTGCAGCCAGCCAGCCGCCTCCACAGGAGCCCCGCAGCCGACAGCTGCGCTGCAGGACAAGGAAGCGAGCGCGGAGGGCTCTGGGTAAGGCCTTCTTCGTGTTTCTGTCACGCTCCCCGGGTGAGACTTCCTGCAGAAGGCAGCTCCGTGGGTGAGGCCGGGGAATGGAGAGAGCTGGCAGTCAGCAGTCCTCACTGTGTCTTGGACCTCTGTAACGGGGAGGGAGGGCAGCTCTGAAGGACCATCAGGCTCTTGCCTGTTTTATCACAGTGGGACAGCCAGGCTTGAAACGTCAAGAACTGCTGAGCAGGAAACAGTCTCTGTGTGTGCCTCTGGCAGAGCCGTGATGCTGCTGTGCATCACGTGTGTCTCTGTGCCCACACAGGCAGCCGCTCCCCTGGCTCAGCACCGCGAAACGAGCCTCAGTGCCCCCGTCGGAGGCTGCAAAGGCGGATCCCTCCGGACACGCCAGCGCCCTGGGTGCGTTCTGTGTGGCTGTACAGTTTTGGGAATCGGTATCCAGAGACGGTCCCTCTGCCCTGGAGTGAAAAAAGAAAAAGAAAAAAGGCAGGACCCACAGCCTCGCCCTTGGCCACGTGAATGCTGCTCAGGCGTGAGTGGGCATTGCTGGAGGGGGCTGCCAAGCTGCAGGATCGCGTCATCCCCGTGTCATGGCTACATGACCCCAAACTTAATGGTGCACGGGGCAGGGTAGGGGTGTGTTTGTGGACAAGCCTGTCTGACTCTGCTTCCCCACCCCCAGCTGCCAGAGGGGAACAGGATCCTTCTCACTCAGCCCGGGAGACCCAGAGCTCCATCCTTCCGGGGGGGAAGGTTCCGGTGCCGTGGCTGAATCACGGCCTTGTTCAATTTTCAGTGCCCGCAGCCCTGTTGCCAGGAGAGCAGGAGACGCAGGGCCTTGCCCCCCTCGCTCAGGTAGGTCCCATGTCCCCAGGGTGCGTGGGGTCGGGGTGATGATCACAGCCTTTGCCCTGCGACTTGCTCCCGCCCAACTCGGCTCCCTCAGCAGGAGGAGGGCTGTGCCCCGCTTTGCACCTCTGGGAGCTCGTGTTTCTGGAGGCAAAGTGTTTGGAGAGCCCCAAGATGCCCCAGTTTGTATTTACGGGGCCAAAGCGTGTGTGTTGTGGGTGCTCTGTAAATCCTGTGCATTTCCAGCCCTGTGTTGCCTGAGCAGCATTTACGTAGTTCTCCAGGGTAGAGGAGTGACTGCAGTGGGCTGAGGATGGGTCGCCATTGCCAGGCGAGGAGGAGATATTCTCCCAGGGCTTTACCTCCCTGCGAGCATCCCTGTGTCTCCACAGGCTCCTACGCCCAGGGCACATCTCCAGGCTGTCCCACAGCTGCGGGTGAGGCGTGTGCCTTCCTCCAGGGGCTGATGAGCACACTGCATGGCTCCTGATGCTGAAGGGCCTTGATCTTCTCTTGCCATCCCTGTAGGCACAGTCCCCAACCCTGGGCCTGCTGCATGAGCGGAGGCTGGGGGCTCCCGCAGCCCAGCTCTCGGAGGACACGTCAGGCTGTCGGGCAGCGCTGCTCAGCACCCAGGCCCGTGTGGCGGAGCTGGAAAGCCGGGTGAGCCCCATCGCCTGCTGGGGGGGGGACCAGAGGTGCACCCAGGGGAGGGGGAAGGGGCCGTATCTGCTGCAAACAGCATCAGGGTGACAGGGGAGAGAGGAGAACCCTCCCTGTCCAGAAATGCCTCCAGCCACCCAGTGCTGCTGTGGGGGCTCTGTCCCTGGGGTGACACAACAACCTTCTCCCTGGGGGCCTGGCAGGTCCGGACGCTGGAGCTGGAGCGGGCACAGGACAAACTGTTGCTGGAGAGTCTCCAGCAGCGGCACCGGGAGGACCTGGATCTCCTCGAGAGCACACACAGGTACCAGGCTGTCGCCTGTGCTCCGCTCCTCTGTGCTGTGCTTGCCTAGAGCCCTCTCCATCTGCCCTGGGGTGCGAGTGCTGGGGCACTTCCCAAATCCGTCCCCGAGGAGGGCAGGCAGAGAGCCGCGCTGCTGTGGGCCTGGTGGGGGCAGAGAGTGGGGGCCGGCTCCCACCAACGCTGTGCCATGGGTGCCGAGGAGGAGGGCCCAGTCCCACTGCCAGCACGTCCCCAGGCAGGGCACCGCGCTGGGCAGCAGCAGGAGGGCTCCGGGCTCAGACTGCAGAGATGCTGCACGTTTCCCCACGCCCAGGGCGACACCATCTGCTCCTAAGTCCCCGCGTGCACTTTGGGCAGAGAGTCCCGAGTGTTGCCATGAAAGCAACGCTGCTGCTTTGCCGTGACCTCTCTGGGCAGGAGCCGGATGAAGGTGTTGGAGGAGACCTACGGGCAGCGGGAGGAGAGGCTGCGGCAGGAGAAGGAGCAGCTGGCGGCTCAGCTGCTCTCGCAGAGCCAGGATGCAGAGCAGGCGCGGGCAGAGCTCCTGGCACAGCACCGGCAGCGCCTGGCCGCGCTGGAGCAGCAGCACAGGCTGGAGATGGAGCGGCTGCGAGAGCTGCAGAGGTGAGAGCGGCACCGCCGTCCCCGTGGGGTTAGCACCTCCAGTCTCGGCAAAGGAACCAGGGAGCGCTTTGGGGACAGGGTGAAAGGAGCGGTCAGCCCTCAGAAGCACTGGGTCGTGGGCAGCTCAGTGGCTTCCAGTCATCCCAGATGTGGCCCGTCCCAGCTGGGGATGCCTGTCAGTGGGATGCCTCAGGACAGAGCACCGTGCCAGCTCAGCTCCTGGGACCTAGTTCTCAGTGCCATGACCAAGGCTCTTCCACAGTACCCGCTGTGGGAAGCACTGGTTTGTAACAGCCCGTGGTGGGCTCCTTGCCCGTGTCCCGCAGGGTGTCTGTCCAGGAGATGCGCCAGGACTATGAAGAGCAGCTCCAGCGGCTGAAGTGGCTGAAAGAGCAGGAGATGGATGCGGTGACCAGTGCCACGTCACACACCAGGTACCAACAGCAGCGTGGTCTCCCCACATTGCTCCCTGGTCGGAGAGTTCCCTGTCTGATGGGGAACCAGCCCCAGAGGATGGGGACAGGGGCCACCTCCTCTCCCACCCACTGCCTCTGGGGATGCTGAGCTGTTGAATATCCATCAGTGCTCCCCTACGCAGCAGCTACATCTTCCTGTTGCTCTGCTGGGACCCAGGGAGGTTCAGGGCAGGGCTGCCCAGCCCTTGGCCCACCACACATGCCCCTCTCCGTCACGGTGAGAGGAAGTGAGTCCCGCAGGGGCAACCCTCCCCTCGCTTCTCTCCTCAGGTCTCTCAAGGGTGTCGTCGAGCAGATGGAGAAGGTCTCCAGCAGCCTGCACGACCTCTCACACAAGGTGGAGGCCACGCACCACACCGCCTCCCAGGAGCTGGCCGTGGAGGCGCGGCAGCGGGACGAGCAGTTCAAGAGTACGTTTGCCATTCCCCTGCGCCGAAACAGCTGCGGGGTCCCTGCTGGGAACCCCCAGAAACCAGGGAGAATTGCTCCAAGTCAGCCAGAGGCTGGGAGACAAGGCTGGCAGAGTCACGCTTGCCTTGATCACTGGGCACCTCAGGGTGTTCTTGGGATGTGCAGAAGGTGATGAGCACAAACGTGGAGTTTTTCCATGACTATGATGCAGACAGAGGGCGGCTTCCCACCTCTTGCTGCTCATGGCCCTGCTGCTGCCTCTCCCCAGTGCTCCAGGAGAGGCTGTTGCAGCAGCAGAGAGACATGGAGGAGGAGCGGAGCCGGCTCCAAGGGGTGCTCGCTCGAATGGAGGCCAGGCTGGGAGAGCAGACTCGACTGCTGGAGCAGGTGAGCCCGTGCTGCATCCTCTGCCCAGGTCAGCCCTCCTGTTGGGGCACAGGGCGTAGATCTTGTCCACTGGAGGTCTCTGGTCTGCAGCCTGTGAGTGGCATCTGACTCTCCTCTGTGTCTGAACCCAGGAGCGATGGAAGGCGACGGCAGAGCGGGCCGAAGTGGAATCTCTGCAGCACTCGCTGGACGAGCAGCGGCGAGTCATGACCCACCAGCTCTCCGTGGAGCGAGCAGAGCTGGAGAGGGCCAAGGTGAGGTGGGGCCGACATGTGGCGCCTCTCGCACGTCCTGTGTGGGCTGCACTGCGCGTGTAGCGGAGGAGAGAGCTGGGTGCTGGGCTGCAGCGCCCTTCCTCTGCCTCCTCAGGCCCACACCTGCTCACACGGTGAATTACCGTCCGACCAGGCCAGAATCTGGCACGTGGATGCAAGAGGCTGCTCTGGGCATGCGTGGTGCACGCTGCTTCTCAAGGAGCCTGGGGTTCTCCGCGCAGGGTTCATGCCAGGCATCGTGGGCGTGAAGCAGCCTCTGGCCATCGCGTGGGGTTTAGCAGCAGAGAGAGGTTAAAGGCAAAAAATCCTACAGCGGGTGGGATTTAGTGCTTGCTTTCTGCCTCTGCTGGAGGAGCAGAAGTGGGTGATGCAGAAGTGCTGGGAGGAGCGTGCAGATGGGCTCCCAGAAGAGGGGACCATCACCAGCCTGGCCGAGGTACCGCAGTGGAGCCCCTTCCTGTGGCCTCGAGCCCCACCGGGCAGGCTCACGGGTGGGTCCTGCCCAAGGGGAGATGTTCCGAGCTGCCTTTGGGTGTTAGGACAGAGATGTCAGTCTGGGTGGTGAGAATCGGGCTGTTCCAGGAAGAGCCCCCACCAGAGTATTTCAGGTGTTGCCTGTGTCTCTGCCCTTTGTCTGGGAGGAGTTTGGGCAGCCAGACCAGGCACAGCCACCTCCGTTGTACGTCTGGTGAGAGGAAACTCTTGCGGTGGGTTAAGCAAAACCTTCCTGTGCCACGGGGTGGGTGAGGCCACTGCTTGAGCACCTGGTGATGCTTCTCTGCAACCCAGACTGGCACACAGGAGGAGTCAGATCTCTCCCATGACTTGGGAAGACACGAGAGTGTCCAGGACAGGGCAGCGATGCATCAGTTTCCCCCGTGCCCATCCTAGGAGCAGGCAGAGCTGAAAACCCAGGCCTGTGAGCTGAAAGCCAAGGAGGAGCAACTGGTGAGGGACAGGGAGCTGCTGGACAAGGCCTGGCAGGTGCTGAGGCTGGAGAGGAGGAAGGTGAACTGGGCCGCGCTGCACATCCGGCAGCGAGAGGAGGAGCAAAGCACGGCCAGGCTGAGCGGAGCCTCTGCGCTTGCAGGTCACAGCTGTGCGCAGGCCAGCAGCAAAGCCGGGCTTTCACGCCCCTCCCAAAGTCGTGAATCCTCTCCTGGAAGGAGAAAAAGGGATGCGCAGAGGAGCCCCTGAGCCTTTTCTAACAGCTTCTCTCTCTCCCTGTCTCCTGCGGTTGGGGCAGGAGCGGCTGAGCGTGGCTCACCAGAGGACACAGCTCGAACAGCTCCGCGAGGAGCTGCCCAGCGACCCCGTGATGCTGCTGGCTGCAGAGCAGAAGCTCGGTGCCTCTAACGCACGTAAGGCTTCCTGCGTGCTGCTGGCGGGAAGGGACGTGCTGGGGGGCGGCTGCGCTTGTGTTCCGCTTCTCGGGAGGCTTCGGAGAGTCCTGGGAGCTGTTTTGGTTCCTCTGCATATAAAGCTCAGATGCGAGGCGGCTGCCGTGTCCTCTGAAGGAGCTCAGCAGAGCTCTCTAAGCCAGGGTGGTGCCAGGAGGGAGCAGGAAGGGAGAGGCGGGTGGGTTAAAGCCCGTGTGCACGGGGAGGTCAGGGAGGACCTTGCTGCAAGGTCGTGCAGGCAGCAAACAAAAGGATGCTCTTGTCTCTGTCTGCAGTTCCTCTGGCGACGGCGACACCACACAGTCAGGCTTCTGTTGCAGCCTTTCTGCACCGTGGCAGGGAGAGCCTGGTCGCGGCTGGCCCCACCGAACTCTATGCCCGACTGCTGCTGCTGCAGCTCAGGGCCCAGCAGGTGAGGTGGGGGGAGACCGGGTCTGGAAGGGACTTCCAGCAACCTGGGAGGGAGCAGGGCTGGGCGAAGCCTGATTTGAGCCTGATTGCCACAGGGTAGGGGGTCTCCTGAGGTCATCACTGAGCCGCTGGGCCGGATGGGCTTGCAGAAGCCATCGGCACCTCGAGGAGTGATACTATAAGCATCCTCAGAGGTTGTCTCCGGTTCAGTAGCATCCTTGGCTTGATGGGGTTGCCCATCTCCTCTCCCCGTCCCTGGGTAGGAGACGCCAGCTCTGCTGGACTCTGGCTTTGTGGTGTCTCCGACCTCTCCCGCCAGCCCCTGCTTGGTCCTTCCCCAGGTGGGAACGCTCTTTGGGGCTCCCGCTGTGGGTCTCGCTCAGAGGGTGAGGTTCTGGGCTCTGGTGGGGAGCCCATACACCCCAGGGGGTGCCACAGACGGGTACCTGCCCGCTCCTCACTGAGTCATGGAGGCTTTAGGATACTTCCCTCACTCGTGAGCAGTACCCTGGACCCTCGCCCCGTGGCCCTCTCTCATGTCCATCCCATCCATCACTCTCTTCTCAGGACCATGCTTTCTTAGAGGACGAGCGGTTCTTCCTGGAGAGCCTGAAGAAAGCCTCCTACAACACCTCCTCTCTCGCAGGAGATAACCAGTGATGTCACAACTTGCAAAGAGCAGTTTTGTCCGGAAGAAATGCACTGACGTGTGCACTGGTGTTTAAACCAAGATGGAGACATTCTCCAAAAGATGATTGTTCAGAAATTGTAGGAAGAGGAATCTCCAGCTCCCCCGTATTTGAAAATCGTCCAGGGTGATCTCCCTGTTCATCCAGTGATGAACATCCTGCCTCCTCCTGCCCCAGGGCTTGGCCAGAGCCTTCTGCCTCTGCCGTTGCAGGTGCCGACACATCATCTCCTGCTGAGCCGCTGCGACCTGCTGGGCCTCTGCAGCTGCAGCCAGAGCTTCAGCTCCAGCTTCGGGACCATCCAGCCGAGCGAGCACCGAGGCACCGACACGCGGCTTCACCATCGCCCTCGACCGTCTTGCCCAAAGCCGAGGGGGGTGTTGCGGTCCCGTCCAACGGTGAAGCTCTAGAGGGGCAAAGCTGAGCAGAGCTGGAGGACGTGGAGGCTCAGAACTGTTGCTGGGTTGTTACTTTGGGCACAGCCTGTTTGTCGATACCCTTGGCTTGGATGACTTAGATGACTGTTCAGGTGTTTGTTAAGGTGTTTGTTAAGGTGTAGTTAATCTGTTAATATGCTGTTAATATGCCGTTAACGTGTAAGTAAATGTTGGTAAATGTTAATATTGAGTTAATGTGTGGTTTGTATAGTTAATGTAGTTAAGAAAGTTAATGTTGATAAATCTAATTTTGTTCATGTAGTTAATAAGGTGAATGTTCATGTTGGCAATGTGTTGTTAATGTGTAGTTAATTTGTTGTTAAAAGTTATGTTGTTAAATGTTAATGTTGTTAATGTGTTGTTAATATGTTAATATGTTTTTTGTGTGTAGTTCATGTTGTTAATGTAGTTAATAAAGTTAATGCAGTCAGTAAAGTTACTGTAGTTAATAATGTTAATGTAGTTAATTTTAATGTTAATGTAGTTAATAAGGTTAATGTAGTTAATAAGGTTAATGTTAATAAAGTTAATATTGCTGTTGTTTAATATGTTGTTTACTATGTTTGTTAGAGGGCTGTTAATATGTTTGTTAATAGGATTTGCTGTGACATAACTAAAGTATTCAAATGGAGAAAAAGAATGTTTCTGTGCTGTTGATGTGGCTGTTAATAGGATGCACTAAACTCTGGTGCTACTGTTTCATGAGCAGGAAACTATTGCAGTTTAACCACTTCAGACTGTAGCTGTACCTAGAAATAGTCATTTCTGATCGTGTGGAACCACAATATTAAACAGAAAAGCCACATCATTTGAGATAATAGTTGAAGTCACCTCCTCCATGCACATCATGAAGTGACTCTTCTTACGGCTCTTGTTTTCTAGTCTTTCTCACTGCACTTGTCTGTTGGATTTGTCAGAGCATCCCACGCCTTTCGAAGAGAAATGTGTAGATCCTTTGAAGTCAGACCTATTTTAAGCCAACTCTTTTGGGAAACGTTGTTCCAGTCCGTCGTGTCCTGGCACAGCTCAGTCTTGTAACGCATGAGGGGAGCACGGTCCCAGGCTTTGCAGAACTCTTAAACCTCAATTCCTGTGGCCGTTCTTTCTGGAAGAACCTCACAGATGGGAGCTTTTGTGTGCAGCAGGAGACCCAGCAATAACAGACAGGAATGGTCACTTTGGGCTCCTCTCTGGGATCGGCATCATCTGGAAGAGAGAAAATCACACGGGGGAAAAACCCAGTTGATCTAGAGAAGGGATCTGGCTGAAAGCGTCTTCTGCTCCTGAAACTGTTCCTGGCTCCGAGGGGGAAACAGGTGGGGTGGGGGGTGTCTTTCGACTTCGCTGAAGCAAGGGCAGGGTTGTTGTCCAGTTGATTTTTCTTTCGTGTTTTCTTTTATTCTTTTTCCTTCTCTTGCATTTTGTTTGCTTCGCCCAACCTTTCCTGCTGTTTCTTGCTCACCTCTCCACTAGTAGTTGTCCTGGTTTGAGCTAAACGAAACCGAATCTGCTCCGTGATTTTTCTTTTCCAGCTCGGTCTCTTCTGCACGTTCTGAAGTTGGCAGCGTGTTTCTGCAGACAGTGTGTGCTGCTGGCAGCGATAACCCCTGATGTTACAGTCACTGCCTGGGGCTGGGATGCAGAAAGGCTCTGGCTGATGCTTATTCCTGCGGTGCCCAAGGCTACTGCTGGCTCCTGTGTGCCACGCTGGGGGGCCGGGGAGTGAGAGGGGTCACAAGGAGTAAAAGGCTGCACCTCCGGGGGGTGACAGACAGGACAGGTGACCAACAGGAGTATTCCGTTCCATCTCCGTCGTATTCAGTATAAATGGAGTGATCGCGAGAGGTTTTTCCCTTTTTTCTGCAGTGGCCGGTGTGCAGGGAGGACTCTGTCCTATCTCCTGCTTCTGATCCGGACCCTGAGCTCCCGACTCCAGCTCCTTTATCCAGCTCCCGCCGCCGCTGAGCCTGGGGCTGCCCCGGTGCCGCTGGCTCTGCAGCACCAGTGGGGATTGATATGGGGGGAGTCGGGTTGGATATCGGGCTTAGATATAGTTGTATATAGTTCCTTTATTTTTAACATGTCACTAATGTTTCCATTATTGTTTCGTTAAAGCTGTTCTAGTTTTTCTCTCCTAACCCGTAAGTCTCTCTGCCTCATCTCCCTTTTCCTTCCCGTTCAGGGGCAAGAGGGGCTCAGAGAGCGTCTGTCCGGGTTTAGTGGCCGGCCCTGCCCTAACCCAACATGTGGGTAAAAAATTACCAGAGGAAAAATAAATTTGGACTCAAATGGGCAGGTCCTTACACTGCATCATTCTGTACCTTCTACATAGCCCGTCGCAGCGAGACGCCAGTGGCCGAGGCTGGCTGTGGCCTGGGCCAGCGCTCCGGCCCCCGCGCTGCCCGCGCTCCAGGCTCTTGCTGCGCAGGAGGCGCCCGCAGGGATCTCCCGGGTGCAAACAGCGCGAGGGCCACAGCTTTCTGTCGCGTGGGGACCACGCGTGGCTCCCCGGCTCAGCTGAGAGAGCTCCGGCGCCCTTCTCGCGCGCCCTCCCGTGCAAACAGCCGGCACGCCAGGCTCTGCCTGCCCGCTCCGGCCGCCGGCGCTGCCCAGGCCCCTCTTGAGAGCCACGGGGGTGGCAGCGGGAGCAGGGGGAGGCTGCCGGAGCAGGACCTTTCCCTGGAGCCCCGTGGTGCCTGAGGTGGAGGAAGGTGATCGCCTGCCAGTTGAAGGAATCGACGGCGGCGAGAACGCCCAGGATGCGTCGGTAGGTGCAGAGCCCCACACGAGAGGGGAGAGAGACCGAGCATGAGCAGGGGACACGCCCGAAACCATCCGTGACCCCAGAGGAGGAAGAGGGTTGCCTCCTGGGAGGTGCACAGCACGTGGCACGAAGGAGAGACTGCGAGGAGCGCTCTTGCTCAAGGAGGAGCTGCCACGGACAATGAGAAATGGCCAGATGGGCTGCACCCCCAACCCTCCGCCCCCCTTGCACTGATGGGGGTGGTGGGGGGAGAGAGCCAGGAAGACGAGGGGTGTCAGGGACAGAGTATATTTAAGAGCGGGTCGTATTTACTGATGTATTCCTCTCCCCATCCTCCTTCGTAAATGCTGGTGGCAAATTGAATCCGTGTTTATCTCCCCAAGTCTCTCCGGTTCTTTACCCGTCATCTTAAATGGCAGATTATTGCCTTCCCTGTGCTTAATCTCAAACCTTTGAGCCTTTTTGGCTGAATCGTCTCCCCCCACATCCCTGCGGAAATGGGGGTGGGGGGAGGAGCGAGCTGGAGAACGTGTGGGGTTTTGTCCCAGTCGGTCTGGAGCCCGACAAAGGCCTTCCCGGAGCAAAAGAACTTCCCCCGGAGATCCTAGAGCTGGAGCCCTCCCTCCCTCCACCAGCCCCGCAGCACAGCTCGCTAGAGCAGACAGCGAGGCTGGCTGCTTCTGGCTTCCCGAGGGAGGATTCCTCATAAAATGGGGTCTCAGCGTGCGTAACACAGCCTGGAGGGGGGAAGAAGAAGAAGAGACACGTCGCCGCAGTGGACAGGCCCCCACAGCCTGGGCCTGGCTTGAAGGAAGGTGGGCACAAGCAGACGCTTGCCGGGAAACTCTTTATTGCCGGCACAGGGGTGTCAGGTGCGTGGGGGCTGCCTGCCGGAGCTGCCCAGGGGCTCTCCACCTCTCGTGCCACACAGCCGCTCCTCAGCACAGCCCCCACAAGCCTCCCGACTGATGACGCCCTCGTTGGGGGCTACTGGGGCTTGCGTGGGGCGAGAGTTATGCGCAGGGCTCTGCGCGGCGCTCCTCTCCGGGCAGGGGGCTTTGGACCCGCCGGAGGCACGGGCTGCCTGGAACACTGTGGGCCCACGGAGGGAAGGGCGTCCTCGGCGGCGGGACAGCTCTGCTTTGCAGCTCGTGCTGTGGACGACGCCTCTGCCCCGCGTCTCCCAAGTCTGGGGGTCGGTGCAGGCCCGGGCCGAGAGATCCGCTCCAGCACAGAGGCAACGATTCGCCTTGCCACGCTCCTGATATCCAAAGCATTGCCTAAGGCTCTTGGCTTCGGCCTCATTTCACTCCCCGGCTGCTTCTGCGCCGTTCCAGGCAGCTCGGGAAGGGCAACGCTTTGGCGATACCCAGCCCGCTCTGCCCGGTGCTGCTGGACTCGGGAGGCGGCATTCTCGGTGCTCTCCCCGGCAGTTCTGCGACTCAGTCGCAAGGCGTCGGCAGCGCTTGCCTTTGGCTGTGGCTGCGATGCCGGCAACTTCTTGCCTGTGCTGGCTCCCGCTCTCCGCTGGTTTCCCTGGGGAAGCTCCAGGATGTCCACATACTCGCAGGTGGAGGCTGGGTGCAGCTGAGAAGCCACAAAGTGCTCTAGGGTGCAGCAAACACTCTCGATGACTTCTCTGATGAGTTTGTCAAGCGCAGGCAGTGATGCTGCTGGGGCAGGAGCTGCTGTTGCAGCTTGCCCCCATTCCCCCTTGTTGGCTTTGCCAACGCTGGTGGCTCCTCCGGCCATGGGCTGCTCCTTCTGCCTGCCTGCCAGGCCTGGCTCAGGCGATGCGGCCGTGCTGGAGGCCACGTGCTTTCCCAAGGTCTCCAACACGGTGGCTACAAGTTCCTTGGCCATCACGCTAATTTTCTGCTGCCGATCTGGAGGAGACTTATCCAAAGGCTCTTCCCTTTGGGCGCTGGAACAGAAGCTTGCTCTGATGCCCAGGGCAGCCCTCCTTAAAACGTAGGCCGACTGAGCCCCACGAACCCCCACCCTCTGCAGCACCTCCTCCACCACAGCCTCAGCCACCTCCACGAGCTTCTGGGCTTCCCCTGTAGTCACTTGTTCAGCAGCAGCTCTGAGCACGATGTCGGCAGTGACGGCTGCTTCCGTCTCGCAGTCATCATCACCGGTGACCCTCCTCACAGGCACCTTGGCACCTTCCTGCCCCAATCCAGCTGGGGAGCAGCTTTTGCCTTGGTCCAAAGCTGCTCGCAGTCTTCTGCATCGCACCGACTTCTGGCCCTCGGCTGGAGGCGGGCAGGAGGGTTTTTGAGGCTGCGACAGCTGCTGCTCCACCAGACCGGAAGCGCTGAGGGGTGCCAGCACTTTGGCGGCACCCTTGACCTTGACTGGGCGTTGACGGAGTCGTTCCTGAAAAAAGGACACACCAAGTTGTGGCTGGCTGTGGCCCTGATCAGCTCCCAGGCCTCTGTGACCTGAGGCTTCCCGCGCACCCAGCCCAACAGTCAGCTAAGAGCCCCGCGGGAAGGCAGGAGAGAAGGGCTTCCCTCGGGGTTCCGTGGGCTTGTGCATCCCCTTCGTGCCTGTGCCCAGCCCAGAAGCGAGTTCAGCTCACGGGCCCCCGGCAGGGCATTCCCCACCACAACACCCATCCCACCAGCACAGCCCCCTCCCTCCTCCATGCCTCGCCCACCTCTTCTCGCCTGGCTCTTTTCTCTGTCTTCAGAGCTGCGGCGTCTGGCTTCCCCTCACAGCCAGAGTTACCAGTGACCCTCCTCCCGGGCATCTTGGCACCTTCCTGCCTCAGTGCAGCTGGGGAGCAGCTTCTGCCTTGGTCCAAAGCTGCTCGCAGTCTTCTGTGTCGCGTCGACTTTTGGTCCTTGGCTGGAGGCGGGCAGGAGGGTTTTTTTGGTTGCAACAGCCGCTCTGCCAGGTCGGAAGTCTTGAGGGCTGCCAGCACTTTGTGGGCACCCGTGACCTTGGCTAGGCATTGACGGAGGCTTTCCTGAAAAAAGGAGACACCAGGTGGTGACCGGCTGTGGCCCTGACCAGCTCTCAGGCCCCTGTGACCCGAGGCTTCCCGCGCGCCCAGCCCAACAGTCAGCTAAGAGCCCCACGCGAAGGCAGGAGAGAAGGGAGTGAAGGGCTTCCCCAAGGACTTCACGGGCTTGCGCAACCCCTTCGTGCCTCCAAAACCCCTTCATGCACCATGTGTGGGCCCAGGTCCCAGCCCCCTGGGGGCCTTTTCCTGCCACAACGCCCGTCCCACCAGCACAGCCCCCTCCCTCCTCCATGCTTTGCCCACCTCGTCTCTCCTGGCCCTTTTCTCTGCCTCCAGCTTGAGCGCTGTCAGGTACTGCCTGTATTCATTGAATTCTTTCAGCGTGCAAACCACCTGTGCAGAGACAACGGGAGAAATCAGGGAAGCCCTGCCGCCGAGGCAGCGACGCAGACTGGCTGCCTCGAAGCAGCCCGAACCCGGTGAGAGGGGAGCGGCTCCCCGGCACACGCTCCCTCCTCACTCGCTCGGACATGTCCCAACTTACATTGCCGTCGTCGGTGAGGTAACCCTCTCTCCTCAGCCTCCGGAGGTTGTCCTGCCGCAGGTGGTAGTCCTGCAGATACGGGTCGTGCAGGCTGTTGTACTCCGTGCGCAGGAGGCGGCAGTAGGGGTCTCCCAGGTTAAAGTAGCCTGAGGACCGGTGAAGCTGCAAGAGAGATTGGCCGGGCTACCAACGGGGCGGCAGAGAGCAGCAGGGACCAACGGCCGTCCCAGCTCCTCAGGCCCACACGCGCTGGCAGTTCCAGCCTTCTCCATCTGGCTCTGCCCAGCCTGGAGCACCGCCTCGGGCAAGCCCTCCTGTGCTTCTCTCAGCCCCGGGGAGCCGGCAGCTGCCCTCAGCTGCCCAGCACGGCCCAACTGAAGGGCTGCGGCTCCCGCTGCTGTCGAGCAGGTGGCCACAAGGCCTTCTCTGAACGATGGGGACCCCTGTCATCAAAGCACAGAGCTTTGCCACCCCTTACCTTTTCCCCCAGCTTTGCCCTGCTGAAGACGGGCTTGGAGCCGGGCAGCACCGGGATCTTGACCCCCAGCGGGAGGTCCAGCAGCTCCGGGTCCATCAGCCCAGCAGCTCCTTCTCCCGAGCGCTGTCTTCTGTGCCCGAGCTGGGAAGACAGAGACGCTCAGGCGCGAGCTCCGGGAGCCTGGCGCAGGGGCGGCAGGAGCACGGCAGGGCACGGCCCCGAGCAGGCCCCGAGCAGCCCCGGCCGAGCCCTCCCCGTCACCTGGCGCTCACCTCTCGGCCCTTGCCCAGCGCGCTCAGCAGCGCGTCTGCCTCGCGGATGCCGGCACTGAGACGGTGCTCCACGGCTCCTCCCAGAGCGCTCCTGGAGCTGCGACCTCGTGCCGACTGCTCTCGAGGCACCCAGCCGTGGCCAGATGCCACCGCTCTGCCGCCCGGCGCTCTCTATATAGCCAGCGCCTCGTCGCGTCATTGCGGTGCCGCATTGTGACGTCAAGGGCTGCCGCACTGTGACCTCACGGCTGCTGCACTGTGACGTCACGGGCTGCCGTACCCAGGAGGGCTGCGCAGGGCCCGCCGGGAGCCCCCTTCAGACGGGCCCGTGGGCCACCCGCTCTGGCTGAGCCGGCTGCGAGAGCTCGTCTCCACCCGCCCCTTCCTGGCTCACCCGCTCGGGGCGTCTGTGCCGCAGAGCGGGCGGCCTGGCCCCCCGGGGAGCCAGCAGGGACCTGACCCCCTTGTGCCGCAACGGGGAGTCTGCTGGCAAGGGCCCTTCGCCTGTGCCTGCCTTCCTTCGGGCCCCAGCGGAGCGGTGGGAGCGACGCCCTCTCTAAGGGCACCTCAGGGGCACTGGCGGGAAGCAGAGGTACCCGAGGCAGCACCGAGGCCGCACCGGCAGCTCCAGGGCGGACACCCGAGACAGCGTGGGCGGAGCCACCCTCAGCGAGGGCGATTTTAAACACAGTGATCAGCTGCTGACTGTGCCCTCAGGGTATAAGAAGCCTTGGGGAGGGCAGGGACTAGTCCCTGTCCACTGAACAAAAGGTCTAGAAGGGTCAGTCTTTGTTAAAAGGCAAGTACTTGGAAGAGCTGTAAACTATTCCGTGCATAGCTTTCGGAGAGTCTTTGTATTGTAGAGCCAACTATGGTTGCCACCAGGTCAATGGTTGTTTGGAAAAACTGGGGGCTCCCAGACAGAGGCCCCAAGTAAGCATGTGGGTGCTCAGGCCTTGGGCTGCAGAGAGTGCCGGAGCCTGGCACTGGCCATGGAGGGGAGTGGAGGCGACGCCTGTGTCCGATGTGAGCAGGTGAACGATCTGCTCAGCCTGGTGGCTGAGCTGAAGGAGGAAGTAGAAAGGCTGAGGAGCATTAGGGAGTCGGGGAGAGAGATAGATCGGTGGAGTCAGTTCCTGAACGGCGAACAGCAAGCTCCGCAAAGAGCTGAATATCCCCCCACCTCTGGCCATCAGGCAAAAGGGGGGGACCTAAAGGATAGGGAAGAGTGGAAGCAGGTACCTGCCAGGAGAGGAAGGAAAATCCCTGCCCAGCCTCCCTCACCTGCCCGGTTGCCCCTGCAAAACAGGTATGGGGCTCTAGACAATGCAAGCCAGGCCAAGGAAGAGTCAGTGGAGGGTTCACCCATAGGGCTGTCTAGGGTGAGTCACTCGGATACATGCATTAGGACTTCTTCATCTAAGAAAAAAAGGAGGGTAATTGTAATTGGAGACTCCCTCCTGAGGGGAACAGAGGGCCCTGTCTGCCGCCCTGATCCGACCCACAGGGAAGTCTGCTGCCTCCCTGGGGCCCGAGTTAAGGATGTTATCAAGAAGCTTCCTGGTCTGGTCAAACCCACGGACTATTACCCACTTTTGGTTATGCAGATCGGTAATGATGAGATAGTAGAGAGATGGCCAGAAGCAATCAAAAGGGACTTTAGGGCACTGGGGCGGATGCTAGAAGGGTCAGGCGCACAGGTTGTGTTTGCCTCTATTCCTTCAATTATGAGGAAAAATAGTGGTAGGTGTGACAAAGTGCAGCACATTAATACTTGGCTAAAGGGGTGGTGCCAGCAGTCTAGCTTTGGATTTTTTAACCATGGGGAGATCTACAGGGCACCTGATCTACTGAAACAAGCTGGGGTTCAAATGACACAAAGGGAAAAAAGGATCCTTGGTCACGAGCTGGTGGGACTCATAGAGCGTTCTTTAAACTAGATATGAAGGGGGATGGGGTTATAGCTGGGATTGCAGCGGGGCAGTGTTCTAGAAATTATGAGGACCGGGTGGCCTTCCATCCCACTAGGGTGAGATCAGTGTGCTCAGCTTGCTCCCTGAAATGCTTGTACACCAATGCACGCAGCATGGGGAATAAGCAGGAGGAGCTGGAAACCTGGGTTCGGGCAGGAGATTATGATCTGGTGGCAATTACAGAGACATGGTGGGACAGCTCACATGGCTGGAATGTGGTCATGGGTGGCTATGTCCTTTTCAGGAAAGACAGGCCAGCCAGGCGAGGTGGTGGAGTCACTCTTTACGTGAAAGAGCAACTACAATGTACTAACACCATCCAGGCATGGAGGAGGAGCAAGTTGAGAGTGTATGGGTTAGAATTAAGGGGCAGGCTGGCAGGAGAGATACTGTTGTGGGTGTCTATTACAGGCCACCAGATCAGGGTGAGGAAGCTGATGAGGCCTTCTACAGGCAGCTGAGAGCGGTCTCACAGTCACAGGCCCTGGTTGTCGTGGGGGATTTTAACTTCCCTGATGTTTGCTGGAAGGACAACTCAGCCAGCCAGCCACAGTCCAGGAGGTTCCTCCAGTGCATCGATGATAATTTTCTGATGCAAATGGTGGAGGAGCCGACTAGGAGAGGAGCACTGCTGGACCTCATCCTCGCTAACAAGGAGGATCTGGTTGAAGCAGTAAAGGTTGAGGGCTGCCTTGGCTGCAGTGACCATGAAATGGTGGAGTTCAGGATCTCATGTAGCAGAAACAAAATAGCAAGCAGAATTGCAACCCTGGACTTTGCCAAGGCAAACTTTGGATTTTTCAAACAATTACTAGAGAAAATCCCATGGGCAAGGCTGTTTGAAGGTAAAGGGGCCCAAGATAGTTGGTTAGTGTTCAGGGACTGCTTCTACCATGCTCAAGATCAGAGCATCCCGACACGTAGGAAGTCAAGGAAGGGAGCCAGGAGACCTGCGTGGCTAAACAGGGATCTGCTGGGTAAGCTCAAGTGCAAGAGGAGATTTTACAGATCTTGGAAGGCGGGGCTGGCCACTTGGGAAGAGTATAAGGCTGTTGTCCGAGGATGTAGGGAGGCAACTAGGAAAGCAAAGGCCTCCCTTGAACTGAACCTGGCGAGAGGGGTCAAGGACAACAGGAAGAGCTTTTTCAAATACGTGGCAGATAAAACTAACACCAGAGGCAATGTAGGCCCACTGATGAATGAGGTGGGTGCCTTGGTGACAGATGATACAGAGAAGGCAGAGTTACTGAATGCCTTCTTTGCCTCTGTCTACTCTGCCGGAGGCTGTCCTGAGGAGCCCCGTTCCCCTGAGGCCCCAGAGGAAGTCAGGGCAGTGGAGGAGTTTGCTTTAGTCGATGAGGACTGGGTTAGGGACCAATTAAGCAATCTGGACATCCATAAATCCATGGGTCCGGATGGGATGCATCCACGGATGCCGAGGGATCTGGCTGATGTCATTGCTAGACCACTCTCCATCATCTTTGCCAAGTCTTGGGAGATGGGAGAGGTGCCTGAGGATTGGAGGGAAGCAAATGTCAGTCCAGTCTTCAAAAAGGGCAAGAAGGAGGACCCGGGTAACTATAGACCGGTCAGCCTCACCTCCATCCCTGGGAAAGTGATGGAACGACTTATCCTTGGTGCCATCTCAAGGTGTATCAAGGATAAGAGGGTCATTAGAGACAGTCAACATGGCTTCACCAAGGGGAAATCGTGCTTGACTAACCTCATAGCCTTTCACGAGGCTATAACAAGGTGGATAGATGAGGGCCGAGCGGTGGATGTGGTCTACCTTGACTTCAGTAAAGCATTTGACACAGTCTCCCACAGCATCCTTGCTGCTAAACTGAGGAAGTGTGGTCTAGACTCTCAGGTAGTGAGGTGGACTGTGAACTGGCTAAGGGGAAGAAGCCAAAGAGTCGTGGTCAATGGGGCGGAGTCTGGTTGGAGGCCTGTATCCAGTGGAGTCCCTCAAGGGTCGGTACTGGGACCAGTATTATTCCATATATTCATCCATGACTTGGATGAGGGACTAGAGAGTACTATCAGCAAGTTTGCTGATGACACCAAGCTGGGAGGAGTGGCTGACACGCCAGCAGGCTGTGCTGCCATCCAGCGAGACCTGGACAGGCTGGAGGGTTGGGCGGGGAAAAATTTAATGAAATATAACAAGGGTAAGTGTAGAGTCTTGTGTCTGGGTAGGAACAACCCCAGGTTCCAGTATAAGTTGGGGAATGACTTATATTAGAGAGCAGCGCAGGGGAAAGGGACCTGGGAGTCTTGGTGGGCAGCAGGATGGCCATGAGCCAGCACTGTGCCCTTGTGGCCAGGAAGGCCAATGGCATCCTGGGGTGTGTTAGAAGGGGGGTGGTTAGTAGGTCGACAGAAGTTTTCCTTCCCCTCTACTCTGCCCTGGTGAGACCCCATCTGGAATATTGTGTCCAGTTCTGGGCCCCTCAGTTCAAGAAAGACAGGGAACTGCTGGAGAGAGTCCAGCACAGGGCAACTGGGATGGTGAAGGGAGTGGAGCATCTCCCTTATGAGGAAAGGCTGAGGGAGCTGGGGCTCTTTAGTTTGGAGAAGAGGAGACTGAGGGGTGACCTCATTCATGTTTACAAATAAATAAAGGGTGAGTATCACGAGGATGGAACCAGGCTCTTCTCGGTGGCAACCAATGATAGGACAAGGGGTAATGGGCTGAAACGGGAACATAAGAGGTTCTGCTTAAACTTGAGAAGAAACTTCTTCTCAGTGAGGGTGACGGAGCCCTGGAACGGGCTGCCCAGGGAGGTTGTGGAGTCTCCTTCTCGGAAGACATTCAAGACCTGCCTGGACACGTTCCTGTGTAGCATTATCGAGGCGTTCCTGCTCTGGCAGGGGGATTGGACTTGATGATCTTTCGAGGTCCCTTCCAATTCCTAACATTGTGTGATTCTGTGATTCTGTGAATTCCTTGGAGTAACCCAAGTGTGACACCAAGGCCAGCCGGGGCTTCGTGCTGGCAGCAGAGCCCCACTGTCCCCAGTGTGTCCCAGGGCTGTGGCCAATCTCACAGCCCTCAGGGTGAAGCCCAGCCCGAAGCAGCTGCTGCCGCTGAGCTGGCTCGGGAACCCCCAGCTCTGCTCGGCGAAGTGCTGCCCGTTGGCCAAACGGCCGTGCCTCTTGCTTTTCTTCCAGGGCTGACAGAGATGCGGGGCTGGCGGAGAGTGGAGGAAGAAGATTTGTTGTTTGTTGCATATAGTTGTTTGTTCTTTCCTGTTGTTTGTTCTTGTTTGCTGTATATAGTTGTTTGTTGTTTCTTGTTTGTTGTTTTTTTGTTGTTGTTTGTTATTGGTTGTTTGTTGTTGTTTGTTGATGGTTGTTGTACATAGTTGTTTTTTTCTGTAAAGAAATAAATTTCTTCATGTTTTTCAGACTCAGGCTCTCTTGGTATTTGCTTTGGGCACACGTGGTGGTTGCAGAGCTGTGGTTTCTACTTGCTCTGGGTTCCTGGCGCCCCAGGGACAGGGGGTACCTGTGCACAGGGACGGGGTTGCACTTAAGGGGGTGGCACCAGTGGGCACCTCTAGAGCATCGCAGAGCACTGGGAGAGCCCCGAGAGCGAGACGGGCCGAGTGTGGGTGCCCAGGGAGAGACTCAACCCAAGGCAAAGCAATCCCTGCCCCACCTGGACTGAAGGAGGGACCACGGACATCCCACAGTTCGACCACTCTGCCAGGACCATGCTGTGAGGGCCAGGGGGAAAAGCCTGACCGAAATCCGTAAAACCGACATCCACCAGCTTCCCTTCATCCCTGAGGTGGGTGACCTTGTTGCAGGAGGATCTGGGAGTGCTGTGGCTGACTCTGCAGGGAAGGGATGTCACCCAGAGGGACCTTGACAGCTCTGAGAGGTGGGCCCATGGGAACCATGGGCAGCTGCTGCGGGGGTGCTGTGGCTCCCGCGGGGCTGCGGCGTCCCCGGCCGGGGGGTGCGGGCTGTGGGGAGCCGCGGGCGCTGGCGGGGAGTCCCGGGGCTGCGGGCACGGGGCTGCCCCCGGGCGCTCGTTGGCCGCGGCCCGGCCCCCTCCTTCCTTGGCGGCGGGCAGAGCCGCTCCTTAAGGGCAGCCGGAGCCCGGCGCCCTCCCCGCGGAGGCGGGCGGGGAGCGCTGCCGGCCACGGGGGCACCGGCACCGGGAGCGGGAGCGGCGGGAGCGGGGCCGGAGCCGGCGGCGGGATGGGGCAGCGGCGGGAGCGGCCGCGCTGCTCTTTGCCCCGGGTCAGGCTGCCGGGGCCGGGGTCGGGGGCCGCTTCCCCGGTGGTGGGGGGGGTGTGCGGGCGGGGCGCGATGCGGCGCCCCCTCCTCCTCCTCCGGTCGGGGCCGGGCGTCTCTCCCCCGGGCCGTGTGCCCCCGCCTGGCCCGGGCCAGGGCTGCGGGGGAGCGGGCTGGGAGCGGGGCGCCCCGGCTGCCCCCGGCCCGGCTCTGCCTGCTCGGGCAGCAGCGGCTCTTCGGGGCTCTCTGCAAACGCCGGCCGGGGAAGGCAGAGCTCGCCGTGCCTGGGGCAGCCCTGGGCTGCCCGGGTCGCCGCGGGAGGGAGGGAGGGAGGGAAGGAGGGAGGGGAGCTCCGTCCCCCAAAGCTCTGGGCGCTCCCCTGGGCGGCCGGCAGGGCACCTGGCCGGGCTGCTGCCATCGGGCACCGCCGGCGCCAGCGTTTCCCAGGGCTTCTCGGGCTGCGTCCTCTGGCTGGGGGAGACCACGGCCACGGACGAGGAGGCGGATGGCATCGAGCTGCAGGGCTTGCCCCGAGTCCGTGGCTGAGGACGGCCCCTGCCGAGCCCCCCGGCATGTTCCGCCCCATGGGGCTGCTCCCAGGAGGAGGGAGCGTTCGGGGCGTTCTCTGTGCCTTTTTGGCACTGCCCCTGCGCTGGGCGCTGCTCCCCGAACCGTTCTCCTGCGCTCCTGGATCCAGCCAGGACACGCTCCCTGCTCCTCGCCTTGCTGGTTTCGGACAGACCCGGTGAGCTCCCTGCATCCACCCGTCCATCCACTCCTTTGTCCGTTCCTCTGCTGCTCGGCTCCAGCCAGAGTTTGTGTGTCTGGCCCCTGGCAATAGCTCCAGCTCTCAGGACTCGGGCGTGCCCACAGCCTGGAGGAGTGGGGCTGCCGAGACCCCAACCCCTCTGACCCCCAGGAAAGGCTCCCCTGGACACCCGGCTTTCAGCCAGAGGGTTTCCAGTCGGATCCAGCGGCCCAAAGCAAGTCCTCTCCCTGCCGACACTCTTGGTCCTTCTGGCTTGAATTTGCCCCAGCCCTGGTTTTAGGGAGTTTGTACTGAGTGCCCTGAGATGACGGTGTTGGGAGGACTTTAGCAGCGCTGAAAGAACAGACAAGATGCCAAAGCACGCAGAGAGGACTCTACTGTAAACAATCTCTTAAAACTAATTTTAAAAGGAGAAAGAGATGAGTGGAGGAAAAACAAAATACCCAGAGATGCTGGCTTGCCATCTGCAATCATCCTCCCTTGCTGGTGATTAATCATCCCTCCCTTTGAGCCCAACAGACCAGCTACACACATTCCTCATTCTCTTTACTGCTGGAAAGAAATTTGATTTTTGGCATGCCTTTTGCAGGATTCAAAATACCTTTGTGCTGCGGTGAGCGTGCGGGAAGGGAGTTTCACTTCTCAGCAGATAGGTTAAAAACATGTTTTATGGGCTGGGCTCTCCACCCCACGCAAGTTGCAGGGAGCCATTTCTGGCTGCCTCACCCCACAGCTCTGGCACACCAGGCTGGAGGCTCTGGGTCTGTGTATATTGCTGCCTGTTCCTGGAGATCAAGAAACTCTTGCAGGGTGGAAGTCCCTTCTGAGTCATCAAAAAAGAGACTATGGAGGACTCTGAATGGGATTTCAAACGAGATAGTAACTTCCCTTTACCATCTGCATGCTGTGAATTAAGCAAATTTTGGGTCCCATATTACAAAATATCAATAAATCACATTAGTAAGTACAATTACAGGAAAACCATGTACAAAGTAGATTCCCTTGAAGACAATCTAAGCCTAGTGAAGGTGTTGACTAACCCTGGGAAAGATTCTTAATGGCACTGACGGGTCCCTTTCCATGATGGTGTTGTTCAAGAGGCCTTCAAGAAGGCGATGTGAATGGGAATCTGGCTCTCACTACTGGGGTTAAACCACGATGCAGCATTTCCTGACATTTGTAAGGACAATTCAATTGGTAAAGTACATTTACCTGGTGATAAAGCTTGTAGATAGCCTAGTTCTGAAGGAGTTACAAAAAGACAAGACTGATCATCTCATGCAAACCAGCTGTCATACAATGTGACTGAATCACAGTGATTAGAGAGCAGTGTAGGGGAAAGGGACCTGGGAGTCTTGGTGGGCAGCAGGATGGCCATGAGCCAGCACTTTGCCCTTGTGGCCAGGAAGGCCAATGGCATCCTGGGGTGTGTTAGAAGGGGGATGGTCAGTAGGTCAAGAGAGGTTCTCCTTCCCCTCTACTCTGCCCTGGTGAGACCCCATCTGGAATATTGTGTCCAGTTCTGGGCCCCTCAGTTCAAGAAAGACAGGGAACTGCTGGAGAGAGTCCAGCACAGGGCAACTGGGATGGTGAAGGGAGTGGAGCATCTCCCTTATGAGGAAAGGCTGGGGCTGTTCAGCTTGGAGAAGAGGAGGCTGAGGGGTGACCTCATTAATGTTTACAAATATATCAAGGGTGAGTGTCACGAGGATGGAGCCAGGCTCTTCTCGGTGACAACCACTGATAGGACAAGGGGTAATGGGCTGAAACTGGAACATAAGAGGTTCCACTTAAACTCGAGAAGAAACTTCTTCTCAGTGAGGGTGATGGAGCCCTGGAACGGGCTGCCCAGGGAGGTTGTGGAGTCTCCTTCTCTGGAGACATTCAAGACCCGCCTGGACACGTTCCTGTGTAGCATTATCTAGGCGTTCCTGCTCTGGCAGGGGGATTGGACTTGATGATCTTTCGAGGTCCCTTCCAATCCCTGTGATTCTGTGTGAACAGGGAAAGAGTTGGTAAGGAGGGCTGGTGTCAGACGTGTGGGGCAATGTCTGCATAAAAAGCAAACGAACAGAAGCAGCGAGGTGGGGGGAATGACAGGTGGAAATGAACTCTTTCTGGAGCTAAGTGGAAGCAGCTCTGCTGTCCCCAGCAGTGAGTTGTGGGGAGTGAAAAGGAGTTGTGAGCAAATGCAGGCAGCAATTAAGGGAAAACCCAGGTGCCTTGGGGAGGTGGAAAGCTGCCAGGGCAAGGTGGAGGGCTGAGCGCCCTGCGGGTCAGGCTTTCCAAGCTGCTGAAAGCCACCCGTCGGGCTGGGAGGAGGCTGTAGCCCGTGGGAAGCCCGCGCCGGAGCAGGTCGCTGCCAGAGCCTGTAGCCCGTGGAAGAGCAGGTTGACTGGTGGGACTTCTGTGACGCCGCGGGGGACTCAGGCTGGAGCAGTTTCCCCTGAAGGGCTGCCCCTCAGGCTCACGGATTGCCCCTTGTGGGGTGTCTCCCACTGGGCAGTTTGTGATGAATTGCCCTTGGTGAGACGACTCACGGTGGAGAAGAGAGCGTGAAGCTTGTCTCCCGTGAGAGGGACCCCACCGTGGCCCCGGGGAAGAGTGAAGAGTCCTCCCCCGGAGTGAAGAAGCAGCGGTGGAAGCCACGTGGGCTGAACTGACCGTAACCCCCACTCCCTGTCCCCCTGCGCCGCTCGGGGGGAGGAGGTGGAGGAACCGGGATTGGTGTTGAGCCCGGGAAGAAGGGAGGGATGGGGGGAAGGTGTTATTGCTCCTTTTAAGATCTTTTTATTTTATTTCTCATTACTCTTCTCTGATTTGTACTTTTAATAAATCTAACTAGTTTCCCCAAAATCGAGTCTGTTTGGCCCGGGCCGGTAAATGCGAGTGATCTCCCTGTCCTCATCTCAAACCTTGAGCCCTTGGATATGTTTTCTCCCCCTTTATAGCGCAGAAGGGGGGGTGAGGGGGCGGCTGTGTGGGCACCTGGCTGCCGGCCAGGGTCAAACCACGACAGTTCCTCTGCCAGTACGTGTGCCCGTGAGAGGTCAGCTGGGACCTGCTCTTTATCGCCCCTGCTCCACGGGACAGCCTAGCTCAGGATGAACAGCCTCTCTGGGATGTGGCTGGAGAATGGCTTGAAACGGGAACTGCTCTGCTTTGGCCTGCAATACGCCCTTTTTCCTGAAAATGTAGCTTCTCGGTATTAGAAAGCAAGCGAGCCTGCAGCCCAGCGTGTGCTGTGGGTGACTGCGGGAGGAGCGATTCCTGTGCTGAAGCTCACCCGCAGTGTGTGATTTAAGGTGGGTTTTCCACAGGCTCTGGGGCACTGACCGTCACAGCACAGGTCCTGGGATCCTCCTTGCTGGCAGGGCCCGGGCTCTGCACCTTCTGGCACACGTCAGCTTCTCCTGCCGGGCTTGCTGTGGCCGGAGGAAAGATGTGGTGATGTCCCAGCTTTCTGACAGGAAATACTGCTGAATGCTCAGCATTTAACCCTCGGCCTCCTCTGCTGCCATCTGCTTTTCTGGTGCCACGGACCCCTCCCTGGGAGCGTGGCTGAGGGATGGACGTGGGGCTGGTGCTGTCTCGGCTCTGCGCACGCGGCGCTGCCCCAAAGCCGTCCTGGGCAAGTCTCTTGACGCAGCCTGCCTGGCTGAGCAGATGGAGGCTGCGAAGGGTGAAACGCTGGGAATTGCCTTCCCAGTGTACGGAAAATCCCGTTGCCAGAGATCCGTGTTCACCGAGAAGACAGAGGAGTCTGAACTTTATTCGAATAAAGGGAGAGTTCACCGGGGTTGCCAAGTCCCACTGAGGTCTCTCAAAGCGCTGGAGGACGCAGCCCCCTTTTATCCCCATTTCCTCCTTTTATCCCAATGTCCTCCTTTTATCCCCATTTCCTCCTTTTATCCCAATTTCCTCCTTTTATCCCGATTTCCTCCTTTTATCCCAATTTCCTCCTTTTATCCCAATTTCCCCCTTTTATCCCAATGTCCTCCTTTTATCCCAATTTCCTCCTTTTATCCTAATTTCCTCCTTTTATCCCGATTTCCTCCTTTTATCGCAATTTCCTCCTTTTATCCCCATTTCCTCCTTTTATCCCAATGTCCTCCTTTTATCCCAATTTCCCCCTTTTATCCCCATTTCCTCCTTTTATCCCAATTTCCCCCTTTATCCCAATTTCCTCCTTTTATCCCAATTTCCCCCTTTTATCCCGATTTCCCCCTTTTATCCCGATTTCCTCCTTTTATCCCCATTTCCCGGCCGCATGAAACCCTCTCCCTCTCCCCACTGCCTGAGGCACTCGGCAGGTTCAGGCTCCCCGACCCGCCTGTTCCATGTTCCCCCTTCACACGTGCCCCCTTCACAACACACATCCCGTGTGTCAGTAACTCCAACTTTACGCCGCCCAGGGCGGAGCAGTCAATGTTCATCGGCCTCTGGAGCCTGCGCGCTCTTTCTCACAGCTCACAAGGTCAGAGCATCCTCGCTGCTGACTCCATGAACAGCCCTGCTGGCCCAGGGCTCTCGTTATCTTCTCCTGCAGGCTGCGTCCCGGGACTGCCTCGTTCGGGAGGGACACTCTCCTCTTTCTTCCATCGCTAACAAGGAGAAACCCCCCACGCTCCCCTTCTGGTTGTACCACTCTTTGTACAGACACTCGACGGTCTTTGTCTCTCGGTTTCGTTAAAGCTGTTCCACTTGGTCGCTCCTAAACCCCACGTCTAGTCCAGAGCTCCCGGGCAGCACCAGCTCTGCTGCTGGGGGCGTCTCCTGAAGGAACCCGGCTGTCGCGCTGGGCTTCCGCCTCCTCTCCCTGCTGCCCCGGGGCCACCGGGGCCACCGGGCTCCTCCCGCGGGATCCGCCCCGGGACAGGGCGGAGAGAGGGAGGGGGCAGAGCCCGTCCCGGGGGGCTGCGGGAGTTTCTGTCAGGCACCGCGCACGGTAGCCCGGTTGCCAGGGCAGCGGGGGCCTTCCAGGCGCGGCCCTGCGCGGCGCAGCCGCCGTCGCTATGGCAACGGGGCCCTTCCTCCCTCCCTTCCGCCGGGCGCGGCGCGCACCATGGCGGCGCCCTCGCTGAGCGCGGCGCGGGGCGGCCCTTGGGCACGGCCGGGGAGACGCGGGCCGGGCAGCCGCGGTTCCCCACGAGCGGGCGGTGGGAGCCGCTTGGAGCGGGGAGGGCAGCGGCGGGGGCGGAGCTCTTGGGCGCCCGGGCTCCCCCCAGCCCGGCGGCGCCGGCCCGGGGCCTCTCGCCCTCTCTCCTCGGGCTCTCCCGGCCTCGCTCGTCGCTCTCCGGGGGGGCACCGGGAGCTCTCTCCGCTCTCGGCCGCGCTCCTCAAGCGGGCAGCCCCGCTGGTGGCAGAGGGAGCGGCAGCGCAGCCCCCCCGGCCGGGGACTCGTGGCAGGAGCTGCTGGAGGGCCGGGAGCTGCTGCGGGGGCCGTGGCTTTGCCCCCGAGCCCGTCCTGTGAGGGCCTGTCGAGGCGCTTTGGGCTGAGGGTGGCCCTTGCCCCGTGCGGAAGTTTGCAGAGCGCAGGTGTCTGCAGGGGAGAGGGACGGCAGTTTTGTGGAAGGAGGGAGCTGGCTGGGATCTGCTGAAAGGTGTGGAGCCAGGTAAGGAAGTGATTCCTTGGAACCCCAGTAGTGCCAGAGAGAGCAGAGCAGGAGCCCGAGCTTTAGACCTGCCCAAAATAATAGAGTGTGGCTGCTCTGCTGAGCTGCTGCAGAGACCAGAGCTGCTCACCAGCCGGCAGAGCTGTGGGTCTGGGAGTGGGAGGAGGGGGGAAGGAGAAGGGAGCAGAAGCGTGGAGGGGAGGCAGAGGTGGTAGGATCGAGTCTCTGGTATCTTGAAGTTTGAGTCTCTTTCACATCCTTTAATGTTTTTCTTGGGGGATTGTGTTTCAGTATTTTGGGTGTTCACCTTCCTCGTGTGCGTATGTTTTCACCCCTCTCTGAAGAGCCCAAGACCGACATCAGCCTGAGCATGTTAAGCTGTCACGGGCAAAAGAGCTCAAGGACGGGAAGAAGATGCTGAGGGAGAGCGGCCAGAATGCCCAGAGGGAAGGAGCCGCCCGGCTCCGGACAGGTCAGTGCCCCACCACCGCCCTCCCTGCCCTGGCTGCTCTGGGCCTCCAGCTGCCTCCTGCAGCTTCTCCCTCTCCTTGCAGTGCTGATCCCCTCGCCGAGGCCAGAGCTGAGTGGGAGGAGACCAGCGGCCCGTTCCACGAGCAGCGTGTGGCAGAGGGATGTTCCGTGACTTGTTCGAGGGGGCCACGTTCAGCCCCTGGGTTACCCTGAGGGTGGAGCACGGCCAAGAGGACGAGCACCTCGTGCCAGTCTGCTGTGGGCACACGGTGACTCCATCAGAGGTGCGTGAGGGGAGCTGGCAACAACCTGGGTGCCGCAGGGAGCCCGTGTGCTTGTGTCAGATGCTGCCAACGGGCATTGCTCCTTCTGGAGGGTGTCTTTTAGACGGGTGTTTCCTCTGTGCTGAGCAAAGCAGGACAGAGCTTTGCACCAGGATCGTTGTGTGTCGGCGTCCTGGTGTTTGTCACCGCTCTGGGGGCTCTCGAGGTGGAGCTGGGGTGCTCGGTGGCGTGGCCGTGCCTGGTCTGTGTTGCGTCCTGGCCAGGCCCATGACAAGTTCCTGTTCTTTGCCTTGGAAATCCTGATCTGGACGCAGTGGAACCCCTTGTTTAAGTGATTTACATTGGCTTTATCTTGCTCTTTCAGGCTTCCAGTTCCCCTGCAGTGTCATGCAAGGCAGAGAAGGGCTCCCTTTGGACTCTGTTGCTCACAAATCCAGGTGAGTAGCAAGTTCTAAAGAAAGACATCTCTGAAGCGGGTTGTTTCACGCTGCTTTTGGTTAGCTCCTGTTTCTGTTGGCTGCACAGCCAGAGGTGCTGTGTGACACCTGCTGAGTAGGGACATAGTACATCCGTAACCTCCCGAAATCTCTGGCAGTTGAGAGGTGGGACAGTGACGCAGCAGAAGCACGTCCTTGATGAAGGGGGGAGAAGGGACCCTGGTGGCAGGGGACCAAAACTAGCGACCTCCTTCCCTGCTTTGCGTGGACTTTCTTCAGTTCCTCTCCCGTGTGTGTCTCACGTGCAGCCCTGTAGGGTGCTTTTGAGTTCCTCAGGCGAGGGGAGGAAATCATTCTCTCCCCAGAGAAACTGTTGAACAATCTCATCCACTGAAGAAGGCGTTATCCCTTGCTGTTCATTCTGCTCAGTGACAGCAGCTGGGAAAGCCTTCCCTCCTGCTGGCAAATCTTCCAGTGCCTTCAGGCAGCAGCAGTGCCTGGATAAGAAAAGAAATGGCTCTGGTGTAGTCCTGAAGTGTCAGGTGTTGCATATCTGCCCTGAGGCTGTGGCTCCAGCTGAGCTAATAACAGAAACTGAGCTGTGAGGAGTCAGTGTCCCTCCTCCAGCAGCCAGAGCAGAGCTCTGAATCCTGTTTCCGTGGCCTGTCCTGCCTTTGTTGGGCTGGGGCAGATCGTCTGCGATGGGCTTCCCGAGACTGGGGTTGGAGTTGCGTCACCCCAGAACTGGCTCGGGTGTTTTGTGCTTCTGAGGAGGCTTGGGACCTTCCTTCCTGTCCCCTGAGGAGTTCTCTGCCAGTTTTCTTTGAATTGAAATGCCAAAGGACTGTCTGTATGGATGTGAGATTTCTCGTGTTCTTTCTTCTTACAAGAAGGGCAGTGGGGAAGCTGTTTGTTTGGGCTTGTAGTCTCGTTCTTTCTGTCGTGTAGACACTCGGATACAAGACTTAGCTGGCTTATTCTTAAATCCCCAAAGTGCTTCTGATCCAAATTTCCGTGGTATAAAATCACGCTGCAGGATGTAGAGAACTAAAACTGTTTTAAAGCTCAGCCCTGGCCTTGTTGTAACCACTGTCCTGTCCCCTTACAGGTTCCTGAGTCTTTCCACAAACACCTGAGGCCGATGCAAGCCAAGCTCTGAAGCCTGCTCCTTTAGGTGATTTTTCTTTTTTTAAATGCCCGCTTTCCCTGACCTGAAAACTGGGTGTTTGCGTCCTGTCTCAGGCACCTAAACCAAACCTTTGCAATCCTGGTGGCTGTAGGGCGGTGAATAATTGTCGCCTTTCTTGCCGCTCTGATAAACTGAGGAGGTGTCTGGGGAGAGCGCGTAGGGATTGATGCCTGTTTCTGAAGTGCACTTGTAATGGTAAAATTAACTTGTTTAATCTGGGCAAGCTTTATGGATTCATACAGGGCTGCTTTTGTGAAGCTGCCGACTGGAGAAAAGCTACTGTCAGCTGGGAAGGTGGCAGGAGTTTGCTGCTCAGCAGTGAGCAGCCCTCGGGCAGCAGCTTCTGATAAGCAGTTATCTCCTTCCCCAACAAAGCATCCCTGTCCCAATTTTTTTTTTTTTTTTAAGATTAGCACCACCTCTCTCCTTGTTTGGCAAATATTTGTGTCCCCTGAAGCCTCCTGCGTGGTTTTGTGCAGGTGACTCTGCACGGGGCACTGCTGTCCTGCTGTGCCTGGGCAGGGAATCCCCGTCCGTCTCTGGAGCTCGGCTCCTTCATCTTCCCAGGAGACACCGTCACGTTTCCCAGCACATCCTCCTGTCGCTGCCCTGCAGGAACTCCTTGTGCCTGGCTGCCGTCTCCACCGCTGGCACCTCACTCTGTGTTGCTCGCAGGAAGTCAAAGGAGAATATAATGATGCTGCTCTGAGGAAATAAAAACCCCAACAAACCAACAAGCAGAGCAATGAGCTGGGTGCTGATGATCCACGTTCTGCCCTTCTCTGAACTGTTGGTGTTTTCGTAGCGCTGTCTCACAGCACTTTACAAATGTTCATTGTGGTGATTGGATGTGAAAAACCACGTGTTGGGGTAGAAGCTGCAAATTTGACCTGGAGTGATGAAGCCAGGGTCTGAGGGCAGAGATGGGATGACCAAGGTCCTCGGGTCTTCAGATTGTTCTGGGATGTTCTTCTGGTTTTTAAAGACGTTCTTCAAGAAAAGACAATCCCAAGTGAAGTATCTCTAGATATTTCTTTTTCCTACCTGTGCGTTTCTAAGGGGCTTTCTCTGATTTGCTTATTTGATTCTGTTGACCTGGGACTCGCACAGTGCTGTCTGTGTGTGACAGGGGAAATATGGAGCTTTGAACAGAACCTCCTGATGCCCAGTGAGATCAGTGCGACTACAACTGAGTGACATTCTTGCTGGTTTTCAACACCAATAACTCCGTCCGGTAATAATAAAACCTCTCTTCACCACAGATAAGAGCAGCTTTGAGCTTAAAATGGGCAAAAGCTTCAGCATAAACCCAAATCCTGCAATTGGGAGGCAGCGCCTGAGAAGCTGGTTCTTTGAACAGCTTTGGTGTCTGTTGGTCTCTAATTTTGGATCGGTTTTCATGGATGAGTTTTTCCTGGCACTCACAACGATCAGACACAGTGTTCGGCTCCGCTGAACAGAGTGAACTGTTTAATTTTCACTAAAATAACGAAACTTCCCTTTTGGCTGCTGAGTCTGTCAGGTGCAATGGAACCGCTTGATGAATAAATCACCAGAACGTGGCTTTGGACAGAATCTCTGTCTTTCATGCGTTGCCTTCAGCAGTTGTCGTTGAAAGTCGTGGGTGAAGTAAAACAAACATTCTCAAGTTAGTTGGATTTTGTCTTACTTCTCGTCTGACCTTCCTGGCTTTGCTCTGCAGCCTTTTGGGGCAGCCAGCCCAGCCCAGCTCCTGTCCTCACCTCTGCTGCTGCTGCTGCTCGCAGCCACGGGACACGGAGAGCTGGCCCCGAGGAAAGCTGGCTGGCACGGCGCTCGGTGTCCCTGCGGCTCAGGGCAGCCAAAGCCGGGCGCTGCCAGCGGCAGAGATGAAGGAACTGTTGGCAGCAGCAGCTTTGATTCACAGACGCCGTTTCTTTAAAGTTGTTTCCCATGTTTTGGAGCAGGTAGCGATGGAATGGCAGGTGCTGAACTTCCTTGCTGAGGGATGTCATGTGCTTTTTTTTTTTTTCCATCTTGCTGCTGTTCATGATCAGGATTTGTCTGTCTTTTGACAAAATGGGATGGAACGTTTCTGCACGGTTGTCGAGCCTCCTCTGCTCAAGTGTGATTTCAGTGTCAGCTGTCTGACACGTGTGAGCTCACACCGCTCTCCTTGAGGAACAGGGACACGAGTGGTCTGTGCCCGTGGTTTCTGCTCTGATTTGAACAATGGGCTCTTAAAAATGCCACCTTTGGGCGAAGACTGCAGAAGGAGCTCGAGTTCCCGTGTGGCCTGGCAGCACGTGTGGTGAAAGCCACGGCTTGGACGGCTCGGCAGGTTATAAAATCTCCGAGGCAGACGCTTGCTGAGGGATTTCCAGGATGTGACAAGCACGAGCAAACACGGCAGGAGCAGGGCTGGCTTTGTCCTGTGCCCAGCCGTGCTGAGCCCGAGTTATTTAGTTTGCTCGTTCTGTTGGTGTTTGTTTTAGCCTGACTTGCCGCTCTTTGCCATTCGCCCTTCCCAGCAGTGCCCGGGCACCTCGCTGCGGTGGGATCTGCCAAATCTCAGCCCTCTGCAGCGACGGTCACCGATTGCCCCTGCTCTGGTGCCCTGTCCCCGAGGGGCTGCGGGACCCGCTCAGCCGAGCCGTGCCCAGGGGGCTGTTCCGGGGGGGCTGTTGGCAGAGCCCGGCAGCTTGTGCTTCCCGCGCTCGCTGCCTTTCTCGCAAGGGGGGCTGCGAGTCCTCTGGCCCCGGGAAACACCACGGCCGGGCCTGCGAGCCCCGGGCGGCCTCTCGTCTGTGCCCCAGCCCGGCTGCTGCCTCTGAAGGCCCATCCTGGGGGCGGCCTCGGGCTCCCCTCGCCCCGGCCCCGCTGCTCCCGCAAGCTCCGGGAGCCGCATCTGGCGACCCGAGGCCGCCGAGGGCTCCGTTTCCCTGCGAGGGGCAGGGCCGGGCCGGGCCGGGCCGGGCCGGGGGGAGCCGGGACCTGCGGCCGGGCCGGGCGGGGCTGGGGCGGGAGCGGCGCCGGGGACGCTGCGGGGGCCGGGACCCGCCGCGCGGGGCCAGGGCGCGGGGAGGCGACCCGGCTGCCGGGGCGACGGGACGCGGAGACGCCGGGGCGGAGCGCTGGGGCCGCTCCGTTCGTGCCGCCCGCTCAGGCCTCGCCTCCAGCGCCGCTCGGCCGAGGTTCCCGCGGCTGCTCCGGAGCCGGAGAGACGAGGTCGCCTCCTGCCGCTGCCAGTTCCCTGCCCGGCCCCCGCGGGCGGGAGAGGGGAACCCGCCCGGGAGAGGCGCTGCCGGGCCTCGGGGCCGGTCGGGCCCCGCCGCTCTCCCGGCAGCCGGAGGCCGGGGAGGGGGCGACCGGCGGAGCCGGGTCCCGCTGGGCCTGCGGGTGGAGACGGGAGGAGTTGGTGGCCTCGCCGGGGCAGGGGGAGCTGCGAGCCGGCGATGGTGAGTGCGGGGCGGGCGGGGGGCTCCGGGGGCAGCCGCTGGGGCCGCTCTGCGGGGAGGCAGAGGCATCCCCAGGGCTGGAGGCTCCTGCCCCGCTCCAGGGGCTCCGGAGGGGCTGTGCTCCCTCCCGCCCGGGAAGGGGGAGACATCTCCGGGGCCAGCCAGCGCGGGCGGGAGGAGGGTTTCGCCGCTTCTCGGGGGCTGCTCGGAGAAACCTGCCTCTGGTTTCGGTGCGGCCGGGGAATGGCCGGGTCGGGCTCGCTTCGTTTGCTCACGGGGGGGTTTGTCTTTCTCCACAGGCTGCAAAAGGCAAGACCAGTTCCAGAGGTGCGTACCCGTGCCTGCTTTGCTCTGACTGGAGGGGCTCTGATCTGCTGGGGACGCAGGGGACAGAGGAGGGGGGACGCTGGCACCAGGGGGCAGTCCTGGCTGCTGGGAAGTTTCTTCACCCGTGTCTGAAAGCTGCAGCCGAGTGCGTCGCGTCACTGCTGAGCCAGAGATGCTCACCTGCATCTCCCGTGGCTTTGCTTATGGGGGCCCTGTGTTCCTTTCTTGTGGGCTTTCCCGAATCCAGGGGAGAATATGTGCATTTCTGCGAGTTCTCCTCCTCACCTAGTCGCTAACTGCTTGTTAGGAGGCCTCTTGCAGCCCGTGATGCTGGAGCAGTGTTTGTAGGGTTGCCCAGGGACTCTGAGAGGCTGCAGGGTGAGAGCTCACAGACGAAGGGCTGCTTGTGACCAGCACCTCAGGGAGCAGAAAGCACCTGGGTCACCTGATAAAAATATCCCGTTTCAGGCTAAGGCAACTAAATCTTTCATCCCTAAAATACTGTATCAAGTTCCAGCAGTTCTCTCTAGACGGGCCAGGAGTGTCTTGTGCTGACGATGCTGGAGACCAAACCTGAATCTCGGGGCGTTTCAGAAGAGCGAGCCAGCCTGAAGTCGGGAGCTTTTCTACACCTGCTCCATGAGCTTCCCTGCCTCAGCACCTTTAATTTGTGTCCTTTCAGGCTCCCTTGATGACGTGCTTGGTGACCTCCTGGGATCTGATGGTAAAATAAACGTGCTCTGTAAGCGAAGGGGCAGCGTCCTTACACTCTTGCTTTGCTCCTGGAAGCAAGAGGTGCTGGTGCAACAGCCCTTGATCTCTAAGGGGGCTCCAGTTGTGAGGGGGGGGTGAAGCCGGGAGCACAGTGGGGAGCAGGGTTTCGCAGAGTCAGAGGCCATTGAATAGATTGGACGTCAGCCTGGGGAGGTGAAGCGATGTTTGTGTCTGATTAAAAGCTGCTGTGACACCGCGGGGGACTCAGGCTGGAGCAGTTTCCCCTGAAGGGCTGCCCCTCAGGCTCACGGATTGCCCCTTGTGGGGTGTCTCCCGCTGGGCAGTTTGTGATGAATTGCCCTTGGTGAGACGACTCACGGTGGAGAAGAGAGCGTGAAGCTTGTCTCCCGTGAGAGGGACCCCACCGTGGCCCCGGGGAAGAGTGAAGAGTCCTCCCCTGGAGTGAAGAAGCAGCGGTGGAAGCCACGTGGGCTGAACTGACCGTAACCCCCACTCCCTGTCCTCCTGCGCCGCTCGGGGGGAGGAGGTGGAGGAACCGGGATTGGTGTTGAGCCCGGGAAGAAGGGAGGGATGGGGGGAAGGTGTTTTCCTTTTAAGATCTGTTTGTTTTTTTTCTTTCTCACTACTTTTCTCTGATCTAGTCTTTTCATAAATCTAACTAGTTTCCCCAAAATCGAGTCTGTTTGGCCTGGGCCGGTCAATGCGAGTGATCTCCCTGTCCTTCTCTCAAAGCTTGAGCCCTTCGATGTGTATCTGTGTCTAGCAGAGAAGGGGGGCGAGAGAGCGGCTGTGTGGGCACCCGACTGCCAGCCAGGGTCAAACTGTGACACCAGGCCAGGAACGTGCTTGTGTCCTTCATCCTGATTTCTCTGTGTCTCCTTTGCAGACGAAACCCCTGTTCAATCTGCCAGAGCTTCCCAGCTGGCTGGGAGCAGCAGTGGGCGAGCCCAGCGCAGCAGCGTGCAGGCCAGCGAGAAGTGAGTGCCTTTCAGACACAGGCTCCCTCGCCGGGAGATCTCACTGCTCCGCAGATCCTTCCGACCGACCCCTTGGCTTCTCCACCTCGCTCCCTGCCCTGATGGCAGTTGCCTGGGAAAGCGAGTTGCCTGCGGTGTCTTTGGGAACTGGGAGCCCAGAGCCTGAAGCTTCCCAGCAAGAGTCGAGTGCCCCCAGCCCTGCACATCTTCCCTGAATCTCCCTTGTCACAGCTGCTTGCTTAAGTGCAGCAGGCTCAGCACTGCTGTCTTTTCACCTGGTGCTATTTTAGCCTTGTTTTCTGTGTCGTGTGATGCGGCTGCTGCTCCCCTCCACCTCCCGCCACCTGGCCTGGCTGTCCCTCGGGCAGCCTTGCTCAGAGCTCCCGTGTGATGCTGCTAATCCCCAGGCTTGTGTCACAGGTCCTTTCCGGCAGATGATTTCTTCAGCAAGGTTCCTGCAGAGGACATGGAAGCTGCAGAGGTGAGCCTGAATTTTGGGAGAGAGTCCAGGTGTCCTGAGGTCTGAGACTGAGCTGGGCCAAGCTTGCCCCTGGTGTCGCCCCATCTGAGTCAGCAGGGGGACATCGGGGGTGAACTGTGGAGTCTGGCTGAGGAAGTGACCCTTCTCTGGTATCACTGTAGGGTGGGGAAGACAGGGCAGGGCAGTGGGCGGATGGTGGGAGAAGGGCTGCCGGGTGCCCTGGCCGAGATGAAGCAGATCCAGTGGGGAACGTGCTGCAGCTGCTGCCCAGCCTTCCTGAGCGCACTTGGGATAAAAACACCTCAGCCAAAGCAATGACCTTGGCTGTTCCTGACACTTCTCCCGGAGGCAGCAGGATGTCAGCAAAGGATTAGAGGCCCAGGGTGTTTCCAGGGAGGGGACACCAGGAGGAGTTGGGCACATGTTCTTCCATCCCATAAAATGGAGAAAACCGGGGGCTGGAGCAAGGGGTGAGGAATTTTCCAAGTGTGGTCACCTGTCTGATCCCTCCCCTCCCTGGCATGCAGGGATCCGGTGCCTCCGACACAGACCCCCAAGCTCTTCTGCAGACCCTGAAGGCAGGGACATAACTCCCCTCTGTTTCAGCCCCAGACGCCGCTGCAGCCGTGGCCTCCAGCACCAGCCTCCGAAGGGAGAAGCGGTGCTGGGGCATTGGCAGCTCCCATCCTTGTCCTCTTGCTTTCCAGGACATGGACGACATGGAAGCTGATCTCCTGGGAATATGGAAACCCAGCTCTGAGCCAGGAAAGACAACTGCAAAGGGTCCTAGGAGATGTGACTCCTTGGGAGGAGGAGTAAAAGCCACAGGGAAGCTGCTGGCTCCAGAGGGAGGTAGAAAGGAGACTGCTTTTCTTCTCGCAGCCTGATTGCAGATGAGCAGGGGGCATTTTCCTCTAGGACAGGGAACAAAAAGCATCCCTAAAACCCTTTTCCTGGTCTCTTTTGGAGGAGCATTACTCTGGCCATGTATTATCCCTCGGGAGATCCCTGGGCTGGCCTGTTGTCCTGCTGTGATGACATCACTAAGGCCAGCAGGGACAGCGGCCACGCTGCTGCCTCCCACCAAACTCCACTTGGCGGTTCCCTGGCATGGGGCAAAGTGTTTCTAGTGGGATCTGCCCGCCCCGCTTGGAAGGAGAGCCAGGGGGCTTGCATTTAAATCTGCTAGTTCCCAGGCTGCCCTGCTCTTCCCCAGAGCCTTTTCTCCTTCTCTGCTTGCCAAGAGACCTCTCCAGAGAGATTCCCAGCTGGCAGGCCTGTGAGGGCACTGTGGCTCGCAACATGTGCCACCAGAAGTGACCTTCAGCCAGGGTGGGAAGGGGCCCTTCCTGCAGTCCCTCGTCTCTGAGAGCCGTGGCCTGTCTTTCTAGGAGAGTCTGTTCCCGTGATGGAGAAGAAGCCGGTCTCAGCCCTGCCTGCTTCCCGGCAGTACAAGAAATGGAACTTTGAAGGTGGGATCTCACTTCACTTCAGCGCACAGATGTGTGGGGGCATCTGAGGACTCTGTCCTTGCCCTCTGTCCATAGCCTGCCTCTTCTGGTAGCCAAAGGCTGTGCTAGTTAAGGAGACACTAGTCCTTCACTCCCAGGATGCCGGTGCAAATTTAATCCCTCAGAGGTGATTAGAGAAGAAAAAAAGGCTGCTCAGTGGTTGAGTCCCTCCCCAGGGCAGGGCTGGAAGACAGTTCCTGAGGGCATTTGGTTTGTAATGACTGTAGCACTTGGAGACCTTTGTACTGGGGAGGGAGGATTCTGTCCAACTTCCAAAGGGAGGCTGGATTCCTGGCACAGCTGAGATCTGGTTGTCAAAGCCTGGCAGCATCTGTTAAAATCACTAATTGGCTTTAGGTGGTTTAGGTGAGCTTTCTTCTCCTCTTTTTCATTGCCTAAGCAGCGGCCAAGTGTTGAAGCACACAGATGTTGAGTTGTTTTATTCTGGAGGAAAGCAAATACAGAAAAAAACAAGCAGAAATGTAACTATTGAGCATTTGAATTTCAGGGAGACTCAAGGGTATCCCAGGACCCTGCAGACTCTGCTTCGTGGCTTTAGGCAGGTCTGATGTCCTGTCCCCACGTGTACGTGGTGGGGAGTAGTATTGGGCTTAGCACAGAACTGTTCTTCTGAGTAACTTTGGGTTTGTTGTTTTGTTTGGTTTTGTTATTATCATTCTCCTTTTCTACCTCTCTGGGGTTATTTCCAGATTTAGACGATCCTTTGGCGGGGCTTTCACCTGCTGAGGAGCAGGATGCTCCCAAGAAGGCAGCTGCAACAGGCACTGAAAGCAGCTCTGAGAAAAACAGAGCCCAGAGCAAAGAGAAGGGTAAGCAGGGTTGCTCAGTGCATCCTCCTTGTATTAAGTGAATCAGCAGCCTGGATGAGTTTGTGTGAGGTACAGACATTGAATTGAAAGCCGCCCGGTCCCATCTCTTATTGACCAGTGTGGTCATTTGTGGAGCAGCTTGGAAAGGGGGTGAATTGTGAGACAGCTCCCAGAGGGCTTCATGTTTCTAGTGTAGCACAGGTTGCGGAACTGGCCTTTCTTTGCTGCGAATGGAGGCACAGCCTCCCTTTTGATCCCATCCAGCCTGGTTTACACTTTGCTGAGTGAGCAGGAATTTTCTGGGTCAGGATTTTCTTGGGTGGCTGATTAAACTCAAGAAGAAACTTCTTCTCAGTGAGGGTGACAGAGCACTGGAACAGGCTGCCCAGGGAGGTTGTGGAGTCTCCTTCTCTGGAGACATTCAAGACCTGCCTGAACACGTTCCTGTGTAGCATTATCGAGGTGTTCCTGCTCTGGCAGGGGGATTGGACTTGATGATCTTTTGAGGTCCCTTCCAATCTGTAACATTCTGTGATTCTGTGATTCTGTGATCAGCATTCCCCGCCAGAGCGCAGTTGGGGCACTTGTAGGTGGGATCCAGCTGCGCTGTGGTGGTGTTACAGGCACTCATCCCTCTTGTTCCTGCAGCAGGGACACCGATGGGTCTGACAGTCCAAATAAAGTCCAGATAAATCCACTCTGGATGTAGGTGGTACCTGCTGGGCTGGGACGAGGACTAAAGTTCGTTGGTGAAGCGGGACTGTGGGTGAAGGGAAGTAGGTACTATCAGACTGGAAACTTGCAGAGCTCAAAAAGCTGCCGGTGTTAGGAGAGCAGGAAACCCCAGTGTCAGTGACAGCCAGCAGTGTCCCGTCAGCGCCTGCGTGGCCCTAGGCCAGGCAGTAGCGTGTTGTCACTTGTCGTGAGATTTGGTCACTAAAAAGAGTTATTGAAAAATGACTTTGTAGACGGTCCTAAGAGATAAGAGCAGGCAGGGCTGACTTGAATTCTTCTTCAAAACAAACCTTCTGATCAAACCTTCTGCCACGTGTGATCCCACCCACAGAGCCAGCCCTGCACGCTGTGGCCACAGTCTGGAGGAGGGAGGAGCTCACATTTGGAGATGATGGTGACGACCTGATGGATGCCCTGGGATTTGACGGTGGGCCCAAAGGAGATGAGCAGCAGGGAAAGAAGGCAGAAGAGTAAGGGCAACGAAGAGGCAGCAGGAGTCAAGCAGAGGATGGCTTGTGCCTCTCAGAGAAACCCACCTGCCTCTGTGTCTCCAACAGAGAGGAGCTCCGGCCAGCCCGCTCCAAGCTGGATGAGCTGCTGGGACGAGGCTCCGCAGCCAAAACCCTGGAACAGCCACGCATTGGAGAGCGCAGGGACTTGCAGCTGGAGACCAAGTACAAAAAGCAGCCAGGTGAGCAGAGCCAGGGATGCTGGGAAGGTCTGCAGAGGTGACAGTGTGGGCTTGGGAGAGCGAGATCGATTCCTAAAGCCCTTGCAGGGGAAATACTCTCTGTGGTGGTGAGCGGGGTTGCTGATGGGCTCTTGGTCAGCGTGGGGCAGGGGGCCAGGTGGCTGATGCCAAAGTGTTGGAGCATTTGCATGGCAGCTGTAACTCGGTTGTCTCTGGACCCCAACTGGTGCCAAATACAGAAACTCTTCCCAGCCACGCTGAGGAGGGACGTTGCTTGTGGGTGTCCAGGGAAGATGTTTGCGGCTGCGTTTTCCCACAGGCAGCAATCCCAGTGGGGATTGCAGGGGAGGAGGAGGAGGGCTGCTGCCTCTGCAGCCAGCTGCTCTTCAGGGGGCTGACGCAGGGCTGCTTGTCTGAACAGAGAAGGAAGAGGGTCGGAACCAGGAGGATTTTGTCTTTGGAGCATACCAGCCCACGGTGGCCTCCGCGGCCAAGGGCCAGCCGGCACGGAAGCAGCCTGTGAGGTATTGTGCTCTGCGTGTGTCTGTGGCTGCCACTGCCACGCCAGCCCTGCAGCAGAGCAGGCAGGGTCCCCTGGTGGGCAGGGCCCCTGGGGTCCTCTTGCAGGCAGGGGTGTGACTGCTTCTTCTTGCAGCAGGTTTTCAGCTGAGACCAGCAGCAAACTGAAACCAGAGGCCAGCTCCAAACCTCCTCCTCCAGCCAGCCGGAGCCCCGTGCGGGGCAGCAGGGCTGGAGGCGATTGGCTGGGCCTGAAAGACGAGGATTTGATGGATTCGGAGCCGCCGTCTCCAGCGAAGGCCAGTCCTGCGGCGAGACACCCCAGCCCTGCTAGAGCCAGGCAGCTCCCAGCTGCAGAGGAGGCAGCGGCTACAGCCGACCCGCTGGAGGAGGAGGACTGGCTGAGCGCTGCCTTGGCTCGCAAGAAAGCCCGAGCACAGGCACAGACCCGGGAGAGAAATGCCAAGCCCTCGGAGGCCTCGGGTGGAGGGCTGGATCCCCTCTCTCCTGCCAGGTAAAGGCAGGGATGGGCTCCCGTCTGCTCCATGAGGAGCTGCTGCCAAAGGGCCTCTTGGAAACCCTCAGCTTAGGGTTAGGAAATCAGTTTTAGCCCTGTCTCGTCTCGGGTTGGGGCAGTGACGTGGGGGTTTCTCCCGCTGCTCCAGCTCGCAGTCCCATCACGCCTCAGGGCTCTCCTTCCAGTTGTGGCCAAGATTGCACACGGTGCCCCAGGTCCTGGGGAGCTGTCCTGCATCAGCACATGCCCACGAGCTCCCACTGTGCTCTTGGTTGCTGCCTTCGTTCCCCTTCGTTCCTCCTAGTTCCAGGCAAACCACCTCCTCCAGCCGGGTCTACCCGGACGCGGGTTCAGCCTCGTGCCATTCAGATGGGACTCGGCAGCGAATTGCAGGCCACAGAGCCGTGTGTCATGGGCAGGGCTGTGTCAGCTGGGGCTGCTGCCCAGGGGGAGGTGGTGGGTGCAGCAGGGAGGAGCTGTTGACGGAGGCTTGGAGGTGTCTTTACTGCCTCTGCAGCCCAAAGGCATCCTGTCGCAGCTGAGAGGGACAGAGGCTTTCACCTCAAAGGCAGGAGCTGGTGTTGGGAGAAAGGCTTTTGCCTTCCATTGCCTTCTTGGCTTTCCCACGGAGGATTTCTCTTCCTTGCAGCCAGCCAGCCGCCTCCACAGGAGCCCCGCAGCCGACAGCTGCGCTGCAGGACAAGGAAGCGAGCGCGGAGGGCTCTGGGTAAGGCCTTCTTCGTGTTTCTGTCACGCTCCCCGGGTGAGACTTCCTGCAGAAAGCAGCTCCGTGGGTGAGGCCGGGGAATGGAGAGAGCTGGCAGTCAGCAGTCCTCACTGTGTCTTGGACCTCTGTAACGGGGAGGGAGGGCAGCTCTGAAGGACCATCAGGCTCTTGCCTGTTTTATCACAGTGGGACAGCCATGCTTGAAACGTCAAGAACTGCTGAGCAGGAAACAGTCTCTGTGTGTGCCTCTGGCAGAGCCGTGACGCTGCTGTGCATCACGTGTGTCTCTGTGCCCACACAGGCAGCCGCTCCCCTGGCTCAGCACCGCGAAACGAGCCTCAGTGCCCCCGTCGGAGGCTGCAAAGGCGGATCCCTCCGGACACGCCAGCGCCCTGGGTGCGTTCTGTGTGGCTGTACAGTTTTGGGAATCGGTATCCAGAGAGGGTCCCTCTGCCCTGGAGTGAAAAAAGAAAAAGAAAAAAGGCAGGACCCACAGCCTCGCCCTTGGCCACGTGAATGCTGCCCAGGCGTGAGCGGGCATTGCTGGAGGGGGCTGCCAAGCTGCAGGATCGCGTCATCCCCGTGTCATGGCTACATGACCCCAAACTTAATGGTGCACGGGGCAGGGTAGGGGTGTGTTTGTGGACAAGCCTGTCTGACTCTGCTTCCCCACCCCCAGCTGCCAGAGGGGAACAGGATCCTTCTCACTCAGCCCGGGAGACCCAGAGCTCCATCCTTCCGGCGGGGAAGGTTCCGTTGCCGTGGCTGAATCACGGCCTTGTTCAATTTTCAGTGCCCACAGCCCTGTTGCCAGGAGAGCAGGAGACGCAGGGCCTTGCCCCCCTCGCTCAGGTAGGTCCCATGTCCCCAGGGTGCGTGGGGTCGGGGTGATGATCACAGCCTTTGCCCTGCGACTTGCTCCCGCCCAACTCGGCTCCCTCAGCAGGAGGAGGGCTGTGCCCCGCTTTGCACCTCTGGGAGCTCGTGTTTCTGGAGGCAAAGTGTTTGGAGAGCCCCAAGATGCCCCAGTTTGTATTTACGGGGCCAAAGCGTGTGTGTTGTGGGTGCTCTGTAAATCCTGTGCATTTCCAGCCCTGTGTTGCCTGAGCAGCATTTACGTAGTTCTCCAGGGTAGAGGAGCGACTGCAGTGGGCTGGGGATGGGTCGCCATTGCCAGGCGAGGAGGAGATGTTCTCCCAGGGCTTTACCTCCCTGCGAGCATCCCTGTGTCTCCACAGGCTCCTACGCCCAGGGCACATCTCCAGGCTGTCCCACAGCTGCGGGTGAGGCGTGTGCCTTCCTCCAGGGGCTGATGAGCACACTGCATGGCTCCTGATGCTGAAGGGCCTTGATCTTCTCTTGCCATCCCTGTAGGCACAGTCCCCAGCCCTGGGCCTGCTGCATGAGCGGAGGCTGGGGGCTCCCGCAGCCCAGCTCTCGGAGGACACGTCAGGCTGTCGGGCAGCGCTGCTCAGCACCCAGGCCCGTGTGGTGGAGCTGGAAAGCCGGGTGAGCCCCATCGCCTGCTGGGGGGGGGACCAGAGGTGCACCCAGGGGAGGGGGAAGGGGCCGTATCCGCTGCAAACAGCATCAGGGTGACAGGGGAGAGAGGAGAACCCTCCCTGTCCAGAAATGCCTCCAGCCACCCAGTGCTGCTGTGGGGGCTCTGTCCCTGGGGTGACACAACAACCTTCTCCCTGGGGGCCTGGCAGGTCCGGACGCTGGAGCTGGAGCGGGCACAGGACAAGCTGTTGCTGGAGAGTCTCCAGCAGCGGCACCGGCAGGACCTGGATCTCCTCGAGAGCACACACAGGTACCAGGCTGTCACCTGTGCTCCGCTCCTCTGTGCTGTCCTTGCCTAGAGCCCTCTCCATCTGCCCTGGGGTGCGAGTGCTGGGGCACTTCCCAAATCCGTCCCCGAGGAGGGCAGGCAGAGAGCCGCGCTGCTGTGGGCCTGGTGGGGGCAGAGAGTGGGGGTCGGCTCCCACCAACGCTGTGCCATGGGTGCCGAGGAGGAGGGCCCAGTCCCACTGCCAGCACGTCCCCAGGCAGGGCACCGCGCTGGGCAGCAGCAGGAGGGCTCCGGGCTCAGACTGCAGAGATGCTGCACGTTTCCCCACGCCCAGGGCGACACCATCTACTCCTAAGTCCCCGCGTGCACTTTGGGCAGAGAGTCCCGAGTGTTGCCATGAAAGCAACGCTGCTGCTTTGCCGTGACCTCTCTGGGCAGGAGCCGGGTGAAGGTGTTGGAGGAGACCTACGGGCAGCGGGAGGAGAGGCTGCGGCAGGAGAAGGAGCAGCTGGCGGCTCAGCTGCTCTCGCAGAGCCAGGATGCAGAGCAGGCGCGGGCAGAGCTCCTGGCACAGCACCGGCAGCGCCTGGCCGCGCTGGAGCAGCAGCACAGGCTGGAGATGGAGCGGCTGCGAGAGCTGCAGAGGTGAGAGCGGCACCGCCGTCCCCGTGGGGTTAGCACCTCCAGTCTCGGCAAAGGAACCAGGGAGCGCTTTGGGGACAGGGTGAAAGGAGCAGTCAGCCCTCAGAAGCACTGGGTCGTGGGCAGCTCAGTGGCTTCCAGTTGTCCCAGATGTGGTCCGTCCCAGCTGGGGATGCCTGTCAGTGGGATGCCTCAGGACAGAGCACCGTGCCAGCTCAGCTCCTGGGACCTAGTTCTCAGTGCCATGACCAGGGCTCTTCCACAGTACCCGCTGGGGGAAGCACTGGTTTGTAACAGCCCGTGGTGGGCTCCTTCCCCGTGTCCCGCAGGGTGTCTGTCCAGGAGATGCGCCAGGACTATGAAGAGCAGCTCCAGCGGCTGAAGTGGCTGAAAGAGCAGGAGATGGATGCGGTGACCAGTGCCACGTCACACACCAGGTACCAACAGCAGCGTGGTCTCCCCACATTGCTCCCTGGTCGGAGAGTTCCCTGTCTGATGGGGAACCAGCCCCAGAGGATGGGGACAGGGGCCACCTCCTCTCCCACCCACTGCCTCTGGGGATGCTGAGCTGTTGAATATCCATCAGTGCTCCCCTACGCAGCAGCTACATCTTCCTACTGCTCTGCTGGGACCCAGGGAGGTTCAGGGCAGGGCTGCCCAGCCCTTGGCCCACCACACATGCCCCTCTCCGTCACGGTGAGAGGAAGTGAGTCCCACAGGGGCAACCCTCCCCTCGCTTCTCTCCTCAGGTCTCTCAAGGGCGTCGTCGAGCAGATGGAGAAGGTCTCCAGCAGCCTGCACGACCTCTCACACAAGGTGGAGGCCACGCACCACGCCGCCTCCCAGGAGCTGGCCGTGGAGGCACGGCAGCGGGACGAGCAGTTCAAGAGTACGTTTGCCATTCCCCTGCGCCGAAACAGCTGCGGGGTCCCTGCTGGGAACCCCCATAAACCAGGGAGAATTGCTCCAAGTCAGCCAGAGGCTGGGAGACAAGGCTGGCAGAGTCACGCTTGCCTTGATCACTGGGCACCTCAGGGTGTTCTTGGGATGTGCAGAAGGTGATGAGCACAAACGTGGAGTTTTTCCATGACTATGATGCAGACAGAGGGCGGCTTCCCACCTCCTGCTGCTCATGGCCCTGCTGCTGCCTCTCCCCAGTGCTCCAGGAGAGGCTGTTGCAGCAGCAGAGAGACATGGAGGAGGAGCGAAGCCGGCTCCAAGGGGTGCTCGCTCGAATGGAGGCCAGGCTGGGAGAGCAGACTCGACTGCTGGAGCAGGTGAGCCCGTGCTGCATCCTCTGCCCAGGTCAGCCCTCCTGTTGGGGCACAGGGCGTAGATCTTGTCCACTGGAGGTCTCTGGTCTGCAGCCTGTGAGTGGCATCTGACTCTCCTCTGTGTCTGAACCCAGGAGCGATGGAAGGCGACGGCAGAGCGGGCCGAAGTGGAATCTCTGCAGCACTCGCTGGACGAGCAGCGGCGAGTCATGACCCACCAGCTCTCCGTGGAGCGAGCAGAGCTGGAGAGGGCCAAGGTGAGGTGGGGCCGACATGTGGCGCCTCTCGCACGTCCTGTGTGGGCTGCACTGCGCGTGTAGCGGAGGAGAGAGCTGGGTGCTGGGCTGCAGCGCCCTTCCTCTGCCTCCTCAGGCCCACACCTGCTCACACGGTGAATTACTGTCCGACCAGGCCAGAATCTGGCACGTGGATGCAAGAGGCTGCTCTGGGCATGCGTGGTGCACGCTGCTTCTCAAGGAGCCTGGGGTTCTCCGCGCAGGGTTCATGCCAGGCATCGTGGGCGTGAAGCAGCCTCTGGCCATCGCGTGGGGTTTAGCGGCAGAGAGAGGTTAAAGGCAAAAAATCCTACAGTGGGTGGGATTTAGTGCTTGCTTTCTCCCTCTGCTGGAGGAGCAGAAGTGGGTGATGCAGAAGTGCTGGGAGGAGCGTGCAGATGGGCTCCCAAAGAGAGGGGACCATCACCAGCCTGGCCGAGGTACCGCAGTGGAGCCCCTTCCTGTGGCCTCGAGCCCCACCGGGCAGGCTCACGGGTGGGTCCTGCCCACAGGGAGATGTTCCGAGCTGCCTTTGGGTGTTAGGACAGAGATGTCAGTCTGGGTGGTGAGAATCGGGCTGTTCCAGGAAGAGCCCCCACCAGAGTATTTCAGGTGTTGCCTGTGTCTCTGCCCTTTGTCTGGGAGGAGTTTGGGCAGCCAGACCAGGCACAGCCACCTCCGTTGTACGTCTGGTGAGAGGAAACTCTTGCGGTGGGTTAAGCAAAACCTTCCTGTGCCACGGGGTGGGTGAGGCCACTGCTTGAGCACCTGGTGATGCTTCTCTGCAACCCAGACTGGCACACAGGAGGAGTCAGATCTCTCCCATGACTTGGGAAGACACGAGAGTGTCCAGGACAGGGCAGCGATGCATCAGTTTCCCCCGTGCCCGTCCTAGGAGCAGGCAGAGCTGAAAACCCAGGCCTGTGAGCTGAAAGCCAAGGAGGAGCAACTGGTGAGGGACAGGGAGCTGCTGGACAAGGCCTGGCAGGTGCTGAGGCTGGAGAGGAGGAAGGTGAACTGGGCCGCGCTGCGCCTCCGGCAGCGAGAGGAGGAGCAAAGCACGGCCAGGGTGAGCGGAGCCTCTGCGCTTGCAGGTCACAGCTGTGCGCAGGCCAGCAGCAAAGCCGGGCTTTCACGCCCCTCCCAAAGTCGTGAGTCCTCTCCTGGAAGGAGAAAAAGGGATGCGCAGAGGAGCCCCTGAGCCTTTTCTAACAGCTTCTCTCTCTCCCTGTCTCCTGCGGTTGGGGCAGGAGCGGCTGAGCGTGGCTCACCAGAGGACACAGCTCGAACAGCTCCGCGAGGAGCTGCCCAGCGACCCCGTGATGCTGCTGGCTGCAGAGCAGAAGCTCGGTGCCTCTAACGCACGTAAGGCTTCCTGCGTGCTGCTGGCGGGAAGGGAGGTGCTGGGGGGCGGCTGCGCTTGTGTTCCGCTTCTCGGGGGACTTCGGAGAGTCCTGGGAGCTGTTTTGGTTCCTCTGCATATAAAGCTCAGATGCAAGGCGGCTGCCGTGTCCTCTGAAGGAGCTCAGCAGAGCTCTCTAAGCCAGGGTGGTGCCAGGAGGGAGCAGGAAGGGAGAGGTGGGTGGGTTAAAGCCCGTGTGCACGGGGAGGTCAGGGAGGACCTTGCTGCAAGGTCGTGCAGGCAGCAAACAAAAGAATGCTCTTGTCTCTGTCTGCAGTTCCTCTGGCGACGGCGACACCACACAGTCAGGCTTCTGTTGCAGCCTTTCTGCACCGTGGCAGGGAGAGCCTGGTCGCGGCTGGCTCCACCGAGCTCTACGCCCGACTGCTGCTGCTGCAGCTCAGGGCCCAGCAGGTGAGGTGGGGGGAGACCGGGTCTGGAAGGGACTTCCAGCAACCTGGGAGGGAGCAGGGCTGGGCGAAGCCTGATTTGAGCCTGATTGCCACAGGGTAGGGGGTCTCCTGAGGTCATCACTGAGCCGCTGGGCCGGATGGGCTTGCAGAAGCCATCGGCACCTCGAGGAGTGATACTATAAGCATCCTCAGAGGTTGTCTCCGGTTCAGTAGCATCCTTGGCTTGATGGGGTTGCCCATCTCCTCTCCCCGTCCCTGGGTAGGAGACGCCAGCTCTGCTGGACTCTGGCTTTGTGGTGTCTCCGACCTCTCCCGCCAGCCCCTGCTTGGTCCTTCCCCAGGTGGGAACGCTCTTTGGGGCTCCCGCTGTGGGTCTGGCTCAGAGGGTGAGGTTCTGGGCTCTGGTGGGGAGCCCATACACCCCAGGGGGTGCCACAGACGGGTACCTGCCCGCTCCTCACTGAGTCATGGAGGCTTTAGGATACTTCCCTCACTCATGAGCAGTACCCTGGACCCTCACCCCGTGGCCCTCTCTCATGTCCATCCCATCCATCCCTCTCTTCTCAGGACCACGCTTTCTTAGAGGACGAGCGGTTCTTCCTGGAGAGCCTGAAGAAAGCCTCCTACAACACCTCCTCTCTCGCAGGAGATAACCAGTGATGTCACAACTTGCAAAGAGCAGTTTTGTCCAGAAGAACGGCACTGATGTGTGCACTGGTGTTTAAACCAAGATGGAGACATTCTCCAAAAGATGATTGTTCAGAAATTGTAGGAAGAGGAATCTCCAGCTCCCCCGTATTTGAAAATCATCCAGGGTGATCTCGCTGTTCATCCAGTGATGAACATCCTGCCTCCTCCTGCCCCAGGGCTTGGCCAGAGCCTTCTGCCTCTGCCGTTGCAGGTGCCGACACATCATCTCCTGCTGAGCCGCTGCGACCTGCTGGGCCTCTGCAGCTGCAGCCAGAGCTTCAGCTCCAGCTTCGGGACCATCCAGCCGAGCGAGCACCGAGGCACCGACACGCGGCTTCACCATCGCCCTCGACCGTCTTGCCCAAAGCCGAGGGGGGTGTTGCGGTCCCGTCCAACGGTGAAGCTCTAGAGGGGCAAAGCTGAGCAGAGCTGGAGGACGTGGAGGCTCAGAACTGTTGCTGGGTTGTTACTTTGGGCACAGCCTGTTCGTCGATACCCTTGGCTTGGATGATTTAGATGACTGTTCAGGTGTTTGTTAAGGTGTTTGTTAAGGTGTAGTTAATCTGTTAATATGCTGTTAATATGCCGTTAACGTGTAAGTAAATGTTGGTAAATGTTAATATTGAGTTAATGTGTAGTTTGTATAGTTAATGTAGTTAAGAAAGTTAATGTTGATAAATCTAATTTTGTTCATGTAGTTAATAAGGTGAATGTTAATGTTGGCAATGTGTTGTTAATGTGTAGTTAATTTGTTGTTAAAAGTTATGTTGTTAAATGTTAATGTTGTTAGTGTGTTGTTAATATGTTAATATGTTTTTTGTGTGTAGTTCATGTTGTTAATGTAGTTGATAAAGTTAATGCAGTCAGTAAAGTTACTGTAGTTAATAATGTTAATGTAGTTAATTTTAATGTTAATGTAGTTAATAAGGTTAATGTAGTTAATAAGGTTAATGTTAATAAAGTTAATATTGCTGTTGTTTAATATGTTGTTTACTATGTTTGTTAGAGGGCTGTTAATATGTTTGTTAATAGGATTTGCTGTGACATAACTAAAGTATTCAAATGGAGAAAAAGAATGTTTCTGTGGTGTTGATGTGGCTGTTAATAGGATGCACTAAACTCTGGTGCTACTGTTTCATGAGCAGGAAACTATTGCAGTTTAACCACTTCGGACTGTAGCTGTACCTAGAAATAGTCATTTCTGATCGTGTGGAACCACAATATTAAACAGAAAAGCCACATCATTTGCGATAATAGTTGAAGTCACCTCCTCCATGCACATCATGAAGTGACTCTTCTTACGGCTCTTGTTTTCTAGTCTTTCTCACTGCACTTGTCTGTTGGATTTGTCAGAGCATCCCACGCCTTTCGAAGAGAAGTGTGTAGATCCTTTGAAGTCAGACCTATTTTAAGCCAACTCTTTTGGGAAATGTTGTTCCAGTCCGTCGTGTCCTGGCACAGCTCAGTCTTGTAACGCATGAGGGGAGCACGGTCCCAGGCTTTGCAGAACTCTTAAACCTCAATTCCTGTGGCCGTTCTTTCTGGAAGAACCTCACAGATGGGAGCTTTTGTGTGCAGCAGGAGACCCAGCAATAACAGACAGGAATGTTCACTTTGGGCTCCTCTCTGGGATCGGCGGCATCATCTGGAAGAGAGAAAATCACACGGGGGAAAAACCCAGTTGATCTAGAGAAGGGATCTGGCTGAAAGCGTCTTCTGCTCCTGAAACTGTTCCTGGCTCCGAGGGGGAAACAGGTGGGGTGGGGGGTGTCTTTCGACTTCGCTGAAGCAAGGGCAGGGTTGTTGTCCAGTTGATTTTTCTTTCGTGTTTTCTTTTATTCTTTTTCCTTCTCTTGCATTTTGTTTGCTTCGCCCAACCTTTCCTGCTGTTTCTTGCTCACCTCTCCACTAGTAGTTGTCCTGGTTTGAGCTAAACGAAACCGAATCTGCTCCGTGATTTTTCTTTTCCAGCTCGGTCTCTTCTGCACGTTCTGAAGTTGGCAGTGTGTTTCTGCAGACAGTGTGTGCTGCTGACAGCGATAACCCCTGATGTTACAGTCACTGCCTGGGGCTGGGATGCAGAAAGGCTCTGACTGATGCTTATTCCTGCAGTGCCCAAGGCTACTGCTGGCTCCTGTGTGCCACGCTGGGGGGCCGGGGAGTGAGAGGGGTCACAAGGAGTAAAAGGCTGCACCTCCGGGGGGTGACAGACAGGACAGGTGACCAACAGGAGTATTCCGTTCCATCTCCGTCGTATTCAGTATAAATGGAGTGATCGCGAGAGGTTTTTCCCTTTTTTCTGCAGTGGCCGGTGTGCAGGGAGGACTCTGTCCCATCTCCTGCTTCTGATCCGGACCCTGAGCTCCCGACTCCAGCTCCTTTATCCAGCTCCCGCCGCCGCTGAGCCTGGGGCTGCCCCGGTGCCGCTGGCTCTGCAGCACCAGTGGGGATTGATATGGGGGGAGTCGGGTTGGATATCGGGCTTAGATATAGTTGTATATAGTTCCTTTATTTTTAACATGTCACTAATGTTTCCATTATTGTTTCGTTAAAGCTGTTCTAGTTTTTCTCTCCTAACCCGTAAGTCTCTCTGCCTCATCTCCCTTTTCCTTCCCGTTCAGGGGCAAGAGGGGCTCAGAGAGCGTCTGTCCGGGTTTAGTGGCCGGCCCTGCCCTAACCCAACATGTGGGTAAAAAATTACCAGAGGAAAAATAAATTTGGACTCAAATGGGCAGGTCCTTACACTGCATCATTCTGTACCTTCTACATAGCCCGTCGCAGCGAGACGCCAGTGGCCGAGGCTGGCTGTGGCCTGGGCCAGCGCTCCGGCCCCCGCGCTGCCCGCGCTCCAGGCTCTTGCTGCGCAGGAGGCGCCCGCAGGGATCTCCCGGGTGCAAACAGCGCGAGGGCCACAGCTTTCTGCCGCGTGGGGACCACGCGTGGCTCCCCGGCTCAGCTGAGAGAGCTCCGGCGCCCTTCTCGCGCGCCCTCCCGTGCAAACAGCCGGCACGCCAGGCTCTGCCTGCCCGCTCCGGCCGCCGGCGCTGCCCAGGCCCCTCTTGAGAGCCACGGGGGTGGCAGCGGGAGCAGGGGGAGGCTGCCGGAGCAGGACCTTTCCCTGGAGCCCCGTGGTGCCTGAGGTGGAGGAAGGTGATCGCCTGCCAGTTGAAGGAATCGACGGCGGCGAGAACGCCCAGGATGCGTCGGTAGGTGCAGAGCCCCACACGAGAGGGGAGAGAGACCGAGCATGAGCAGGGGGCACGCCCGAAACCATCCGTGACCCCAGAGGAGGAAGAGGGTTGCCTCCTGGGAGGTGCACAGCACGTGGCACGAAGGAGAGACTGCGAGGAGCGCTCTTGCTCAAGGAGGAGCTGCCACGGACAATGAGAAATGGCCAGATGGGCTGCACCCCCAACCCTCCGCCCCCCTTGCACTGATGGGCGTGGTGGGGGGAGAGAGCCAGGAAGACGAGGGGTGTCAGGGACAGAGTATATTTAAGAGCGGGTCGTATTTACTGATGTATTCCTCTCCCCATCCTCCTTCGTAAATGCTGGTGGCAAATTGAATCCGTGTTTATCTCCCCAAGTCTCTCCGGTTCTTTACCCGTCATCTTAAATGGCAGATTATTGCCTTCCCTGTGCTTAATCTCAAACCTTTGAGCCTTTTTGGCTGAATCGTCTCCCCCCACATCCCTGCGGAAATGGGGGTGGGGGGAGGAGCGAGCTGGAGAACGTGTGGGGTTTTGTCCCAGTCGGTCTGGAGCCCGACAAAGGCCTTCCCGGAGCGAAAGAACTTCCCCCGGAGATCCTAGAGCTGGAGCCCTCCCTCCTTCCCTCCACCAGCCCCGCAGCACAGCTCGCTAGAGCAGACAGCGAGGCTGGCTGCTTCTGGCTTCCCGAGGGAGGATTCCTCATAAAATGGGGTCTCAGCGTGCGTGACACAGCCTGGAGGGGGGAAGAAGAAGAAGAGACACGTCGCCGCAGTGGACAGGCCCCCACAGCCTGGGCCTGGCTTGAAGGAAGGTGGGCACAAGCAGACGCTTGCCGGGAAACTCTTTATTGCCGGCACAGGGGTGTCGGGTGCGTGGGGGCTGCCTGCCGGAGCTGCCCAGGGGCTCTCCACCTCTCGTGCCACACAGCCGCTCCTCAGCACAGCCCCCACAAGCCTCCCGACTGATGACGCCCTCGTTGGGGGCTACTGGGGCTTGCGTGGGGCGAGAGTTATGCGCAGGGCTCTGCGCGGCGCTCCTCTCCGGGCAGGGGGCTTTGGACCCGCCGGAGGCACGGGCTGCCTGGAACACTGTGGGCCCACGGAGGGAAGGGCGTCCTCGGCGGCGGGACAGCTCTGCTTTGCAGCTCGTGCTGTGGACGACGCCTCTGCCCCGCGTCTCCCAAGTCTGGGGGTCGGTGCAGGCCCGGGCCGAGAGATCCGCTCCAGCACAGAGGCAACGATTCGCCTTGCCACGCTCCTGATATCCAAAGCATTGCCTAAGGCTCTTGGCTTCGGCCTCATTTCACTCCCCGGCTGCTTCTGCGCCGTTCCAGGCAGCTCGGGAAGGGCAACGCTTTGGCGATACCCAGCCCGCTCTGCCCGGTGCTGCTGGACTCGGGAGGCGGCATTCTCGGTGCTCTCCCCGGCAGTTCTGCGACTCAGTCGCAAGGCGTCGGCAGCGCTTGCCTTTGGCTGTGGCTGCGATGCCGGCAACTTCTTGCCTGTGCTGGCTCCCGCTCTCCGCTGGTTTCCCTGGGGAAGCTCCAGGATGTCCACATACTCGCAGGTGGAGGCTGGGGGCAGCTGAGAAGCCACAAAGTGCTCTAGGGTGCAGCAAACACTCTCGATGACTTCTCTGATGAGTTTGCCAAGCGCAGGCAGTGATGCTGCTGGGGCAGGAGCTGCTGTTGCAGCTTGCCCCCATTCCCCCTTGTTGGCTTTGCCAATGCTGGTGGCTCCTCCGGCCATGGGCTGCTCCTTCTGCCTGCCTGCCAGGCCTGGCTCAGGCGATGCGGCCGTGCTGGAGGCCACGTGCTTTCCCAAGGTCTCCAACACGGTGGCTACAAGTTCCTTGGCCATCACGCTAATTTTCTGCTGCCGATCTGGAGGAGACTTATCCAAAGGCTCTTCCCTTTGGGCGCTGGAACAGAAGCTTGCTCTGATGCCCAGGGCAGCCCTCCTTAAAACGTAGGCCGACTGAGCCCCACGAACCCCCACCCTCTGCAGCACCTCCTCCACCACAGCCTCAGCCACCTCCACGAGCTTCTGGGCTTCCCCTGTAGTCACTTGTTCAGCAGCAGCTCTGAGCACGATGTCGGCAGTGACGGCTGCTTCCGTCTCGCAGTCATCATCACCGGTGACCCTCCTCACAGGCACCTTGGCACCTTCCTGCCCCAATCCAGCTGGGGAGCAGCTTTTGCCTTGGTCCAAAGCTGCTCGCAGTCTTCTGCATCGCACCGACTTCTGGCCCTCGGCTGGAGGCGGGCAGGAGGGTTTTTGAGGCTGCGACAGCTGCTGCTCCACCAGACCGGAAGCGCTGAGGGGTGCCAGCACTTTGGCGGCACCCTTGACCTTGACTGGGCATTGACGGAGTCGTTCCTGAAAAAAGGACGCACCAAGTTGTGGCTGGCTGTGGCCCTGATCAGCTCCCAGGCCTCTGTGACCTGAGGCTTCCCGCGCACCCAGCCCAACAGTCAGCTAAGAGCCCCGCGGGAAGGCAGGAGAGAAGGGCTTCCCTCGGGGTTCCGTGGGCTTGTGCATCCCCTTCGTGCCTGTGCCCAGCCCAGGAGCGAGTTCAGCTCACGGCCCCCCGGCAGGGCATTCCCCACCACAACACCCATCCCACCAGCACAGCCCCCTCCCTCCTCCATGCCTCGCCCACCTCTTCTCGCCTGGCTCTTTTCTCTGTCTTCAGAGCTGCGGCGTCTGGCTTCCCCTCACAGCCAGAGTTACCAGTGACCCTCCTCCCGGGCATCTTGGCACCTTCCTGCCTCAGTGCAGCTGGGGAGCAGCTTCTGCCTTGGTCCAAAGCTGCTCGCAGTCTTCTGTGTCGCGTCGACTTTTGGTCCTTGGCTGGAGGTGGGCAGGAGGGTTTTTTTGGTTGCAACAGCCGCTCTGCCAGGTCGGAAGTCTTGAGGGCTGCCAGCACTTTGTGGGCACCCATGACCTTGGCTAGGCGTTGACGGAGGCTTTCCTGAAAAAAGGAGACACCAGGTGGTGACCGGCTGTGGCCCTGACCAGCTCTCAGGCCCCTGTGACCCGAGGCTTCCTGCGCGCCCAGCCCAACAGTCAGCTAAGAGCCCCACGCGAAGGCAGGAGAGAAGGGAGTGAAGGGCTTCCCCAAGGACTTCACGGGCTTGCGCAACCCCTTCGTGCCTCCAAAACCCCTTCATGCACCATGTGTGGGCCCAGGTCCCAGCCCCCTGGGGGCCTTTTCCTGCCACAACGCCCGTCCCACCAGCACAGCCCCCTCCCTCCTCCATGCTTTGCCCACCTCGTCTCTCCTGGCCCTTTTCTCTGCCTCCAGCTTGAGCGCTGTCAGGTACTGCCTGTATTCATTGAATTCTTTCAGCGTGCAAACCACCTGTGCAGAGACAACGGGAGAAATCAGGGAAGCCCTGCCGCCGAGGCAGCGACGCAGACTGGCTGCCCCGAAGCAGCCCGAACCCGGTGAGAGGGGAGCGGCTCCCCGGCACACGCTCCCTCCTCACTCGCTCGGACATGTCCCAACTTACATTGCCGTCGTCGGTGAGGTAACCCTCTCTCCTCAGCCTCCGGAGGTTGTCCTGCCGCAGGTGGTAGTCCTGCAGATACGGGTCGTGCAGGCTGTTGTACTCCGTGCGCAGGAGGCGGCAGTAGGGGTCTCCCAGGTTAAAGTAGCCTGAGGACCGGTGAAGCTGCAAGAGAGATTGGCCGGGCTACCAACGGGGCGGCAGAGAGCAGCAGGGACCAACGGCCGTCCCAGCTCCTCAGGCCCACACGCGCTGGCAGTTCCAGCCTTCTCCATCTGGCTCTGCCCAGCCTGGAGCACCGCCTCGGGCAAGCCCTCCTGTGCTTCTCTCAGCCCCGGGGAGCCGGCAGCTGCCCTCGGCTGCCCAGCACGGCCCAACTGAAGGGCTGCGGCTCCCGCTGCTGTCGAGCAGGTGGCCACAAGGCCTCCTCTGAACGATGGGGACCCCTGTCATCAAAGCACAGAGCTTTGCCACCCCTTACCTTTTCCCCCAGCTTTGCCCTGCTGAAGACGGGCTTGGAGCCGGGCAGCACCGGGATCTTGACCCCCAGCGGGAGGTCCAGCAGCTCCGGGTCCATCAGCCCAGCAGCTCCTTCTCCCGAGCGTTGTCTTCTGTGCCCGAGCTGGGAAGACAGAGACGCTCAGGCGCGAGCTCCGGGAGCCTGGCGCAGGGGCGGCAGGAGCACGGCAGGGCACGGCCCCGAGCAGGCCCCGAGCAGCCCCAGCCGAGCCCTCCCCGTCACCTGGCGCTCACCTCTCGGCCCTTGCCCAGCGCGCTCAGCAGCTCGTCTGCCTCGCGGATGCCGGCGCTGAGACGGTGCTCCACGGCTCCTCCCAGAGCGCTCCTGGAGCTGCGACCTCGTGCCGACTGCTCTCGAGGCACCCAGCCGTGGCCAGATGCCACCGCTCTGCCGCCCGGCGCTCTCTATATAGCCAGCGCCTCGTCGCGTCATTGCGGTGCCGCATTGTGACGTCAAGGGCTGCCGCACTGTGACGTCACTGGCTGCCGCATTGTGACGTCACGGGCTGCCGTGCCCAGGAGGGCTGCGCAGGGCCCGCCGGGAGCCCCCTTCGGACGGGCCCGTGGGCCGCCCGCTCTGGCTGAGCCGGCTGCGAGAGCTCGTCTCCACCCGCCCCTTCCCGGCTCACCCGCTCGGGGCGTCTGTGCCGCAGAGCGGGTGGCCTGGCCCCCCGGGGAGCCAGCAGGGACCTGACCCCCTTGTGCCGCAACGGGGAGTCTGCTGGCAAGGGCCCTTTGCCTGTGCCTGCCTTCCTTCGGGCCCCAGCGGAGCGGTGGGAGCGACGCCCTCTCTAAGGGCACCTCAGGGGCACTGGCGGGAAGCAGAGGTGCCGAAGGCAGAAGAGAGCCCTGACCCGGAAAAAGGGAGGGGAGTTTCGCTGCGCTCACGTCCAGGGGCACCCTAGAGGTTGCCCAGCAGCAGGAACCAGAGCCTGGCCTAGCCCAGACCCTCCCGGGGAGCCTCTGGTGTAACCCTGTGCCCACCTGCAGGGAGAAGGCAGCAAGCTGCACCTGCAGGTGGCCGAGAGCAGGCGCCTCGAGGGGCAGGCTGAGCCCCTCTGGGGGACACAGGAGGGCACGAGGGACCTGTGGTGTGGAAAATCTTTCACTCTGCCTTCTGGGAGGCCTTCCCCCATGTCTTGTCCTGAACTGTACTCGGTCGAGCTACAATGATCCCAGAGGTGAGATTAAGACACAAACGAGGTCAATGTTGTGTTTTGTTTCGCGTGTTTATTGTTCAAGTGGGGAGAGAGAGAAAGAGAGACAAGGGTGGGGGGAGGGAGAAAGAGAAAGGCAAAAGAAGAAGAAGAAACCAATCCCACCACGGAGTCCAGCGGCGTCCCACAGGTCCATCATCAGTGGGGGGATATTGCGACCAGGGGCTGGTCTGCACTTCTTGTATTTCCATTGTCCCCGCCTTTTCTCCACCTTTTCACGGGCACTGGGCATGATCAATCTCCTCCTCCTGCTGCATGCGCGCTGCCGCCGGGTGGTCTGTGGTGGTCGTGGGCCAGGCTCTTCTGGAGGAAGGCTCGTAGTCTTCCTCGCTGTGCACTTTTCCCCTTTAGCTCAGACACGCTGAGCTGGCTGAGCTGGTGGCTACAAGGTTGCTTTAGACCAGATGGCCAGTGGCTGCTCCCTTCCTGACAGCGGAGTTCATGTTTCATGATCTCGATCCTCATTAGCAGTCCCTGTTATTTCAAGGCCTGGCAGGCGTTGGTCGCTGCGAGTGTTGCAGAGAGTTGGTTAACGACTACAGCAGCAGTTTGTTGTGATAAGCCTTGAGGTTCCGAACTGTGCGTCTTTGCGATGTTCATAGAATGGCCTGAGCTGGAAGGGACCTCAGAGATCATTTTTTAATCCAACCTCCCTGTTGTGAGCAGGGTCGCCACTTCTTGACTAGGTCAGGCAACACGTGAGAACCGAACAGGAATCGAACCCGCGACCTTTGGTGTTTCAAGCACCACGCTCAACCCACAGAGCTAAACCAGCCCTCAAGTTGAGACAATCCTTTCTTCCTCCGAGTCCCACACCTGGTCACGTAGCTGTCGTATTGATCCATTTGTAGCAGAAAAGCTGCTGTTGCTGTTTTCAGCAGTATCTCTCTCCATCCCGCCCGATCTCTCCCCTCGAAGCGAAGACAAGGAAAAGGTGGGGCGTGGGGGGGTTGCTCCTCTGCCTCCTTTTATGTGTCCCGGAGGTTTGCTCCGACCCTTTCGCGGGGCACTGTGGGGAGGACAGAGGGACATGGCCAGCGGTGTCAGAGCTTCAGCCTCTGCCCAGGCAGCTCATTCTGCTCTGGGGCTCCTCACGTGACGCAACGTGACGTGACGTACACCGATGGGGTTTGCTGTATCGCTTCCTTGCTTTACTTGGCGGTTGTAGTCTAGGGTGATGCGTGCTGGATGATTAAGGTCCGCAGTTCTGTGGCGAGACGGTCAGGGGTGGATGCAGAGCAGCCCCAGTTTGCCTTGCTGCCCCCTGCGCTCTGGGAGCAAAGTCAATCATTCGCTCCTGCGGGGGGCTCGGCTCCAAAATCAGGCAGCTCGCCTTGAGTGGCTTCCGTCAAGGATATCTCGGGCGAGAGAGCCTGGAGCCCTATGCTTCAAGGCTCTGCGACGGCACCACCATCACTCGATTCACAGCAGCCCCAGTTTGCCTTGCTGCCACCTTTGCTCTTGGAGCATTTATTGGGTTGGCCTGGCTGGATTTCAGCGATGGGTGGTTGCTGCAGGGTGGCTTCTGCAAGAAGCTGCTAGAAGCTTCCTGAGTCTGACCAAGCCAACGTCAGCCAGCTCCAAAGAGGGACCCGCCGCTGGCCAAGGCTGAGCCTGTCAGTAGAATGATAGGAAAGGAACATCTCTGTGAAAACATATTTAAGAACGGGGAAAAAGAACTGCGCCACACAACAGCTGGCACAGAGATGGAGGAGTGAGAACATATGAAGATGCCAAGGACAGTGAAGGAGGGGGGGGAGGATGAGCTCCAGGCGCCGGAGCAGAGAGTCCCCTGGGTCGTAGTGAAGACCACGGTGAAGCGGGTTGTCCCCCTGCAGCCCATGGGCAAGGTGCAGATGTCCACCGTGGGGCAGAGGACCCCACACCGGAGTGGATGGATGCCTGAAGGGGGCTGCGGCCTGTGGGAAGCCCACATTGGAGCAAGTCAATGCTGGAACCTGTAGCCTGTGGAAGAGAGGAGCCCATGCTGGAGCAGGTTGGCTGGTGGGACTTTTGTGACCCTGTGCGGGACTCACGCTGGAGCAGTTTCCCCCGAAGAACTGCACCTCAGACTCACGAGGGCTGGGTTGCCCCTTGTGAGGTGTCTCATGTTGGGCAGTTTGTGATGAACCATGACAGGCAGCAGGACAAACTGGGGCTGCTCTGCATCCACCCGTGACAGCGCCGCAGCAGAACCGAGAAGCGTAGTAAGAGAATAAGACAGTCGAGTGTCTTTACAAAGAGTGATAAAACAAAAAGGGGAGCGTGTGCGGTTTTCTTTCTTGTTAGTGATGGAAGAAAGAGGAGAGTGTCCCTCCCGAACGAGGCAGTCCCGGGACGCAGCCTGCAGGAGAAGATAACGAGAGCCCTGGGCCAGCAGGGCTGTTCATGGAGTCAGCAGCGAGGATGCTCTGACCTTGTGAGCTGTGAGAAAGAGCGCGCAGGCTCCAGAGGCCGATGAACATTGACTGCTCCGCCCTGGGCGGCGTCAAGTTGGAGTTACTGACACACGGGATGTGTGTTGTGAAGGGGGCACGTGTGAAGGGGGAACATGGAACAGGCGGGTCGGGGAGCCTGAACCTGCCGAGTGCCTCAGGCAGTGGGCAGAGGGAGAGGGTTTCATGCGGCCGGGAAATGGGGATAAAAGGAGGAAATCGGGATAAAAGGAGGAAATTGGGATAAAACGGGGAAGTTGGGATAAAAGGAGGAAATTGGGATAAAAGGGGGAAATTGGGATAAAAGGAGGACATTGGGATGAAAGGAGGAAATTGGGATAAAAGGGGGAAATTGGGATAAAAGGGGGACATTGGGATAAAAAGAGGAAATTGGGATAAAAGGAGGAAATTGGGATAAAAGGGGGAAATTGGGATAAAAGGAGGAAATTGGGATAAAAGGGGGCTGCGTCCTCCGGCAGTTTGAGAGACCTCAGTGGGACTTGGCAACCCCGGTGAACCCTCCCTTTATTCGAATAAACTTCAGACCCCTCCGTCTTCCCGGTGGCCGCTCTCCCGGGCCAACAGCCCCGCTCCGCGCGCTCTCGCCCGAGACGACCCCGGCGGGACCCGCGCCCGGCGCCGCCTCCTCCCGCCGCGGGGGCGCGCCCGGTACGAGCCACGCAGCCCGTACGGCAACAGCGCCCCCTGCCGGCCGCGCCCCGCGGCGGCGGCGGTTCCGCACAGGCCTCCGGGCCGGGAGGGGGCGCTCAGCCGGGGGCCCTGCCGCCGCCCAGAGACCCCCGGGGCGGGGACACGGGTCTGCCGCCCTGCGGAGCCCGCGTCGGTTCAGGCGGGTGTTATGGCGGCCCCGCCAGAGATCCCCGGGCCGGGGAGGGGCTCAGCCGGGGGTTCTGCCGCCGCCCGGGGTGTCCTCAGGCGGGGTCTCCGCCGTGCGGACCCGCAGGGTGCGGGGCGGGCGCTGAAGGGGAGCGGGCAGGGCCCCGCTGCCCCCCAGGGAGTTTTATTTATTTTTTTTTCCCAAGGACGGCTTCCTCCTTTTCCCCTCCGGGACTCTCCGCGCTCGCCCCCTGCGAGTGGCTCCGCCTCTTCGAGCTCTGAGGAAAACGCGTCACTGGCCCGGGACGGGTCAGCCGCCACCCTGGCGCCACGGCCCCGGGCGGAGAAGGACGTTCCCCAGGCTCGCTCACAGCGTACCCGCGGCCCTTCGTCCGCCTCGAGCTGCGGCGCTGCTGCCCCCCGTCCGGCCCCGGCCCCGGCCCGCCTCAGCCCCGCCCCTCCCCGCCGGTGATTGGTGGAGCGGCCGGGTCCTCGCCTGCTAACTGGCTGCCTCTGCCGTCCGTCAGCGAGTTGTGCCCGCGCCAGCAGCCCCCCCCGCCCGCGGGGACCCGAAAGGAGGTGCCGGGGGCGAGGGCCGGACCCCGGGACGTCGCCGTGGGGCCGGGGCGAGCCCCGAGGCCGGTCTGGGGCGGGGGTGAGCCCCAGAGACCACCGCAGGCCGTGGAGAGGTGCCGCGGGCACCCTGCAGGCCGGGGGGGTTGCCCAGTCTGGGCCATGGTGGGGACATAGTGACCGGTTTAGGCCACGCGCACCAGCCAGAGCCTTAAAGGGCTTGGAGTGACCAGTTGTTGGACCCTCCACAGGGACCAGTTCGGCCCATACGGACCAGTGGATGTGATGGGGGCCGGTCAGAGCCTGTGCCCTCTCCTGTGCCCACGGCCAGGGCTGGCCTGGCCTCACCCAGCAGAGACCATCCCCAAGGCAGGAGGGGGCTCAGAGCCTCAAGCTGGTTTATTGCCTGTTTGTGGTGGGTCCCTCCAGTACTGGTGACTCCGCGCTGCTGGGGGCATGGGGACAGAGAGCAGCTGGGGCACGTGGGGTCTTTTGGTGGCACCAGGGAGAGGATGAGGATGGAGAAGGGGATGCTGTCCCTGTCAGCCTGTCATGGCTCCATCCAGGGCGTCCCTGAGGCCGGCGGGCTCCAGGCGCTGAACTCCCCGGAGTCTGTGACGTCCTTGGCGGCCACCTGGATGTGGTGGAGGGTGCCGGGTTGCAGTCCCGTCAGGGTGTAAGACGTCTGCTCATATGGCCCGATCTAGGGGTAGAAGCGGAGTTAGGGGCACCCGTGGGCTGGGGGCCTGGGGATGCATCCCCCAGCTGTGCCTCGGTGTACCCCCGGGGGGGGGTGCAGGAGGGTGGGCAGTACCGTTTTGCCGACAGAGCCCTCCTCCTGGCAGTAACGGATGCGATACTTCAGCGGGAAGTATTCAGGGAAGGGCCAGGACCTTGGTGGGCTCCATTCCAGCAGCAGCTTCTTGGTTTCCCCGGGGATGGGTGAGACCCGCAGGTCTTCGGGAGGGTCCGGTTTTACTAACGAAGCAGAGAGACAACGAAGGTGCAAGGTGCTCGTTGGGGGATGCAACACACGGCTGGTGGGGGCAACAACACCTTGTCCACCAGCCCTGTCACCCGAGCTGTGTGACCCATCTGCAAAGGTGGCCTGAGACCCAGCAACTCACTGCACGGATGTTTCTGCATCCCAACTCAGGGGAGCAAACCAGAGGGGAAAAGCCCAAAGGGATCCCCGGGGCTGGGCTAGACCCAGGCACACTACTCGGGGAGGTGGGGGGTGAAGCACGAGGGATCTGTGGAGGGGGTGCTGGCACTCACTGATGTTCTCCAGGAGGAAGGGCAGGAGGCTGGAGGCAGTGCCCAGGGGGTTCGTGGCCGTCACGTTCACCATGTAGGGGATGAGGGAGAACATCTGCACATCCCCAAAGGAGCAGCTCCGTGGCCCCGTGCGGACGCACTCACCCATCTCGTCGTTGGCCCCCGACACGCCGTGCCTGGCGGGGGTTGGAGAGGGGAGCTGGGCTGCCCTGCCTGCACCCCCATGTGTGATGCAGAGTGGGGCTCGGGGACCCCCACCGACCTGTACGTGGCCACGAATTCAGTGTCCAGCAGCGGCTCGGGGGCCAGGACCCAGGAGCAGTTCACTGCCTGTGGGTAGCTGATGGCCCAGCACTCCACGACGGGCAGCACGGGGGGGGTCTGGGGCAGGGGACAGCCATCACCCCACTGCCAGTCCCCCCCAGGAGACCCCCAGCCAGCAGCGGGGCCTGGTGCAGGGGGAGGCAAGGTCACTCACAGCCCAGCTGCAGGCAGATGGTGGCCCAGGTCTCACCGGTGACAGGGTGGTGGCAGCTGTAGTGGCCCTCGTGGGCCAGGCTGGCGTTGGGGAGGACAAGCCCCGGTGCAGGATACGTTCCCAGGACAGTCTCCCCCTGGCGCCACTCAGCCACCCCCCTCGCAGTGGCCGGGCACCGCAGCAGCACCTCGGTGCCCAGGGCGCCGTGCTGCAGGGCACAATGGCCTGGGGGACATGGCGGCAGGTGTGGGCTGTACCCCCCGGCACACCCCCCCCCCAGCACTGTTCCTCCATCACCAGTCCCCCCCACCATGCCTCTGTCTTCAGTGCCCCCATGTCCCCAATCCCTTCAGTGTCCCTATACCTCTGTCCTTAGGCGCCCTGTAATTCTGTCCTCGGTCCCCTCAGTGTCCCCAGTCTCCTCGGTGTCCCCAGACCTCCACCCCTGCTCCTTCAATCTCTATCCCCAGTCCCCCCATACCTCCATTCCAGACCCCTCGCCCCTCTATCGCCAGTCCTCCACGCTCCCATGCCTTTGCCTCCAGCTTCCCCCGCTCCCCCCAATCTCCATCCCAGACCCCCAGTCCTCCATGCCCCAGCCCCCATACCTTTGTCCCCATTGTCCCCATTGTCCCCTTCCCTGCCGGCTGTGCTGTTGTAGGGAACGGTGCAGGCAGGTACCACAAAAGCCACGATCCAGAGCCAGTTCATGGCAGTGAGGCTCAGCAGAGCTGCCTGGTTCCAGGGACCTACAGGGACAGGCAGGACAGTCAAACCCCCGAGCAGGGCACAGCAGGGACACCATGGCCACAGGTGCCACAGGCGCCCTAAAACCAGCACTTCAAACTCGTCTCTGGGCCACCGCACAGTGCTGTGCCTCAGTTTCCCCTCTGGCTTTGCCACGGGCCCTGGAGATGGTTTCTCACTGCAGTGGTCAAATCCTGCTGCCAGGAAAGGGGAGGGGGCAGAAGCAGGGGAGAAAACTCCCTCCGTAACCAGGCTTCCCCACGGGGACCTGCAGCCACCCCTGCGGTCCCATGCCCAGAATTGGGGTTTTGGGTCGCTCTGGCCTCAACCAGGGAAGGGACCAGCATGCTCAGGTGGCCCCCACCTCCCAGGGCATCTGAGGGAAGCTGTCCGTCACAAAGACCCCCCCGCCAAAAACTCCGCTATTACCAAGCCCAGCGCCACAGGGACAGATCCTGCCATCGTCATAGCTCACCCTGGCTCCAGGCTGGCTCAGCCCCAGGCTGGAACGTGTGTGATTTTTCCCGTATCATGGACACGGTGCTCCCTGCAGTGCCCCCCAGCCGTGGAGCCACCCTTATCCCTGACACCCCCCACCCCACGGGGAGCCCTGTCCCCCGTCACGCTTACCGCAGCAGTGCCAGGCATCTGGGACGAGGGACTGTGTCGCCGCTGGCGTGGGAAGCAGCGGCCCTGGCCGGCCTCAGCCCACTTCCTCGCACAGGAAACGCTGTCCCCAGTGGGAACCCCCCCGCCCAGGCCGGCTCCACAGGGATGTCCCCGCACCCACTGGCCCCGGACCCACAGGAAAGTGGTTTCATCTCTGGCGAAAAGGGTTTCAACTCTTCCCACGCCACCACCCCACTCCGTTTGTGGTGACCCTGCTCCCATCGGGAAAGAGACAGGGCTGGAGGAGATGTTGGCACCGACTCCCCACCGTCCCCAGCTCTGCCAACCTCCTCCAGAGCCTCCCATGCCCAGAGATGAGCCGTCCCAGTGGCGGGGGTATAAATACTTTATTGCTGCTGTGCTGGGGTGCTGGAGGGGGGTGCTGGCACAGACCCCCCAGGGCTGGGTGGGTGTGTGGGTGCTCGTGCCAGTGACGGGCGCTGCCTGGAGAAGCCAAGGGGCACAGAGGGTGCTACGGCAGGCCTGGTCCCCCCAGGCCATGTCCCAGGCTGTGTCACTGCTGGTGGCGGCTCATCAGCCCTGCTCCTGCAACCGCTGCATCCTCAGGATCTGGCACAGGAGTCTCTGCACATCCTCATCCATGTGGCCCTGTGGCAGAGGGGACAGCATGAGAACATCAGAGGGGACGTCGGGGAGTCTCTGTGCGCAGCCCAAGCACCCCTGGGTTGGCAGCCCCTGGACCCAGCTCCTCACTGCCTCCCACGTGTGTGGGGGAGGTGCCCTGCTCCCCCCTATCAGTGGCCCCAATTCCCCCCCAGCCACATCCCCCCCTCACCTGCACCGCGTAGAGCAGGTGGCTCCGGTACAGCGTCACCACTTTGCTGTGCCGCGTCTCTGTCTCCTGCAAGACAGCGAGCGGGCTTGAGCTCGGGGCCAGGGGCCTTGTGGAAGCCCAGAACCCACCAAGCGGCAGCCACCAGCCCCTCCAGTACCCACCGCCAGCTTCTCCTCCAGCGCACGGATCCTGGCCTGGAGCGCGGCAGCGTTAGGGGGTGACTGTGGCGGCGCCGGGGACTCGGGGAGGGCATTCAGGGCTTCCTTCAGCCTGAAGACCTCCTTAGAGAGCTCGGTGATCTGCGCAGAGGTTAGAGGGACCCACAGACCCCTCAGCCCCAACACCTGGGGCCATGTCTGCTGCCACCCTGGGGTGGCCCCCAGGCCAGGGGAGAACCGAGGTTTTCCCCCCTCTCCCCACACCCTGTTTCACTCTCGCCTTGCGAAGGAAAAAAAGGGAACTGCCGGGAGAGCAGCACGTTTGCACAGAGGGGTTTGTGCGTGTCTGTGTTTGCATTTTGAGACGCAAGCGTGCATGTACACGCAGGTGTGTGAAAGCACATGCAAGCACGTGCACGTGTATGCGCACACATGCGTGCGTGGACGTGTACCCATCTGTGCACACGTTTGTACATCTGTGCATGTGTCCCCTGCGCCCCAACCGGCTCAGCCCACCCGAGCAGCGCCAGGGACAGCATTTCCCCTCACCACCCCCCGACACCTCCTCCGTGTCCCCTACCTTCCTGTCCCTCTCCCTGACCAGCCGTGCTGACTCCTCGGCCTGACCATGTTGCTCACGCAGCCGCCTCGCCTCGCCCTGGGCCTCCGCCAGCTGCTTCTGCGCGGCAGCCAGCCGCTCTTCCGCCGCCTGCCTCTCGCTCTTCATGAAGAGCGCTTGCCGCTGCACCCGGAACACCTCCTCGCACGTCTTCTCGTGCCGCCGCGACAGCTCACCCAGCCGCTGGGCCAACGTTGCTGCCTCAGCCCGCAGCCCCGCCTGCGCCGCCTCGTGCTCTCCCCGCGGCACTGCCGACGCCAGCTCGGCCTCCAGCCGGGCAGCCTCTCGCCCCTTGGCCTCCACCGCCGCCTCCAGCTCGGCCGCCCGCTTCCGCAGCACCCGTGCCTGCTCCTCCAAAGCTGCCGTAGCCCGGGTGTGCTCCTCTCGCGGCACCCGGCCCTCCGCCTCTGCCTCCACCCGCCGCAGCCGCGCCAGGGCCTCCTCGTGCTCCAGCCGTCCCACCGGCTGGGCAGCCAGCTGCTCCCGCAGGTCCCCCAGCTCAGCTTCCCGGGCGCCCAGCGTCTCCCGCAGCCGCCCCAGCTGGGCTGTCACCTCCTCGTGCTGTCGCACCAGCTCGGCCACCCTTCGTTCCAGCACCCCTGGCTCCGGCTCAGGGCCGCCTGATGCTCGCCAGTCCCTCGCCTTGGCCTCCAGCTCCCGCCGCAGGGCCTCCGCCTCTGCCTCCGCCCGGCCACACCGCTCCAGCAAGGCTTCCTTCTCCCTCGACGCCTCTTCCAGGGAGGCTCCCACCTCCGCCGCCTCCATGCCGGCTTCCAAACGGGCCTGCAGCTCCTTCACCTGTTGCTCCCGCTCCTCCAGTGCCACCTGTGCCTGCCGAAGGGCTGCCCGGGCCTCCGCCAGCTCAGCATCCCGGTCGGCTGCCAGTGAGGAGGAGGAGGAGCTCTGCAGCACCCGTACCTCACCCAGCGCTGCCTTGCACTCGCCCCAGGTCCAGGCCGGCTCCTCGGCGAGCCGCTGTGCCCCATCGCCCTCCGTGGTTTGCTCTGAGGCTCTCTGCCCCTCCACCTGCCCGCCAGCCTCCTCCCTTGAGCCTGTGCCCCGCTGCGGCTCCGAGCGCTGTGCCCGCAACCGCTCCAGCTCGCGCTGGAGAGCGTTGTAGAGGCTGGCGGGTACAACGTCCTCCGGCAGGGACAGGTTGCTCTCGTCCCGCTCGTAGTTCTCCAGCACCTGCCAAGGAGACGGTGAGGTCACCTCGGGGCTGGGGAAGGGACGCAGGGACGGACAGGCAGGGACTCACCTGTATTTTCTCCCTCAGCTCCTTGTTCTGCACAGTGAGTGACTGCACCTGTCCCTGCAGTGTGGCGAGCAGCTCCTCAGCCGAGGGGCTCAACGTCTTCTTAGAGAGCAGCAGCTCTGCCCCTGCGGGGTGCAGGGACTCCAGTGCTGTGCCCACCCGTGTCCCTGGTCCCTGTCATGGGGTGACACCTGCCCGAGGGCTGCCCAGCCCCAAGGGGACCTTGGGAGGCGGGCAGGGCCCTACCTGGGAACTCAAGTGGGTCCCCCTCCTCGTCCTGCAGCGTCTCGATGTCGTAGCTCGTGTTCTCCTTCTCGTTCTGGGGGCGTGGAGCGGCAGGCGTCAGCCCCCATGCACCCTAATCCCTGGCCCTGCCAGCTGCTGCTCGCACCTACCTCCAGTGAGGATAAGCGGCTCCGCAGAGCCTCCACCTCCTTGCCCAGCCGCTCCTTCTCACCATCTCTCGCTGCCAGCCGCTCTTCCAGGTCCTGGATCTGCAGGGCAGGACGTGGGCATGGGGCACCTTTCACTCCCACCAGGGTCCCGATGGCATCTCCAGCACCAGGACCCCTCAGAGAGCCGAGGCCACCCGTGACCTCTTCGCTGGCCTCACCTGCTTCTCCATGGAGCGCAGAGAGCCCTCATCCAGCTCTGCTCGCTAGCAGGACACAGAGAGAAAACAGGGAGGAATAAATGCTCTCCCCATCCCCTCTGCCTCTGAGACACATGGTGGCATCTCCCCAGCAATCCTGCAGCTTGCTGGTACCTCCCGTCTCTGCTTCTCCTGCTGCTCCAAGCCACGGATCTTCTGCAAGAACTGAGCCCGCTCCTGCCGCAGCCGCACAATCTCCTCGTAGGCGTCCCGGTCCTCCTGCAGAGACAAGCGGTCACCAAGCATCAGTGCCGTGCACCGCCAGCCCCCTCCCCAGTGTCAGCCCCCTCCAGCCCACCCTCACGGCGGGGCTGCGGCTCAGGAGCAGCTCCCCAGGCACCACGTGTCCCCCCAGAGGAGCCCCACACTGGGGTATGCAGGAGACTTTTTGATGCCGGAGACAGAAGGAAAGGCTCTGGCAGGGCATGGACTCCCCTAACAAGAGCACAGCCCCCAGGCAAGGGGTGTTTTGGGCCCACGGGGTGAACAGAAGGGGATTGGGGTACTGCCTGCACCCTGGGAATGGCAACAAAGCCTCTGCTGCAGTTCAGGCCAGCCCGTGAGCATCACCTCCTCGGCAGGAAAAGTTTGCCTGGGCTAGCCAAGCTGGGTGTAGAGGTAAGAGGGACCCCTCTCACCTGGCTGGGGGTGCCCAGAGGAGGCAGAGGGGCCTTCCTCTTCCTCGGGGTGCTGTTCTTCTCCCTGACGGATGACTGGCTGGGTGAAGACGTCTGCAGAGACACCAGGGCAGAGGGGACATCACATATAAAGTGACCTCCCTCCTTCTTGACCCATCACAGCTTTGGAGAGCCCCAGGGCTCCTGGGAACCCCACTGAGATGGGAGCAGCCAGGCAGGCCCTTACCTGGGAGGTCTGTTCAATTGACTCTTCTTCTGTGGGGGGAGGAAAGAGAAATTGGGGAGGTTTAGGGGATCGGAGGGGTGGGTACAGCAGGTAGAGCCCACAAGGGTGCATGGAAGAAGGGAATATGTGCCCCTCAGCCTTGCTCAGCCTCTTCCAGCCGCGGGAAAGAGACAGCCCAGGTGGAAACACCCCCCAGGTCCATTCCTTGCGGAAAAGGAGCACTGGGACGGCACGGCTGCCTTACCGCTGGCCCAGGACCGGCGCTGAGCAGCCTCTTGCAGGAAATGCTGGATGAGAGCGTTGCCCGTGGCCAGGCTGTAGTGCGCAGCATCGTGACCTGTGGAGTCCACCACGGCCACCCGGGCACCAGCATTGACCAGCACCTCCACCGTCTCCACGCTGCCATTCTCGCAGGCCAGCATCAAGGCTGTCCTGAGTAGAGGGGCGAGAGCAGAGGTGAGAGGGTCCATTCCGTCCATCTTCCCATCCTCCCCCAGTCCCCACCAGTGCAGACTCACCTCCCCTGCAGATCTCGGCCGTTGACAGCTGCACCGCGGTGCAGCAGGTACCGGCACAGCTCAGAGTGGCTCATCTTGGCAGCAAGGATCAGTGGTGTGAAGCCATCCTGGGCAGAGTCAGATTGGGAGAGAACACACAGATGAGGATCAGAACTTCCCACAGGGGCTCCGCTCCCGTTATCTTCCAGATTTCCACGTCCCACTTCACGGTGCGTTTTCACCCCAGGTACTGCTGGATGCTGCGTCCCACCCCAGATGCCACCGCTCTTCAGAGGCAGCCTCAGCCTGGCCCCTCGCTGCTCTGCACAGCAGGGTGAGGAGCAGAGGGATCTCACCTTGTCCTTGATGTTCAGAGGAGCCTTGAAATCGCAGAGGATTTCCGAGCAGGAGATGCAGCCGCTGGCCGCTGCAGAGGAAGACAGAGGCTGAAAGCTCTGCTTCCCACGGGGACATGAGCAGGACATCATGGGCACTGTCGCCACTCACCTGCATGGTGCAGCGCTGTTCGGCCGCTGCCATCAGCCACATCCACAGGGCAGGAGGCCTGTGGGAGAGAGGCGGGGTTACAGGAGGACAGGGGACAGACAAACAGATTTGCTGAAGTGGACATGGCTCCCTGGCATAGTGGAGGGACAGGCAGGTGCCGGGAACCACCATGTCAACTGACAGCACCGAGAAGGGAAGGGAGTTCAAGGACAGAGAGGACACCTTGCTGGCACAGCACCCTCCCAGCCCCGGTACCTGCAATAACTTGCTGACGCACTGGGGGTGGCCATGCTTGGCTGCCAGGTGCAGGGCAGTGTAACCTGGGGAGAGGGACAGACGGACGGGTCAGAGGACAGACTGTGGTAAAGGGGACAGACTGGGGGACAGATAGACAGAGGGACACACAGGAGGATCTGCCAGACTGGGGCTGAAGAGGAAGGGGACATTTCCAAGAGCTTATCGGTCAGTGCTCTAATCCCTGTAGGAAGCTGAGACACTTTACAGCTGCCCCAGATGTGGCTGCCCCCTCTGTCCCCTCAGCCTGAACACCCACCAGCAGGGTGGGAACAACCAGGGAGCACCAGTGGCCCATGGGGTTAACTGGGGGCACGTGGTGGCTGTGCCCTCACCCGAGCTGTCCTTGGTCATGGCATCCACGCCGTGAGCCAGCATGGCTTCCAGGCAGTCCACGTTCCCCCGCATGGCGGCCAGGTGGAACCTGCAGCAAGACCCGGGAGCTGTCGGTGTCGTGTCCTTCTGTCCCCAGTGTCCCAGGTACGTGGGTCAGCACTTACGCGGATTTGCCCTCCGAGTCCAACTTGGTGGCAATGAGGCCCTTGCGGACCAGGAGAGATGTCACCCTCCCGGCATCGTTGTAATCCACAGCCTGCAGGAGCTTCTCATCGTTCTTGGTCCAGTCCTGGCTCTGCAATGAAGCCAGGAGGAGGCTGTGACAAGTGTGCTGTCCCCAGGGATGGGCAGGGTGCTGGGGTGCCTGTCCTCATCCCCATCCTTGAAATCTTTCACCCATCCCTATCTCCTGGGGTGGCCATCTCTGGGCCAACTCCTTTTCCTGGGCACTGCGGTGCCTGGCCCCCAGGGACGGAGGGTTTAGCTGGGGCAGCTGACTGGGGTGAGCACCCCTGTCAGCCCCCTGCCCGGTTTGCAGCTCACAGACCAGAAGATTTACACAGCTGCCCCAGTTTAGCTGTGGCTGGGTCACGCTGTCACTGGCTCAGATTTGGGAGCAAGCCAACACCACCTAGCTGCCCCTGGCACAGCAGTGACCCCAACGCTAAACACAGCCAGCACCCAGGAGGTGCCTGAGACCTGGGCAGGGATGGGGCTCTCTTCTTCCCAGCCCAGCTTTGCTCCCCACTGAGGAAGGGATCCAGCACAGCCGGCAGCGAGATCAGGTCATCTGGGGCGGCTCTAACCCCCCTGGGGCACGATGCTGTTCCCGCTGCTGCGCAGGACTGGGGCTGGATGGGGTCTTGCTGACCCAGTGGTCACGTCCCCATCCCGAGGGAGCGACCCGCAGGGGGACAGGAGCAGCGAGAGGAAGCCTCGGGTTCACCCCGCAGCCAGTGGCGACAAAGAGGAGCCGGCTGCGGCCGCAGGAAATGGATGTCACCTTTCGGGGGCTGTTTGCATCCTGCCCCTCGCCAGCCGGGTGCCCAGTGCCAAGCACAGGACCTGGGGTGCTGTGCCTGCCCAGTGCCCCCACGATGGGACCTCATCCAAGGGCGGGGAATAAACCAGTCTCCCAGGGTTAGTGGGCAAACTGGGAGGGTGGTGCCCGCACCCCCCCACCCCTCCCCTTGCCATGCAGGGACAAAGCAGGGTGGGGAGGACGCAGCCGAGCCGCGGGACGGGGTTGGGGCAGAGGGGGTCCGGGTGGGGGGGACACGGCTTACCCCGGAGGACGTGACCCAAGGGGACCGGAGGTGGAGGACGGGGACGTACCGCGAAAGAGGCAGCGGCACAGAGGCAGATCTGCTTCATGGTGTTGAGGAGGAGGCGGCGGGCAGCCATGCACCCCTTGCCCCCCGCCCGGGCGAGGGCAGGCTGGGGCTCCAGGCCGTGGACCCCAGACCCCAGCTCGGGCCGGCATCGCTGCCCGGGCGAGGGCCGGGTCCTGCCGCAGTGGGATCCGCCTCCCTCCATCCCTCCGTCCCTCCTTCTTCCCCTCCTTCCCTCCCTCCTCAGCATCCAGAGCTACAGGCATCCCTGCAGCCCTGCCGCGGAGCCGGTACCGAGGTCCTGGGCAGGGACCAGCACCCAGGCTGGTCCCAGTTAAAGTGGGAGGGGTTGGGGCGGGGGGGCAGCTTTCTAACCCCGTGCTCGAATGAGGCAACAGCACAGCCCCAAACCGAGGGGATGAGCATCCTCCTGCCACACAGGCCCTGCTCCCCGAAGAGAGGAACGTGGGAACCCCCTGCCCTGCCCTGGGGGGCACAGACTGACCTCGCACCGGGGCCGAGGGAGGAGCAGGACCCCCCAGCTACATCTCAGGGGCTCAGCAAATTCTTCTCAAGGAGGGAACCCCAAAATGCAAAGGGTCCCCAGACAACTGTTCTGGAAGAGCCCTGACAGGAGCCTCTGACCCCTCTCCGTTCACAGAAGAGTCCAGAGCAGTGTGGGGAAACTGAGGCACAGACACTCTGAGCAGGGCAGGCGCGCAGACTCCAGGTGAGGGGGTTCAAGCCTGTGTCCCCAAACAAGTGTCCCCAGTGCCCACAACGTGTTGCTGTGGGCACTGGGGACAGCACTGTCACCCTCTGCCCGGTGTGGAGGATGGCAGTGGCCTGTGGCCCGTGCCAAGCCGGTGCTGAATAATTGAGGAGCATCGACATGCTGGTTTCTCTGGCTGTGGCAGCTGGAAAGCTGGCAGCTGTCCCCAGGAAGGGGACAGGGACGTGGGACCCGCTTCCCCCTCCCTACTGCTACCGATTTCCCTTTGCTCTGCCCCGCTCACAACGATTGCCCTGGGAGACCCCCAGGGTACACTGGAGCTCAATCCCACCCGCCAGGGTGTCCATCTCGACCTCCAGGGTGCTGCTGTCCCCGTGGTCAGCAGCCACCCTATGTCCCAGGGCAGGCTGCCACGTCCCTGTGACACGGGGCACATCCTGCAGAAGATTCCCACGTCCTCGTGTCCCTGTGAAACTTGGGTCATCCCAGGGCAGGTCCCCGTGTCCCCGGGGTTGGCACTCACGTCTGCCTTCTTGAACCTGGCCTTCAGGCTCTTCATGGCAGCTCCAGCCTCAGCCCTGTGGCACCTGGATGAGGGACAGCTGTGCTCAGGGGTCTCTCCCCCACCGGTATGGGCTCAGCCACCCCCAGACCCGCTGCTCCGTCCTCGTCTGCGTCTCCACCGGTTGCCGTGCCCGGACAGGGAAGACACCAGACGCGAGGGAGTTGGGTTACAGCCCGGCTGCGGTTACAGCTGGCAGCGCTGGGCAGCCGGGGGGGCTCTGGGGGGACAAGCCCCCTTTGGCGGGGGGGTTCTGAAACGCCCGGGGACAGGGAGGCGAGGGAACACAGCAGGGCCGAGGCCAGAGGGGGAGCTGCGGGTGTCTGAGGGCAGCAAGGTCAGGCTCCTCGGCGCTGATGGGCTGCAGAGAGTGAGAGGCTTGGCTGGGCCCCGACCTGCTGACACCCCCTGCCCTTCCCTGACACCCCCAGCCCCTCTTTGACACCCCCAGCCCCTCTTTGACACCCCCAGCCCCTCTCTGACACCCCCTGCCCTGCTCCTTGCCCCTTATTCCAGCCCCGGCCAGAGGCTGGGGTTAGCCCGAGGCCCGGCGGGCTGAGGGCAGCCAGGCCCCTCCGCCGCCTCTCGCCCGCCTCAAAGATGGCGGCGGCGGCTTCCCCCGCCCCGCCCCGCCCCTCGCGGCCTCCCCCCGCGCTTCCGCCCGCCCGCGGGGCCGGTAAGGATGCGCGCTCCGGCGGCCGGGCCCGGCCATGGCGGTGAATTATGCGGCCGGGCTCTCGCCCTACTCGGACAAGGGCAAGTGCGGCCTCCCCGAGGTGAGCGCGGCGCGGCGGGGCCGGCCCCGGCCGGGCGGGTTTCCGCGGCGCCCGGCCCCTCGGCCCCGCGGGTGGCTCCCCAGGGGAGCGCAGCGCCCGGCTCCCCGTTGTGCCCGCCCGGCTTCCCGCCTTGTCCCCCCCGTGTCCCCTCGGAGCCCCACGGCTCCCGCTGTGCGCCCCCCCCCCCGCCCCCCCTCAGGCGCACGGCTCGCTCCTCGCTATTGTCCTCCAGGCCCAGCGCTGTCGCCGGGTTTGGTGCCCCCCCCCCCCCGCCCCGGGGCTCCCGGCCGTGTGGGGACCCCCTGTGCCCCCCGCGGGGACCCCCGGGGGCGGGGACGAGGGGTCTGTCCCGGGCACCGCGGGGATGAGTCCGGCCCCCTGCCCCCAGCAGCGCCGAGGAGGCTTCAGACGGGTCTTGGGGTGGGGGGACGGCGTTGCAAAAATATTTCATCTTTGTGGACAAGAAGGGGTTGTGGGTCTTTGTGCCGGGGGGTGCGTGGGACCTGGCCCTCCAGCTCCCCATGCCCACCGTGGTTTGCTCCCCGGTTTGTCTCTTCTGCTCAGATTTTTAACTCGGTTTGTCTCTTCTGCTCAGATCTTTGACCCGCCGGAGGAACTGGATAGGAAGGTGCGGGAGCTCGCGGACTTGATCAGGAGTTCCTCCAACGTGGTGTTTCACACGGGCGCAGGAATTAGCACCGCCTCGGGGATTCCTGACTTCAGGTGAGGGCATCAGGCGAGGGGTTGGGGGCCGGCACCTCCTCCAAGTCCATCTCACGTCTTCTTTAGCTCATCCTCCATCGATGGGGCTGTCGGTGCCTTCACAGCCGTCGTCTTAGAGCTCTCAGTTCTCGTTCTTTCTGTCCCTGTTGCTGCAGGGGGCCCAATGGTGTCTGGACTATGGAAGAGAAGGGACTCTCCCCAAAATTTGACACCACCTTCGAGAACGCCAGGCCCTCCAAGACTCACATGGCGCTGCTGGGGCTGCAGAGGGTCGGCATCCTGAAATTCCTGGTCAGCCAGAATGTGGACGGCCTCCACGTGCGTTCAGGATTCCCACGGTACTGCCTCTCCTGCCCTGTCTTCGTGTCCCTCGTGCCTTTCCTAGCTGCGGTGCCCGTTTTTGCTGCTGGATTGGCACGGTCTTGCATGTCGGTGTTGGATGCAGGGGCTTGATTTCCAAGGCTGGCTTGGAAGCCATCTGCCCTCTGATAGGGGGAGAGGAAACTGGGATGTGCTGGTGTGGGAAAGAGGTGAATGAACGAGCATGAATTTAGAGAAGAGAGGTTATGGTAGTCATTCAGAAGGTGGTGAAATGAAGTCAGCCTCGGTTGATGCTGTCCAGTACACCCAGAAGCCGTTTGTTCACAAGAAGATCGATCAGGGTGCGGTGTCATTGCCATCACACGTTACCACCCGTCAGCCGAGCGGCTGTAGCTGTTGGTGCCACTGTCAGCAGTGCGGCTGCCTGAGGGCTCACAGCTTGGGGAGAAAGATGTCAGCTTGGAGTAGGGCACGTGCTCCCAGGAACAGGGCTCTAGAGTCATACTCGGGGCACACAGTCCTTTCCACTGCCTCCGTACCCATCTAGAGGGGTGAACGGACAGGGGGAGGATGCGAACGTCTGACACCGCTCCTGCAGAGAGACACGTGTCGCTCTGTCTGACCGGCACTGCTGGACCTGTCTCAGAGCACTGGATCTCGTGCTGTTTGCTTAAACTGATTTTCCTGAGAGAAAATAAAGGTGGTGCTGCCCCGGTGATGAAACCACGCCTGGGCCCAAGATAGCTTTAAGAAGTACTGTGCCTCTCAGTAAGCCTGCGAAACTGCAAGGCTGGAAAGATGGAGAGAGGGTCCCGCAGTTGGAACTGCTCTGACTTACCAGTTGTGGTCCCCGATTTCCTCGCCCCCCGTGATGAGGCCGGGGATCCCGCGTAGCCGTGTGCCCTCGGCAGGGAGCTGCGACGTGCGCAAACAGAGGGTAGGAGACCTCCGCTCCCTGCGTGGGTGGGCACTGAAGTGCCTTCAGCAGCGCAGTGGCTGTTTCAAAGATGTCCTCAAAGGAACCTGCCTTTCCATTAGCACTCGCAGGGACAGGCTCTTTTCCCTTCAAGAAACTTCAGCCTCTTATAAAACCCGTTTGCAGCATTTAAGACCTGCGAGCGATTGTCTGACGAGGCAAACTGCTTGGAGCTGCCTGGAAAGGGGAGAGCAGCTCAGTTCAAGTGAGAGAATAAAATGGAGTTGGGATGAGAATGAGGAGCATGAACGGGACCTTGGAGCTGATGTGTCTCACAGACATCTTCAGCCATCGCAGAACTGCCTCTGGGGGTTATTTCCTATTACTAAAAGTCCTGGTTCCTCCTCATAGCACCACATTCGCCTTTTAAAATTAAACCACCATGAGAAAAAGAAAGACAAATGATGCTCGGAACTCAGCTGTGCTCCCTGCAGTCCAGTGCCACTGGCTCTCACTCTGGTTTAGCACAGCTCTTCTGGCCAAGCAAAGCTTAAGGAAGCGCCGCCGAAATGGGGCCAAAAGGGGGGAAATCGAGTCAGTCCTGTCTCCATCCACCCTGGAGCAGGTTCTTAGTCACCGTGGGGCTTGCAGAAAGGGAGAGTGTGGCCTTGTTTTCCTCTAGCTTCTACACTTTGAGGCTGGCACAGAGCTCAAGGGGAGTTTTAGCCAAAACGAGTGGCCAAGGGCTGGAACCGTGCACAGCAAGTGCTGAGAAAAGCGAAGATGCCGGTTACTGCAGGTCAGAGATTCGAGACTGGATCAGACCAGAGGCTGGAATTGGTGCTGCAGATGGAAACATTTAAAAATTCAAAAGCTGGGATGCACCGCCCCTCTCCTTAGGCCCTGTTGTGGCGGCTAGAGCGTTGTGCTTTTGTGATGAAGGTGCAGGGCCCCTGGTGAGGAGGATCAGGGGAGGGTTGGGGCAGCTTTGCCTCTCACGCTGGGGCTCTCCGCCCTTCCCCAGCTCACCTCTGCCATTTCTCCCACAGGGACAAGTTGGCCGAGCTCCATGGGAACATGTTTGTGGAAGAGTGCGTGAAATGTGGCAAGTACGTGAGGCCGGAGCCTGGGAGGGTGTCAGCAGAGTGGGGGCTTGTGGCTCTGAGCCGTCCCCTGCTTCGTCCAGAGCAGAGTCCATGGGGTGAGGTGGGCCGTATCGAGGTGGTGGGGGGCATTTCGCAGCGAGTGTCACCTCCCTGCATGTTTGGCCCCGCAGTGGCAGCGTCTCTCTTGCAGGCAGTACGTGCGGGACGCGGTCGTGGGCAGCATGGGGCTGAAGCCAACGGGCAGGCTCTGCAGCGTCACCAAAGCCCGGGGGCTGCGGGCCTGCAGGTAACGTCTGCTGGGACACTGTGGGGGCGGCTCTGAAGGGACGCGGGGGGTGGCAGGGACCCTTTCACCGAACCGAGCGGCTCTGGCGCGCAGACTTGGCTTTTCATGGCTGGGCCGGTGGTCCCTCCAGCTCGGGTGAAAAAAGCAAAGGGTGTCGGGGGGGATCTCCAAAGACCCAAGTCTCCAAGGAGTCCGAGCCTCCTCTGGGATAATCTGAGCACATCCTAGTGCTTAGAGAGCACCTGCCGTGGGGTGGCAGCTCCAGAGAGCCCCTTTTCCCCTCTGGCAGGATATGGCCCCTGCACTCCCCCACTGCTGAAGCGTCGGTAGTGTTTCCAGCTCTGCAGCTGGTGGTTCCCCGAGGTGATCTGGCATCCAGACACACTCCACGTGCCCCTCGCGCTTCCTCACCCAGGCTTGCCGTGGCCAGCTCAGCTGCTTTTCTCATTGGGGCTGGCTGCAGAGCTGGTGCAGCAGAACCGGGAGCTCTGGGCCGTGGGGCAGAGCTCTGCTGGCTCAGCTCTGATGCTGCGAAGTGAAAGGCAGCACCCAGCTCTGAACTGGGACAGCACAACGGCTGGGCCTTTGGTGGTGTTGCAGCACCAGCCACAAAATCAAGCAGGTGAATTCTTTGCCTTTCCTCCCGTCTGAGCTCTGTCCGAACCTTCACAGTGCTGGGCTGGGGAGGTGGGATGAGATCTGTGTCGCTGTCCCCCCTGGCTGGGCAGCTCTGCGGCTTGTTCCTGCCTGGCAGGGGAAAAACTGGTCCCTGTGCGTGTTTTCTAGGGGGAAGTTAAGAGACACCATTCTGGACTGGGAAGACTCCCTCCCTGACCGTGACCTCACACTGGCAGACGAAGCCTGCAGGTACCGAGCTTGGGGCTCCCGGGCCTCTGCCCGTGCCCTTGGGCTGCCCCTCCCTGGCTTTGTTCCTCGACTTTTGTGCCTCGCAGCCCTGAGGCTGTACCCACAACGCTCAGCCCTCTCCCCAGAAATTGGCCGAGAGAAACTGCTGTAAATTCTCGCCACAGTTTTACTTCCCTGCTTGAAAGTTTGTAGAGTCCACAGTGAGTGGGGAAGCAGCCTGCAAACAGCCACGGCTTTTTATTTGCTCTGGATGTTTTGTCTCTTCCCTGCAGGAAAGCTGATCTCTCCGTCACTCTGGGGACCTCTCTGCAGATCAAACCCAGCGGCAACCTCCCGCTGATCACGAAGAAGAGGGGAGGGAAGCTGGTCATAGTCAACCTACAAGCAACCAAACACGTGAGTGAAAGCGTCTGCGCTGCTCCTTTCCTCTCGTGGTGGCACTTGTTTCGGCCTCATCCCAGTTGGTCCCTGCACATTGTCCCCTCCCAGGCCATGACACAAGAGTGGCCTCACTTAGCAGGCAGACAGGCTGGGCCTCCCGTGTTAGAGGGTTTAAACTAGCAACTCCCAATAAACACCTAGAAACAGAAGGTAAATCTTCAGAGGAGAATAAAAACTCAACTCAAAGCCTGGTGTATCCTCCGGTGAACTATAGTCCGATGAAATAACTGCCTACACAGAACCCCTGCCACGGGGCAGAGGAGTTCAGTTCCTCTTCAGCCCTGATCTTGGTGCCCTGATGGTCCAAAATCTTTTGAATAACTGGAGCTGGGGGGTTTCTGGGATGTCATTAGAGCACCCTTGTCCCTGTCCCACCCTGTCGGGGCTCGCTAGCCTGGCTCTGCATGCCTGTCTCCATCTCGGGGCCATGTTTTGAGGCGCCTGAGGGAGCCCTGCCAGCCTGCGGTGCAGCGGGGAGCGGTACCGGGCGGGGTCAGTTCATGTCCCCTCTGGGGATCGTGTCTCGGGAGCAGGAGCCCTTGAGCCCACGGGCAGCTGATCCGTCACCCAGGCCCTGTCCCCACACTCTCCCTGGGAGGGGATGTTTGTCCCTGCACACTGTATTTGTCCCCTAATGCCCTTGCTTGCCCTCGCTCGCCCCAGGACAGACAGGCCGACCTGCGCATCCACGCCTACGTCGACGATGTCATGACGAAGCTGATGAAGCACTTGGGGCTGGAGGTCCCGGAGTGGACGGGGCCGGTTGTGGTGGAAAGCGCTGAGCTCACCAAGCCCGAACAGCTCTTCAAATTCGACCCTGGGGCTCGTGGGCTGCTGAAGCAGGAGCCCCTCTCCCAGCACAACGGCACAGGTGGGCTGTGCCCTGACCTCGGGACCACGCTGGTGGAACGCCGCGACGGTCTGAAGCAGGAGCGTCCCAGCCCAGATACGGGGCCAACGACGGTGAAAAAGATGAAGGTGGAGCCTCTCCTCACCTGACCCGGACTGTTCCCTGTCTGTCTAGACACTTGTCTGTGCCGCTTTTCCTACCGACTTTTTTTTATACCCTTAAACATTGTCCCTTTTTTTATGTAAGTATTAAATACACTTGAATTGTGGGTGTCAGGGCAGCTGCACCCACTGGCCCGGGAAGGGCGCTGCCTGCTCGAAACGGACCGAGCGCCTAATTCCATCTCTGCGAGGGGACAGTTGTGGGGCTCAGCAGACCTCAGAGGGGCAGAGGGATGAGGGTGCTCGGCACTGGGGCTGTGCCACACGGGGGGCATTGGGGCAGCCGGTGCCAATTTCGATGAAGCTGGGGCTGGGCAGAGGTCGGGAGCTCCTGGTGGAGATCTGTCCGCAGATGCTGGTGATCTGGGGGCATCACTGGGCGGTGGAAGGGAAGGGGGCTGGTGCTGGCTGAATCCTGGCCTGGTGTGGGGCCAGGAGCTGTGGGGTGGTGCCCCGGTCCCGCTGCCGTCCCCTCTGCCTCCTCCTGCATCCACAGCTCCCTGCTGGGGAAGCCCCGAGCTGAGTCTGGCCACGTATCCCAGCTCGGTCAGTCCCTGTTGCCTCGGGGTGGCTGGGCTTGAGGTGTCCCTGGCCAGAGGGTCCTTGAAACTTGGTGGTTATTAAGTGAAAGCAGGTGGGGTTTTTTTTCCAAAAAAACCTTGTATTTAGAGATGAAAATAAAGCTTACAAAAAAAAAAAAAAAAGCAAACCCAACCAGTTGCAACATCAATAGCCAACCAGCCCAGGGCCCCTCCAGTTCCCTCATCTCCATCCTGAGCGACCCCCCGTGTCCCTTCTGCAAGTCCTGCAGCAGCAGGAGCAGCCCCTCCCTCCCAGTAAAGCCAATGGGAACCAGTCCCATCTTCCCAGTTCATTGATACAAGCAAAGCCAAGCAGGTCCAGCATCTCCCCGAGCCTGAAGGCAGATCCTAGAGGGGTCACCCTGAGGGTTGTCCCATAGGGGATGAGCCACCCCATCGCGTCCCCCGTGGTCCCCAGGTGCTCCTTAAAGCTCTTCAGCCGGCTCCAGCCCCGGGGGTCTGCTGTGGCCGGCCTCGGTCCAAGCCGGCGAGGCCAGGCCATGGGGTGCAGTGCCATCCCCCGACACGGCATCACCCAGGTCCCTGTCCCCAGGGCTCAGCCCCTCCAAGGCAAGTGGCTGTGTGCCATTACGAGGGGAGACTTTGTCCGGGTGCGGAGTGAACGTGTGGCCACTGAAGGCTTCGTGCAGGGTCTCAGGGGTTTTGCCCGCGCGCTCTGGCCACAGCAGCTCCGGGGGCTTCTCATCCTTGGCTTGGGGCTGTGTGTAAGCCACACGGGAGGCAGCCGCATTGTGCAGGGACCTGGAGAAAACTGAGTGCGAAAGGGGGTCAGGGCCTGCTCTGGTCCCCTGAGCTCCCGATGCAGCCCCGGCACAGCCCTCACCTCGCACGGGTCCGAAGTCGCCGTCTGCCTTGGCCTTGCTGGCCGCAAAGGGGCTGATGGAAGGGAAGATGATGAGGGCAAAAGAGAGCAGCAGGACCTGAGGGCAGAGGGGGGATGTCACCATGCACAGCAGTGGATGGGGACAAGGTTCTGGGACATGGCTTCTGGGGGGAAGGGCTGGTGGCAGAACCAGGATTGCCTCCCTCCCTCCCTCCTGTGGCATGTGCTCCTGCCAGTGTGTCTCTCTCTGTCCGCCCGTCCATCCATCCATCTGGTCTCGCATGCCTTCATCCCTTCGTCCATCCAACCTTGCAGCATCTATCCCTTTGCCTTGGCACACATCCATCCTTCCCCCCACATGCCCGTGGGTCTGAGCGTCCCTCCCTCCCTTGAAGCAAGGAGGCCGGGGGGGGAGGGTGGGGGGGGCTCCACACACCGCAATGCAGGTTCCCGTCTGCGCTGCCTTGTTGCTTGACTGTACCACAAGGGCCTGGAGCTTCTTCAGCTGCTCCAGAAGGGACCTGGGGACGGTGAGAGCTCATTAGCACCTCCAAGCCCCTCCTGCCCCTCAGCAGGTCTGACTGGGGGAGGTGGGGTGGGGGGGGGAGTCCCAGCCCCATCCTACCCCTCCTTGTCCCCATCCTGCCCTGGGAACACCTACAAGTTCTGCTTCTCCAGGTGCAGGACTTTCCTCTGCAGTTCCTGGTTCTGGGCTGTGCACGCTGACATCCTGGGAGAGGGGAGGGGAATGAGGTTGGGGGGGACAACTGGGGGGGCTGGCAAGAAGCAGTGTGCCCACGCTGGCCGGGCAGGGGGGTGCCAGCTGTGCCCAGAGCAGGGTTTTGGGGTCCATACCGGCTCTCCAGCCCATCAATATACTCCTTCTTCTTCTTGCGGCTCTCCTGAGCCGATTGCTTGTTCCTGATCTTCCGCCGGATCTTCTTCAGCACCCGCTCCTCGTACTGGGAGAAAGAGAAGGGGGGTCAGGGCTGAGACATCCCCCCCCACCTCCACACCCTGACCAGCCCCGTGGGACTCACCTTGGTGAGCGGCAGCTGCGTGGGCAGGGACACCCCCTCCTTTGCCAGAAGCTTCTTCTCATCCTCTGTCAGCACCAGCTCCTGGAAGTGGCCCTGGCTCTGCCTCAGCACGGAGCTGGGCACCTGCGGCTGCTGTGGGACCACAGATGGGCGACAGCGGGGTCACCCCACACCTGGCCCCAGGAACCACTGTGGTGGTGGGGACGAGGATGGGATTGTGGCCCAGGAAGGGGCCAGGGATGGGACTGTGGTGTGGGACAAGTGTGGGGATGGGGACACAAGTGAGGAAGGAATGGTGGTCCAGGAAGGGTCAAGGAGGGATGGGGACACAGGGATGGGGACTCACAGTGTCAGAGCTGCCTGAGAGCAGCAGGTCCTTGACGGTGAGGGTGCAGGAGGCGGGCGGGGAGACCACAGGCAGGTCCTGGCTCTCCTCCAGGAAGAAGCCAGGGTGCCACATGTCTGGGTGAGGGGACAGCAGAGGCTGTCAGCAGTCCTGTCTCTCCTCTGGCCCCTCTCTTCCCAGCACAAGACCCTCACCTCTGCCATGACCCCAGAGCTATGGTGACTTGCTGTCACCTACCAGTCTGGTGGCCCCAGTTCTGTCCCCCCCAGACTGTCTCTTGGGTCCTGCCCCAGCCCCCCAGAATACCCTGCCCTGCTCAGCCCACCTCAGCACCCCCAGTCCCCCCAAACCTCCCTGCTCTTCCAGTCTCCCCCACCAACATGTCTGCCCAGTTCACCTCAGTACTCAAGTTCTCCCCATCCCCCCAGACCTCCCAGTTCTCCCCAGCCTACCCAGTTCGCTCCAGCGCCCCCACCTCCCCTATTTCCTCACTATCCCAAACAGACCCTAGCTCCCCCCTCAGCTCTCCAGTATCCCCAGTGCCCCCTAGTCCCTCCACCCTGGTCCTTTGCCCAGTCTCTCCCTCTGTGACTCACCCAGGTCGATTGAGACCTCGGGGTGCTGGACTCCAGCTGCCCCTGGGAGGGGCAGAGTGCGACAGGGGTTGCTGTAGGGGTACGGGACCTCGCTGGGACCTATGTCACAGCACCTGCGGGGGCTGTCGAGCTGGTCAGAGGGGGGGTCCTCAAAGACCCCGCTGTCGCTGGTGGCTGGGGACCCACCAGGCGAGTCCGATGCCGAGTCCCTGGAGCCCAGGATGGAGCTGAGGAAGTCCTCGCTGTCCTGGGCGTGCTACGGGGACACAAGCGCTCGTCACCACAGGCTGCCCGTCACCCTGGGGTGCCCACAGGAGCCGCATGACAGTCCCAGCTCCCCAGCCAGGCGTGGGCATTGGCGGTCTCCTGTCAGATTCGGAGATGAGGTAGGCCCACCCCGTGGGCCCACCTCCTAACCCTGGGGGACTTACCCCGTCCTCGTGCCAGGTGCCCGGTGGCATCCCCAGCTCCACGCCGCGGAGGATCCCATCCTGACGGTCGAAGAGGAGGTCCAGCAGGTCGAGGCTGTCTGCTCCAGAGGCCATGGCTGCAAGGTGGCAGGGTCAGATCCCCAACCCAGTCCCCGAGATTGACCCCTCATCGCCTCCCTGACACTGCCCTCCAAGTTGTAGGGCCCCAGGGACACCCTGAACCGTGGGGTGTTCATAGGAGTGGTGGGAGGGAGCGTGTTTGGGGAGGAGCACACACGTGTGGGGCCGTGGGGAGGTGTATCTACACACGTGTGACACACAGGTGTGTGTGCATGGGGCTGTGCTGGCACACGCGTGCAGAGCTGCATGTCTGTGCCACCACACAACCACGCAACACGCACGTGTGTGCCCACACGGGTGTGTGAACACGTGCACACGCGTGTGCTGGCACCTGTATCTGAGCACACGTGGATCCACCTGGCAAAGCAGTGGCCCCCCCACTGCCTCTTTCCAGCAGCTGAAACTCCCAAATCTTCTATTTTTTCACCTGAGAGAAGGGCACGGGCTGGGGCTCCTTGCTGGCATCCAGCTGCCCCAGCCCCACCAGGCTCCTGAGGCGCAGGATGAGCCCCCGGACCCAAGGGCTGGGTCAGCTCCCTCCTCCCGCCCCAGCCCATGTGTGTGACCGCCCATGTGTGTGACCGCTCCGGAAGATCAGGTTAATCATTCTGGGTGGTAAGAGGACGAGGAGGAGACTCCTGCCACCGGTTGGCCCCGAGGAGGGGACTCGGCCCTGCTCTGCCACAGCCACCCCAGGCACCGCTCAAGACCCCAGACTTTGAGAAAACCTACAGGTCAACTGACCAGTTGCCTAAACAGCCAATCAGCCGTCTGACAACCCAACTAACCAACCAGCTGACCAACCAGTTAATCAACTGACCAACCGGTTGACCAATCAAATCAATGAACACCTGAAGAAACAGACCAAGTGGTTCATCTGTTGGCTAACTAACCAACCGATCGACCGACCAATCAACCAACTCCCTGACCAGCTGACTGACCAGTCAACTCTCTGACTGATTGATCAACCAAACAAGTACCCAACCCACCGCCCAGCTACCCAACCTCTCATCCAAGTGCTCTTCCCAACCTCTTAAGGACACTGACTCAAGCGTCATTTAAGTCACGTTTGGGGGCGGTTGTCACTTTGATGACATTTGACTGGTCAACCTAGGCAAGGGGTTTTGTTGCATCCCCTCCTTTGTCCTCAGTTTTCCAGTGAGCCCTGATGGCTCCGCGGGACATCAGGCAGAAGGACCCTGTTGAGCACGAGCAGCCAAGACATACCTGTGTGAGATCCCACTCCCACGGATCTGCCCTCTCTTCTCAACCCGTCTTGGTGCGCAGGGGAATGGGGCGGACACTGAGCCCGGCCACCTCCTCCTCCTCTTCTCCCACAGTGCCCTGACCCGAGTGGCAAAGTTTAAATTCCAACTGCACAGAAATAACATCCCAGATTGCAAAACCTCCCGGCCCTGATTGGGGACGGCGGTGAGCGATGGCAGGGCCGCCCTGGGGACGGACCCGCTGCCTCCGTAACTCATTAGCCAAATGTTTTTGCCCTCCTCTGTCGAGCAGGGCAGGAGGGGCTGGGGCTGGCGAGCGAAGTCCGAGCGCTGCGATTGCCCGTGAACTTTCACCCATTTGGGGGACGATTTCCCCTGTTGGTTGTTTGGTTTTTTTTTAGGTACGTTGTCGGCATTAATCACACTTTATAGCTCTCCAGAACAACACTTGGGAAGACGTCGACTTGGACTTTACCACTCGCGGCTTCCTCCACAGCCAGCCCTGCTCTCCCGGCTCTCTGTGGCCAGGCACGGCCTCTGTGTCCCACCGGCGGGGCCACCCACACCCTCCTGCCTCCGTGTCCCCCACGGGCGGCTGGCGGCACGCTCCGCAATGCGGCCGCTGCCACCCCGCCCCACTGCGAGGCTGCCAGCCTGCCACCCCGTCACCCCCAGGCGAGATCCCCCTCGTGCCGTGACGGAGGCGTCGTGTGACCGAGGCGCGGCTGCGTCCCCCGGGCCCTTATCTCCCGCTCGACGCCCTCTGACCCGTGACGGCAGCCGCCCGGCCCGGCGGGGCCGCTCCCGGCTTTATGGCCCGGCGGAGGAGCCGGGAGCCCCCTGGGACGGAGCAAAGGGCGCGCCCCGCGCCGTGATGCCCCCGCCCGGGGGCTGGTGACCGCCTGCCTGAGGGCCCGCCGGCCCCCGCCGGGCCTGCTGGGGCTGGGCACCTCGGGCAGGGGCTCGGAGGCTCCCGCGACTCGCTGGGCCGCTGACTACCGGGTCCTTCACTGCTGACACGGCTCCCTCGGACCCAGCCCCCCGGGCCCCCCTCCCTCCTCCAACCCCCTCCCTCCTCCAACCCCCTCCCTCCCCCTCCCTCCCCAACCCCCGCCAACTCTCGCGAGACTTCCGCGGCCCCGCTCCCCCCTCCCTCTCTCTGGCCCCGCCCCGCCCCAGGCCCCGCCCCCCCCGCGCGTCCCCGCGCCCGCGCGGCCGCGCCCCCTCCTTCCCCCCCCCCCCCCCCTCCCCGCCCTCCCCCGCGAGGCCCCGCAGGCGCGGCCCGGCCCGGCCATGCCGGCCAAGAGGAAGCCGGTGCTGCCGGCCCTCAACATCGCCCCCAGCGCCGCCGAGGGGCCGAGCCCCGACGGCTCCGCCGAGTGAGTGAGTGGTGGCGGGGCCCGCCCAGCCCGCGCCGCGGGGCGGGGGGGAGGGGGTGCCGGGCGTGTGTGTCGGGGGGAGTCGAGTTAAGGCGAGTACCGGGCCTGGCGGGGGGGTCCGGGACGCGGCGGGCACCGGGCCGCGGCAGGCCGGGTGTGGGGTCTGGGGAGGCGGGGGGGCCGGGGAAGGGCGGGTACCGGGGTTGAGGGGGTTGGGGGCACCGGCGCAGGGCGAGCACCGGGCCTGGGGGAGCGGGGCAGGCCGGGCATAGCGCCTGGGGAGGATGGGGCGGCCGGGATAGGCCGAGCATTGGGCTTGGGGTGTCGGGACAGGCCGGGCATAAGGTCTGGGGGACTGGGACGCGACGGGCACGGGGGCTGGGGGGGCTGGGGCAGGGCGGACGCCGGCCCTGGGGCGTCTGGGGGGACAGGGATAGGCCGGGCCTTGGGCCTAGGGGGGCCTGGGCCTGGGGGAGCCACACGGGCCTGGGGACCCGGGGCAGGCCTGGGGCACTTGGGATGGGATGGAGCTGAGGGGCTGGGTGGGCCCAGCCTGGGGTGTCTTGGGTGGGTAAGAGGTTGGGGAGCTGGAGGGGGGCAGGTTGAGGGTTAGAGGGACTGGGCAGGCTGGGGGCAGGTGGAGATGGGGCAGGGGTAGAGGCTGATCTGATCCCCGGGCTTTCTGGGAGGGGAGGGTGGCAGGGAAGGCAGAGGAGGCTGGGGAAGGTCTGGGGACAGCTGAGACCTGGGCATACAGGCTGAGGCTAGGATGGGGACATTGGCTTGGGGGAGCAGATCTGGGGCAACAATCAGGGCTGGGTGGGCAGGATGTGTGGGGTGAAGGCTGGTGAAGAAGGGGAGGCATGGGCAGTGCAAGGGGGGAGCAGGGAAGGGCATGGGGGTGCTGGGTGAGACCCTCCTGAACCATCGCAAGAGGGGGATCAGGTTGTGGACAGCAAATGGGACAGAGCAGCTGGAGCCCGCGCGGGCGATGGGAGCTCAGCAGCAGGTGCTGGGGGAGCACAGGCACCCCTTTGTGCTCCGGAGGGTGGGTTTGGGGGGTGGCGGGCTGGGGTGTAACAGAGCAGGAGTTGCTGGACACTGTGGAAAGCCCTTCTCATGTTTCGCAGCGAAACCCAAGCTTGGCTCCTGTGTTGGGAGAGGTTGCTGGTGCTGCTGTTCTCTCCGGGCTGAGCTGTGCTGCTTCTTTAAGGGTTGAAGGCTTTTTCCTACTCCTTGGCTTTCCCAAAACAGCTGACTGCACTAAAGCTCCTCTTCTGAGGAGATGTGCGTGTTGGGCAGATATTGCACCACGGATCTCACTGTCCGTGTGACCCTGTCAGCGTCGGAGCTGAGCCCTGCCTCTCCCTACAGCTTTGCTTTAGCCTTGCTGCTATATCAGGCGCTGAGTACATGTCAGATGATGGTTTTCAGTTACTTCCCTCCACTTCCCTCAAGAAAAAAAACCCCAAACCCTCTTTCTCTGGTGCTGCCCTTGCAGTCGCCTGACTGTCTTTCCTATTTCCTTCTCCCCTCTGCAGGGCAAACTTGGTGGACCTTCAGAAGAAGCTCGAGGAACTGGAGCTGGACGAGCAGCAGAAGAAGCGCCTGGAAGCTTTCCTCACACAGAAAGCCAAAGTGGGCGAGCTGAAGGACGATGACTTTGAGAGGATCTCTGAACTGGGGGCTGGCAATGGCGGCGTGGTCACCAAAGTGCAGCACAAACCCTCAGGGCTCATTATGGCACGGAAGGTGATTGGGGGCAGGAGGGGTGGGTGGGAGAAGCAGTAGGGAGCCGATCTCTCGAGGCTCCTAGGCGGTGGCTAGGGAGGACTGGAAATGGCAGGTGGAGGGGCAGGTTTGGCACACACACGTTCCTTGCCACAGATCCCCAAAGTAGTTCCAGGCAGCCACGACGGTGGTTCCTCTCAGATGTGGGTTTGTGGGTGACATCTTCTCCTGTGGTGCCCTGCTGTAGAGACCTAGGAGATGCTTCATCTGCCTGTGAGAAGAGGCAGTACTAGGCGAGGACGGTGCAACTGCTCGTCTGTAGGACGGCTTCCTTGGAAGTCTCTGGCCTCACCTGCTGTTGGGATGGTTTGGTGGGTCTCGTGGGTAAATCTGCTTCTCCAGGTGGCTTCGTTTAGAGCTGAGCTCTTGAATTCTTCCAGGGCCTTTGACTGGGGTGTCACTGAGGGGTTTTGAGATTGTTGGAAGCTCTGTGTTCAGAAACTGAAGTGAGGGCAAGCTGCAGTGCTGCTCTCCTTCCTGTGGACGCTGGCCTTTGCAGATCTGCAGGAAGGACGGACGCCCCTGGGGTTGGGTGCCCTAGAGCTCACAGTAACAGTGGCTCTTTTTTCTGACCTGCCACTGTATTTTCTGGCCTCTGGCTTCCCTCCCCACAGCTTTGCTGACTCTAAGTGGAGCCAAAGGAGTAAAGCAATTGCTCTTTCACGTGCAGAATCTCAATGGGTTTTTTTAGCTTCCTGTGGTTTCCTTGATATCAGAGCACCTCTTCTTACAACACCTCCTGAACTTGTGAAAATGTTCCTGTCTGCTGAGTCAGATCTGCATCAAACTTCTGACTTGTCTTTCTGCTCTGTATCCTGTGCGATCTCCGTGTGTTACGTGGTCGGCAGTTGCTTCAGTCGCTAACAGGCTGTACAGGGCTTTACCTTTCCCTTTACCCTTAATGTTAGCCTGCAAGTGGCAAAAAGTCTATGCCGAAGCAGAGCTTCCCTTGAAGGATGTTTATCTTCTGATTCTTTCCAGCGCTCAGGACTTGCTTGTGTGGTGCCTGTAAGATTTCCCAGGTGTTACACCTTGAATAACTTTTTCTTTCTTGACAGCTGATTCATTTAGAAATCAAACCGGCCATCAGGAATCAGATCATCCGAGAGCTGCAGGTGCTGCACGAGTGTAACTCCCCGTATATCGTGGGTTTCTATGGAGCCTTCTACAGCGATGGAGAGATCTCCATCTGCATGGAGCACATGGTGAGTCCCTGATCCTCCTCTGCAAACTGCTGCTCCCTGGCCTGTTCTAAATCCCATCTCCCGAGACTGGAAATTGCTGGTGAAACAGGTTTGGGTGCTGGCAGCCGCGACGGCTCCTCGCTCTGGCTGCAGCGAGGCCGCCGCGCTCCTGGTGGGAGCTGCACACTTGGGTGGAGGCATCAAAATGACAGAGATCAACTTTTTGGAAAGCGGAAGCAGGGGTTTGGGGGTGGCCAAACGGAAATGTTGTAAACCCGCCACGCTGCAGAGCCTGCCCTGAAGCGCAGCGTACGTTTTCTGTTCTCTGGAGCGGAGAATGGTGTTGTCACTCCTCTGGATCAGCACCGACAGCATCATCTTTGCATTTACCACCGATGGAAAGGAAGCGAAGAACTAATAGCAAGAAGTAGAGCTGATAGAAGATAGCCTTAAAATATTTTTCAGCGAGAAGCTTGAGCTCTAATCACCAGATAGCTCTCTTCTTTTGCTGTTAAAAGAGATGCTGAATCGTTTCAGAGGGCTGTGCTGGGGTACTGTGTGCTGCTTTTGTACTGCTTGCCCTCCCTGGGCACCCTTGGCTGTGCAGCTAGCCATTGTGTTTTCCTGCTGGGGATTGCTGTGTTGGTCACTTCGATGTTCTTTATTTTAGGATGGCGGCTCTTTGGATCAAGTGTTGAAAGAAGCCAAAAGAATTCCCGAGGAGATTTTGGGGAAAGTCAGTATAGCGGTGAGTTACGGCAGCTCCCCAGGCTGTCAGAAGGGGTTTGCTGGGCACAGTCTGGGAATAATTAGAAAGGTTTCTTTGTTTTCCACGTATGGGTTTTCCTATCCTGACCTAGTGCAAGAGCAGTGGTGTGTGCGAGAGGGGAGGGGGGAAAACACATTCCCAACCCCTCTCCATAGCTCCAACCCCTGTGTTGTGCCAGCTGGTATTGGCCTCATGTGGAGAGGATTTGAGAGAAGCTTTCTCGGGTGGTGAACCCAAGTTCTGGGATTGACTTGGTGATAAATTGCAAACCCTGAAACTACAGGGTGGCTTTCCTCGCCGGGCTGCAGTGTGGCAGCGCCCAGAGTTTGGGCAATATGTCCTGCTGAAGGGAAGGCACTTCCCTTCCCAGCTCTGATCTCATCCCGTCCTTGGTTTCCTTCTAGGTTCTGAGAGGCTTGGCATATCTGAGAGAAAAGCACCAAATCATGCACAGAGGTGAGAGGAGGAACCTAAAAATAACTGCCTGTGGTACAAGAGCGCTTTGTTTAGTTATCGAGAGTCACGTTTAAGCTCTTCTCTTGCCGTTGTCAGATGTGAAGCCTTCTAACATCCTGGTGAATTCTCGAGGAGAGATTAAGCTGTGTGATTTCGGGGTCAGCGGTCAACTCATTGACTCCATGGCAAACTCTTTTGTGGGAACTCGGTCCTACATGTCTGTAAGTTCCTTTTAACTATCTGCTGTGGTTTTTTTGATGATTTGGGCTCAACTCGGCTCTTACAGAATCCAGTTCTCTCACGGTCTTGCTCTGTATTTCCATCTTCCTGTCAGCTCCAGCCTTTGCTCGGCTGGCAGCGGCGCGTGTGGAAGTGCAGAGGCTTGCAAAGACGTTTTGCATCCTACAAATACTTCCATATTTGATTTTTGGCGAGTGTTTGTGGGTTCAAAAGCATCTTCCCTTTAGGAAAAAGCTCTGTCCAAAAAAAACCCGAGTGCGGAGGGGACATGGATGCTGGTGCACACACCTCTTCTGCTGCTTCTACCCTGTGCTCATACTGGGAAAATGGGGGTAAAACCAATTTAGCGCAGCTGAGTTTTGGTACAGGCTAATGGGAAATTAAAGCCAAATTGGAATTGGCCAGAGATAGCAAACTGCAGGAGGAGCTGATAGTGCCTCTCCTTCAAATGAGAGTCGTTGTCAGCTTTAGCTAAACTGCAGCCAATGTGGTGTCCCTGACAATAAAATTACCTCCAGGCTGCCTTCGGTTCCCCCTGGTCCCGCTGGCTGAATGGCAGAGGGTGGGGGGGTCTTCCCCCTGTGCCCTGCGTGGCCGTGGCTGGGTTGTTGGGGAAGCCGTCAGCCTTCTGTGCTTGCATCCGAGCTACTCTCGTATCCTGGGAACAGTTATTCCAGCACAGTTATAGTTAGACAGCGGCTATTAAAAAATGGTATCTCCTTTGCACTCAGCCACTGGGTCTGCGCAGCTGCCGGTATGGGTGACTTGTGTTGATGTATTTATTTTTAATTTCAGTTTTTCCTTTCAGTGGTAAGAGCCTATAGTGGATTTTCTTTTGACTTGATGATCTTGGAGGTCTTTTCCAGCCTCAATAATTCTGTGATTCTGCTCCTCCTTCTGGGCATTAACAGGAATGAGCAGAGGGAAAAAAAAAAAAGGTTAATAAATTGAGTTCGTTAGATCTCAGCATACAGAGAAAGAGATTCCTACTGTGCACTCTGGACTCCTAGGTATAAGAGCCATAAATGCTGCTCAGCTGTAGCTGTTGAGATGCACACAAGCGCTTTATGTTTGCACCTGAGCGTTTTTTTGTATCCTTTTTACCCCTCTGGGACAGCCCTTTCCCTGGAGGGGCGGAGAGCCGAGCCGGAGGGGCTGTCAGGATATCGAGTCGTGTCTATTTACTTTCGGGGCATGATATTCCTTCGTTTTGCTTCTTGACATCCTGTCCTCATGGCGTTTTTTTTCCCCGTGGTCTTCCCTTCCAGCCCGAGCGGTTGCAGGGCACCCACTACTCGGTCCAGTCGGACATCTGGAGCATGGGTCTGTCGTTAGTGGAGCTGTCTATCGGAAGGTACCCAATCCCCCCACCAGACTCCAAGGAACTGGAAGCAATATTTGGCCGTCCTGTGGTGGACGGGGCAGAGGGAGAGTCTCACAGCATCTCGCCGCGGGCCAGGCCCCCAGGACGCCCCGTCAGTGGTAGGGGCTGTCGTATGCATTGGAAAAAAAAAAACCACGGAGCCGTGGGGGAGAAGGGGGTCGGGTTCTATGTGGTGTTTTGGATGAGGTTGTGGCGGGGAGGTGAGCGTTTCTAGGGAGGCTGCGTCGATGCTCCGGCAGGATCCGCTCGACCGCGAAGGTTTGCAGTTCCTCACGAGCGCAGGCAGGAGCCTGGTCTTGCATGGGGAGGTGGAGGTTGCTCTCAGGATGCTGTGAAGGAGCAGATTCGGAGTGCCACCCGGGGTCTCTTAAGGTTTGGAAGAGTTGAGCCCGCTGTGGGCTCCTTTAGACCCTGCTGTGTCTCGCAAGAAGGCTCACGCCACGCAGCAAAGCACCCCGTACTGGGGATCATGCAACCTGTCAGCATGTGGACTCCTTGGAGGAGATGCTTTGAGAGACACTGTCACAGCCCCTGTTGCTCCTCAGGCTTTGCCCGTGCTGCCACCAGGTTCTTTTCAAGCTAGAGGCAGCTTTTTGGGAAGAGCTTTGCTGGGAGTTCTCGTGAAAGTACCGAATGCGGGGGTTTTGCTTGAGCCGTTTGCTTGGAAGCAGAAGGCTCTAGAAGCGCTGCCAGCCTGCCACAGCAGATGGTCTGGTCCTCTCCAAATGCTCCAAGCTAGGAAATAAATCTGGACTATAGGCACGGGGAAAGAAACCCGAGATTTCGGAATGTTTTCCCTCGGTTATTTTTTTATTTCTTTTAAACGGCGAGTCTGTTCCCAAGTGGGTTGCCTCTGCCTCTCCCAGCAAAGATCCCGCAACACGCGTGCGTTTCACACGGAATGAAGCCCTTCGCTGTCCCCGAACAGTTTCTCACCGCTGTTTTTGTCATCTTAACCATGCAGGCCACGGGATGGACAACCGGCCTGCGATGGCCATCTTTGAACTGCTGGATTATATAGTTAATGAGGTGGGTGTTTCTCTACCAGCCATTTCAGACACTCCCTCCGCCCAGGTTCTGAGGGCACACACGTTTTTCTCAGATGAAGCCCTTTGAGGGTGACCAGTGCTAAAACCCCAGGTTGAAGCGTCCTGCCAGACTTTTAAGGTGGGATCCATCCCACCGTCAAGTGGAAAGAGCAGCTTCCCCTTCCACGGTGGTAGGAGTGACCACCCCCCACCACCCCCAGTTGTCTTTTCTGGAACAACTTTGTCTGTCGTAGGCGTTTGCCAGAGCTGGGATTTGCGAGGTTGGATCCAGAATTGCGAGGCTGCAGTTCTGGTTTCCCAGCTTTGGCAGGGATTCAGCGTGGGGTCCCCCCCAGCTGCGCGTCGTGCTGGGGCAGCAGTTTGCTGCCAGCCCAGCCGCGTGCTGCCAGGGTAAGGAAGGGCAGGGAGCAGTTCCCTGGCTGTAAAGGGCAGCTTGGAGGCAGGAGATAGCTTTAGAGCACAGTTTTTCTGCAGCTCATTAAAGACTCTAAGTGACACTTGAATTTTTTGACCCATTAACAAATGGTGATGCAGAAAACCCTTCTCTTTTTCTCTGCAGCCACCTCCCAAGCTGCCGAATGGAGTTTTCACACAAGATTTCCAGGAGTTTGTAAATAAATGGTAAGGATTTCTGGGGATGGCTGAAGGTGGGAGTCTGTATGTGCTCCCTGACAGCTCTGCGGGCCACTGCTCCACCCAAAATCCTCAGCAGTGCTCCCCGTAGGTGCTCTCTCCCTGGCTACAGCAGGATCCTGCCTTGCGCTGAGAACTCCTGCCTTGGGAGTGGTTTATCTGTGGTGATGCTTCGCAGTGTCCCAGCACCATCTAAATATGAGCCTGGCAGGGGTGGATGAGGAAGAACAATGCTGGAGCTCGAAGTCGCCCTCCAGCCTCGCAGACATTCGCCATCGACATCCAGACCTTCTCATGCTGAAGGTGCTGCCATGAAGTCACAGAAATGGGATATCATAAAAACCACTCATCCCCGCCAAGTGTTACATCCTTTTCTCCACTTGCACGATGCAGTTCACGCACACAGTGTAGAAGGAGACAGATCCTGAAGCTCTCCCGTGGAGCTGGGCTGTTGAGGATGGTGCTTTCTGAGCTGTTCCATGCTGCCAGGCTCCTGGGGAAAGCAGCCAGGAGCCTGAGTGGCTTTTGGTGAAGCTGGAGACCTCTCCAGCCAGAGAACTGGTTTCCCACAAGAAATGTCTCAGCGTTGGTTTTGCACTCTTGTTCTTCTCATTTCAGCTTAATTAAAAACCCAGCAGAACGGGCAGATCTGAAGATGCTGATGGTAAGTAGGGACAGCAATTTTCTTGCTTCAGTGGGGGTGGCACCAGATCTGCAAACTGCTGCTCCGTCCCTCTGTGCCTCTTACTCAAAAGGCTGGAAACTCCCAGGCCAAGTTTAAGATGAGCCAAATAAAACCTGGGAGAGGGAGTGACTCACTCACCTTTGATTCAAAGGCAGTGATGGTATCTAGCCTGTGCAGAGCCCAGGATGGGAACCTCCCGTGTCTGCAGAGGTGCCTGGGACAAACCTCCGTCTCCCGAGCCGGGCAGATGGAAATGTACGGGCTGAACATGAGCCAGGAATGCGTGCTCACAGCCCAGAAAGCCAGTCTCATCCCGGGCTGCACCCAAAGCAGCATGGCCAGGAGGTCGGGGGGGAGGGAGTTCTGCCCCTCTGCTCTGGTGAAAAGCCCCCCTGTCCCAGTTCTGTGTCCAGCTCTGGGGTCCCCAGCTTAAAGAGGGATGTGGACCCGCTCAAGCTGCAAAGGTGGTGAGGGAGCTGGAGGGCAGGCAGAGGGAGTTGGGGTTGTTCAGCCTGGAAAAGAAAAGGCTCCAGGGAGACCTTATAGCGGCCTCCCGGTGGTTAAAAGGGGCTGCAGGAAAGCTGCGGAGGGGCTTTTGATCAAGGAATGTAGTGATAGAGTGAGGGGTAATGGTTTCAAACTGAAAGAGGGGAGATTTAAATTAGATACAAGAAAGAAATTCTTTTCTGTGAGGGTGGTGAGACCCTGGCACAGGTTGCCCGGAGAAGCTGTGGATGCCTCATCCCTGGCAGTGCCCAAGGCCAGGCTGGATGGGGCTCTGAGCAGCCTGGTCTGACGGGAGGTGTCCCTGCCCATGGCAGGGGGGCGAGCAGATGAGCTTTCAGGTCCCTTCCAATCCAAACCTTTCTGCGACTCCAGTTTAACCGTGTTGACCTCGGCTTTTCTCCTCAGCCTCACGCTGAGCCCCTGAGCTACAGCTTGGTGCTTCCATGTCATCCTCGCACAGGATGTATCCCGTGTCCTTGTGGCCCCACGCCCTTGTGCGAAGGTTGTCCTGTCTTGCCTGTGCTCCTCCGTTCCCCTCTGTCCCCGGGGAGCAGGGTTTGCCATGCGGGAGCTGCGGCACCTTGCTCTCCTTCAAATTTGCCTTGCTCCCATGCCCGTGTGTCGGCGCTGTGGCCAGTGCAGACTAAAATCCTAGCTACAGCGTCACAGGGAACAGATACTTCCTCAAGTGTGCTTTCGCTGCCTGAGCTGTAGCAGTGGGATCTTACGACCTCGCCGGGCTCTAGCCCGCGGTCCGGGGTTGGGTTTTGGGCGTCGGGAAGCGCCCGGCTGTGCTCCTAACCCTGTTCCCCTTCTCTTCCAGAGTCACACCTTCATCAAACGCTCGGAAGTGGAGGAGGTGGATTTCGCCGGCTGGCTCTGCAGAACGCTGCGGTTGAACCAGCCCAGCACGCCCACCCGCGCTGCCATCTGAGGGCCGAGCCACCGCCTGGTGTCAGTACCTCTGCCTCTGTCACCATTTCCTCTCCTGCCCTACATGACAGAACTGCCTCCCTTCCTTCTCCCCGGCCCCTCCTCGCCTCACGTCCCAGCGGCAAAGCACCGGTCCCCTCAGAAGCGTCTTTTTATCGGCCTGACCCCCCCCAGCCAGAATGGGGTTGGGTTCTTTTCGATGTGGGGGTATTCCGGGCCTCTGCTCCAGCTCTGGAGCTCCTGACACTTGGGAAATGTGGTGCTGCTTATGTTAATTTTTTTTTTTTTTTTTGGAAACATGTTCACTTGGGTTTAAAAAAAAAAAAAAGAAAATAATCGTGTGTGTGGTGTGCACACCTGCGTGTGTGTGAGACACGGTGGCAGGGCATGGTGACAAGGGGCTGTGCAGCAAATGCTTCACGCTCCTCCCTGGTTTTCACTTGACCTCCAGGGAGGAGGAATCAGTGGGGCCAGAAATGGAGAAACCCTGCGTAGGGTGGCCCGAAACAGCATCAGCGGCGACGAGGTGGGCACCGTGCCACTGCGGGCAGGAGGTCTGTGGGGTGACGCGTGGCTGAGCTGGAGAGGAGCAGAGCAGGGAGCTCCCTCCCGGCCCGGCTGTGGGTTGAGATTCATATTTGCTCCGTTTTCTTTTTAAACGGTTGTTTTAAAGCCTGTTCTTGTCCCGCGCTGGGTGTTCGGTGGAGGGTCTCGTTGCGTTGGATGCAGGCAGGTGGGAACGGGCTGGGAGCTGCAGTGGGGGTACTTGAGCGGCTCCCCTGGGACCGCGGCTCCCGTCAAGCCGTGGCTCACACCTCTGGGTGCTGCGACGAGGGGTGAGCGTGGGGGTTTCCTTCCCTGGTTCCTTCCCACGCAGAGGGGCGGGAGGCAGAGCCCGATTGCCCACCAGGGCCAAGGGCAGAGCCGGGCTCGCCTGGGAAAAGGGGTCCCTCCTCTCCTGACCCCACCAGCTCCTGGGGCCAGGGGGAGGTGAAACCCTCCAGGCTCTGGGATCTTCCCCTCCTGCTGCCTCTCGCCCATCCTGCGAGTGGCTTTGGCCCCAGGGCTCCCCCTCAGAGCCCCCCGAGGCCCCCCCACCCCCCCCCCAGCCGGGAGGTGCGGGGTGCTTAGGCCGGGTGTTGCAGGGACGAACCCAACCAGTGAGCCCCGTGTTGTCCCAGAGCCGCAGGGTTTTCCAAATGCTGCCGTGGCTGCTGGGCCCCCCCTGCCTGGGCAGGACCTTGCAGCACCCCCCACGCCGAGACCACGACGGCTGAGCCTGGGGGGGGCGGCCGGCTCCGTCCCCGGGGCTGCGCTGCGGTGATGGCAGCTGCCCGCTGGTGCCTCGCTTCTCCGCCGCGGGGCTGTTTTCAGGTGACTTGCTCCCCCCTTGCCGCTGGACTCTGCAATCCCCAGACCCCCAGGAGGAAATGATTTTTACGGTGGCTTTGTTTGGTTTTGCTTTTTTTTTTTCCTTCTCTGTTTTTCTTCTTTTGGGGCTGTTTTTCTTGCCCCGTTGGGCTGGCAGCTGACGTCCCCGCTGCCTGTGCTCGGGTCCCAGCGTGACAGCCCCCCAAAAGCAAACGCTGTGACCTGGTAACCCCCAAACCCCTCGTTCCCTTTTCTTTCCCCTTCCCCAGCAAAGGACACAGGTGCTGCCCTGTGCCGAGGGCAGCTGCGTCTTCCCTGCTTTTGGAGGGAGACCCCAATTTTAGGGAGAGAGACCCCAATTTTGGGGGGAGTCTGTGCTTGCTGGCTCATCTCATGCCACAGGATGCTCGTCGTTGTGGGGTTTGCCTTTTAATTTAAGTGGGAGGTGGGGAAGGGGATGGTTCATAAAGCTTTCAGATATTTGGAGTTGGTTTTGGTGCCGGGTTTTGGAGGAGGACGAGGAAACGTGTCGAGCGTTTTGTTGGTGGAATTTTTTTTTTTTTTTTAAATTCAATATTTTCATCATGGAAAAAAAAAATAAATAAATAGCACTTTACATTTGCAGGCCTTTTCTCTTCTTGCTTGTGCCCCAAGTGACTCTAACCCCTGCAAAACTGAGTCTTCCCTGGACGGGAGCGATGTCGGCGGCAGCGCCCGGGGACGCGGCTCTCGCTGGGATGTGCCGGTGATTTGTGCCGGTGGTTCTCCCCACGTTGCCCATCGGCTGCCTCCAGTGGAAAAAGGTGATAATGGAATTATCTTGGCAAGAGGCAGCCCCGGCCAGAATGGATGCGGGATCTGGGGATGGTGCGATGCCTTAAATCCTACCCCAGGGGATTGGCTCTGAAATATTTTGAGTGAAAAATTGATGTCTTCTCTGAAATGTTTGAGGTCAAACACTTGTTGCTTTTAAATATTTGGGGTGAAAAGAAGCAGGGAGAGGTGAAGCCGGGCTCTGCCAGCCAGGGCCAGGCTTGGTGAGATCAAAATCAGGCACAGAATTGAAAAATAACTTTATTTTACCGAGTTTTTGCTCCAGGGCTCTGGGGAGGTGATGCTGGGCGCCTACCTTGGTGGTGGTTGTTGTTGGGGGGGGGGGGGGTGTTTGTCACGGTTTTGCCTCTCCCGGTGCTTTGGGGTCTCCTTGGGGGTCTGGGTTGTCCTGCAGAGACCAGGATAAACTCACTGCACCCATGGGAGCTGGGGCACGTTTGGGTGATGTTGGCTGGGAATCCCAGTGGGGGCCCCGTGGGGCCCTTACGGCACCGCGGGGGTTTTTTGGGTGGGGGGGGCGGGGAGGAAGAGTGGGGTGGGAGGAAGGGGGCACCCCCAGCCCCGCTGCGTTTGTGGGACGAGGTGGGGGTGTTTGGGGTCCTTCCCCACCCTCCAGCCGTACACGGGTGCTCTCCCTACCTGTTGTCACGGGCGGTTTTGGGGTGGGGAGGGCTTTTGGGGGGGGCTGGAGCGTCATCTTTGGGTGGGGGGGGCTCTGGGCGTGCCCCCCTGTCGCAGTGGGGGAAAGCGAAAGCAGGCGGCGAGCGTGCGGCTGCCGGCGCGTGGCAGGGCCTGGCCCAGGGGTGCAGCTTGGGGGGGGGGGGCTCTCCCTGCACCCCTCTGCCTTCTCACCCCTCCCCATGTGGTGTTTGGGCTCAGGTTCCCCTCAGTCCCCGCCTTGCAGCTGGGTTTCCCCCATCCTGCCTCAGTTTCCCCACCTGTAGAATGGGGTTAATGACCTCAAACCTCTCTGGGGGCCCCCCCGAGGTTCCAGTGGCTGGGGAAGGGGGGGAGGTGGGGTCACAGGGTGAAGCCCTTGGTGCCCTTGTGATGAGCTGAGTGGGGGTGTTTAAGGAAAAAAGGGGAGAAATGGGGAAATCCCAGGGGAGAGGGGTGGGAGCAGAGGCCCCTGGGAGCTGGGGGAGGTGGGGGGGGAGTCTCTCGATCAAAGCCTTTTCTATCTTTCCCTTCCTTTTTATTTTTTTTTTTTAATTATTACCAAATCTAAATCTTCTCTAAACCCCTTGCTGGAGCTGGGTGCCTCACGGCAGCCACCGTTCCCTGTGGATGAAGCCGAAAACCTGCGAGCAACCGGCCTTAAGGAGCTGTTCACTCTGGAGCGGAATGGTGGGTAGCTCTAAGAGACCTGGCGCTTTGCTCACGGGTGGGGGCCACCCTGGTCATGTCTGTGTGTGTGTGTGTGTCCCCGGCCGGGGGGGGCAGGCCTGGAGGTGGTGGCTCGGGGGTGGGTTTGTCCTGTCCCTGCTGGTCTGGCTCCCAGCTCCGGGTTGACCTTGGGCAGAGCTCTTGTGTCCCCTTCCTGGCGGGAGGGGGGGGTCAGGGGGCAGTTGGGGGGGGTCTTGAGGGACACAGGGGGTGACATGCGGGGGGGCTGGGGTGGCGGGGGCTGCAGAGAGAGGTGCAGTGGGGGCAGGGAGGTGACGTGGGTGGGTTCAGGAGCGTGAGGAGGTGCCCTAGGGGGTGACACGAGGAGGGGTGACCGGTGGGGGAGGGGGCGAGGGCAGCGGGGAGGGACGTTATGGGGTGACTCAGGGTGGGGGGGGACACGGGAGGGTGCGGGGAGATACCTCCTGGGGTAACACAGGCTGGTTAAGGGGGGGTGCTATGGGGTGGGGGGTGCGGGGGGGGGGGGTCGCCCTGTGGGGTGACACGGGTGGGTCGGGGGTCGTGACGCGGTGCCCTGGGGCGTGACACGCAGGGTGGGGTGACGAGGGGGGAGCGAGGGGCGGTGCCTTATGGGGTGACAAGGCGGGGGGGAAGGCTGGGGCGCGGGGAGCTGACACGGGTGGGTCTGGGGGCGCGGGGAGCTGCCCCACGGGCTGGGGCGGGGGGCGGCTCGGGGGAGGTGGGGGGTGACACGGCTGGGGGGTGACACGGCTCGGGGGAGGGCGCGGGCACGGGCACACGCGAACCCCCGGAGGCGCCCTGCGAGGTGACAGCCGGGCCGGCGACACGGGGGGCGAGGGGGCCGAAGGAGGGGGGGGGGGGGGGTGGGCCTCGCCACCCGCCCCCCGTTCCCCTCCGCTCTCGTGCGGAGCCGTTGGCTGCGGGGGGCGCCCCCCCCCGGCCGGGAGGCTGCGCCCCGGGGCGGCGGGCGCGGGGGGGGGGGGGCGGGGGGCGGTGCGCGGCCCCTTTAAGAGCGGGGCGGCCCCGGCCGGAGCAGGAAGGCGCCGCATACGGGCCTCGGCGAGCAGCTCCCGCGGGGCGGCCAGAGCCTGCTCCGCCCGCCCGCACGGCTCGGCCCGGCCCGGCCCGGCTCGGCACGGCGCGGCCCACTCCGCTCGCTCGGCCCGCTCGGCCCCCGCCCGGTACGGGGAGGAAGGGGGGGGGGGGGGAGTGGGAACGGGACACACGGGAACGGGGCGGGGGTCGGGGAGAGCGGAGGGGGGGGGGGGTGGGAATGGAGGCCCAACACCCCCTTCCCCCGGGGGGAGCACGGAGGGGGGTGGGAGGGAAGGGGGTGGCGGGGGGGCTGCGGGACGGGGGGGGGTCTGGGGCAGCCGCCCCCCCCCCACCCCCCCACCCCGTCCTCGCCCCCCCACCCCCCCCGCCTGCATACGTTGTACTTGGCCGGGCCGTGCTGGGGGGGGTCGCGAAGGGGGGGGGGGGGGGGGGGGGGGGGGGGAGGTAGGTGGAGGGGGGGGGGGGGGAAGGGCCCTGCGGGGTGGTGGGGGGGCGGCGCGGGGGCTCCTGGGAGTTGTAGTGCGGCCGCCCCTCGGGCCGCAGGTGGCGGCGGGGCGCGCGGACTACGCTTCCCGGCTCGCCCCGCGGCCCCCCGCCGGGGCTTCGCCCTGCCCTCGGCGCGCGCGCGCGGGGAGGCGTGTTGACGGGCAGCGGGCGTGGCCAATCCGGGCAGCGCCCTCCAGCCTCCCCTCGCCCCGCCCCGGGCCCCAATGGCGGGCGGCGCGGCGGGGGGTGCGGGGTGGCCGAGGACAGGCGCGGAGGGGACCGCGCTGCCTCCCCCCGCCCCGCGGGCCCGGCTACCCTGCTCCCGCCTCCCCCCCCCCCCCCCCTCGCTCCGGCCCCTTCCTGTGCTCTCCGAGACGAGCCGAGCGGTGGCCGCGGGGGCCGGGACCTCGCCTCAACGCCCCCCTTCCCCCCCCCCCCAACTCCGTCCCCCCCCCCCCCGGCCTCCATTGGCGCGGCCCGCCCGGGGGAAGGGGTGGGGTCGTGGCGCCCGGCCAAGGCTCCCTGTGGGCCCCGCCGCCAGCGGGGGGGGGGGCGCGGGGGGCGGCCCGGCCCGACCCGACCCGGGGAGGGGAGGGGAGGGGAGCGGGGCGGGGGGGCCGGCCGCTGGGTGGGGTCCCCCGGGGCGTGAGTCCTGCCAGCCCCGGCCGCCACTGGGGCCGACCCGTGCGGGGGCGCCGGGCCGGGCCGCTCCCTCCCTGCCCGCCCCGCCGGGGCTCCCTCAGCACCCCAAGGTCGCGGAGCCGGCCCCGGGGGGAGGCCTGACGCCCGTCCCTCGCTTCCTTCTCGGGGTGGCTTGTGCTGTGGGTTTGAGGTCGGTTGTTTTCCCTTTTTTTTTTTTTTTTTTTTAATTTTTTTTTTTTTTGGGGCCTTATCTCCCCCCGGCCGGCTCCGCACCCACCCCCGTGCGCGGAGGGGGCGGTCGGGCAGCCGGCGGCGGTTCGCGGCGATAATCCCCCCCCTCCTCCTCCTCCTCCTCCTCGGCGGGGCTTGGGGCCCTGGAGGCCGTGGCTGGGCCCTGCGCAGAGGCTGCCTTGGCGGAACCGGCTGGGATAAGCCTCCCTGCTCACCCCCCCCCCGGCGCGGGGAAGGCCGGGGGTGCTGCCCAGGGTGCCATGGGGGGCAGCATCCCTTGCTCAGGGCCGAGGCCTCCCCGCCACGCTCCCTTGTCTTCGCCGTTTCACCCCGTATCGAGGCTCCAGAGCTGGAGGCTGGAGCGCCAGGTACCCCCGGAGCTGCTGTGCTGAGCTCAGGCCGAGGGAGAGCGGGAGGTTGCTGCCGGTGAGGCCGATGGCAGGAGACGAAGCCGCGGGCGGGTGAGCGCGGGCTGGAAGCCGGTTGCCGCCTGGAGAAAGGGGCTTCGTCGTCGCTTGGGTTGTTTCGGTGGCGCGGGAAAAGCCTTCGGACCCGAGCGTGGGGCGAGGCGCCCGGCACCTGGGCTTCCCCTTGCCAGAACTTTAAAATCCCAGCGTTGCGATGTCGAAAGCGACGGCTCCTGTCGCGCCGCCGATGTGACTGCTCGTCCCGTGTCCGGCTGTCCCGTGTTCTGGGCTCCCAGAGACCCTCTTACGTGCAGGCCAGCAGGAGGCCGGGCGGCAAAAGTTCCTCTTGGCTCAAAGACTCTTTGGTACGAATTTGCTGCTGGTCCGAGTTCAAGATGAGCCAAGTTTCCCCGTGCTGTTAATTGTCTTGGCTATCGAAACCATAACTTATATAATAAGTACTTTATAGGCACGGGTAGAGAAGGTCTCTGCCTGGAAGAATTTACAACCTAATGAGGGTTCAAGTTGTGTGTGGCATAGCAGCGGAGCTAAAAGGTCATCCTGTCATTTGAAAAAGCATTGGGTTGGGGTGGGGTTTTTTTTTTACTTTTATTTTAAGGAAATGTTTTATTTCTGAATGTTTCTCCTGGTCCTGGTTGGAAGTTGCAGTCTGTGGGCATTTCTGGCTGATGAGGAAGAGGCAGGATGGTTTGCTGGAGATGATGTATTTAAACAACTTTAAGGGGAAAAAAAAAAACGAAGGAGACCGAGAGAAACTGAGCAGTTTATTAGAGAGGAGCCGTTCTTGTTTCATATTCATTCTGGCCCCTGTTTAGGCTTGTTCTGGTGAAAGAGGGAGTGAAGAGGCGCAACCCAAACACGGGCGAGATGGTGGGATTTTTCCACCAAGCCTTAATTGCGTTAGTAACTCGGGGGAGGGTTTTGCAAGGCCTGAGCTCGTAATAAATTTGGTGGTGGATGGAAGTAGTGCTTCGTTTTCTGCTGATCTGCGACTCTTCTGCCTTTAGTGTTACTACTCATTTATTTTTCCCTCATCCGTGCATCTCGTTGCGTTGCGGTGTCGGGTCTGACAATGATCTTTAGCCACGTGGGCTTAGCGAGGAGCTCCGCTTCACGGAGGAGCTGGGTGCAATTCATTCGGCAGCGGCTGGACGTGGTGGGTTTGCTTCGTGCTCCGTGACTTTTAAGGCAGAATTGGTAATTACGGGTGTTTTTCCCGGCGTGAGAATCTGGACGCCGGCACGGGACGCCAATCAGGGGAGAAGTTTGTGCCTGTAGCGAGGCGCTGCGACGGTTTCGTTGCGCCGGTCCCGTCTTCTTACTCGAGACCTCGCTCGGCTGATGAAGTGCTGCCCCAGCGCTGGGTTTGAAACCGCGGAATCGAGTCCCCGCAGGTGTCCAACCTAAAAACTGGGGGGGGGCCCTGTGAAATTCCTGGTCTGCATTTGAGACGGAGCCTTAAATGCTTGAGAGCTGTGGTTTAGTCTTGATTAAAACTTGACACTTGAGGGTTTTTCTCCCAGTCTCGGGGTGCTGCGTTTATTGAAAGAGAAGGCTTCTGTGGCAAACAATTAGAATCCTGCTCGTTATCTTGCACAGCCAGAGCGATAAACAGTTGCTCTCTTAACTCGGCTCTCAACCAGCCTTAACCTCAAGTTTGACGAGACTGGTTGCAATCTGTAATTAAAAGCCTTTTGACGGGCAAAACTCAGGGAAAGGGAGAAGGCCAAGTCAGTCTGTAGGACGAAGAGGGGTGTTCGTACCCGATCCCGTGAGCCTTTGCTCCAGAGCGGCTCACGTTCGCGTTTGGTGCCGATACCGGGACCAGGAGCACGGGGAGATCGTCGGAGCGGGAGTAAATGAGGTCAGACAAGCATCGGGATCCTCTGCGAGCATCCAGGGCCAATTGTTTCTCGCCCGGCTGCCGGCCGGATCGTCTTCCCTCCTGCGTAGTTTCAGTTTCCCTGCCTCTCCCCGGTGTCACTGCCGGCTCCTGTAGCCGAGTCCGGACGTGACTTTCGCGGTGCGAACGGAGCAAAAGTCGTGCCGTGCCTCGGATCGCGGCGAGACCCCTTCCCCCCGCTGGAGACCCGGCTGTCGGAGGGACTCGTAAATCTTCCTGCGAGATCTCGGGCTGCAGGTGGAAGGGAACTACGGGGGCCGGGAGTCCTCTCTTAACGCGACGAGGTGCGAGAAACTGGAAACTGCTGCGAGCTGCCCCGTGGCTGCAGGTGGGAGCCAAGGCCACGCTGGTGACATGAGCTGCAGATCCCCTGGCAATCGGCGGCTTTCCGACACCGTCGCTTCGCTGACCCCTTAAAAAAAATACAAAAGGGGCAAAAAAAAGAAGAAAACCTATAGCTGGACTGTCAGGAGTGTGATCTCCCTGGCTGCAGCCTCGCCGTGCCAGATACTTGCTGCTGATCTCTTCGACGCTGTGCGTGGATCCGGGCTGCAGGGACGCGGGCGGAAACCCACGGGCGCTGGCCGGGCGGTTTCTCTGCCTGTGGAGGGGTTGACCCCTTCAGGACCGTGTTCCACCCCTGCGGTTCTGCAGTGCCTCTCTGAAATTGCGGGAAGGATCCTCTCCCCGCTCTTGGAAGAACGGCTGCCCTGCTTTTTTTTTTTTCTCCTCGGCGGAGGATGCTCCCAAGCTTCCCAGCGCTGCGTTTTAACTCCCTCTTGCCTGCTGTTGAACTGCACTTGTGCTCCCTATTTCCTTCCTGGTTCGTGCACCTACTGATCTCCCATTGGCAAACTGGAAACCAGTGAGTAGGTTTCTCTTTTTTTTTTTTTTTTTGTTTTGTTTGCTCGAGTGCCTCGCGCACACAGAGCTGAGCAAGCGTCGCAGGTAGGCTTGTAGCTACAGGTTGCGGCTCTCTGGTTGCTCGGAGCCTCTTGCCCTGACAGGCAGAGCACACGCGGTACCGGTTCAGCGTTCCCTCCCTTCCTCCCCGTGCTGCCCGGTCGTGCGCTCGGGAGAGAAGGGGAAGAGCCTCGTGGCAGGACGGCGTTGCCGGGGATGAAGCGCGTGGCATTGCGCGCTCTCGGGATTCGCTTTTGCACGTCGCGGGGAGTCGAGAGCGGCGAGACGAGCTCTCTGTTTATCCACAAATTAGGAGTTACGTAAGGGACCGCCCTGCCCAGTACGCTCTGCTTTGTCAGTAAACTTCAATCTTATTTTATTCTTTTTCGGTCCCCCCTGCGCCTTCCCGGAGTGGAAATGCCGACGTCGAGGTGCCATTTGAGGCAATTAGGTTAATGCTAGAGCTCGGACACGGAACGCTGGAGGCAGGGGGAGCGAGGCAGGGGACGGCAGCCTGGTCGGAGCGGGGAGGACGCGGAGGCAGCGAAGGGGAGCCCCTGCCGTGGCTGCGGGGTGGGAGGAGGACAGCTTGGTTTGGGGGCTCGGGGGGAGCTGGGCATGCAGGATGCTCAGGAAATGGACAGGGAGTGGGAGGATTCGGGGTTTGGGCAGCTCTGCCGGCTTTCTCGGTTTAGGAGAGGGCCTGAAGCTGCGGCAGGGGAGGGGCAGTGGGGTGTGAAGGGGGCAGATGCCATCGGCCTTTTTCAGGGAAACCGCCGGCGGTGGCTTTGGCGAGGTTTAGGCCGGACTAGGGAGCGCAGGATTTGGCCTCTTGCTGCTCTGTGCTCATGCCTGCTCTCTGAAGGGGAGGAAGGTTTAAAAATCTGACCCGGAGAAGCTTTCTCTTTCCACCCAACCTCAAGTGGGACACACCGGTGGCCCCGCAGCCCCCCAGGCCCTCGCGTGCTGCCGCTGCTGACGGTGGCTTCGGCTCTTCGCGACGAGTCTCCAGTCGCGCCCTTTGGTGAAGGGGCCGAACGCTGGCTTTGGAACGCTGGCTTTGAAACGCTGGCAGCCGAGTTCTGTGGGCATCTCGGTGCCTCGAAGCCTACGGGGCTTTTGTGTTGAAAAGAAACTTCCCCTTCCGTACCCACCGCGCTCCTGGGCGAGGGCTGGTCCTTCAGCCGGCATTGAAACGCAGTTTTTCACGTTTGAGTTTTGTGGTTGATTTTTTTTTGTTTGTTTGGTTGTTTCTTTTCTCTCTGCGTGTAACTTTTGAGGCTTTCCAAAGTATTTAGGAGAACTGGGGGCCAAACAGCACCGGCTTTGGCGTTCGGCAGGGATCTCCCGAAACCCCCGCCGTGGTTTCGCAGGGAGCTGCTCCGTCGCTCTGCGCCGCCGGCCGAGCTACGTGGGAGAAAACCCGTCGGAGGGCTGCGGCGACGGGCGTGTGGGCACACTTGGGCTTGGCTTTTGAAGAGTTTGTTTCGGCAGCAAAACAAGCAGCTTCCATTAACGCGAGGGCGGCCCAGCCTTCCCAGCGCCCCGGACCGCTCTGGGGGGCGCAGGGCAGGCCGAGGGCCGCGGGCGTGGGCTGCAGAGGAGAGAAGCGACTTGCGCGCAGCCGGGCTGCGGCGACGGTGGGTTTGCGGCAGGGTCGGCGGGTGGCTGGGGGGCTCTCGGCCTCCTCGGTGAATGGAGGCTCCTTTCTTCTTGGTGTTCCTGTTACTGGTGACAATCCCAGCGTGAAGACCTCACGCGATGGATCCGTGGGGAGCTCCTGGCGCAAAACTAAGCCCCCGCGCGCGCCGACGTCGGAGGGACACGCGCTGGCCTTACGTCTGTGACTGCGCGGGCTCGAACCGAGGCACATTCCTGCTGGATTAAATGCGGTCTCTGATGACAAAGGAGAAAATTGGCAAGGAGGTCTGGGTGGAGTAACCAGTTCAAGCTAACCTTGCGACACAAGAGAAGTTTCAGTGCGTCCTGGTTGCTGGTGTCAGCGGTGGAGAGGGCCGGACGGCTTTTGGAGGCGGGCGGCAGGTTGGGGAGGCTCCATGGTGTGACCATCTCTGGGATGTGCCGCGATGGGTCTGGCGGTGACCGGGCCACCGTTGCTTCGCTATGTGACAGCATCTCTTGGGATCCACGTTGACGTCTGCATTTTGCCACAGCGGAAAGCGAAGTTCCCCGTGCGCCGCTGTGGTGCTCCCTGGGAGGAGATCCCTCCCTTCCCGCTGTCGGGAGGCATCCACGGTGTCGCAGAGCGTCACGTTGGGTCATCCCTCGCCTGTTTTTTTCCCTTGTGGCAATCCACGACTGGCATCTTTAGAGGGAGAGACGCGCTGGGTCTCTTCTCCGGGCGGCGAGTGGCGTGAGGCTTACGTGAGAGCTGCAGACCTTGCTGTGGGAGAGGCAGCGCGCTTCCCCCTCCCCAGGCACGTGGGACACGGCGGGACCGGGCCCTGCACACGGCTTTCCCGTTGCTGGGTTTGGTTGAACTCTGGTCGTGGGTAGTGCCGCTCTCTTGCGGTGTGGTTGCACTTAGAGACCGGAGTTTGGCTTGAAACGTGGAGCCCGGGCGGAAGAGGCGAGGAAGGAGGCGGGACAGGATCGTGGAAGGCCCCGCGGCTGGTCAGCCCCTGGGTTTGGTGTTGGAGCTGGGAGTCGTGAGCCCTTTCCTTGGCGGCCCTTCTCCTTCCCCTGTCCGTGCAGCTGGAAAAAAGCCGCGTCTGACACATCCTCTCTTCTAGACCAACACGTGAAAAGCACTTAAATCCAAGCAGTTCTGGAAAACAAAGAGCAACAAGCCCTTTTCTTCCTGGGGTAGCGGCATCCCTCATGATTTCCTCTAGCGCGATGAGGAATCCCAGCCCTCCAACTCCTCGGTGACAGCACCACGGAGACCAGCTCCACCCAGGTAGTTGTTATCGTGGTCGCACCATCTCTTCAGCTGCTTGCTTTGCCACCCAGAGCTGCCAGAGGAGTTCGGGAACGTGGCTCCAGTTGCTCTTGCTTTGGTTCTGGCTTGGCGCGGGCGGTCACTGTTACACCACCGAGGTGTCTCGGTGAATTCTTCACTTCTTCCTGCTGCTGACACGGTGTGAAGGACCGGGGCGGGGCGACAGGTTTGAATCCTGAGAGAGGTGATAAATGGGTTGAGGAGTAAAATTGAAGTCGCTCTCTTGGGGATGCCTTCAGTCAGCCGCCACGTTAGCAGGAGATTGCTGAGTGACCCCCAAACGCGTCGGTCCAGGAGCTGCTGGGCCACACGTCACCGCAGAGCGAGCCTCGTCGGTCACCCCTTCGTCACCCCGTCTGACACCCGAGCTGAAACGCCGTCGGAACGCGGGCTTGGGCCTTTTTCATCCGAATTCTTCGATGCAGCTCTTCCAGCCCGATTTAGACGCTCTGCCAAATATATCAGACCTACGCAGGCTCCTCTGAACGAGCACAGGATGCAGCCGTTCCCGAGCGAGGAAATGGCTGGCTGGCGTCTGGGGGAGGGAGGGCTGTCCCTGCTCCACCGGCGCTGCGGATCTGCCCCCCCGACCAGCCCCCGAGAGGCCAGCACCGCGGCAGAGCCGGCTCTTGGCACCGCTCGGAGGTGCTGCTGTGGGAAGGGATGTGTTTTTTCTGATTTTTTTTTTTTTTTTTTAATACGAAGAAAAGTCGAGATTCATTATTCCTTGCGGTCATTCGAGTTCCCGTGATGCTCGTTGAGGGTGCGAGGGGCGTCGAGTTCCAGCGCTCCGTCCAAACTTCAATGGGAGCAATTACCAGATATTCTTCCTACCAGAGCTCCCTTGGCAGCGGCAGCAGGATGTGGGATTCTCCTTTCCTGTGCTGCTAAATCGTTGCGCGTCCTGCCCCGGCGATCGTCGTCGCTGCGGTGTTTTAGCTGTTCCTTTCCTCCTCGTAAAGTCCTTTCGGCTCTTCCGACGTGAGGGCCACGAGACGATCGATGCCGAAGGATCGGCGCGTGAGGTATCTGCGGGGTTTTGGGGTGGGTTTCCTTTTGCTTTGGGCAGCTGCTTCCAGTGAAATGGTCCTAGAACGAGGGTTGACTCCGTGCCGGAGCTTCCTACGCTGCTCAGGCGTATATTTCTAGACAGTAGGGAGAGGCAAACCTCCCTGGCAGGTCCGACCTGGCAGCGGCGAGGAAAGCTCCGGCTGTTTTGCTTACCTGGTAGTGGTGCGAGTTCGTCGGGTTGGACTGAAACGCAGGGCGGTCGCTGTAAGCGAGGAGCTCCGTTACAGCCTCGTCGGACGTCGTCGCGGCGCCCGGGCTGTTTTCCCACGTCGAAGCGGGACGCTCGGGGAGCGCCCGTCGTTTGGATGGATCGGAACAAAACAACCGACCCCGCTGCGAGGAGCGGGTGGAGCATCGGCTCGGTCGGGGCGTGTGGTCGGGAGCCCCGTCCCTGTTCGGGAACCGACTGAGGCGGTCGGGTTCGTTCCTTCGATGAGCCTTCGTGTCCCGAATCTGGCGACGAGAGCTGTGGGAGCCGAGAACGCGGCGCCGGGAGCCGGGGCAGAGGTGCTGGGGTAGAAGATGCTTCCCAGGGTCGGTGCCTTGAGCCGGGGTTTGTTGGCTGGCGGGGGTGCCCGAACAGAGCCGTATTGTCCGCTGAGAGGCCGCAGATATTTGCAGGATGCTGATTCTGCTCTGATCTCTTCACTTCAATAGCTGCATGATCTTGGTCATGCCCCGCGTGTGTCCTCTGGTGTTTTACCCCGGCTGCGATGGCAAGTCAAGATAGAAAGGAGCCTGAATTCACTCTTTTTTTTTATTATTTGCTGCTGGTGGCTCGATTTACCTGCGAAACGCAAAGAGCTTTCTTCCCGCTTGTGGAAAGTTTAGATTTATTTAAGAAAAAGGCAAAGTCCTCGGCGTACTTTTCGTTTGTTCACGGTTTGCTTCTGTTGACGTGCAAGGTCTTCGTCTGGAGAACACGCGTCTGTTTTGCAGGTCCCGCATAATTCGGATAGTTTGGCGCTAAAGTGCCGACAGCGCATTCCTGTTGGCGAGCACTTTGAATTTTAATGGCACCCGGCGAGGGCTTGAAAAGAGCGGCTTCTCCCGAGCAGGCGAAACGCCCTCCTTCGCTTCTTCCTGCCTCCCACCTTCCCACCTCGTTGGCTCTGCTGCTGCTACTGCGTGCGAGGTGTGTTTCCCCGGGCCTCCGCATAGTTTTTAGGGTGGATCCTGGGCAGAAGGAGACCTGCTCGGGCTTGTCCTTGGGCTGTTGCAGAGCTCGGTGTCAGCAGCGATGACGGCTCGCGCTCCGACTGGCCGAGGAGCTGCTCTTTTATCTCGAGGGATCCAGCGCCCGTGCGGCTGGGAGAAGGCGAAGGGGAGCCGAGATGATCGCTCCCGAAACGTAAAGCGAAGAGACGAGGGCGTGCGTTGCGTGACCCGTAATTGGGGTGAGCTCTTCATAGGGAAAAAATGTCCATTTCTCCAGTCGGGGGTGAGGACTGGGATAATATTTGGGACTTGGGCAGCAAACCCTGCCTTTTTTTTTTAATTATTTTTCGTGATTTTTTTTCTTATAAAGCAACATCATTTTAATAATTCTTTTCTAGCACAAAGCCTGCCCTACCAGCGTGCCTTTCCAGTCAGAAATTTGGGCACGGCAACTTAGGATCTCCATTCCTTGAGTCCTGTGAGCCGCGAGAGGCTGAATAACCACGCGCCAGCGCTCCGAAACGCCCTCATGCCCAGGAAACCGCACGCCCCGCGCGGTAGCAGCGCCCCGAAGCCCTTTCTCTTGGCGCTCGATGGAAAAGGCGACGATAATTTTTTCCCTTTCTGCCCCGAGCAGGTGCGTGGTGCCGCTCAGGCACCGCCGGAGAGGGCGACACCCTCGCCTTGGTCAGGCGATTTGGGATGTTTTTCCGGGTGAAGAGCGCGTTGAAAACATCGGCCATTACCGGCTGCGACCCGGCTCTTACCGCCCAATTCCTGCGCGTGTCCGAGCCCTCGCGAGCTGCTCGGGTGCCTCAGTTCGCCCGGTGAAATTTTGAAAGAGGGGAAAGGATAAAAACCAACCAACCAACCCATAACCCTACCGAGGTTACGTGGAGAACTAGTAATTAAAGGAGTGTTTTGTCAGCACCTCGGTTGCGATCCCATCTTCATGTGGTCGCCTCATTTGAATGCAAATGTCAAATTCCAGAACTCCTGTAGGAAAGCGATTTGGTGCCGGCCCCGCCGGACTCGGAGGGGAGGGAAGTGCAAGCTCCGGGGTTTCGGTTAACGCTCTGCTCTGCTCTGCTCCTTCACCCGGCAGGTCTGAAAGGAGCGAGTTGGTATCTTGAGCTTAAGAAAAAGAACCTTTTCGCGTTGAGGAGCGGCGTCAAACTGCAGCGACGGCCGAGAGCAGCGTCTCGGGAAGGGATTCCCTCACTCTCAGTGTTCAGCACAGAGAAACGATGGTTTTTCTTGCCTGGAGTTGTGGCGGGCTCGCGCGGGGAGCCGGGTTTAGCCGAAGCTGGGTTGTGTTGGTTTTTTGGAAACGCAGCTGCCGAGAGCAGAGTTTAGCCAAGTAGTTAGGGCTGCGCCAGGTTTGTAAATTGGGCTTGTGAACAGATTCAGGAGCTCCGGTGGTGTCGTCAAACTCTCTCTTTCCGACGGGCCCGGATTTTAAGTTTACGCGAGGGCGGTTTCTTGACCTTACAGCCCTTTCTGGGTTGAAATGTGGCGTCTTTGCAGCCCCGCAGACACTCGGTCGGGGCAGGCAGGGGGTGTAACGCCCTGTCGGGTGTCGGGGGAGAAAAGAGCTGCCTGGGAGATCTGGTTCAAGAGTTGCTACTCCCTCTTGGTGGCCCGTTCAGACCTGATTCTTGCCAAGGAGGGCACTAGCTGATGGTCCTGCCAGCGCCTTTTGTCACTCGTCACCTGGCCGCCGGGACCTTTCCGAGCGGATTTCACCCGACTCGTCGTGCCCTGCGCCTGCTCCCAGGGGGATTTTTTTTCTTTTGAACCTCTAAAGGTGGGAGGCTCCATCTCTCCAGTCCCTGAGCCACCCAGCCCTGCGTGGGCTTTCGTACTTGGGCCGTGAAAAGGGGATGAGGTGTGACACTTTATTTTTAGGGGCTGGGTGGCAGCGCTCGAGGAAGGAGCCCGGGGGTGTCAGGCCGTGGCCGTTGCTGGGGGGCTCGGGGTGGCCCCGTTAGCCCCTCGCCACCGTTCTCGGCCACCGCCGCGCGACACAAAGGGCGTGTTGTGCGAGGAGAATGAGTTGCGAAGTTGTACGACTTTCCATGCCAGCCCTCGGCGGTCTCATGACCCTGCAGCCGTTCCCACACTGTCCGGCCGATTGTCCCAGCCCCCCCTGGCCGGGTGCGGAGCTGGGGAGGAGGGAGGGGGGGGTGACCTTGCCTGTGCAGCCCGACTCGCTCCCCCAGGCCCCCTCGGTCCCTGGGGGCCGGGCACCGGCGGCCGACAAAGCCCGGTTGTGTGGGTGCCGAAGCTCCGCTGCCCAGAAGACTTGCCCGAAGCTTCAAAATGCTTCACGTGGCTCAAATTCCCTTTAGGAGGAGGGGAGGAGAAAGGCTTTGTAAAAGCATCTGATCTAGAGGGAGGGGGGGAAAGGAGGGGAGGGGGTCTGGTGTAATTTTCAGGGCCAGGGGCTGTTGTGGGGGTATCGGACCCGTTTTTCTGGGGAGCTGTGCCGGGGTGCCTCGGACTGGGGCGTTTCGGGGAGCCCCGGGGCTGCCCTGGTGGGAGCGGGGCAGCGGAGACACCCCTCGGCCTCATGCGGGGGGACGAGGGGTTCCCGCAGACCCCCTGCGGACAGAGAGATGCGGTGACCTTGCCCAAGGTCACACCAGAAGCCGAGGCCTGAATTCTGGCTTCGCTTGTCCCCGAGCCCTGCTCAGCCTCCCAGCCGCCTCTCCCTCCCTGGCCGGGACGCTTTATTTAAAACAAAAAAGTGAAATAACAGCTTGGAGTTCAAATCCTGCCAGTGCGGGAGCCCAGGACGTGCGTCTGGAGTTGATGCCGATGCTCCAGGTGTCTCGGGGCAGGACTTGTGCCGCCTGCTCAGCGCAGCCGCTTCCCGCCGTGCCTCAGTTTCCCCATCTGTGAACTGGGGACTGTGATACTTAATGCTTGTGCCGAGGTGTTTTGTGAACCAAATTATTTGTGTGGGGCTGTGCCGCGGGCTGTGTTGGCCCCTCAGGATCTCATGCTTGGGGCTGGGAGTGAAAATATATGAATTTGTAGGCAGGCAGCATCTCTGCAGCCAGGAGTAGAGGGGTTTGCTGCTGGAGATAGGCGGGAGGGAAACGTTATTCCCAGTTTTGGGGCTCAGAAGGAGAATTAAGGGTCTCCTTTGGGGCGGGCAGCGTGGTGAAACCAGACAGGTTTTGCTCTTGTCGGTGTTGGGCCCCGCTGCCGCTCTCCCGGCGAAGGGAGATCGCTCCCGAGCGGAGCCGCTCGCGTCGCTCCGGCTTTTGCAGCCTCGGGAGAGGGGACGTGTTTAAAGTCGAGCGGATCCATTTGTGCCGTGCGAGCGAGCGCGTCAAGAGCGACTTATTTGTCTTTTCCAAAACAAACCCTCGGTGCTGGAAGGGAACGGCTGCTCCTGCTGAAGCCGCTGGGGGACGCGGGGGGGGCTGCTCCGACCGGTCTCCTCTCCGACCGCCGCGGAGGCTGCCCCCTGCCCGGGGAAGGGGCGGGGGGCGCCGTGGGGTTCAGTTTGTGGGACGCCCGTGGCAGCAGGCTGCGTGCGCAGCGGTGCCCCCGAGGACCACCCCGCATCCCTCGGAGAGCATCTGCAGCCCCCGGGAGCCCAGCGACGAGTGATGGGGAGGCTTTTCCTGGCGGTTACATGGTTGTCTCAGGAGTTTGGCTAGGGGGGAGGCTGGATGAGGAGGAGAGCTTTCCAGTCCAAGGGGTGGCATTGGGAAAGGCTCCCCGAGGTGGACTGGGGTCTGCCGGTGAGGCTCAGGTCGGTCTGGGTGCCCTCTGGCTGTGTTAACCCTGCTCCTTGCCAAGGCTTGCGAGCCCTGGCGCAGGTCTGTGCTAATTCAGCCGTTATTCGGCTGCTCGGGAGCACCTGGGCTGTGTTCCTCCTCCTCTGCCTCCTCTGTCCCGGAACAAAGGTAAGGACGGGTCCGTCCTCACCCGCGGACGGAGGCACATCTTAGATGCCGGCCTTCGTTGCGGAGGGCGCGCGAGCCGATCGCCGGAGCTCGCTCTGCGCTGGGAGTTTGCCCGCGCGACGCGACGCCCCCGAGCAAGCCGAGGCCTCCGTGACTCATTGCGTTTCTCCTCCTTCTCTCGTAGCCTTTCGCCTCGAAGATGGCGGGTGGCGTGGACGGCCCCATAGGGATCCCGTTCCCGGATCACAGCAGCGACATCCTCAGCAGCCTGAATGAGCAGCGAAACAACGGGCTGTTGTGCGACGTGGTCATCTTGGTGGAAGGCCAGGAGTTCCCCACCCACCGCTCCGTCCTGGCGGCGTGCAGCCAGTACTTCAAGAAGCTCTTCACCTCAGGGTTAGTGGTGGACCAGCAAAACGTGTATGAGATAGACTTTGTGAGCGCGGACGCCTTGTCGGCTCTGCTGGAGTTCGCTTACACCGCGACCCTTACTGTCAGCACTTCAAACGTCAACGACATCCTCAACGCCGCCACACTGCTGGAGATCCCGGCGGTGAGGGATGTTTGCACGGATCTCCTGGACAGGAAGATTCTGGCCAAAAATGACCAGATGGATACAGTAGATCAAATTGATCAAAGGAACCATCTCAGAGCAAAAGAGTACCTGGAGTTCTTCCAGAGCAACCCCGTCAACGGCCACCAAGGCAGCTTTCCGTGGACCAACCCAGAGTTGAGAGACCTTCAGAGACCGAACTTCCGAGGCCAAGAGGAGGAGGAGGAGCTGGACTGCAATGGCATGGACTTCTACTCGCAAGCCCCCCCTCAGCGAAAGACCAAAGGCGAATGACTGTGACCCTGACAGCAACCCGGCCATGTGGCTGGACAGGGAGGAGGAGGAGGCGGCTCCCGGCTCCTTGTTTTCACCTTCTCAGAACGGACATTACAGCGGCCGTGGCCTGGCCACGCCGGGAGAAGACGAGGGGACCCCGGGGGGGCCTCTGGACCTGCAGGAAGCCGGCGACTCCCCCGGCTTCGCGGCCGCTGGAGCGGAGACGGAGGACGACGCGCGGGAGGTGGATGGTTTGGCCGCCAGCGCCCTGCTGCAGCAGATGATCAATTCCGTGGGGAGGCAGCAGCTCGGGGAGGACGACCGAAAGGACGACGACGGGGTCATGGATTATTACTTGAAATATTTCGGCAGTTCGAGCGAGGGCGACGTCTACCCGTCCTGGTCCCAGAAGGTGGAGAAGAAGATCAGGGCAAAAGCATTCCAGAAGTGCCCCATCTGCGAGAAGGTGATCCAGGGGGGCTGGCAAGCTGCCGCGCCACATCCGCACCCACACCGGCGAGAAGCCCTACGAGTGCAACATCTGCAAAGTCCGATTCACCAGGTGAGGAGCGGGCGGACGCCGGAGGGGAGGGGCCTCTCACACAAAACCGGCTCCTGGCGTTGCCCGGGGGCCGTCGTGGGGCTGGTCTTGTATGATTTTTATCTTGTCTGCTCGACTAATTTCCATCCGAAGAGGTGAGTTGCAGAGTTTCCCAGAGAGACGAGCAGCGATTCGATTCGGGTGTCTGACTCCTGAGATATCTCAAGGGGGCCTGTCTTGATACCCAGGGCCACACCGACCCCGTGTCCTGAATTGCTGAGCTCTGCTGGAAACCCAGCCAGACCGGGGGCTTCCGCGGAGGCTGATTAACAGGGTCGACAAAGCAGAGTTGCAGCCGTGGTGTTTTCGTGGCTGAGGAGCCCGGGGTCGGGGCAGAGAGTCGAGGAGTCACGTAGAAATGGCTCCGCGGGCTGGCTGGCTGGCTGGCCCGCCGCGTCGGCAGGAGGCCGAACTCCGGTGTCGCTTGCGTCTGCTCCGGGCGAACCGCGCTGGGCTGAGCCGGCGACTGCCCCGAGCGCTGCGCGGCGCCCCGTGCCTCGCTGCGGCTCCCCGGGGGCGTTCGCCTCGGCCCGTTTCTAATCACGGCTCCTTCCCTCCGCCGCGGGAACGCCGAAGAAAGGGGATATTGTTTGGATTCCTCCGGTTCACTCCAGTCCACGCGTCCCAGCGCCGCCCCCTCTCGCTGGGCTCTGCGGCTGCTGCGGCCGAGCCGGGGCGGGGGTCTCGCCTCGTTGTGCGTCCCCCCCATCCTAAGGGGCTGCGCGGGCGGAGGAGCTGCACTGCCGGCTGAAACGCCCCACCTGCCCGGCATCCTCTGCCTTGGGGGGGGCCGTGGGGCTGCTCCCCCCGCCCCGGGCAGCCCCTGGATGTGGCCGGCGTTGGAGGCGACGGGTCCGTGGGTGGGAGGGGGCCGCGTCCTGCCCCACGGCGGGGAGCTGAGGAATGCGGATAATGGCGGGGAGGGGGGCAAGATGCCAGGATCCCTCGGCCGCTCCCCCCGCACCCGGCCGGGCCCTGCACGCGGCACCTCCCTGCCCCGCGTCTCGGGGGGGCCCGTGGGTGCTGCTCACCCGGCCGCCGCACCTTGGCCGCTCTGAGGTCCCGGCGGGGCCAGGGTGCCGAAACCCTGCGGGAAGGTGTGATGGGGGGGCCCCGTGGAGCTTTTTGGGGAGAAGAGGAGGAAGTCAGTGGGGCAGGAACTCCTCATCGCGGTCCCGTCTCGCCCTCCTGGGGGGTTTCGGGTGAGGACGTGCTCCCTGGGCCTTCCGGCGCTGCAGAAAACGAGGTGGAAACTCCAACTCCCAGCCCCTATAAACAAAGATCTTCCGTAACGCACCGCAACTGGGCTGCTTTTCTCCGGATGAAGATGATGGTGGTGCCCCACGGCGTGTCTCGCCTCACGGCAGCGTTGCTTTTTGATGCTTCGCCCCGTCCCCAGCACCGGGGCTGCGCTGGAAGCGGCTCCCGATATAAAACAGACGCAAACCTGAGCAATGGCTCCGTCATCCTCCTTTTGCCCCCCTCCCAGTTTTATTGGTTTTGCATTCCTTGCCCCTGCCCCGTCCTCACCCCGTAGGGTGAGAGCACGTTTCTTGAAAACAAAACCTCCCCGTGTCATTAAAAATGTCATTAAAAAAGCCGGGGGAGGAGCAGTCCCACTCTCCAGGGAGGCTTGGGGTGAGGGCTGTTTTCTCTGGGTGTTTCCCTGCCACCCCCTCCCCGGGTGGGGACCAGAGCCCCTGGGTTAACACAGAAGATTTTTTCTTCACTGGCTTTTACTTCCCGGTTCCCCTGGGTTCACAGGGGGCGGGGCGGCGATAAGCGCCCTTATCTTCTGGAAGAAAGGCAGAGTGATTTTCTAAAAAGGACAGATGGTGACAGTGTTTTATAAGTGATTAAAAAGTTTTCTTTTTTCAAAAGCTGTTTTACACAAGGCCCCTCCTTCCCAGCCCCTTTAGCATCGCCCCAACGCCAGCGGTGGGCACGTCCTCCGTGTTTCAATCCTTCCCTTGATTTTTACGACTTCTTGGGGTCTCGTGCTGCCAGAGTGTCCCTCCTGGGGGGGAGCTGGATGTGGGGCTGGGCCCCGGACTGGGAGCTGGTCGGCCCTGTACTGGGAGCTACTCAGCCCCGTACTGGGAGCTGGTCAGCCCCGTACTGGGAGCTGGTCAGCCCTGTGCCAGGCGATGCTCAGCCCCGCACCAGCCCAGGCTCCGCCTCACCCCAGGCGACGCTTGGCCCTGGACTGACCGACGCTCCAGCCCGTACCGAGGCTCAGCCCCTCGCTGGGAGCTCCCGGAGCCCGAACCAGCGCTCAGCCCCACGGCGAGGAGAGCTCGGCCCCGTGGCGGGCGGGTCGTGGCCCCAGGCGGGTGCTGGGCCCGGCTCCGGGGGAAGCTCAGCCCCGTACCGGGCAGCGGCTCCCCCTGCGCCGGCGCTCGGCCCTCCCTGGGCAGCGCCCACGGCTGCGCAGGGCGACACTCGGCCCCGCGCCGGGGACAGCTCAGCCCTGGGTGGGGTGACCCTCTGGTGGTGCTCGACCCTGTACTGGGCGATGCTCGACCCTGTCCTGGGTGATGCTCGGCTCTGTACTGGGTGATGCTCTATCCTTTACTGGGTGATGCTCGACCCTGCACTGGGTGATGCTCGACCCTGTACTGGGCGATGCTCCATCCTGTTCTGGGTGATGCTTGACCCTGTACTGGGCGATGCTCAGCTCTGTACTGGGTGATGCTCGACCCTGTACTGGGCGATGCTCGACCCTGTGCTGGGCGATGCTCCATCCTGTACTGGGCGATGCTCGACCATGTACTGGGCGATGCTCTATCCTTTACTGGGCAATGCTCTATCCTTTACTGGGCGATGCTCAACCCTATACTGGGCAATGCTCCATCCTGTCCTGGGCAATGCTCCATCCTGTCCTGGGCAATGCTCGACCCTATACTGGGCGATGCTCCATCCTGTACTGGGTGATGCTTGACCCTGTACTGGGCGATGCTCTATCCTTTACTGGGCAATGCTCTATCCTTTACTGGGCGATGCTCAACCCTATACTGGGTGATGCTCCATCCTGTACTGGGCAATGCTCGACCCTATACTGGGCGATGCTCCATCCTGTGCTGGGCGATGCTCCATCCTGTACTGGGCGATGCTCGACCATGTACTGGGCGATGCTCTATCCTTTACTGGGCAATGCTCTATCCTTTACTGGGCGATGCTCAACCCTATACTGGGCGATGCTCCATCCTGTACTGGGCAATGCTCGACCCTATACTGGGCGATGCTCCATCCTGTGCTGGGCGATGCTCCATCCTGTACTGGGCGATGCTCGACCATGTACTGGGCGATGCTCTATCCTTTACTGGGCAATGCTCTATCCTTTACTGGGCGATGCTCAACCCTATACTGGGCGATGCTCCATCCTGTCCTGGGCAATGCTCGACCCTATACTGGGCGATGCTCCATCCTGTACTGGGTGATGCTTGACCCTGTACTGGGCGATGCTCTATCCTTTACTGGGCAATGCTCTATCCTTTACTGGGCGATGCTCAACCCTATACTGGGTGATGCTCCATCCTGTACTGGGCAATGCTCGACCCTATACTGGGCGATGCTCCATCCTGTACTGGGCGATGCTCGACCCTGCACTGGGCGATGCTCTATCCTTTACTGGGCGACGCCCCATCCTGTGCTGGGTTCCGCTCCGCCCCGCGCCGGGTGCCGCTCGCCCCCGTAGCGGCGTTTGCCCCCGCGCCGGGTTCCGCCCGGCCCCGCGAGCGGGCCCGAGGCGGCCGCGGACCCCGCCGGGCTGACGTGTGTCCCCCCCCCCACCCCGTGTGTGCTTTGTGTCCCCGCGCAGGCAGGACAAGCTGAAGGTGCACATGCGGAAGCACACCGGGGAGAAGCCGTACCTGTGCCAGCAGTGCGGCGCCGCCTTCGCCCACAACTACGACTTGAAGAACCACATGCGCGTCCACACCGGCCTGCGGCCCTACCAGTGCGACAGCTGCTGCAAGACTTTCGTCCGCTCCGACCACTTGCACAGGCACCTTAAAAAAGATGGATGCAACGGGATTCCCTCCCGCAGGGGCCGTAAGCCCCGGGTGAGAGATGCCGGGGGGCTGCCTCCCACCCCCACCTCGGGCAACGCCGACGACGGGAGTTTCCAAGCCGGCGGCGAGGGTCAAGACTCGGAGGACGCCCCGCAGGGGAACGGCCCCGAGCAGCAGCACTTTGAGGAGAATTCAAATAACGAGGCGTCAGGATTGAATGTAGCAGGAGGGGCGGCCGAGGGGAACGCGCAAGGACTCTCCTAAACCAAAAAAAAAAAAAAAAAAAAAAACCGAAACGAAACCGGAAAAAAAAAAAACAAGTGTCACAAAATCTAGTTAGTAACTTTTCCTCCGATTTTTCTCTTCGAAGATGTTTCTCTCCCTTTTTTTTAAGAAGAAAAAAAAAAAAAAACCCAGAAAAAAAAAAATATATATATATTACGTTTCCAATCTTCCCATCGTAAGCAGGGCTCCCCCGGGGACCCCTCGGTAGCCAAGGACCTTGTGTGGGCAAGGCGGGCGCTAGGAAGCGCGGGGCGGGGACGGCCAGCGGCTCCGGCACATGGAAAAGAGCTTCCATGTAAATCCAAAGCTTTATTTTGTGTCCAAACACACGTTAAAAAAAAAAAAAACAAACCTTATTTCAGAGAGAGATTCTATTTAAGAAAACTTTAAAAAGAGCAAAAATAGACAAAAAAAAAACTAGAGGAGGGGGTAAGGAGGCGAAGGGCTCGGTCAGGGCAGGCGGTACAAGGTGCCTGGGGGGGCTGGGGCAGCCCCACACCCCCCCCCCCTCCGCTGCTTTTTTGGGGGTTCAGGCCCCGGCGGCGCGGGGACGGCTCCTCCCGGCAGGCTGGGGGTCGCTTTTTGGGGCCGGGGGTTCCGGGGGAAGCGGCTCCGCGCTTGCCACGGAGGGGGGAGCCGGCGGCGGCTGCTGCTGCTGCTCGTCGGGGAGAAACGTGCTGGGAAATTTGCCGAAAATTGCCTGAAAATCGCGCGGGTGGGCGAGAGGGGTCGGGCACCTGAGGCCGGGGACACCCAGGATTGGGGACACCCAGGATTGGGGACACCCAAATACGGGGACACCCCGGATTGGGGACACCCCAAGACTGGGGCCACCCAGCTATGGGGACACCCAGGATTGGGGACACCCAAATACGGGGACACCCAGGAGTGGGGACACCCCAAGGCTGGGGCCACCCAGCTATGGGGACACCCAGGATTGGGGACACTCACATACGGGGACACCCCGGATTGGGGACACCCCGGATTGGGGACACCCCAAGACTGGGGACACCCGGGAGTGGGGACACCCCGAGACTGGGGCCCCCCCAGCTCTGGGGACACCCCGGATTGGGGACACCCACATACGGGGACACCCAGGATTGGGGACACCCCACGACTGGGACCACCCGGCTGGGGGCAGTGTCCCTCCCTCCACCCCGGTGTCCCTCTGCCCCCCCAGCAGGATTTGGGGCGGGGGGGGGGGGGGAGGTTCGTGTGTCCCCCCCGATATATTTCAGCCCCCCCGGGTGTCGCCACCCGCCCCGAAAGCGCCTAAAAATGGCAAAATTTCCTTTTTAAGGAGGTTTTTTGGGGTCTCCCCTAAAGGAGCAGGAGGCCCTGGGGGGGGGGGGGTCGAGCTGCGGCCGTCGCGGCCCCCCCGGCCCCCTCCCCAAAATACAACTCGGGCTGTTTCGAGACGCTCTGGGGACGGGTCCGTGACCCTCGGGCTTGGCGGAGGAGGACGAGAAAAGGCACCTTTGCAGCTGGTCACCTGGTTTTTTTTCTAAATGCACATTTTTAAAATGCAAAAAAAAAAAAGAAAAAAAAAAAAAAGAGATTTTAAGCCCTTTTTATTTCGAAAGCACTTTTTAGATTTTCTTCCTTTGATTTTTTTTTCCTTTTTTTTTTTTTTTTTTTTTTTTGGTTTTTACTTTCGAAAGCAAGAGCAGGTTTTGGCCGAATGTATTTTGGAGAAGGGAGTGAGAGGGGGAGTGTGTGCTGGGGGTTGGGGGGGGGGGGCCGGGGAGAGACGGATGTTTTATTTAATGCAGAAAAAAAAAAAAAAGCAATAAAAAAAATTTAAAAAAAAAACAAAACCCCACACGATAACAGGAAAAAAAAATAAATAATATAAAAAAAAAATCACAAACAAAGAAGTCTTAGCACTTTGCGATGGAACGGGTACTTTGAGCTCACTTTATCTTAATTTAAAAAAAAAAAAAAAGCAAAAGCAAAAACCATGTTTACAAGTGGAAACCAACTTCTACGGAAAGAAAATGTTATTAAAAGAGTTAAAAAAAAAAAAAAATCCTAAATTTATTTTTGTAAGAAAAAAAAATGTGTATATATATATATATATATATATATTTAAAAAAAAAAAAAGGCAAAAAAAAAGCAAAAAAAAAAAAAAAAGCAAACCCCAGGCAGGATCCAAGTTGTGTGTCCCGGAGTCGCCGGGGGTCGCTGGGCCGGGAGGAACGAGGCTGATTAGGTTCTGTGACATGTTCTGTGACGTGGAAAAAAAAAACAAAACACCAAAAAAAGGCAAAAAAAAAAGAAAAAAAAAGCTTGAATTTTAGGCAGGAATCGTTACCGGAGGGGGGGGGGGGGGCGTGTTCTGGGTTTGTGGTTTGCTCGGTTCTCCCCGCGCCCCGTGTTATTCCCATTATTTTATTATTTTATTACGATTTTCTTTCTTTTTTTTTTTTTTTTTTTCCTGGTTTTAATTTTATTTCGCCGATGTTTTCCAGCCAGCGGCTCCTCTGCCCTCCCCATCCCCGAATTTGGGGGGGGGGGGCGGATAAATCCGCCCTGCGGGGCTCCGGCTGCTTCTGGCGTGTGCGAGAAAAACACCAAAAAAACCCGAGAAAATCGAGAAAAAAATGAAGCATCGAGCGTGGATTTTTGGTTTTTTTTTTTTTTCTGTAAATAGACACTTGTTGAGGTTCTTTATTGTAATCGGAGTCGTGGTTTTCTCTTTTCTAGGTCGTGTTAATTTGAATTTCTGGGGTTTTTTTTTCGCTTCCCCCCCCCCCCCCCCCCAGCTGCTTCGCTCTTCTCTGCCCCCGCCCCGGAGGAGCCTTTGGGGGGGGGGAATGAAAAGAAAAAAAGAGGGAAAAGGGGAAAAAGAAGGAAAAAAGAGAGGAAAAGGGGGGAGGGAAGGAAGGGGAAAAGGAAATAAGGGGGGAGAAAAAAGAAGGGAGGGAAAGGGGAGGGGGAAGAGGGGAGGAAAGGAAAAGGAAAATGAAAAAAAAAAAAGTAGAAAATGGCACAAAAAGAGGAAAGAATCGACTCAGGATTCCCCGGGCGAGAGCGGCCCCGGCCCCGGCCCCTCCCCTGATACTTCAGCGCGAGTTTGAGTTTGCACTAAAGTTCAAAACTTAAAAAAAAAAAGAATAAAAAAAAAAAAAAGCAAAACCCACCCCAAGGAAAACCCGGGTTGTGCCCGTCCCGCAGCGACAGCCCCACCCTGAGCCCCCCCGGCAGCTCAGCCCCGGGGTTGGGCTCGGTTTATCGCCCGTATTTTGATTTTTTTTCGCTTATTTTTAGCTTGGGGGGGGGTGAGAAGCGTTGCCAAAGATGCTGCTGAGTGACGGCGGGGGGAGAGAGGGGGAAAACGGGTTGGAAATTAATGCAGGAGAGCCGGACAGACCCCCCAGAAAAGGAGAAAAAAAGAGACAAATTAAGGGAAAATGAGAAAAAAAACAACCGTGAGCAGAGCTGGGAGGGGTTGGGGGGGGGGTCTGCATCCAGCAACCCCCCCCCCCCAGGGCTTGTGCCCCCCCCAGAACGGTGCCGGGGGGGCTGCTCTGCGGGAAACGGGCTGAACCCTCCTTCCCCCCCCCCAAAAAAAATCTCCTTCAGCCCCCCCGGGCAGTGCCCCCCCCCCCCCCCCCGCCCCCAGCCAGGCCTGATTCGACTATTTAAAAAGAAGGAAAAAAAAAAAAAAAAAAAAAGAATTAAAAAATAAAGAAATATATATAGAGCTCTATATCGTATCTATTTATATTTTCGATTTATTATGGAAAAAAAAAAAAAAAAAGAGAGAAAAGGTTTTATTTAAATAAAGAGGAAACGCTTTGTACAACGAGGAAATCACCGACGGTGTCACAGGCTTTGGGGGGGGGGAGCAGGGGGGGGGCCGGGGGGGCCGTTCCGAGCCGGGCGGCGCCGCCTCGTGTTTTCTAAAAATTCTATATATATATATATATATATACACACACACCCCGAGAGCTTAAACCTCCCCGGGGTGGGGGGGGGTCGCGCCGAGCTCTGCCCCGGAACCCAGCGAGGACGCTCGAGATGGGGCCACTTCTTTTATTTTCCTTTTATTTTCTATTTTTCCTCCTTTTTTTTTTTTTTTTCTCTCTTTTTTCTTTTTTTTTTTTTTTCTGCGTCTTTATATATAAATCTGAGAGATTCTCTATCTAAAGCACTCGCGAAGGTTTCAGCGGTTTTTTTTTTTTTTTGGGGGGGGGTGGTTTTGTTTTGTTTTTGTTTTTTTTTTTAATGTGTAAAACTACTTTTCGTGGTGTATCTGGGTAAAAGGAGCGAGGCGAGGAGCAGAGAAATGAAAAAAAAAAATGAAATAAATAAAAAAAAAAAAGCACAGAAAAGACATTCCATAGATTGTAACTTTGATAGTTCTTTATAAAGTGTGGGAGACGAGGAAAAAAAAAATTTAAAATAATAAAAATTGCACTTTGGGGGGGGGCTTTAAAAAAAAAAGAAAATAAACTATATATTAAAAATAAACGCGCAGCCGCTTGGTCTTCTTGGAGGGGGGGGGGTGTCCCTCTCTTTTTGGGGTGATTTTATGATGGTTTTTTGGGTTATTTTTGTCCTTTTTGTGGTGGTTCGGAGCTGCGGCAGGTGCGGGGGGGGGGGAGCCCGCGGCGGGGGGGGCTCAGCCCGGGTTCGGGGTGTCCGGGGCTGCCGAGGGGGTCGTTGGGGGGCCGGGGGGGTGCCGGTCGCATCCTCTCGCTGTGCCTCAGTTTCCCCAAAGGGAGCAAAGCACCCGGCAAAATAAAAGCAGGGGGTGGGGGGTCCTGTGGCGGAGCCGGGTGCCCCCTCCCAGTCCCGCCCAGTTCCCCCACGGCCGGGCCCAGCTCGGCCCCGTTAAGCCGCTTGCGGGGGGCCGGGGGGGGAACCCTAATCCCGTTTGGGCGCAGATTAGGGCCGGGGCGCACGCCGGCACCCAGATGGCCACGGTTTAAGGAGCCTTCGGGGATGGGGTTTGGGGTGTGCGCCCCCCCGCTCGGAACCCTCCCCGCCCCCCCCCCCCCCCCGCCGTGGCCACAGCCACCGGGGAAACTGAGGCAGGCGAGAAACCTGCTGCCCAGGGGACCCCCCAAGCCCGACCCCCAAAATCCTGCCACCTTTGTCCCCAGCCTGCTACCCCCCCCCCCCCCCCCCCAACCCCAACCATCGCTGCCATCCCCGGGGAGCCCCCCCGGCCCCCCCCCGAAGGGCACGGCCAGCGTTACGGGATTAATCTGTGTCATAAGCTGCCTAGTTCTCGGGAGCGCGAAGAGCTTTGGGGGTTTTATCTCCCCGGATTTGGTGGCCGAGTCGTCTTTCGCAGCGAGACGCCCTAATGCCACTTAACACCTGGGAGCCGCGATTTTCATTAGGGGCGTCAGGGGCAATTAGTGGAGAAAATAATTAGGGCAGGGGCTGCCGCTGGAGGGTTTAAGCCCCATATGTGCCTGGGGGGGGGGGTAGGGGGGTGGAAGGACCCCTCCCCGTGGGGGAACAGCGCTGCGGTGGCCCCGACAGGGGTGCGTTGAGGGGGGGGCATCCCCTGCTGAGGTGGGCTGTGACCCCGGGGAGGTGGGGGGGGTCCCCATTGAGGTTGGGGGGGTCCCTGTGCCCCATCGCGGCACATCGGGCTTCGCTGGGGATGGGGACACGCACACCCAGGGTGGGGCGGGTGACATCCAACGTGGCCCTGAGCTGCAGCTGGCTCTGCTTTTTTTTTTTGGGGGGGGGGGGGTCCCCATTTAGGCAGCTCCAACCCCCCAGCCCTGAGCACAAGGGGGGGGGCTACAGGAAGGGGGGCCGGTGCAGGAGGAGGGGGCCGGGGCCACGGGGAGGGGGACCCCGTCCCCAGCCCCAGCGTGGCCGCTCGGGCAGGCAGCGGTGGGGGGCCGGGGCCAGGGCAAGGGGGGGCAGCGGGGGCAGGCCCAGGGGGGGCGCAGGGGGCACCGGGGGGCAGCAGGGGCAGCAGCAGCTCAGCCCGTACAGGGCGTAGGGGGGGTAGTAGCCGACGTTCACCCTGCGAGGGGAAACAGAGCAGCCAGGTCAGCCCCACGCGGCAAACCCAAACCCCCTCCCCACCCCTGGGGTGTCCCCCCCCTCCCCGGGACCCCCCCTCAGCCCTGCTGACCTGCGGACGCGGCGCCGGGCCCGCCGGCGATGGTAGTCACCTTTGGCGAAATCCTCCAGGTTGGCGGGATGGATGGCCCAGAAGTGGCCTTTGCCGTTGTCGCTGCGGCCGGCTTTGACGAAGCACTCGTTAAGGGAGAGGTTGTGGCGGACGCTGTTGCGCCAACTCTTCTCCTGGGCCGAGAGGCTCCCGTCAGGCGGCCCCCGGCCACGGGTACGGCCCCGGGGACGTCAGTAGGCACCAGAGTGAACGGCACCCGACCCACCCACGGATATCAACCCCCCGAGCTCCCGCTGCCTCGGTGGATTGGGGTCAGCGGAGACGCGGCAATTGGAGCCCAGCCCCTTCCCCTCTCCCGGTTTGTTCACCCCAAAACCTGCCAAAAGCAGGGGGCAGGGAAAAAAATATCCCTGAGAGCGGGTCCGCCCCAGCCTCAGAGCCCCACACCTTGTTCTTGAAGTAGGGGTAGTTGTCCATGATCCACTGGTAGATGTCGGAGAGCAGCAGCTTCTTCTCCGGCGAGGAGAGGATGGCGGTGGAGATGAGGGCGATGTAGGACTGCGACGGCTTGTCCCCGGGCTCGGCCCGGGGGGCTGCGGGGGGCGCCGGGGGGCTGCGGGGTCCCCCTCCGCCCCGCTCCGCCAGCAGGGACTCGATGGTGAAGGAGGCCCCGGGCGGGCGCCGGCCCCCGGGCACCGTGTCCCCCATGGTCCCCGCGGTGGCGGCGGCAGCCGCAGGGGAGACCTCCCAGCCCGGCCCGGTAATTAGTGCAGATTACAGGGTTTGCTAATTGTGTTTTCACAAACGGGCTGCCTTCGCAAAGCAGGCTGTTTATCTGGCAAAGCCCCGGGTTTAGCGGGATTTGGCCCTTTAAGCCTCATAAATAAAATGATTAATCCGCTGGAGGTGGAGGAATTCAAAGTGGCACCGAGGCGCCCGCGGGGACGGGGTCCTTGGTTGGGGGGGGGGGGGGGTGTCACCCCCCAATTCCCTGCCCCAGGAACCCGCCCCCCAAACCCCGGCTCCCTTCGGGGTGAGCTCCCCCCTCCCCAGCTCCCGGGGTGAAATCCCAACAAGCCGACACGGACTTAAATGTAAATCTTTCTTTTTATTTAACAAACACTATAATTTGAACTTTGAAGAATGTGTACTGAGGGAAAGAAAAATAATTTTCTTTTTTTGTTTTTTTTTTTCTCTTCTCTTTACAAAAAAAAGAAAGAAACAGGATATAAGAAAAAACATATGTACAGGAAGAGCTGGCCAACTCAAACAGAAAGCAGTAACAGAAGCGTGATGTTTCCAAACAGTGGCTTGGCCTGGAAAAATTTAAAAGCAATTAAATTAGAATACAAATATTAGAAGGAAAAACCGGACTCTAAAGCTACTGTGCAGCCAGGGATGCGAGCCACACAACTTTATACAGTAAAACTGAATTTTGGAGCTCTACCCAGGTTCTTTTTTTTTGTTTCGTTTTTGTCTGCTTGTTTTAATCCCCCTGCCCACCCCTGCCCCCATTTAAACCTGAAAACATATTGCTGACATGCAACCAGGAACGGAAAGAGAAGGAAAAGAGAAAAGTCTACGTCGTACAAAGAAGAGTTTCGCTGCGGGAGCAGGGCTGGAAGCTGCGGAAGAACAAGCGAGGCGCGGCCGCCCCTGCCCGCGGCCGGGATGCCCAGGGAGGGGGCTGGGGGTGACTATTTGAATCTCCCCCTTCTTTTGCATTTAGGTTCACATCTGGTGACGGGCAGGATGGGCTGGGGGCGACAGACGCTCCCCCCGGCCGGTGCCCTCGGGGAGGGGGATCTGGGGGTCCCACACCGGCAGAGACACCCCCAAATGCACCGAGCGAGCGCTTCCTGCGAGGGGAGCCCCTCACTTCTGGGCGAGTCCATAAACAAGGATCTACGACAGCCCCGGGTGGACCCGGGGGGGCTTTTCCGTCGGCCGCGCTTCGCTTTTTCCTCCGACGCAGGGACGAGCGCTTCGGGAGGTGCCGTCGCGCCGGCTCTGCTGCTTTGTGGTCACCGCCTTCGCCCCGGCTGAGGGCAGGCAGAGGGGTTTGGGGTGTGGGGTCACCCCGGCTGCGCCCAGAGCCCGGGGGTCTCGCTGCTCAGGGGCAGCAACGCCCCCGGGGTTGGGCGCGGGGGCATCGCTCTCGCCTGCCGCCAGGTCAGTGAGGGGCAGCGGCCCAGACCAGCGTCCTTCCAGCGTTTTAATTTTCATCTACAGATGAGAAAAGCCAGCGAGGTCCAAAGCAAAACTGAGATTGGAGGAGCGAGCGGCGGAGCTGCTTCCGCGAAGCTAACGACAAACAAAATCCCCTAAGACAAAGCAAAAAAGGTCACCGTTCGGAAACCCTAAGGTCACCGTTTGGAAACCCTAAGGTCACCGTTCGGAAACCCAAAGGTCACCGTTTGGAAACCCTAAGGTTACCACTTGGAAACTCAAAAAAAAAGCAACAACGTTTTTTGCCACCAAGAGCACAGCAGTAGCTTTGGGTCTGGGACCAAAGTCTCGAACCAGAGAAGCGGGGAAGCCCGGCGGCTGCTCGTGCGTGGCTCCACGCAGCGTCCCTCGGCTCCGTCCCTGACGCCCTGCCCGCGGTGCCGCCGGCAGCGCCGGTGCCGGGCCGCACGCCGGTTCGGGACTGAAAGAAACCTGAATTGGAGTTTACCGAGGTAGTTGGCTAGAAACTGAGATTCCCCCACCTGGCATTTTCTCGAAGGCCCGAGCACCCCTCGCCCTCCCCGCTCCTCCTCCTCCTCACGTGCCGGGTGTCCCGCCGGTCACCGCCACCGCCTCCAGAAACCAAGCCTTCTCAAAGAAAAGGGAATGCGCAGCCCTTTTGAGTCTTCAAAAACACCAAGTTATTGCACTTCAAAAATACAACAGGTTTGTGGTTCGAGCCCTTCCCCCTCCCGCCTCCCCCCCCCCTCCTCCCCTCCCCATGGCTTCTGCTCAACTAACCGACGCACTACGCACAACCTCTACGCTACCTCGGGGTGGGTTAAAAGATTCAAACCGTGTCTCTTTACATGAGGTGCAGAGCTGCGGGAGCTCCTATCTAGAACAGTGCGATTCCCACCGGACATCTCTTCCCTTCTCCCCCCGTGCCCGCCCCTAGAAACCCCCCGCCCCGCTCTATGCTCGCTGGGTTACACGCCCCCCCCCCCCTGCCCCGGCCCCCCCTCCCCTCTTTCTCTCCTGCCCCTCTCCCCGCTCCCGCCCCGGCCCTCCCCGCCCCGGACTCACACGTCCAGCAAAAAAACTTGAGCTTAATTAAGGAATGGTTATTTAACAAGACGATAAAAATGCACACAGCTTTGGAGATGCACGGGAGAGTCGGACGTCCTGGAGGTCCGCAGGTGAGCTCCGCCGATCCGAACTGCGCCGGCGAGGGGCGGCAGAGCCCAGCGAGCTGTGGATCCCGCCTGCCTGGCTTAAGACACTTTTTTGTGTTTGTTTTTTTGTTTTTCTTTCACTTCAGACTCCAGTTCAGGCTTTGAGTGGGGTCATTTTCCAACCAAGAAGCAGCTCAATGGTTTGTTTTTCGTTTGTGGTGGTGGTTTGTTGTGGTTTTTTTTTTATTATCTTTTTTTCTCTCTTGTTTTTAACGATCAATTTGGAATAGGAAAGTCAAAGGAGATGAGGGAGGAAGGGAGATGAGGTGGGAGAGGACGTTTTCCCCCTCCTCCAGTTTAATAAGCACCAGAGTATTCAAGTGTGTCCATTCTGAGACTGAGAGCTGCTTCCGCAGTCAGCAGGCAGAAACTAAACCTTTCTCGTAAGAGCAGCGTCGTTTTGGTTGGGGTCCCTCATCATCGTCATCTTCTTCCTCGTCTTCCTCCTCCTCTTCCTCCGACGATGAGCTGTCCAGTGTTAAATCCACAACATCGGCGGCGGCTTTGCCGTTCTCGCCGTTCCCGCCGTTCCCGTTGGGAGTGGGCAACAGCCCGTTCACATCCGAAGAACCTGGACGAGGTGGGGGAAGAGAGGACTCGTTAAGACGCTTCGTGCCCAATTTAGGGGCTGCCCCGATACTCCCGCGCTCTCACGGCCTCGTGAGACTTCAAGTGTTCCAGCTGGAAGGGACCTACAACGATCACTGCGTGACCACTTCAGGGCCGACCAAAAAGTAAAGAGAATTATTAAAGGCATCGTCCAAACGCCTCTCAAGAAGGGAGAGGCTCAAGGCATCGACCCCCACCTCTTGAGGAAGCCTGTGCTGGGGTTTCGCTCCTCAGAGCCAGTCTGAAAGGCCAAAGGGTGCAGAAACAAACTCCACAGGGCTGCCCCCCGCCCCAAAACCAAAAAGAGCCGACGCCACACCTGACACTCCCTCTGGGGCTGGGATGACCCCGCTGGGGGACATCAGCGCTGCCAGAGGAGCCGGCCCTTCCAGTCTAAAGCCACTTTTGCAGTTTGTGCCCGTTTCCTACGGTAATTTCAAGCCTCTAGTCCAGGACTCACCTAGAACTAAGATGGGGCACTGCGGGCTGAAGCTCCGCTCTTTCTCAGCTCTGATGGGACACCAGGAGCCGTCCACCAGGTACTCGATCTCATCCGCGTCTTCACATTCTGTCAGGATTTTCGACAAGAGCCTGGGCCGGGAGAAAAGACGCCGCGTGTGAAGCTCGAAGCGGTCGGCACAAGGCATTTCGCGACCGGTCATCAACCCGGGTCTTCAAGAGCCCGAAATTTAAAAGCAACCCGGCATCAGAGGCTGCCAAGCAGCCAGGCCTGGCAGTCGAGGTGTTTTATTTCCCATAAAACAAGTGCAGGTTCTGACAGCACGAACCATCCCCATCCCTTCCGACAACGTACCTAAACCATGAACTAACGTTTTAATTATGGGCAATTAGGAGACGCTCTTGCCTCTTCCCCCAGTTTCCCCAGTTTGCGGTGCCGCTGCCAGACAGATGCCCCAGCGAGAGCCACGTCAGCGCCGGTGCGGGCACCTTCACACCACGGCGGCAGCAAAAACCAAAACGTCCTACGACACTGGGGAATAAGCAATCCAGCAAGCAGCGCTTCATCTCCTCCCTGTTTTCACTTGCCCAGGCCTTTACAGCAGCCACCAAAGCGGTATCTGCGGCCTCCTGCAACCGAAAAAACACCCTGTTCGCCCCTGAAAACGGAGCCAGTGTAGACACCTCCACGCCAGCCGTCTCTCGTTGCAGACACTAACCAGGGGGAGGCTCGCCAGGCCCCAGGAATGGGTGTTTGTTCGATTCCGACACGTCCCACCACTTGCCTGGGATGTTTATTCGGAACCCGCAAGGCCTTATCGACACCTGGGTTTGAGCAGTTCCTTTCGGTGTAGAGGAGAACGAACAGCAAGAAGTTTTACAAGCTCAAGGAAGCTCTTCGTGGCACTCGAGTGGGAGAACGTTTCTGCTTTCTCCCAGCTGGAGTCAGAAACGCGTTCCCGAACTCCCCCAAAAAGCTGACAAGGCCCAGAGGATCTCAGACCCGACCGACTCTCTCCTCAGGAGCCCACATCCAGGTTTTTGACTCCCGATGTCCCGCTGGGACTGCCGGGTTCCCTCCAGCTTCACGCAAGACAACCGGCGCGGAAACCCCGTCTTGAGCGCTGCAGAGCAGGGACAAAAAACCTGCCAAGCCTTCACCAGGAACAACCACCTCCTCCTCCTCAGGGAGGGACGCGCGCATCGCCGACCTGCGGAGGCTCCGCAGTCCAACCCCTCGTACCTTCCCCTCGGTCGCAGCAGCCTCCTTAGAGATCTCAAAGGAACTGGATTTTCCTGTCGCCGTTGGCCAGAGGACAAAGCAAACAGGTTATCTGCGCCCGGGCTGCTGCAGACTCTCGAAACTGAAGCTGCGACTCCTGGATCAAATGAGGACCTGCCGACACGGCTCCGCTCCAGTTATTATCGCCTCGGCACTGGGAATTTACCACCCGGGCGGGCGGAGGAGACTCGTCCACTCGCTTCACTGCCTCGCGCGCCGAAGGAGCTGGGCGCACCTGAACCACTTCTTTAACCGCTTCCTACTTTTGAGGGAACCTGCCTTAGGAGCCCGATTATTCAAGCTGTGAGGGTGGAGATTGTTTTCCAGAAGACAAGAACCCCGTGCCTCGCTCCCCCGGCCCTCAGGGTTGCTCTCAGCTTGGCTTGCACCGCTCAGCGCTCAGTGGTCCCAGCCCACACGAGAGGGTCCCCGCATTCTGAGGCCACAAAGCTGCTTTCGGGGGACAGGCGGGGATTACTGGTCGCATTAGGTCGCTCCTTCCTTTAGTGTTGGAGAAAAGCCAGACAATTTATCACGCTCTCCTCTAGAGGTAGGCTCTGGAACCTGTATTTCTGGAGCTGAGAAGTTTTCTGGCTCGCCTCAGGTGGCCCCAGCTCGTTCAAGCCACTCCGACCATCACGTCTGCAGCGAGGAGGAGATCTCCTGCGCTTCAGAGTGAGCCTCTTGGCACACGGCTGCTTTTTCGAGCTTTCCACTGTCAAGCCTCACTCAGACACAAGAGCATCACCTCCAAAGTGTTCTGGTACTGCCGAACCGCAGCACTCCAGCTCTCCTTGAGCTCTCTGCTCTGCTCTTTGGTAAAAAGACCGAGCAAACTGCCTCGAGCTCAGAGAGACGGGAAACACCATTCTCCTACGGGCTGAAAAACCCGACGACAAATTGAGTGCCGGGCCTAAAGCACCCGTGCCCCAGTTCACGGCCGGACAACTCTTGGCAGGGCTTGGGCCACGAATTTCTTGTCTTGCCCTTTCTCCAAACGCTGTTTGGAATTCACTTTGCTCTAATTCCCTCTTGGGCTTTCACAGCGCTATTCCCAACTCCGCCACATCCAAAGTGGGACAGTAAGAAGAGAACATCCCTCGTACAGAAGGGACGGGAGCTGACTCACTGGGAACCCCGAGAACGGGGCTGCTGGTGCGCTGTGTCCCTCGGGCCCACGGCGGGGACAGGCTGCAGCCCCAGACATGTGCCTGGGGCAAAACCTCAGGGTCTGCCTTCGCAACCCCCCTCTAAAAGCGCTGTGCCAAAAGCCCGTTCCCCCGCAGCATCCCCCCCTCATTTACTTGACCAGCACACCAGCATCCCCTCGCAGCCCAAGGGGGCTGGGGAAGCCTCTGGGACCCCCCTGAGCACCCCCAGGTGCCGCCGCAGCAGCTCAGCCTGTGAGCAGGGCTCAGCCACCACTGGGTGTCACCAGAGGAATCAGGGCGGGAGGCCCAGGGAGCCTGGGTAGATCCACAAAACCTCCAGCCTGGATGATAGATCTGAAGCATTTTAATTCTGTCCCTCCAGTGCATCCGAACCTCCTGCTTTCTTCCTGCACAGGCTTGCAAAGCACAGAAATACTCCCTGCTGAGGGATCTTTCCTTCCCGTCCCCGACACAAAGATATTCACGATGGCCAGAGAAATGAAAAACTGGAAAGGGCGAGGCAGCAAATGCTTCATTCCGAAGGTGCTTTCGTGTAATCCAAAAACTAGGACTGTAAAGCCTTGCTCTGACACCAAGACAAGGAAGTCGGATCATTATGAGTCAGCAGAATTAGCCCCCAACTTCGTTTTGAGGCGAGTTTCAGTCGGACACACACAGCGAAAGACAAGACACCGCACCCGGCAGAGAAAAGGAAAGGGGCTGAGGACAGAGAAGTGACAGATGCTCTCACCCATCAATTATTAGTTGGTCGTAGGGCGCTGGTTTGTCGCACACGGGGCACATCCATGTGGGCTTTTTCTCATTCATCTGTAGGTAGAAGACTGCATCAAAGCACTGCAGGTGTGCACAGGTCTCGGCCCGGCACGGGACAGACAGCCGCATCTTCACCAGCTGTTGAACCAAAGAGCAGAAGATCAGCGACCAAAACACCCGGCCGAGCAATCGCCTGACGCTTCTCCTAAGCGAAAAGGCTTGGTAGCTTGCCAAGCTGGTCTGGCAGAGGAACGGGTTCTTCTCAACAAAATCAGACTAACAGATACTGCAAAGACTTACCGGACAGATAAGAGAGACACGAACACCTGTAGTGGCAATTTCACTGTCCGGATCCAGGCGTAGCTTCTCTTTTACTGCAGGAAGAGGAGAGAGCACAAAATTTAACAGATGCAAACTTACACCTCGGAAACAACGTGCAGCACAGGCCAAGCAGCTCACCGACGGCCCTCGACTGCGCGCAAGACGTCATCCCCACGGATGACCACCCCTGCCAGCGAGGGACAGAGGACACGGGAGGCAGAAAGCCGCTGTATCGGATCGGGCTTGTGCAACCTGCAGAGCTCAGCAGAGACGCTGCTTCGCTGGCCAAAACCCTGGTGCACAACGAGGCAGGCCACAGCCTCCAGGCCACCTGGAGGAGCTACAGTCTGAGGAACTTCACCTTTTCTTTTGAATTCCCCTTCCTAAAGGGCCGGGTCTCCCAGCTGAACAGCACTGTGCTGCCTCTCAGCCTGGCAGAGCAAAGGAAGGAGCCAGGATGTGCTTTGGAGTCAGGATGAGGGCAACCGGCCGCTCGGGATCTGCTGGCCAGGCCGCCAAAGCTCTTCTCAGAGACCCTTCTGCCTTTCCTCGGCAAGCCCCAGCCTGGCAGCTGGGATAAGCAGAGGGAATCGCACGGCTGAGCAGCCTCAGCACGTTCACGTTGTACCAGGGAGATAATTTTGTCCCCCTCTGGTGAGGAGTGAGGTACCCACACACCGGGACTTCCCGCAGGGAGGGAAAAAGGGGATGGACAGGGCTCTAGCACATGGTGAGACTTCTGGAACGAAGTCAGTTTAGGCTCATCTGCTCATTAGCATAAGCACGAGGGGTTTTATTCCTTTCTGAGACCAGTGGCAATAGGACAGGACTAACTGCCCCCCACCCCCGGCCCCTGGAATTCAGAGAAAGTCCCCCCAGAAGTGAACAAACGGGGAACACAGTCAAACTCACGGGGAACACAGTCAAACTCATGGGAAACCACAACCCATCATTTCCCCACCTTAGGTGCTACCAGGCTGAACTCCTCAGTTTACGTGCCGGCTGGGACATTTATCCCAGCAGACGGTTTTACAGGAACGACAACCAGAGCCAGAGGTACCAGGGCAGACAGCTCACAGAGCAAGGCAGCCGTGCAAAAGCAGTCGCAAGCAGGGATGCAGCACGTCTTTGGAAAGGACAAGCTGTTAGGAAAGGCGGTCGAGAATCCAGCCCCCGCTGCTGCATCCTGAAAGGAAAACCCCACGGAGCCGCAAGCGAATCGGAAAGAGCAGCAGACGCGCAGGTCCCGCATCAAGACGTGGGATCGACAGAGAAAATTAGCTTTAAACCACTACGCGGCTCCTAAAGTCGTGTCGCTGCTGCTAACGCTGCTGTCTGAAAAGGCCTTTGACACTTCCATCAGCATTTTTCTTTGGAGCAAGTCAACCATTTATTTTGCCCTTTTCAGATCATAACAAGACGTCCCCAGACAATGAGGCTACGCGCAGTTTTGCAACGCGCAGCTCTAATTAGAGAGCGACTTCTCAGATGTGAAATTCCCAGGAGATTACGAGATTTGGTGGCGTTTCCTTCACATCAGGAGACTTTTCAACCACGACCGATTCTCGCGTTCTCTGCGCATCGATTGCTGTGACGCGCGGGAAGGAGAAAGGAGCGTTTCTGAGACTCTCCTGATCAGAATCGAGCCGCTTTGAGATCGCTTTTGGACCCACAGCCACGTTCCTGTCCTAAAGTCAACAAGCGTATGCAAAGGAAGACGAGTCAGCCCCGCGACGCAACCAAAGTCAAAGGGTGGCTTTAGTGAGTACTGAGGAATATTGTGATGACCACGATAGGGAATCATTTGCAGAACAGACTGGAGCTGTAAAAGCAAAGCTTACAAGCTGCTCCTGCTTGCCAGTTTGAGACGTCCAAACAACTTCCAAGGAGTAAGAGGCCAAAGGAAGTAAAACAAGACACGGGTCCTATCTGGTTAAATTTAAGGTCACCGAGCTCAAGTCATCCCTGCCCCGAGGTGTGGCCAAAGCTGTCAGCGTTCCCGTTCAGCAGAACCAGAGGCACGCGCCTGTTACCGAGCAGAAAAGGTAAAAAAGCTGCTTTGGGAACCTCAGATTGAGAGGCCGGCCTGCAAGCGCTCACTTTAAAGGGAACAGCCTGGTTGCAAGAAGCATCAGAGGAGAACCAGAGGATCCTCTGAGTTCAGGAGCACTCAAGAGCCAGCCTCTGCTCCAGTCACTTCAGGCTCTGGTGAGCAGTAAAAAAAAGGGGGGGGGCAGAGCCATATTTAACAAATGGAAATTTTCATTGCTTATGTTAACAGGTAAGTGCTGGCTCTCAGAGCGGTCTAATACGACCAAGACTGCCCCGGGCGCTGTTCGGCACAGGACACAGGCTGAGCAGCTTTCAGCAGCAGTGGCTGAAATGCTGCAGGAACGCGGAGATCAAAGGTTTGGCTGCAGCAGCAGCGTGTCCCACAACGCGCACGAGGCATCCGACACCCGAAATCATCACCTCCCCTAGGAACTATCGCCTGTCTTCTATTATGTTTCTTAGACTCGGTAAGAGCTGTCCGCGATCTGAACAGCACGTTTTAAAGATCATCACCATCCACGGTGTTAGCTCTCCCATGCAGAAATAAATAGCAAGAATGCTCTCTCCAGTGACATTAAATAACTGGAAATCCTCCAGACCCTCACAAGCTGCAAGTCAGACTCTATCTCGGAAAGGTAATTTCCCTTCATTTTCAGTAACGTTTTGCATTTGCTTCACACCACGATGATTTACCTGAGTGGTCTAGGAAAAGCATCTCTCGGGATCATCTCTTCTCTGAAGCTCTCAGGGCATATGAAAGTGCTGGTGGTGACATCCTGCCGCCAGCCCCCGGGACTCACGAGAGGGTTGGGGCAGCAGGACACTTTCACCAGGATCCCTCGCTCCAGAAATCTCCTTTGGCAATAGTGCGGGTGAAGGCCGAGGTGCTGCGGTAACGCTCGTCAGCTCATAATTACTCGGGTGAAGGCATGAAGCCATTCGCGTCAGAACGACGCCGGCCCTCAGCGGCACTCGCCACCGCACGACACGACCTGGGGACAAATTCTAAATCCAACTACAGTGATTCGGAGCTTCCGCAGAGCCCCGAGAACCACGTGCCGCAGAAGCGCCGCGCTCACACGCGGCTTTGGGGCCGTTTCGCGCGACGGCCATACGGCTTAGCGAGTCTGTTCAAATAAAAAAAGTGGTTTTATACAGCCCGAGGAAAGAAATCGTAGAAAACTTGGCAGCTGTTGCCAAGCACGTTCCTAGAGGCCTGGCCACGGGCAACGCTGCAGTCCGGCAGGCAGGCAGCGACCTCCCCGAGCCACCTCACGAGCGGCCGAACTCACCGAGCGCTTTGCAGAGCTCTGGGTGTTTGATCCCGATGGTTTTCAACCTCTGCAGCAGCTCTGCCGAGGTCATCTGCCGCACCAAGTACAGCCCCACGGAATAGCTCTGCCGAGAGAAGGGAGGGACAGAGTGAGCGGGGCTGCCTTCCGCCGCTCGCTCGCGCGGTTCCACGCGACGCCCCTGGCGTGCCGTACCTTCCCGTAGTTGCCCCAGGTGACGGTGATGCGATTGGTGGCTGCAGACAAGTACATGAGGTGGGTGAGGTTGATGGGACGACAGGGCCTTTTAGGTTCCACTCCAGGTTTGTTTGAGGGGTAGTAGCCCTAAGGCAGAAAGATTTTTTTAACAAAAAGGAATAAAAAATAATACATATCTGCTTTTTCTTTTTCACGCAAGATGTTTCCATGTGGGTACGTCTATTCATCAGCTTCGCTAAACTCTACTCACCCCCAGTTTTGAAGGAAGGGGGCTAGAAGAGAGATGAACGGTCACATCAAGCACAGAATAAAAAGGATCCAATCTTGCACGAACTGTTTATTAGCAACATAGCTAATCCATCAGAAAATTAGCTTTAAACAAAACAGCACACTTCCACACTCCGGGTGCTTGTCTGTATTCATCAGGAAACCAATTCCTTCCAAATTACACACAAATCCTCCGGGCTGAGCTGACTTACCGGCACTGAGCAGTAACTATGATTCACTTTCACCGCGATGTTGGGCGGGTACTGATCCTCCTGAGGAGAACTGGTGTCCGTGTAGCAGATCCTGCAGAGAAACAACACATCTCGATATCCCCGCGCCGGTCAGAGCTCTCCGAGCATCAACCATCCCCACATCAGCCTGTGCTCCCTCCTCCAGCCAAAGCAAAACCACTTCCACACGGGATGCAGGCTTGATACCTGCGGCAAAACTCCACCCACTGCTGGTTTTTAGGGCAGCACTACCTCAAGCAAATTGTGCAGGAGTTCAGAAAGCAGAGTTTAAGATGCCAGTGTTAGGCAGGCAAACGAATAACTTGCTGGAAGTTACGTTTGTAGCTACGAAAACCGCGTTGGAAGTGAATATATTTTGGTGGTGCGTTGCCCTCTCCCCTCTTCTGCGCACGATGTTCAGTCAAGCCCACGCTCAGCCATACCTTAGCACGACCTGAACTGATTTCACACCGGGTTGCAGCTCCCTGGCAAATTAAAGAAACAGAAACTTCAGGTTAATTACGTTAAAACACAAAACCAAACCAAAATACCAAGAAAAATGACCCACCAAGAAAAAAAAATCCCAAACGACCACAATGAGCTGTCACTTCTGTCATACTCCGGGGTTTTAGCCGGTTTTTTTTAAAGACCTTGGAAGAATTACTTCGTAGAATCTTACTCCCCCTGCAAATATCAATGGTCCTGTAACTATTTTTTCTCCTAATGCCCCATCCTGCAGCTTTTCTCTGGGTTTTCAAACCTGCAAAGGCATTGGGTGACAGTCATCCATTTGCCTGGCATCCTTCTGCTGATTTGTGAGCATCTACAAAAACTAGGTTTTAAGGGCAGGTCTCCCTGACAGCCTTCTTTCAAGACTCTTTGTTCAATTATTCAGCTAAAGCTGTTCCTGCAAACCAAGGAACTAAGTATTATGGCACCAGCAGGAAAAAAAAACCCCAACTGTTCACACTGCTAACTTCAGTCGTGCTACAGGATTGTAACAGGATTTTGGCTGGTACCAGGAACGCGACATATCCCAGAACAAGGGGGTTTTATTGCGAGTCTTCGCACAGAGGTGCAAAACCCACTCGAATTCCTGCACAGGACACGAGGTATTGGATAAGATCCCCAGCTCAGTCTTGATTTGCCTTTGAAAGCGTTTTTCACGTTAGAATTCAGCGTTTCAGTGTAAAGGTTGTGATTTGGGGGGGGGGGATGGGACGCAATGTCATTCAGCTGCTGTTCCGGCTCTGGGGGGAGCACATCTGGGTACCCCCCACAAGCTGGGGAAGGGGAGGGGCCTGCGCCGAGCGATCGTTCGAGACTCGCTGAAACCTCAGCTATGAAATACTTCAGTTGTGTTACTGACAGGGAAAGCTTTCTCACGGATCTGAACAGAGAAAAGAGAGTCACGAACGGGCCACAACACGTGCAGTCTCACCACCCTTACAGACTTGGGCGGCCTAACACGTCCTTTCTGCTAAGTCCTCCCAGAGCTTCCCCTGCCCTGCTTTTGCTGACCCACCGAGATCACAACAGTCAGCAGGATATTCAAGAAAACTCATCTTTCTCTGTCTCTGTGACAACGCTGCGGTTTTAGCGCACAGAGAAACGTTTAAAAGTTTTATGCTGAAGTTTCGGAGGGGCTCTTGCGCGTCGCTGTCCTTTCAGAGCAGCGAGGGCCGAGGGAGCGGCACAAGAGGAAGCCTTGCTGCCCGCACTGACACCTCTCAGGCGTTTCATTGCTCGAATCCAAAGCTGCACCGCGACAGAGGTCAGGGTGAATTCTAATCGCCGCAAGATGTTTTCTTATGCAGTTACTACAGCATCCTCTGTAACAGGGGAGCTTTCTTTCAGATGCAAACAGCGGTACACATGCAGCTTTTGAACTTTGGGTGCAAAGAAAAAGGTAAATAAATCTGCAAATATTCACAACACGAGCTCAACAGAGAATTCAGGTCATCAACGATTTCACAGTGCTCCTCCTGCCTGAACATGCGATGCAAAAAGCAAGATTAGAGGAGCAGAAGTGAAACTCTGGGACTTAGATGGCTAAAACCGTACCTGCCACCTCCCCCAAAGCTATTTGCTCTACATGAGAAGTAGCCTATCTGCTCGTGTCCTCAGACAAACTGTGCCTCCTTGCAGAGAACAAAAGCTTCCAGGGAGAGGAAACGCGGAGGAATTACAGAGCTGCGCTGTTCTCCAACCGTTAATACACCTCGAGAAGTACCTGGAATTTCTGATCAACTCCACTTGTCTTGGCGTCAACGCAAAAATGCACGGGCTTTCTTGAAGCTTCTCATTATTCTGTGGAACTGTGGAGGAAATAAAAAAAAAAAGAAGAAGGATGTATATCAAACTGATAATATCTAGTTCTTAAATTGCTGAGCACGAGGTGATTTTTTATGTTCTGAGCTGTTTACTTCCAAGTCTTGTTTTCTCCCCTCCAGCTGCACAACAGCTCACGCACTCTGATAAACCTCCCGTCGATTAGAGCTTTGCTCATTTATCCCTTGCCTGTTTCACACGCTGCCAGTACCTGCTGGATTTGGACCTGCTTTTTCTTTTTTTCTTTCCCCCTCCCTTTGAATCATCCACGAGTCAACCACCGCGTGTTCACCTGGGAACAAACCGGTGCGGAGCCCAGAATCCACAGAAGAGCAAGAAGAGCCCTGAGCACGCTGTGGAAGCATCGTACCACCTGACCGGTCCGGCTGATTCCAGAAAAGGAAGGAACCACCACCACCAAAGCTCAGCTTGGATAACGGAAAAGCATCACAAAAACCAGCTCTAAGAGACAAAACTGGACTCCCAAACACATGACCTTGAGGGCGTTGCAGCACTCTGCTTTCAGAAACACTTAACCGAGAACCCAGCACTAACTGTGGCCTCTTACCCATTGACAATTTTAGCATTAAACTAACTTAATGTGGTTAAAATAAAGCTTAAGATGTGGAAAACTTACGACTTCCACTTAGTACTTTTTATTAAATTCAAGCATGTGAAGTTTTATTGTGGGCACGTTTGGGGTTTTTTTTAATTTTTAGCATGAATTTTTCTTTGTTTTTCTAGTTTATTCAAAGCCAATATACCAGAATTTGAGAAGCAGGAAAGTGCACTTTACTGTCTATGAATAAGATGAGATGAAGGAGGGATAAAACCTCAGCAGCTCTAAGGACTTCACAGAATCACAGAATGTTGGGGGTTGGAAGGGACCTCAGAGATCATCTAGTCCAGCCCCCTGCCAGAGCAGGGTCACCTACAGCAGAGCGCACAGGAACATGTCCAGGGGGGTTGGAAAGTCTCCAGAGCAGGAGACTCCACACCCTCTCTGGGCAGTCTGGGCCAGGGCTCCGGCACCCGCACAGGGAAAAAGTTCTTCCTAATATTTTTGTGGAACCTCCTGTGACCCAGCTTGTACCCGTTGCCCCTTGTCCTGTCACTGGACACCCCTGAGCAGAGCCTGGCTCCGTCCTCCTGACACTCCCCCTTGACATGTTTATAACCATGAATAAGGTCACCCCTCAGCCTCCTCTTCTCCAAGCTGAACAGCCCCAGCTCCTTCAGCCTTTCCTCACCAGGGAGATGTTCCACTCCCTCCATCATCCCTGTGGCTGCGCTGGGCTCTCTCCAGCAGTTCCCTGTCCCCCTGGAGCTGAGGGGCCCAGAACTGGACACAATATTCCAGATGTGGCCTCACCAGGGCAGAGCAGAGGGGCAGGAGGACCTCTCTGACCTACTGGTTACTCCCCTTCTAACACACCCCAGGATGCCCTTGGCCTTCTTGCCCACGAGGGCACACTGCTGGCTCATGGTCATCCTGCTGCCCACCAGCACCCCCAGGTCCCTTTCCCCTGTGCTGCTCCCCAGCAGGTCAGTCCCCAGCCTGTGCTGGCACATGGGGTTGTTCTCTCCCAGGTGCAAAACTCTACACTTGCCCTTGTTGAATTTCATCAAATTTCTCCCAGCCCTCCAGCCTGTCCAGGTCTCTCTGAATGGCAGCACAGCCTGCTGGGGTGTCAGCCACTCCTCCCAGTTTCGTGTCATCACCAAACTTGCTGACAACACTCTCTAATCCCTCGTCCAGGTCATTGATGAAGATATTGAACGGCGCCGGCCCCAGCACTGACCCCTGAGGGACCCCACCAGATCCAGTCTCCAGCCAGACTCTGCCCCAGTGACCACAACTCTCTGGCTCCTTCCCTTCAACCAGTTCCCGACCCACCTCACTGCTCGGTCAGCCAGACCACACTGCCTCAGTTTACCTATGAGGATGCTGTGGGTAACTTGGCAGACACAGTGACAATCTGATTCACTGACTACAGATACTTCCCCTTGGTCATTCAGCTGTAAAAATGCAAAAAGGGTTTTCAGAAATAAAAAATAAATAAATGGTGTTTTGTGGACTTTTAACTGAATTCCACCTTCCATCCAAATGTCCCTTGACCAAAACAACCGCTGAGAAGCATTTCATAAGGGTGTTATTTTCAGAAAGCGATGAATGACAAGGAGGACAAAACCCCAACATTTTATTCTTCTTAACAACTTTTTATTACATTTAACAATTTTATTATTGTTAAATAACTCTCTACAGACGAGCTGTCCTGATCCCTGAGCTGCGAGAAGACAAAGCAAACCTGATGAGGAAGGCCGGGGAGCTCCTCGTATTTTATTTTGCATTTCTATCAGCTCACCCTGAGAAAACCTCCCGGTTGCTCCAAGCTGGCTGCCCGCAGCTCTGCCCGCACCGCTCCCGGAGCCACAGATCCAACACGTTTTGCTCTCACCTTGCCAGCAAAACATTCCAGCCTTAAAACCAGCAGAGTATTCAATTTCCAACCAGGTGATTTGCTCGCTTCTGCTGACACCAGGAAAAGCAGAGGCTGGGGCCAGACAGCCACCGGTGCCGTGCAGGCCAGCGAGATCGCGCGGCAGCCGCTGGTACAGGAGAACAAAACCCAGTCAGGTGCCAACGTTTCCCTACAGCTCCTTAGCTGACAGCTCTCCTCTCGGTGCATGAAGCAAAAGGAACCAGCGGCAGCAGCCCATGGTCCCCGTCTTCTTTCACTTCTCACTGTGAAAGACTTTCTTCCAGGCAAGAATCGAGGGGTAGTTCTCATGGAAAGCCACTGGAGGGTTGCAGAAAGCACTCCAGGGGTGCCTTGGCAAAAAAAACAGCTGAAGGGAAAACAGAAAGCCCCAGAAGACACAGACTTAGGACGTGTCCATGAACACCTTGTTGCCAGCAGCAATCCCAACTGGCTGCTTCAGAGAAACGTGTCCTGAAAGAAATGGAAGAGAAACCTCTCCAGGACAGGCCTGCGTAAAAACCTAATTCTTCTTCAAGATCTCAGGGTTGGAAAATAAGCCCAACCTCCAGCAGGGACACTTTGAGGGCACCTGACCAGCTAAGCCTTCCTTTAATGAGCAGCCAGGAAAAAAAAGTACCGCTTTTTAAAGCTAAAATCTTTTAAGATAACAAGAGTTCCATCCTTTTTTCAGGACAGACGCCTCGTCACACAACTCAGCTCCTTGACTTGCAGCACGGCCGCTGGGATCAATTCATTTTAGCAGTTGACAATAGGAGGGAATCAATTTTTAAGATGGAGCCCAATCAGCAATCCTCAGAAGGAGTCAAGGCATCAAACTTCCAAAACCGAAAAGGACTTGGCAAACCCTATTCAAGACTTTAGGCCCAACACAACGGCAACGGGTTCCCACTCTGAGAAGCCAACGTCACCTGCAGCTCCTGAGCTGACAGGCTGGAACCCACCACACAAAATACGAACTCTCTACTGATTTGAGGTTTTAGGGTTTCTTTGCAACAAGGGTCAGGCTTGTCTGGTTTGGTTTTTTGTTGGGTTTTTTTTTTTCAGATGTAACATTCCTCATTTCAAGGCATTATAGACCCTCGGGAAAGAGCTCGTGCTGTCATCACCGTCGCTGGAGGTCCCCAAGGCGGATCGGGGTCCGGCTTTGAGGCAGGTCCAGGCAGCCCCAGAAAACTTTTATCCCGCTGCTCTCAAACCAGGACGGTCGGCCAGAGCTGAGCCGCTGGCAGGAGGCTTCTGCAGGGCTGAGGAGCTCGTTGTGAGCCCTCATTCCCACCCCCACTCCTCCAGAAGAGCCCACCTCAGGACATGATACAATATACGAGTGTTTGGTTGGTTTTGTTTTTTCCTCCTTGGCTATTGGGACTACCCCGAGCAGACAGAAGGGCGTTTGTGCTCACGCGGGTCTGGGGGGACAGGGCCAAGCTGCCTTGCCTGAAATCTTTTCTTTCCGTAGGCGGCTGGTTTCAGCGCACACCACAGTGGGTTTGGGTGGGGACAGCAACGGCGCAAGCGCGGGCTTTCGCCGGGACCCCTTGGAGATGGTTCCAGGCGGCCGCGTTCACTCTGCAGCTGGGTCAAGGTAATCGTCTTCGCCACAAAAATCTGTGGCCTCGTTTACCGCGGCCTTTGGAGGAGGGGGCCGGAGCAGCAGTTTTACTCCTTACATGAGAGAAGGTGAATTATCAAAGGCAGAAACCCAAACAAATCCTTGTTTACTTTGACAGTGGCAGGATCTCCCAGCCTACACGGCCTTCTGCTCCCACAGCTGCCCCGCCACATCCCCTCTGGCATCCCGCCAGCAGGAGGCCAGCAGCCTCGGCATCTGATGAAGTTCAACAAGGGCAAGGGTAGAGTTTGCACCTGGGAAAGAACAACCCCATGTGCCAGCACAGGCTGGGGACTGACCTGCTGGAGAGCAGCGCAGGGGAAAGGGCCCTGGGGGTGCTGGTGGGCAGCAGGATGGCCATGAGCCAGCAGTGTGCCCTCGTGGGCAAGAAGGCCAAGGGCATCCTGGGGTGTGTTAGAAGGGGAGTAGCCAGTAGGTCAGAGAGGTCCTCCTGCCCCTCTGCTCTGCCCTGGTGAGGCCACATCTGGAATCTTGTGTCCAGTTCTGGGCCCCTCAGCTCCAGAGGGACAGGGAACTGCTGGAGAGAGTCCAGCACAGGGCAACTGGGATGATGGAGGGAGTGGAACATCTCCCTGGTGAGGAAAGGCTGAAGGAGCTGGGGCTGTTCGACTTGGAGAAGAGGAGGCTGAGGGGTGACCTCGTTCATGTTTATAAATATGTCAAGGGGGAGTGTCAGGAGGACGGAGCCAGGCTCTGCTCAGAGACGTCCACTGACAAGACAAGGGGCAATGGGTGCAAGCTGGAACACAGGAGGTTCCATAAAAATATGAGAAATTTTTTTTTCACAGTGAGGGTGACAGAGCCCTGGGTCAGGCTGCCCAGGGATGTTGTGGAGTCTCCTTCTCTGGAGACTTTCAAACCCCACCTGGACGTGTTCCTGTGCGCTCTGCTGTAGGTGACCCTGCTCTGGCAGGGGGCTGGACTAGATGATCCTTGAGGCTCTTTCCAACCCCCAACATTCTGTGATTCTGTGATCTACAGTGAGTACAGGCTGTCACCGTTAACGTTCCCAACACCACCACCACCCACAAAAAAAGTCATCTGGAATTCCTCACAGCACGCCATTCCTGTCAAAAAACTGCATTCACACCACTTTACGCCCCGCAAAAAAGGTGCCAGAGGATAAGGATGCTTATCAGCAAGGTGCTCAGGTACCACGGGGCTCACACAGACACATGGCTTGTTAGCAACTTCAAATACAACGTAGAGAAAGGTATTAGTATTCACTCCCTCTAAAAAGGTATCTGGTCGGTCTTAATTTTAAGCCTTTTCTACCCAAGAGGATTGTGGCAATTTCCGTAAATTAGAAGAATTCTTTCATGCTGACATCCTTAGGCCGAGCCAAAAAGCTGGGCCAGAAAGCTGTTTTCATGTCGATAGCTCAGGTACTAAACTCAATACTTAAATCGACTGAATCTGTGCGCGCAGTTACCACGCGTGAGGTATAAGCTGGCTCGCAACAGGTCTGATTTACCCGCTGTTGGCCGACACCACCTTCCTTATGAGTATAATTGTAATTTGAGAGTTCTGCAGGGAATCTGCTTGCCTAGAGACCGAATCAGGCATCGCCCACCTCACCTCCGATCTCAAGGCAATCACCTTTGAGAAGCGAGAGAGCCTTTTCATTCAGAAAGATGCTTCCAGCCAAAGTCCAGGACACACAAACCAAGGATCCCCTGCTCCCACCCTGGCTCAAAATATCTCCTGTGTGGTGCAGGGAGCCAGGGTACTGCAACAGTGGCTGGGTGGTCCTAAACGTCCAATCTCTTTCAGGTACTTCCACGTTACAAGTTTCTGAGGCTGACATGGAACTCTTAAGTTCACAAAGAATTTAGAGGTTGACAAGGAAACCTAAGTCTGGAACTTATCTCAGACACAGAACGGGAAACCCAGGCAACCGAAATACACTCGGGCTTCCTCAGGGCACTTTGTTTCATCAGCTTTCTTTGTTCGCGTCGGCACTGGCAGAAGGAATTACAGGTGCAGGTCACCAGGTTGGGGAAATTAAACAAGTGTCTAGAAGCCGGTGTTAGCTTCTCGGCAGCTGACCAGGACGATGATGAGCGACCGTTTGTTCCTACTCAGCACCCATCCCTCACCCTCAGGCAGAAAACACTCGCCTCAAACGGGAAAGTGAGTCCAATCTGCTTTGGGGAACGAGGCGACCCAAGGGAGGCGTCAGCTCACACAGGCAAGATACTAAATTTAATGACACCTCGGTTCGGATCTGATGTAGAAGATTCTGTGTCAACTTTTAACAAAATCTGTTAATCACAGCAGGAATACACAGGCTCTTCTCCTATCTCGGCATGTCTCCACCTCTTGAAAATCTGTTTTCCTCCAAACGACTACACTGGTGTTTCTGGCTAACAAACGCCGCCCCACGTCTGAACTACCCATTCCCCAAAGAGCATTTAAGATATTTTAGTTTTATGCTGACAGTCACTTCTTGCCTGTTTACACGGTCACAGCATTAACATTTTTAATGCTTCCAAATGAAGATGAAAAGTAAGTAGATATAAAGTTGCATTAATTAGTCTCTTTTTTTCTTGTTTTTGCACCTGCACAACCATATCTTCATCTCTTTTTTTTTTCCCTCCAATTCACACCAAGCATTTTTTCAGCAAAGACAGACCAGCTTCCCACGTTCAACGTTCATCTAGCGGTGAGGCCTGACATCACCACACCATGGCTCAGCAGACTAAGCAGTGGTTCTGCTCCGTGTACGCTGTCTTCGCTACACAAACGTTGTATTTAACATCCGTGACAATCCCCTTTGTCATTCAGAATTAAAATAACCAAAAAAGCAGACTCCTGGCCCCAAGGTGGGAAAAGGCACTTCTTCCACTTTTCCCAGTTGCCCCTCAAAACACTGACAAACACACACGAGAGGAAAAAAAGTCAGGAGTAGTGTTTGACGCGGGTACCGCCCTCTTTCATCCCCAGGAGGCTTTAGGGCAGGTATTTTACGCACTGAAAACCAGCACCGATGTAGAACATGCCAGTGTGCTTGCTTAACACAGGTGTGACCCCGACAAAGAAAGATTTTTGGCGCTGCGCTGCCAAATCCCAGAGACAGAAGACAGATCACGATTCGCAAAGACCGCGACGTGCAACCCAGAGGCATCTGTGATGCAGGATGTGAAAGCTACGGCCTAATGAGACAGACTTTCAAACCTCAGCTCAGAGTGACCACGTTCCTGTTCTAAAGCAAGGGGGAAAAAAACAGATAGAAATACCCTGATCTTTAAGTATGAGGGGAGAGAGCGGGAAGAGAAGGGCACCCGCCACTGTGTCAGCCTCACTCCATCACGCGACTTTACAGATCCTGGGGAACACCGTCGCCTTTTTGACCCTCGTTTCGCTTTTCTCTCCCAGACCCGAGGGCCGCCAGGAATGCACGAGCGGACTGAAAACTCACCTAATTCTGTGGGTTTCAGCAGCTCGTCCAGGGTCGTGTAGAAGGGAAGCTTCACCAGCCGGACTTCAGCCTTGGCGACTTTGGGCGGCAACCTCCCCAGTCCGTTAAGGTATTTCCCGTAGAGCGCAGGATAGTCAATATTAGTGGTGGAGATAGAAGTCCGAGCCACGGTGCTCCCGCGGTCGTACGACGAGTGTATGGAGAGCGCCTCGGGAGAGCGGTGCTGCTGCGGCGGAGGCTGCGCGACTTCAGAGCTCTTCTTGGCGTAGCGAGTCTCATAGAGCTCCTTGATTTTCTTGAAAACTTCGGGGCTGCAGTCAAATTGGACCAATTGCAATGCTCTGGTGACTAGTTCATGTTTAAGTCCGCTTTTACTCCTGCCAACAAAACCCAGCAACATCTGAAGATCTGAGACTCGGAAACTCATCACCATGTTCTAGGGGATAAAAAATTAAAGACGGTCTTACAGTTATCAAAAGGCAAAGTCTCAGCTCGCGCTATACTCTATAGCTGGAATCCAAAATAATTTAGAAAATCCCTTCTAAGACAGGTGCCAAACCTTCTGTTCGCAGCAGCTGTTATTCACCTGAGGAGCGCCTGTTCCTCAGGTACTCGTTTGAGCACAGGAGACCATCGATTGAACTATCACGAAAGTCAGAGACACGCCACGACAGCCACCGAATCACACAAAACTACTCTGTGACAAACGCCGAACAGCCTCGAGACAGGTCGAGGGGAAGCAAGCGAGACGGCAAAGGAAAACATCTCAGACAGCAGGTCCCACACGTGGCACAGCACAGCGACTCCTCCACCACAGAGGCTCAACGCACCCAAACTTTGCAGGCACCGCTGGGTAAGAGAGCTACGCTAAAATCTCCACCTGGAAGGGCACCGGCACGAGGCAAAGGAAGAAAGGGATGCGAACGGGAAGGCAGGTGACGTTTAAGGGAACTGGGGACGCCAATCCTTCCACCCTGCACTTCATTGCCATCTCCACGTCATCTGTCTGAACAAAACAAAAACGCAGAATCCTTCCTAGGTACCAAGGTTCTTAAAAAAAAAAAAACAGACTACGGGAAGATATCAAAAGATTATTAAAGAGCGCAGCGCGCTCCTGGGAGAACAATGCCTGCAAGCTCCCGTTTGGGTGCTGTGCCAAGCGCTCCCCCGTGATCGCAGCCGGTCGCTGCCTTTGCTGTTGCTTCGGTATCATCAAAACACTGAAATCGATAAGCAGTAAAAAAAAAAACAGAAAAAAACACCTATCTCCATCTTCAACAATTCACTCTCTTGCTGCTGTGGAAACTCCAGCGGCCTGTAGCTGCTGGCCCACGCTGCGCTGTGCAGCCGCTCCGCCTCACGCGGAGAACCTGAAATTATTTCTGTTCAAATGACAGTCAGAGGCTGGTCAGGTTGATATTTCTGTTGTCTCTCACGAGCAAGCAGCCTCTGAGCGCTCAAGACAAGCTCATCAAGCACACGGTTTTGAAAATCCAAGCTGCCCTGAAAACATAACTGACAGGTGCCCACACACACTCCCTCGGTATCCTTCCTGGTTTGGGGAAAACACGGTAATCCAAGAGGAAACACCAAGCTAAAAACACAGAAGCAGAGAGCCAGCAGGGCTCTTTTCCTCAACCTATACTCCATTCTTATTTGGGGATTAAATAATAATTATCAAGAATAAAACCAAAACATAAAAGTCAGATTTCTACGGAAGTTAACAGTAGCCTTGCAATTTTCTGGAATAAAACAGTTAGGGGGTTATTCATTTGTTTTAAATTAAAAGAGCTACTACACACTCCAAAACCACTTAACTGCTGCTTTTGCACGTGTGGGAATTGGACTGTAGAGAAAACACCGTTTTATTTTCTCCTTTCTCATCAAATCTGTCATTTAATCTGGAAGCCCAAGAGATGTTACACAAGCATCACCGACTGGAGTTAAAATTTTTGGTAGTCGTAAAATACCTTCAATAAGAGGGGGGAAAGAAAAAAAGGCAGTTAAGTTTAAAGAGGAGAGAAAGGGTGTTTAACTGCCAAAAAGTCGGGATTCATGAGATCTGGATCCGTATTGCTGCTTCACCAGGTACCACCTGCGCAATCTCGGAGAAATCTAGTTTTATGCGTCTCAGTTTTCTTCAGCTACAAAACGGAGAGCGTCTCACCCTCTCCGAGGCATTCTGAGGATAAGAAGCATATTTGCAAAGAGAAACACATCAAGGCAGCGACACCCGTCGCCAGCGCGGTACCAGGGGAGCCGCGGGAGCGGAGCCCGCAGGTATCCCTGCGCTCGCTGCTCCCACACCACCTCCCTCGCTCGGGACTTTTGGGGTGTGAAGCTGAGTTTGAACGGCCAGTCTCGCCAGGTTTATGCTCGGAAGGATTTAAGAGCCCGAAGGGTGCCTGGATTCATGCTGTAACAGAAGAACAACCTTCAGACAAAGCGAACCCGTCGCTGGGCCTTGGGCCCACACGACCGTACAAGCCGCAGAGAGATCCCGTCAACAACGAAGATCGTTAACACCAAAGTCTGTTCCTCCCCGTGAGGAAGGCTTGCATGTGAGCAGCAGGGAGTTCACTACGGGGCAACCACGACGCCCTGGGAGCACACCTCCTCCTCCTCCTCCTCAGGGCTCCTGGGCTCAGCTCGACCCCAGCCGGGCGAGGGCAGCGCCTCCTAGAACAAACCTCTTCCAAATCTCCTTCTCGCAGCCATGCAGCCACATCCTCACCGGGGAGGCGACCCTGCGGCCGGCACCGCTCAGGGACACCCTCAGCACCCGCGACGCCGGCGGGTGAAGCCCCTCAAGTGCCACCAACTGCTCCCCGGGGCGCTGCGACAGCCCGACGGCGGGACACGGAGAGCTCCCGGCTCTCGGAGAAGGAAACCAGAGGGAGAAAAGGAGCGACCCGCGGCGGAGCGGGGTCCCTCTGCTTCAGGGGGCACGAGGCGCGCGGGAAGCACAGCACCGCCGCGGGGAGGGCGCTTCGCCTCACGCCGAGGGAAAGGACCTCGGAGGCCGGGCCGAGCCTCCCCGCGGCGGGGAACCGGCGGCTCTGCTCCGCCACCGGGCACCGCTCGAGGCTCCCCCGCGCTCCCAGCCCCGGCCCCGGCCCGGCGGGCAAAGCCCTTCCCGGCCCCCCCCCACCCCGCGCCGGGCCCGGCTGGACAGCTCCGCTCCGCGCCCCCCGACCAGCCCGGGGCTCGGCGGGGAAGGGGCCCGGGAAGGAGCAGCGAGGGGGCGGCGGGGGGAGCTACCTGCGCTAATTAACCACCGGGAATTACCTACGGGGGAGGCCGGGGCACGGGGCGGCTTCCCGGGGGCTGCGGACCGGGCCGGGCCCGGCGGGGGCTGCGGGCGGGGTGGGGCAGCCCCTGAGGGAAACCGGGGAGGGAGGGGGGGGGGGTGGTCTTGGGGGCGCCGCCCCCCCCCCCCCCTCACCCACCCCAGGCTCTCACCGCCGGCACCGAGGCCGCCCCCGCCCAGCGCGCCCGTCCCCCCACTGGGAGCCGCCCGGTGCTGCCCTGCCCCGGCCCCCCAGGCGAGGAGGAGACGGGGGGATCGCGGCTTCACTCACTTTCGCCTCCACCAGCTCCGCCGCCATCTTGGCCTCCAGCGTCCACCGCGCCGGGAGCCGCCGACCCGGTCACGTGACGCGGCGGCGGCCGGGCGGGCGAGGTGGTGGGGGGGGGAAGGGGGCGGGGCCGCCAGGGGCGCACGCGCCGCCCAATCCCCGCGCGCCCCCTCGTCTCCCCGCCGAGCCGCGCAGGCGCAGTTGGCCCCGCCCCGCCCCGCCCGGGCACCGCCCACCCCGGCAGCCTTAAAGGGGCCGCACCCCGCGAAGCCGGGGGAAGGGGGATGTCCGTGTTGTGGGGCTGCCCTCCGCGGGAACGGGGCTGGGGAACCCGCCGCCCCGAGCGAGCAGGGGTCGGAGAGGGAGCGCACAGGTGGCGGCGAGGCCGCCCCCCGCGCCGTGATGTGCGGTGCCCCCAAGATGGCGGCGGGGGGGTTCCCGGGGCCGGGCCTCCCTCCTGAGCCCGCTCCCCGCCGCCCCGGGAAGGCTCCCCCCGTGCCCAGCCTCTGGCTGAGCAACGCGGAGCTTTGTGCCAGCCCAGGGGTGTCTCTAGTGCTGACGGACGGGGCAGTTTTGTCCTGAAAGAGAGGGGCACCGGGTCCCCTCAGCCGTGGCTTCGCTGGGAAACGCTCTGGGGGCGCAGGCGGCGGCTGCGGCTCCTCTGGAGGAGAACCCAAGGAGACGGCGCTCCTGGAGCCCGAAGGACGTTGGCTTATCCGTCACCCTCCTCCTCACCCTGCAGCAGTCTCCGGGCGTACTTGAACTTGCAAATCTCGGCCTTTCCTGTTGGATGTGGGAGCTGCCAGACTCTCTGATGCTGCTCACCCCTGGCACATCTGCCTCGGGGCCCTCGCCAGGCCGTCTCCTCAGACGTTCTCCCCACCAAGGCACCCCTGGCACCTTGCGGCCCAGACCGGCCTGCTCGGTGGTGACGGCCGCCCTGAGATCCCCCGGCTCTCCCGCACAGGTCGGCGTTTGTGCCCCGCCATTGGCACTTAGGTAGATCTCTCCAGTAGCCCATCATTTATAAAAAATACCTTTTGTGTGGGTACAAACTATTTCTCCAAAGCCTGGACCTGTTTCCCCTGGGGTCTGGTTGCTCCATTGCTAAGGAACAAGCGCACAGCACCGGCCTCTTCAGCTCCGGGCTGAGTTACTGGGCGGTAACCCCAGTAATCGGGGTGATACGCTGCACTGGGGGAGGTTTTCTAGCACTTTCCTTTCCTTGTCATCGACCCCACGAGATAATTAAACAAAAAGGCAATTAGCCAGTTTCCTAGGCAGGCCAACATGTTAATCAGGCTCCCCAGCGTTCCCTTCCAGTCTGGCAAAAGCCAGTGTTGGTGCTAAAAATTCAAACGATTGCTATGGAAACCCTGACAGCTGATAACTCATCCTGTCACACGGGGTGAGCGAGGGGCTAAATCCATCCTGGGTGCAGCTCCACCACCGTGTCCTGCTGGTCCCTGCCCACGACTGGCGGAGGGGACCAACGGGCTGGGGATTTGGACGCGACTGAAGCTGCTGGGCAGGGCGGCGTGGGGACGGAATGCTTGGATTTGTGCGAGCTTTCTTAACACTGCAGCTGAGGGAGGTGAAGCAGAGGCTTTTTGCAATACTAAAGAGAAGGAAAAGGCAGCAAAATATTTTATGCTGTGGGGACAGAGTTACATTTGCTGTCTTTAGAGTCCCTCTTTCCTCACTTGTACGTGTGTTCCTAATTCAGGTCATGCTCTTCCCGGCACAGAGCTTCAGCTTCCCAACTCGCTGGGTCCGACTGCGTGGACCTCAGTCCTTCCTTCCTGCCCCGGGTCGGGAGGAATATCCTCCAGCCGGGCATGGGGGTCCTCCCCAGCACCGTGCGGCCGTTCTGCATCCTCTGGTCGGATCGTCCCAGATTCCGCTGGAGTATTAGCAACCACGGAGCGGGGCTGCTGGGCTCCCCGAAGGGACCTCAATGGCTCCCGGGGCCCCGGGCAGAGCCGGTCGCCCGCGGGCTGTGCCCAGCAGCACGGCCCCGGGGGACTGCAGGGTGAGGCCCACTCCCCGGCGCAGCACCGGAACGTGGTGCGGGGGCAATGAGGGCACGACCAGGACGCCTCGGGGCTGCACGGCAGCCCCCAGCCCCGGGGGAGGCGGAGGGGACACACACAAGGCCGGGTGCGGGGCCCGGCGGGTCCCCCCGCCCTGGTGTCACCGGCCGGGCCCCGCCGCGCTCCTCCCCGCCGCCAGGGGGCGCTGCAGCACCGGGAGCCCCCGACGGCCGGGCCGGCCGGCGCATGCGTGGAGCGGGGAGCCTGCGGGGCCGGTGAAGCGGGAGGTGGGGGGCCCGGCCACCGCGGTGCCGCAGCGGCGATGGCGGGGAGGGCACCAGGGTGCCGGGGCTGACAGCTGGTGCTGCCCGTACTGGGAGCCGAGGCCCCGAGCTCTCCTGCCGCTGTAGTAACGCCGGCGGCGAGGGAGCCGCCGCCCCGGGGATCACGGCCCGAATCGGCCGTACGGACTCCCCCGTGCCGGTTCCCACACGCTTTACCGGCAGCGAGTGGGGGAAGGACTTTTCTCCCTGCTGCGGCCCGAGCGACAGCCGCGACAGGGTTGGGCGAGGCGGGACCTGCCTGTCCCAGCCCCTCCCGCAATCCCCGGTGCAGCCCCGGTGCCGCCCCGGCGGAACAGCCCTCCCCGACCATAGAGCCCGGACGCCATTGCGGGCTAGAGAGGCGAAGCGGCGCATGTGCCTTGTGTGCCGGGCGCACAGGCTCCGCCCCCCCGGCCGGCGCCGTCCTATAAGAAGGGGGCGGTTGACGTCAGCGTTCTCTTCCGCCCGCTCTGCTCTCGCCAGCGAGACGGGGCTGCCGCCATTGCCGTGACCCCCCCGCCCCGCAGAATCCGCCGCCATCCGCCACCATGGTGAGACCCCGCGCCCCGCCGCCCTCCCGGGGGGGCCCAGCGGGCACCGCGGTCGCCGCGTCGGTGGGGATGGCTGCCCTGGGAAGGCCCAGGGGAGCGATGGCGGCTGGGGGGGCCTGTCGTGGTGGGGCTGGGCCGCCGCTGAGGGGAGAGGGGTGGGGCTGGAAAGCGCGCCGGGGCGGGCGGGACGGGGCGACTGTCCCGGGGGGGGCTTCCCCGGCGGGGGAGGGGACCGGTGGGCGCGGGTGGCCTGTGTCAGTCCCCATAGGACTCTTCTCTGCCGGTGCCGGGGTGGCGGTGCCGGTGGGAGCCCCCGGCGGGGCGGGGGGGGGAGGGGGTAGCGGTGGTGATGTGGCGGCGGGGCGGTGGTGACGGCGGGAACGGGCCTTTGCGGAGGTTGCCACCTTACGTAACGCTGCGGGGACGATGGCACCGGGCTGTCAGCCGCCCGCCGCGGAGCCAGGGCTCGGTTGTTCGGGAGGGGTTCGTCTCCGGAAAGCTATTGACGTTTGTAGCCGGAGGAGGGAGCGCGGTGGGGGCTGGTCACCTCCGCTTGTCGCGCCGGTGCCCTTGGCTGCGTGTTGTCTTGTGGCGCAGGCGGAATCGGCGTCGGTGTGACCATGGCAGGTATTCATGGGCTTAGTTGGGCTGCTAAAATTGCCGAAGCTGTTTCTACACACCCTGCTTTTTTTTTTTTTACCTCCCATCCCCCCTGCTTCTCTCATCCTTCAAGGTGAACTTCACAGTAGACCAGATACGGGCCATCATGGACAAAAAGGCCAACATCAGAAACATGTCTGTGATTGCCCACGTTGATCACGGCAAATCGACCTTGACTGATTCTCTGGTATGCAAAGCTGGTATCATCGCCTCTGCCCGCGCGGGGGAGACCCGTTTCACTGACACGAGGAAGGATGAGCAGGAACGGTGCATCACCATCAAATCGACGTGAGTTCCCTCCTTGCAGGCACCTCGGTGCTCCTGCTGTGGGGTCTGAGCTCGGGCCGGGGGGCTTTGAATCCCTCATTGCTTTGATCATAAGATGAGATGATAGTGTCGAGCTTTCTCTGGTCTAGTTCAGAAGCGCATCTCTTGCTTGTGCCTAATTGAAAGAGCCAAATATTGATTGGCTTCTGGTGCATCATAGAGCACTGTCCCAGTGGCTACTGGGACGTGTGGCAGGAGCCTCAGCCTCCCGTTTTAGCACTGGGGTTGTTGAATGTGCCTGACGTCTGCTGGAGTCCCGTGGGTGCGGTGCAGAGACTGTCTTGGAAGCATCTCTGGCGATGTACGTGCCGGCTGTATCACTGCTGGTGGTTTGAGGACCCTGTGGAGCACAAAAAGGGATCAAAAAGGCGGTTGGGCTGAGTGGAAAAAGCATAACTTGAAGAAAACGAAACATTTTTAGAGCACTTTAAATTGTGTGGTGGTAGGAGATTATGATTTCGGAGGAGATTGAGTTCAGGAGAAAGCACTGGAAGGGCAGACTTGAGCCAGTGCTCCTGGTTATCTCCCACAGTGGCCTCCCAGGAATACGCTTCAAAGAATCTTTAAGCACAGGCGCGGTTCGGTGTGGGATACACATCTGTTTCTAAGCGTCGGGGAGAGGTAACTTGTAGGTAATAATTGCAAGGGTTTTTCTTTTATTGCAGAGCTATTTCCCTATTTTACGAGCTCTCTGAAAACGATTTGGCCTTCATCAAGCAGAGCAAGGATGGCTCTGGTTTCTTGATCAATCTGATTGACTCTCCTGGACACGTGGACTTCTCCTCAGAGGTCACTGCTGCTCTCCGTGTCACTGATGGTGCCCTGGTTGTTGTAGACTGCGTCTCTGGTAAGGTTTTCTGCAGCTGTGTGTGGCTAGAGTGCTCGCTGGGCGAATTTGAAGATGAGGATAACCAATTCCCTTGTGTTTGGCAGGCGTGTGCGTGCAGACAGAGACTGTGCTGCGTCAGGCCATTGCTGAGAGGATCAAGCCTGTCCTGATGATGAACAAGATGGACCGAGCGCTGCTGGAGCTGCAGCTGGAGCCAGAAGAACTGTACCAGACCTTCCAGCGCATTGTGGAAAATGTGAACGTCATTATCTCCACGTACGGAGAAGGAGAAAGCGGCCCCATGGGAAACATCATGGTAAGTGGGAGGCTGCAAACGCCGTGTTCGAAATAATCCCCCTCAGTGAGAGGGAACAGTTGTCTCCTTCGTTTTTTCCTGTTTCAAGTGGAGAAGTGAGAGTAGAATAATGACAACGCCTGTATTACCCATGCTTGTGATGGCTTGGAATTCTGCCTTTCCTCTAAAATCTTGTGTTGGCTCAAAGCTTGAGCAAATAAAGGGTATAAATAAAAGAAGGTATTTTTGCTCTCTATCAAGGACGCCCTTGTTCTGTAGGACACCTCCTTGCCCACATTGCGTCTGTGATGTGGGGGATACCAGATCCAAGGCTCCCCCATGGTGTCCCTCCCCCAGCTCTCTGCTGAAGCGACAGCTGGTGGGTGTTTGCCAGGCCCTGCGCTCCCTGCTGGGCTCCCGCTTGTGAGCAGGGCTGTTGGTTCTGAGGGGAGGCTTGCTCCAGTTGAGCCCTCCACCGTGTGCTCCAGGTTTTCTTGTGTTGCTCATCCTCCTCACGAAGGACAGGAGTCCTGTCTGCCCACAAATCCAAGCAGTTGCTGAGCTGTCAGAGGACACTGTTGGTTGAGGTCATGAAAAACCAGTCTAGTTCTGCGGTACAAAGCTGCAGTGGTGAGTGTTTAGCCAGGCTGTCCTCAGACCTCGCAGATGGCTGCTGTCACAGATCTACTCAAGAGTGCCCTAGTCCTGAAGCTCCATCCCCAAACTCTTTTTGTACTTCCAGTGTTGTTCGGGTTGCGATGGACTGACCGATGTCACGCCCTGCAGCTGCTCCTCTGTAACCTGACTCTCCTGTTCCCTTTCAGATCGATCCGGTGCTCGGTACCGTCGGCTTTGGTTCTGGCCTGCACGGCTGGGCTTTCACTCTGAAACAGTTTGCTGAAATGTACGTCGCAAAGTTCGCTGCCAAGGGAGATGCGCAGCTGAACCCATCTGAGCGTGCCAAGAAAGTAGAAGACATGATGAAGAAGCTGTGGGGAGACAGGTGAGGAGTCGGGGCTCTTGGTTTGGATTCCGGTTCGGCTGTGTGGCTGCAGCCTGACACTGGAGAAAGCTGGTGAGGAAGGAGGAGGATGTGGCTGTGCCTGCTTATGGCCCTGTCTGGGTGACTTGGTGCACGGGGTAGCAAAAGAGCCATTTCCCGTGAAGCCTTCACAGAATAGGGAACTGCCCTGGTTCAAACCAGGACAGAAACACCGGGATAGATGGGGAGGGAGCAATCAGCACCATGAGTTAAATGCGTTTTGGCGAGCTCTGAGAGCTATGGGGGAAGGCATGAATGCAGTTCTTACTCAGCAGCTCTTCCCTCTGGCCTGAGCAAGCAGAACAGGCCACGCTTCCGTAGCTGAACTGAGCATTGATAGTCTGACGTGATTCTTTCTCCAGATACTTTGATCCTGCTACTGGCAAGTTCAGCAAATCTGCTACCAGCCCTGATGGAAAGAAACTGCCCAGGACCTTCTGCCAGCTCATTCTTGACCCAATCTTCAAGGTGAGTTCCTCGGTGTTCAGCCTGCGATGGTGCTTCATACTCTGGTTCAGTCACAGTGCATGATGATGGAAAATTTCTTCACTTTGACCTGACTTGTCTGATTGAAGAAATTCAGATATCTGACACGTCTTGTTAGCCTGTGCGGGCAGGGAGGCTGGTGGTAGGTAGATGTCGCGTGGACAAATGTGTGTCTGAGCCTCCGGGTGGGTCTGGCTAGGGGATGAGGAGGGACAGCAACTCTTGTCGGAGACGTTGGTGGTACTGCTTCAAACTGGGTCACTGGCGCTGTTCGTGACTGCAGCTGTTGTTGCAGGTTTTCGATGCAATCATGAACTTCAAGAAAGAAGAGGCGGCTAAACTGATTGAGAAACTGGACATCAAGCTTGACAGCGAAGATAAGGACAAGGAGGGCAAACCCCTGCTGAAGGTGAGGTTGGCCTGAAGGGTCTGTGGAGAGGAGACAGGTAGTTGTGCTGCTCCGACTAGGTCGATTTACTAAGCAGCTACAAACCCTGCTGGGGGTGGAGGTTGGGGCTGACTGCCGGGTCGTGAACAATCTGCCCGAGTCTTACTCTGGTCTCTGCTCAGGCCGTGATGAGGCGGTGGCTGCCTGCCGGAGATGCCTTGCTGCAGATGATCACCATTCACCTGCCTTCTCCCGTCACAGCCCAGAAGTATCGCTGCGAGCTGCTCTACGAGGGACCCCCTGATGATGAGGCTGCCATAGGTATGATGAGCTTTGCTCAGCCCGTAGCTGTCTCACTCAGTGGCTGCCATAATTCCTGAGTCCGTAGCTGTTGGGTATGGATCAAACAAGCTTTGAGCTTTTCTCTGGAGGACTAAACTAACTAACTGGAAAGTAGCTGGGCCATGTGCCAAAGGCTCGGGCTGAGTCTGTGTTGGGTTAAAACATCTCAGCAACATGATCTTTCTCACTAGTTGGGGAGTCGAGGCTGGGACAACAGCAGGTGCAGCTCTCAAGCTGGAATTTGGGGTGGGTGGGGAGACAGGACAGGTTTACCAAACACTAGAAATGGAACTGAATTAAGTTATCTCCTCCCAGGTATCAAGAACTGTGACCCTAAAGGCCCCCTGATGATGTACATCTCTAAAATGGTGCCAACCTCTGACAAGGGACGTTTCTACGCTTTTGGGCGTGTCTTCTCTGGTCTCGTCTCCACTGGCTTGAAAGTCAGAATCATGGGACCAAACTACACACCCGGCAAGAAGGAGGATCTGTACCTGAAGCCAATCCAAAGGTCAGTCTGGGCTGGGCTCTGCTCTGCAGCTCAGATTTTTGATTCTAGAACTGTCCTGGGCCTCTTCTCATCTCCGAGGCCAGCTGAGGTGCTCGGCGTCAGCTTCGACTCTGCTGCTGAACTCCACCCTGGTGGAATCTCTCCTCTTTACCAACTTCCTGAAAACAAGTTTTCTCTTTTCTCCAGGACCATCCTTATGATGGGCCGCTACGTTGAACCCATCGAGGACGTGCCTTGTGGAAACATCGTTGGGCTGGTTGGTGTCGACCAGTTCCTTGTGAAGACTGGAACCATCACCACCTTTGAGCATGCTCATAACATGAGAGTCATGAAGTTCAGCGTCAGCCCTGTTGTGCGTGTCGCTGTGGAAGCCAAGAACCCGGCGGACCTGCCCAAGCTGGTGGAGGGACTGAAGCGTCTTGCCAAGTCTGACCCCATGGTGCAGGTGAACGTCCCAAATGTCTTCAGGGACAGGAGAAATCCTGGTCCTGCTTGTGCAGGAGGCTTCTGCCTTGAATTGTGGTTGCACTGGGGGTGTTGGCAGAGAAATCTTGAGTTGGTGGTCCCAGCCTTAGCGGAGTGGGAAGGCATGTTGTGTTTCACCTTGGTGTTGTTGCTGAGTCATCCCCCGATCAGTTGGGAAGAGCATCTAAAAGCAGCTCTATGAGTCAAAGACAAACCGGAGACCGTCGCTGGTGTTTCACATGTGAGAGCTTTCGTTGTGTTGCGGTCGAGAACCTCACCTGCCCTGTTGCTGGTTGTTTCAGTGCATCATTGAGGAGTCTGGGGAGCACATCATTGCTGGGGCCGGGGAGCTGCACTTAGAGATCTGCCTGAAGGACCTGGAAGAGGACCACGCTTGCATTCCCATCAAGGTAGAGGGGCTGTGATGGTGTCGGTGAGCTTGGCGTGACTGCGGTGGGGTCGGTGGCTCACTGCTCTGCTCTTTGCCGCCGTAGAAATCGGATCCTGTCGTGTCCTACCGTGAGACGGTCAGTGAGGAGTCCAACGTGATGTGCCTTTCCAAGTCCCCCAACAAACACAACCGGCTCTACATGAAGGCCCGGCCCTTCCCCGATGGCTTGGCCGAGGACATCGACAAGGGTGAGGTCTCGGCTCGTCAGGAGCTGAAGCAGCGAGCTCGTTACCTGGCGGAGAAGTACGAGTGGGATGTCACCGAAGCCAGGAAGATCTGGTGCTTCGGTCCTGATGGCACTGGCCCCAACATCCTCACTGACATCACCAAGGGAGTGCAGTACCTCAACGAGATCAAGGACAGTGTGGTGGCTGGCTTCCAGTGGGCCACCAAGGAGGTAGGGCCTGGGGTTGCTCTGGGGTGGGCATGTGTGGCTTGTCAGAAAAACTTTGGGAAAGCTGTCACGTGCAGTACAACGAATTTGTAATTCAGAAGTGGCTTTTAGGATAAGTGAAACTCAATGGCAGCTGGAATGAAGATGTCCTGGTGGTTTAGACACACACAAAGTGCAACCACCCCAGGATGAAAATGCATTTTAGCAGCACATACTTAAGATTTTAAAAAGCTTTTTCAGGGAATAAAATACAACAGCAGAGACAGAAAGTGTTAAGGTAACAAACCCATCTGCCATCCAAAGGAAGCGAAGGGCGCTCCAGACTCTTCAGGGATTTTTTTTTTTTCAGTCCCAGACAGGAGATGACTCGAAAATAACAAGTTGACAGGTGGACTGGGAGCAACAGCAGGGGAGGGAGGTTTGTTTTCCTGTTTAGGTTAGTTTCGGGTTGAAGAGGAAGACTATCCCATGCTGACACCTTTTTTTTTTTTCTGTTCAAGTTTCATGGAAAGCCACCTTTCCTGGCCGAGTGCTTGGGCTGCTGCATCATAAATGCGTGTTGGCGCTTCTGCTGTGGTGGGAGGATGCTGGTGTAGATGGGTTTGGTGCCTGAAGCCCCCTTAGAGGAGCTGTGGTGGTGACTTGGGGCAGGGGTAGCTGGTCCTTAGGTCTTAGGCGAGGAAGACCATTTGCTGAGGGACTCTGGTGCACCCGGCCAGCTCTCGCCCTTCCTGCTCTGGGACCGGCTTCCGAGGAGTGTCCGTAAGCTGTGGGACCTTGCAGGGAACGCCGACTTCCCTGACACAGTGTTCCCTGACCCCCTGCTCTGCTTTTCCAGGGTGTCCTCTGCGAGGAGAACATGCGTGCCGTGCGTTTCGATGTGCACGATGTCACCCTGCACGCTGATGCCATCCACCGTGGAGGTGGGCAGATCATCCCCACTGCCAGGAGATGCCTCTACGCCTGCGTGCTCACCGCTCAGCCCAGGCTCATGGAGCCCATCTACCTTGTGGAGATCCAGGTGAGGAAACTTCTGCACACCCCAGAAGAATCTGGGAGAAGAAAACATGAGCGGGTAGTTGGTCCTGACACCTCTGCTTCTGTCTCGCAGTGCCCGGAGCAGGTGGTGGGTGGCATCTATGGCGTGCTGAACAGGAAGCGTGGCCATGTCTTTGAGGAGACCCAGGTGGCTGGAACCCCCATGTTTGTGGTCAAGGCCTACCTGCCTGTCAACGAGTCCTTTGGTGAGTCCCGGGAGCTTGACACTGACCCTGGGGAGGGAGGACATTCTTTGTGTCCAGCTGTTGCAGCGATTGTAAAATTGCAAAATCCTTTTGGTTAGAAAAGGCTCTTAAGATTGAGTCCAACTGTTAACCCAGTACTGCCGGGTCCACCACCAACCTGTCACTCGCCACCACATCTACGTGTTTTGTAAATCCTCCTCCAGGGGTGGTGACTCCAGCACTGCCCTGAGCAGCCTATTCCAGTACCTGACACCCCTTTTCGTGAAGAAATCTCTCCTGGTGTCCAGTCTAAACCTCCAGTGGTGCAACTTGAGGCCTTTTCATCATAACTTACGTGGGAAAAACAAGGGACAGCACAGAGACCTTTTAAAGGTCATCTCATCCAGCCCCCATGCAGCGAGTGGGGACATCTTCAGGGGGCTGGGGTTGCTCAAAGTCTCATCCAGCCTGACTCAGACTGTTCCTAGGGATGGGGCTTCTACCCCGTGCCTGGGCAACCTGGTACCAGGGTTTCACCACCCTCACCATCAAAACTGTTGTATTTTCTCACCTGAATCTCCCGTCTTGTTTAAAGCCATTCCCACTTGTCCCAGTGCTAGAAGCTCCTCGAGCCTTGTCCACATTATTCTTCAAAACCCCCTCAGACTGCAGCGAAGGTCTCCCTGGAGCCTTCTCCTCCCCAACCCCACCTCCCTGTGCCCACCATCTTTTGGGTTTTTGGGTTCCTCTGCCTTAACGGGCAGCTTCTGGGTGATGGTGACGTCAACCTGGGCCCATTCCTCATCTGCTTCCTCTCTTCCCTTCCTCGCAGGTTTCACAGCGGATTTGAGGTCCAACACGGGGGGTCAGGCCTTCCCCCAGTGCGTCTTCGACCACTGGCAGATCCTGCCTGGGGACCCCTTCGACAGCGCCAGTCGGCCGTGTCAGGTGGTGGCCGAGACCCGGAAGCGCAAAGGCCTGAAGGAAGGAATCCCTGCCCTCGACAACTTCCTCGACAAACTCTAAATTGATCCTGTTGGACTCTTTTTTTTGAGGGAGGGGGAGGAGTTAAAAAAAACAACAATTAATTAATTGGGGTTAATGCCCATTGCAGAGGGGTTAGACACCCGCGACCACCATCTCTTTGCATCGTTAATTGGTTTCATAGAGATTTTGAGACTTTAAATGAGGTAAAAATGAAGAAAAAAAAAAAAAAAGCCTTATAGGTTTCTGTGTTGCACATGACTCATCTCTGCCATCCTGACTAAAACCATTTCCACTAGATTTGCCCGACTCGGTATTTATTTGACTCGGGAGCGCGGGGGGTGGGGAGGAGAAAAGGGGCTGCTCCTTTTCTCCCCAAATCTGGGTTTCAAAATAAAATCGAAAACAAAAAAATCGATGCAAAACGAGGAGGGGGGGGGGAAAGGAGCCGAGTGTGACTGTCGTGCCCATCGCCGCCTGTGTTAGTGCCACTGGAATTAATAAAAATCGGATAATGGTGATCGATCCGCCCGGAGTTGATTCATTTGGACTGCGGGGGGGGGGGGGGTTCCCGCGCTGGGGGCTGAGCGCGCCCCCTGGCGCGCGGGAGGACCCGCTGGGGAAGAGCCGGCAGGGCGCGCGCGCCCCTTGCCCCCGCCCCCTGGGGTGGGCGGAGCCGACGGCAGGGCGGGAAAGGGGCGGGGCCAATCGGGTGGGCGGAGCCGGTGGCGGGACTGGAAAGGGGCGGGGCGTCGAGCGGAGTGGGCGTGGCCAATAAGTGGGCGGGGCCGGCGGCAGTGCTGGAATGCGGCGGCGGCGCGGGCGGCGGCGGTTCAGGTGGGGCCGGGGGGGGGGGATACGGGGTGAAGGGGGGGTTCGGGGGCTCGGGAAGGGCGACGGCGTGAATTCGGGGCCGTCTGAAGGTGGGGTGTGGGGGTTTGGGGCCCGCGGGGCAGGGAGGGGCCGTGGGGGTGGGAGCTGTGGGGCAGGGAGGGGCCGGTGGGGGATGGGGATGGGGTGGGGGGGGGCTGTGGAATTGGGGGGTTCTGGGGCAAGGGGGAAGTCGGGGATGGGGGGGATGTGGGTTTGGGGGGCCTGTGGGGCAGGAAAGGGCTGTGGGGGATCGGGGCGGGGGCTGTGGGTTTGGGGGCTGTGGCGCATCGCGGGGGGCGCTGGGTGAGGGTTTGTGGGGCAAGGAGGGGCTGTGGGGGGATCGGGGGAGTTTTGGAGATCGGGGTTGGGGGGGATGTGGGTTTGGGGGCCTGTGGGGTGGGAAAAGGCTGTGGGGGATCGGGGGAGCTGTGAGTGTGGGGGTTGTGGGGCAGGGAGGGGCAGTGGGGGTCTGGGGATGGGGAGGGAAAGTAGATTTGGGGTCTGTGGGGTGAGAAAGAGCTGGGGGGAATGGGGGGGCTGTGGGTTTGGGGGCTGTGGGGAATGGGGGGGCTGTGGGGGATCAGGATGGGCTCTGGGGGTTACAGGGCTGGGGGGGGGCAGTGGGGGGTGGGGGGCTGAGGATGTGGGGGGCTATAGGGCAGGGAGGGGCTGTGGATGTGGGGGTCTCTTCTCTGTTCCCCATGGCAACCCCACTGGGGCCAGGGCAGGGCAGGGGAGCCCCCCAGAACTTGGGGGGAGACATCTCTGGGACTAATCTGGGGCTCAGCCCCATAACCCCGTGGCGTGGGGCTGCGCTGCTTCGGGGCTCACGCCCACCGTCCTTCAGGGGGGTTGGGGTCCCCGTGCAGGGTCCCAGCCCCGAGCCCCTGCCTCGGGGGTGCTGCTGGTGTCGGGAACTCTCGGGGCGTAACCCCCCTTTGCTGGTGCCGCAGGTGCTGATCCCCGGCTGCTCCCCAGCGTCCTCCTCCGCTCGCAGGGTCGGGGCGGCTTTGGCCCCGCAGCCATGTCCACCTTCCGGCAGGAGAGCGTGGAGGACTTCTACGAGATGGGGGAAGAGCTGGGCAGGTGGGTGACGTCCCGCCACGCTCTGTTTGTGGGGGTCTTAGGGGGCTGCACCTCCTCCCTGAGCAGCCCGGTCCTGGTGGCATCCCTGGTGCCACCCCTGTGCTGCCTGCAAGCGGTGGGGCTGGGGCCTTCTGCTGAGAGCCGGCCACTTCTAGCAGCTACATTAAAAAAAAAAAAGACATTAATTAATATTAAGCTTGCTCTGACATCTGGGAGGGCCCAGCAGGTCCCTGTGGAGCTCCCGCCCAGCTCCCGGGGCTGCTGGGCCCGTGCTGGCCGCTGGGCTCTGCGCCTGCGGGACAGATCTGGGGGTGAATCACCGCATGCAAATGGCATTTAATCATCGGGGTGGGGGGAGCGTGGGCTGGGTTGGGATCCTCCAGCACCGCTTCTGGCTTGGGGTGAGCCATGACCGTGGCTGCCTGGGCATGGGGCTCCCTGGGGGTGCTCCTTCTTGGGAAATAATCGTGCAGAGAAAACATTTAGGGTGGTTTTAGCGTTTGGGTTTGTTTTTTTAAAGAGGGAGGGGAAGCTTCCAGGGTTTTGCTTCAGGTCCCTTTGGGGGCCGTGCTGTAGCCGTGCTCCGGTGTGAGCCGTGGGGATGGACGTGGTGCCGGGGGACTGGATCCCACCTGGGCACAGCTGGTCCCTGCGCCTGGGGCGGGGCTGTGAGGGGACCCCGGCCGTGATCTGGGGACGTGTAAGGGAGTCTCGGGTCTGGGCGCGTGGAGGTTGGTGACGGAGGCCGGTGACGAGGACCAGACGTCACTGCGGGCAGGCGGGGATGGCCAATGGCTGGGGCAGCGGGGAGGGAGCAGCCCAGGGACGTGGGATCATCCTCTGGACCGGGAGGAAGGTCTTGAGAGGCCCTTGTGCATCCTGGCAGAGAGGCCGCGGGGGGCTTGGCCGGGGAGGACACGAGGGTCGAGGGTCAGGATCCTGCTGGGGCAGCCACACTGGTGTCAGCAGGACCCAGCTCCTGGGAGCTCCTATGATGCCAGAGCCCTGTCCCCTACCCCTGGCCCCTGGTCCCCAGCCCAGACACGCTTTGAAATGTTGATTACTCTTGCTTCAGGCATTGCACCCCCCACCCGCCTTTCCCATCGGAGCTCTGTGGCTGCCACGCTGGGAGCAGCCTGGGGGCTTCTGGCTGGAACTGGGGTGAGGAGCATCTCCCACCCAGGGCAGTCACAGCAGCACCCAAATACCCCGGGGAGGGCCGGCATCTGCCGCATCCCCGCGAGGAATTTCCTTCCCCCATCCCGAGCAGCGCCCTGGTAGTGCCGGGAGGACCCCAATTCCCGACAGACCCCAGGGAAACCGCGCGTCCTCCTGCGCAGCATCCGCCGTCCTCGTGCCGGTGCTGAGCCCTGCGACGCAGGAGACCCTCTCCTCATCTCCTCCCCACGTCCCGCAGCGGCCAGTTTGCCATTGTCCGAAAATGCCGGGAGAGGAAAACCGGCCTGGAGTACGCGGCCAAGTTCATCAAGAAGCGCCGGCTGTCGTCCAGCCGTCGGGGCGTGAGCCGGGAGGAGATCGAGAGGGAGGTGGACATCCTGCGGGAGATCCAGCACCCCAACATCATCACGCTGCACGACATCTTCGAGAACAAGACGGACGTGGTGCTCATCCTGGAGCTGGTGTCGGGCGGCGAGCTCTTCGATTTCCTGGCTGAGAAGGAGTCGCTGACGGAGGAGGAGGCCACCCAGTTCCTCAAGCAGATCCTGGACGGGGTGCACTACCTGCACTCCAAGCGCATCGCCCATTTCGACTTGAAGGTGAGGGCTGGGAGGTGCAAACTCTCCGCGCTCGGGGCGGGGGTGAGCATCCAGGCTCCCGCGGAGCCACGGGGCTGCCTCGGGGATCTCTCCCTACTCGAGACGTGTGGCATCTGCTCCGGGGCAGCACAAGGCTCCCACGAGCGAGCGCTGGGAGGTCAACGCCGGCTCCTCTGCCCACCCCGCAGCCGGAGAACATCATGCTGCTGGACAAGAACGTGCCGAACCCTCGCATCAAACTCATCGATTTCGGGATCGCCCACAAGATTGAAGCTGGGAATGAATTCAAGAATATATTTGGAACCCCGGAGTTTGTAGGTGAGACGCGGCTGGTGACATTCCCGTGGGGCACGTCGGGGCTCCGAAAGCTTTGGCTGGACCCCGGAGAGATGCCCCGAGCCCTGGTGTGGGGTGGCCATGGGGACAGGCTTCTTCCCCCCCAGAACAATCCTGTTTTCTCCCTTCTTTCCTTCTAAAGCCCCAGAAATTGTGAACTACGAACCCCTGGGGCTGGAAGCTGACATGTGGTGAGTGAATCCCCCCACAAGCACCTTCCCAGAGCCCTGGCCGCCGCTCCCCAGGATCGAGCGTGTACCGGGGCGTCTCCCCTCTTGAGGGGCTTCAGCCTCCTCTTCCTCTCCCTTCTAGGAGCATCGGGGTCATCACGTACATCCTGTGAGTATCAGGGGGGTCTGGGAGGCGCAGGGTGAGTCCCTTGCCTCGGGCTGTCGCCTTTTTGGGGGTGTGACACCCCACTGTCGCCGCAGGCTGAGCGGAGCCTCCCCCTTCCTGGGCGAAACGAAGCAGGAGACCCTGACCAACATATCCGCCGTCAACTACGACTTCGACGAGGAATATTTCAGCAACACCAGCGAGCTGGCCAAGGACTTCATCCGCCGCCTGCTTGTCAAGGACCCCAAGTGAGAGGCGAGGAGCGGAGCTGGGAGGCTGGACGGTCCCTCCTGCCCGATCGTCTGCATCGGGGCGGCTCCACCGTCTCCTGCCCGCATTGGGGTCTCGCTCTGCTGCCAGACCCTCCTTTGCCCGTCCCTGTTGCGCTGCTGGTTTATAAACCCCCTTTACCCCCAATTTCCCTCCCGCTGCTCGTCGCGAAACGTCTGCAAACGTCTCTCCCCCGTGTCAGGCCTGGGGGGAATCCTGGGGTCAGCCCAAGGGTGCAGCGACTGGGCTGGAAAGGGAACGGGCTTTCGAGAGGGATCGAGGGCTGACCCCCCGCCGGGGTGGGGAGCGGCAGTGCTGCGTGGTGGGACATGGGTCAGTCGGTTCCCGCGGGCTCTTCTGTGTGTATTTGCTCTTGGGAGGCTGTGGGGGACACATGGGGACGAGTTTGTCCGGGCTCACGCCAGAGACGGTGGGATCTGAGCTGCCTGTCCAGGGCTTTCACGGGGCAGGAGGCGGTGAAGCCTCCTCTCCATCGCAGCCGTGCTGTCGTTGCAGGAAGCGGATGACCATCGCTCAAAGCTTGGAACACCCTTGGATTAAGGTGAGAAGTTGAAAGATGGTTGGGTTTTGGGTGTCAGACATCCAAGAGCAGCGGGAGGATGCTGGCGGGACCGCGGGTGGGTGCTGAAGCCGCCCGGCTCTCGCCCCACGCCCGCGGCTGCCCCTTTCCACAGGTGATCAAGAGGAGGAATGTCCGCAATGAGGACAGCTGCAAGAAGCCCGAGCGCCGCCGGCTGAAGACCACCCGCCTGAAGGAGTACACCATCAAGTCCCACTCGAGCATGCCGCCCAACAACACGTACATCAACTTCGAGCGCTTCTCCAAGGTCATGGAGGAGGTGGCGGCAGCCGAGGAGAGCCTCCGAGAGCTGGAGAGGAACAAGAAGTCCTTCCGGGAGGACATTGAGGCCCTGCTGTCCATCTACGAGGAGAAGGAGTCGTGGTACAAAGAGGAGAACGAGAGCATCAGCCAGGACCTCCGCCAGATCCGTCAGGAGCTGCAGAAGACGGAGGCCCTGAAGAAGCAGGCGCAGGAGGAGACCAAGAGCGTGGTGCAGGTGGCCAACGGCCTCAAGAGGCGTTACCGAAAGCTGGAGAACCACTACGAGGCCTTGGCCAAGCAGGTGGCTTCGGAGATGAAGTTTGTGCAGGAGCTGGTGTGGTCCATCGAGCGGGAGAAGCTGCAGAGCAGCGAGGGCGACGGCAGCATCCGCTAGCTCGGCCCTGCCGCGCTCGTCCTTCCTTCCCGATCCCCGCCACGGCGCCGAGGGACCTTGGTGGCTCTGCCCCTCGCTCGCCGAGGAGCCGGTCCCCCGACGGCCTCCGGTGACTGTCCCCAGGCTCTGCTGGGCTCGCGGTGGCGTGTGGGGAAGGGGGGAGAGGGGGGTTACGCCTCCCTGGAGGCCCCCACCTCAGGGGGCTTGACTTGTGCCCCCCGGGCTTTGGCTCTCGCTTGGCTTGCAGTCTGCCTGCCCCTGCCCCTCGCCCCCCGTCGCTCCCCGCCATTGCTGCCGCAGCGCTTGGCCACCACTTCTCCCGCCGGGGGTCGGAGCTGCCGGGGGGCCCTGCCTGGGGAGGGGGTCCTTGGTGGTGAGAACCCTCCTTGCAACCTTCGCAGCAGCTCAGCGCCCGCCACGCCGCGAGCCATGGCCGAGGACCGATTCCTGCGCAGACCAACATGGCCGCGCCCCAGGGGTCACCCCACCGTGGGGCATCGTCTCCCCAAACCCCAGCCCTCGGTCCCACCAGGCGCTCCCCCTTTTAACAAATAAAGGTTTCCGTGCACCGGGACGGATGCGCTGGCTCCTGCAAGGGAAGGAAGGGGACAAGGACATGCCAGGGAGGGGAGCGGGTGACAGCTCCTCTGCTGGGGTTTGGGCTCCCCTTGCAAAGCGATTCCCTTAATTCAGAAGGAAAAAAGGGCTTTTTTGGGTTTATGAGCCCCGATGCAGCTCGCAGCAGGCCTGGAGGGGCCTCTGGGGGTGGGTTGCAGGATGCTCCTGGGCTGAGGGGCTCCCAAGCCCTCCTGCTTTGCACCTCAGGGAGGTCTGGGGGTCTCAGGGAAGTTTGGGCGCTGGGAGTGAGGGAAGGGTGGGGGGTTTGGAGGGGTCCCTGGGGCACAGGGAAGGCCCCTGGGTGCAGGGGCTCCCCAGGGTTTCTGTGGGGTCCCTGCCCTCTTCCCCGGGGATCTCCATTATGCAGGACACCAGCCAGATGCCGTTTTCCATGGGAAGAATCTGCCTCAAAATTACAGGGATGAGGAAGGGCTGCTGGGCTCTGCTGTCACCACCGGGCTCGGGAGAGCGGCTGGTGGCCAGGGCTGGGGGGCCAGCAGGGCCTGGGGCACTCCCTCCCCTTGTCCCTGCCCTCCTGGGGACACTTCTGCCGAGCATGGGCGAGAGCCGAATTTCCGCCGGGAGCACCGGGGGGGTTTCTGGCCACCCACGGCCCCGTGGAGCCGGAGCCAAGATCTGGCTGAATTTGATCCGGGGGGAATCACCGGCCAAATCCCAATGGCAGGCGTCCCTCCGGCTCGCCAGCACCCACCCCGGGGCGGGCAGCGGCGGGTTTTCCTCCAGCCGAGCTCCGGGATGAAGGGATTTACTCAATTTAGGCTTTTGTCACCCGGTGCTTCCCTCCGCAGCTCCCTAGGGGGGGCGGAAGGGACATTCCGTGTGCCCCCATCCGTGCCACGTGTCCCCGTCCTCTTGCTGATGACGTCCTGTGGGGTTTGGGTTTCACCCCAACCCATGGGGCACGCGGGCCCTGGGGATAATTTTAGTCCTCCCTGTTCTTCCAAGCCAAAACGTTTGGCACCCAGGGGTGACGACGTGACCGCCTGCCCGCTGGCAGCTCCCCAGGGCGGAACGAGATCCGTGCGGCCGTGCCGGCGTCACGGACCGGGGCTCTGGCAATTTTGGGGGGACACCAAAGCCTGGTTTGAGGGGGCTTAGAGCTGTCGTCTTCCCTCCCCGAGTGCCGCGTCCTCAGGGCTGGGATTTGGGGGTGGGAGATTTTGGGGTTCAAGCTGGAGTCCCGGGCATTTGATCCGCTCTGGCAGAGCTGATTCATCAGCACAGCCGGCGTGTGAAAGGATGCGCGGAAATCCTATAGCGGCAGTTGTTGCCGAGCTGCGCAAAGTTCACATAGTGCTAAAGCTCCCCGAGATGCTCGTCGTGCCGCCGGGTTTCTGTTTCAAGGCTCTTGGATGTCACCGGCCATTCACCCCGGCCGGCTCCTCCTCAGGGACAGGGCTGGCGGGAGAACTGGGCCTGGTGGCTGCGCAGCACCGCGATATTTTGTAAAAAGCAGAATTTCGGGGAGGGGGGAGTTTGTTGCTGCTGCGCTCAGGGCGAGCCTGCGTTAGAGGGCTTGAAATTGCAGAGTAAAGGAGGGAGAAAATACCCAGCGGTCACCGTGCAGGAGGGTTTACTGGGAGAAAGGGGCGGGGAGATGAATTCGGCGAAAACTAAACACCCCGGGAACTCTGCTCCCCGGGGGGTGTCGGCTGGGTCGCTTCGCTTCGGTTTCCCTCTTTGCAAGCGGAGCTGACGCCGCCCTGCGTTGTTTTTGATATTCTCTGGGGGTTTTCTGTTCTCGAGGGCCTTTTTTAGGCTTTGATTTCTGCCTCCTCGGCACCACCTCGAAGCGAGCGTGGCGGCTTTTCCCTTACGCGTCCCCGTGAGAACGAGCTGGGTTTGTGCAGCTTGTTGGGACGAGGGTTAAACTGGCCCGTGAACGCCAGGGAAACCCGCACGGAAATTAAAACGCCGGGTGAAGCTGGGGCTGCTCTTTTTCCTTCCTTTTTCTGCTAGCCAGCAGAGCTTGCGGGAACCGCTCTCTGTGAAGGGACTCAGGAGGTGTCGGTGACGCGCAGCAGCTTGCCAGCCCCAGCACGGGCGTCCCCCAGCTTTGCCGCTGATGAGGGCCTGGCCCCGTCACGGTGTAATTATAGTTTTGTGAATCTCTCCAGGTACGCAGGGGGCTGCACGCGAGGAAATCTGCCTTTTTATAGCTGGTGGAAATGCAGGTGATGCCATCAGCATCTGCGTCTCCTTTCTGTCCTCGTTCCAGCCAGACAATCAGAAAATACCGGTGTCACACGAGGCGGCGGCTCTGCCTCACCACTTCACCGGGCTGCTTTAAAACTCGCCTCCAAACAGGCTGGGGTGGATTTTTGGGTGACTTCTTGCTAATCAACAAGCACCTGCAGATGAGCCAGCAGGGTGCCCAGGTGGCAAAGGCCAGCGGCATCCTGGCTTGTGTTAGAAACTGTGACCAGCAAGAGCAGGGAGGGGACTGTCCCCTGTGCTGAGCAGTGGGGAGGCCACCCCTTGAGTGTTGTGCCCAGTTTTGGGCACCTCAAGCTAAGAGAGATCTCGAGGGGCTGGAGCAAGTGCAGGGGAGGGCAACGGAGCTGGGGAAGGGCCTGGAGGATGGAAGGAGCTGGGGCTGTTGAGTGTGAAGGAGGCTGAGGGGAGACCTCCTCACCCGGCACCTGACCGACAGGATGTTGCAGAGGTCAGTGCTGGGCTCTTCTCACGGGTCATGAGTGACAGAACAAGAGGGAACGGCTCCAAACTGCTACAGGGCAGGGTCAGACTGGACACAGGGGAAATTTTTTCACAGCCATTGGCACAGGCTGCCCAGGGAGGGGCTGAGTCCCCACCCGTGGGGGTGTTTAAAGGCCGATGAGATGTGGGGCTGGGGGAGGCGGGTTAGGGGTGAGCTCTGTAGAGCAGGGTCAGTGGTTGGACTTGATGATCCCGAGGGGCTTTTCCAGCCTGAATGATTCTCTGGTTCTAATCTGTGGCGGCTCCTTTTCTGGAGCAACGCGCCTGAAAAGAATCTTCTGAAGGGAGCTGGGCCAGCACCGCAGACCAGATCATGCTCTGGGCTGGACTGCAAAAAGCAGGAACAGCAGCTTCTGCTCCAACTTTTCACCTGGGGAGCACTCGGCTCCTGTGTGGAAGGAGCCGCAGTATCTTCATGTGCTCATTTGTTTCGAGTGTGAAGAGAAACATCGTGAAGCTGTGGCTGACATGAACCTGGTTTCATGTCATTGCTTTAAAAATATCCCAATCGTTGTTCCCCCTCCACAATCAGCCCCAAGAATCTCCCTCAGGGGGTGTCTGATCCGCTCTCCCAGGCCCCTCTTATCGCTTCGAGCAGAGCGGTGACACGCAAAAGGAGGTTTGAGGCAGCCGCGTCTGACATTTCCAACGCCACACGGAAGAGGAGGGGCTGGTGGCATGTTCGGGGGGAGTTTTGGGCCTAATTCTACTCCCCTGAAGGTGACCAACGTATTAAAACAGGGCTTCCGAACAAGGAAGAGATTTTAAATTGATTTTTACTGCGTTCGATGTGCCATGACAAACGAATCGTTACATAAAGACTCAATACCTGCAGAAGCACGTAAGCAGAAGGAGTTGGTTGTTTTCCCAGTGCAGCTCTACTGGTTCCGTTACAAAAATGCATTTAACTCACGTTTAAGCCAGTGGAATAGAAAATAATAATAAAAAACACCCACCAAAACACCCAACCCCAAAACAATCCTGTCCATCAGTTGTGAATAAGTTATCTTCGGGTTTTTTTTCAATTATATACAAAAGATACTTTCCAAAGGACAGCGCAAGAAGAGTTTACCCAGATAAACCCTCATTCCGACTTCTCGGGACTATTTACACGGGTCTGTACAGGGGCCTGGCAGGGCTGCTGAGACCCCGAAAAGCAAGAAGGGAACGTACGACCGCCTGAGCGTACGGGCGGGTTGTTTCCAGCCTCAGTCCCTCACGTTTCAGCCCCTCCGCAGCAGGGCCGGCGTTACCTACGAGCAATTCAAGAGCTTGTTGTGAATGTCTTCAAAGACTTGATTGTAAAGTTCATCTCTGGATTTCAGTCCATCTAAATAAACTGCAAGAAAGAGAAAAGACAGAGGTTTCACACCGGAGGTTTCCAAGCAGAACAAAAATTAGTTCAACACAGTATTTCATGACCCGAATGACAGCTTGTTTTCCAACTGAAAAACCAGAAAAGATTACGGCCTGCAAAATCTCTTCGTCCATTAAAACCCCACACGTTCTTTATCTCACCCCCCCAAAAGTGCCTATATTATGAAGCAAAGCGAAGGACTTCTTAGCTATACGCCAGCATCGATGTACGCGGACAGAAAGCAGGCCAGGATTACGACTTGCTGGTCAAAATTGCATCATCACAGTTAAAGTTTCCTCCAACCAAATTATCGACTTCCTTAAAATCCAAGGGCAGTGCCAGGGGATCCGTACGGAGGGAGCCTTACCGACATCGACGCCGCTGTCCTCCATCTCTTTCCTGTGTTTTAGGTACATGGGCCAGACGTGCCCGTCGAAGAGACCCGGCGGGTCAGGGACGGTGTAGCTACGGGTGCTGCGAGGAGCAACGCGGAGAAAGAACGTCAGGACTGCTGGGACCGCGGGGCCAAAACCCAGAGTGAATCTGCTCAGTCACCTTAACGCAAGAGCTGGTTGTCAGGGTCTGATTTCCCATCCGTATTGATTTCTGTTTTGCAATATTGATTTCTGCTTTACAATAAATTTCAGCACGCGAGGCGAGTGCAGCAGCTCCAGGAGCTGAGGAGGGCAAAGCCCCGGCAGCCTCTGAGGGTGGGACCTGCTATCGCTGTGGTAGCAGTTGGTCTCTCCCGACCGAAATGGTTCTATGATTCTAGGACTCTGTTCCTTTTCTCCACAAATCACCCCCAAAGGCGATGGCCACGCCTAAAGGTTCAGAAAACGCCACGCGAAAGCCTCGTTCATTGATTAAATTTAAAATTTTCAACTGTAATTCCAACTCATGGCATGAATACAGCCCCTTAGCGGCAAGGGGCGGGGAGCCTGGAGGCCGGCCTCGAGGAGAGCGTCTTTACGGGAAGGGAAGTCCAAGAATCTCCTCACCTTCTCCTCCTTTTGCATTCGTCGTATGGAACTGCCAGGTAGTAGCGGATGTCAAACAGGTCTATCAGCGGTCTAGGGTAGGGTGGAAAGAAACGTGTCTATTTTTTTTTTCCTTACAGGTAAGAGCATTAAATCACCCCAAAAGCCCCAAAAGAAATCTTTCTGCCTCTCTCCTATTCGTGCCTGTTGAAGACACCGGAGGTGCAAGTGACAGGCTAGGGTACGCTAAGTTTATCGGTAGCTACATGGCGGGAGAATGCTCTTTTCTGAGGGCCAGAACACCACGCTACGTACTTTCCCACCCAAATCCCTGCTACTAGTTACTGCGGAGGATCAGACAGGGGTTGGGAAGACCCGGGCTGTGAACCGGGACAGTTTCTAGATGGTTTCCAACTCCGCTGGCGGCAGAGCAAAGCTGCGATCCGTCAGCCTGATGTGAACCGAACTGACTTCGCCAACTGCCCGGCCTTGTCGCGCCGCCGCCAGACCTCGAAACGCGCACGGATTCGCCACGAGGCGCCTCATCGGGCTCACGGTCTTTACCAGAAGATCGGGGGGGGGTTACAGCTCTACTGCAGCTTCCTGCGCTGCTCCCCCGTTCGGCCGGAGAAAATCAACCCCAAAAAAGATCCCTAAAGCAAATCTAGTTCAAAGCTGGGGGCACTGACAAGACTTCTCCAAGCCTTAATATAGCACGAGCCGAGCAAGCTCCAGGTCTGTGGATGAGCTACTCCCTCAGGACCTGGGAAAGGCTCCCGCTAAGAAGACGGGGCGCTCCAGAGGTATTTGTAACCTTCAGGAGAGGCACCGAGTGTGACCTCCCCAGGGACAGGCCAAGAGCCGCCGGCACCCTGCCCGCACCAGCTCCAGTTGGCCAATCTTGGCACAGGCAGCCCGAGACCACCATTTCACATTTACCGGTCGGTCTGGAAAGGCGCTTCGCCCAGGGCACAGCTCACAAACCGCACCGGTTTCGCCAAGTGTCACCTCACGGCTTGTTCTCTTGAAAGAGTTTGGTAAACAAAACCCCAGCAGGGGGCCAAGAATCTGTTGCTCGTCATGTTTAGAGCATGTGATTTTCTGAAATTTATATATTTAGCTATTGGAAGTTTTCCCTCTCTTCGCTGCTAGTCTAGGCTCCTCATCTTTTTTTTTTAAATCCATATTAGGAAAAACAAAAACAAAAAACCAATCTTTGCCCCGACGTACAATTAATTACTGAGCTCAATTTAGTGTTAAACGAGCACGTGTATCACAAGAGAGCTATTCTTAAAGTCCAGGAGAGATTCCAAGCTGTGAGTGCAGAGCTGGGTTATCTCCTCACTCTCACCAACGACCTTTTCAGCCACGGTGTCTGTGCGGTGGCGGCAGCCCGGGAGGGAAGCCTGTGCCCTCGCCGCTGGCTCAGTAGGAACAAGTCCCGGTCTGAAGCTCCCCGTGCTCTAGAGTTCAAGGGCTCACCCTAAATGAGAACTTCCCCGCGTTACCTCACAGAAGTCCCTTGCACCCCTCGGCTTCACCAGCGTTTGCTGATGGATCTTACATTTTACCCGACCAGAATTCTTCTGCGTGACACCTCGGAACACGACAGGACAGGGGTATTAGCAGCAAGGAGGTTTTAGCCCTGGCACTGGGGGTCTAGCGCTCTTCCCCGGCAAACCGTCAATAGTTCCCCAAACCTTACTTGTAATTATAAAGCAGGAAGCCTTCAATGACCAATATATGGGTATCTTTGGAGGCTGGCTCTTTAGAGCCAGGCGTGACATTCACCCCGTGGGAGCGGGCAAACTTCACTGGGTTCTCAATCCACGCCCGCACAGTGCTCACCATTGCCTCCATATCCAAGGAGTCCAGCACTAGTCAGGAGAAAGGGGGGGCGGGTGGGAAAAAGGGCACACAATCAAATACCACGAACCACAGAGGCTTGAAAGTATAATAGAGAATGAACTCAAAAAGTTGAAATTACAGAGATTTACTGTTAAATCTTTAATAATTTAAAAAAAAAAAAAAAAAGAAGAAATACTTAGGAAAAAAAAAATATACGTTACTGCATCCTATAGCGAACACTGCTCTTACCATCCCATTGTTTAAAGCCGTCTTCCCCGACTTCTATTTGATCTTGTGGCTGAAATATAGTGAGCAATAAAACATTGCTGCAAACTCAGCGTGATCAGTTCCCTACGATCCGATCACAACCTGGACACTACTGCAATACACAACAAAGCAAGTGTTCACTTAACAAAACAGTTACAGACCCGCCTTGGGCTACGTTAAAATTCAAGTCCCCATCCGTCACCAACCCCAAGAACCTTGAGAAGTTTTCTTGGCTCAGCCAAGCCACTTTGGATAAAAGTTCTAAGTTAACAGTGTGAAACAGTGTTATCAGCAAAATGCTACAGACCTCTGTTTATAAGTCAGCATATAAGAACTTAAAATGCAAATACAGGGTTAAACAATTGCTGCTAAAATGTACATGTTCGAGAACAGCGATTTTAACTTCTAACAAAAATAGAGCTCAGCGCCTTTTGGTGTTATAGATCTTTACGAAAAGTCGGACGGAACCCCTCCTCTGCTTCAGGGGCTCACATCTGACCAAATTTGTGCAGGAGGCTTTTGGCAGAGCAGCTCTGCCCAAGGAGGGTCTCGTTTCCATTCCCTGCGCCCCGCGGGGCGAGACAAAGCGAGCGCGAGGCTGCCCGAGCGCCTCGGGGGCTGCCCCACGCCGGGTCTCTGGGATTCCCACGCTGGTGGGGTCCAGCTCTACGGGAATTCTGGAATTCCCCCGGCCCGGGGCAGGAGGCACAGGTCTGCACCACCTTCAGCTGCTCGGGGTGTCTCATTGTGAGCTGTCAGAGCTCCGCAGTGCACCTGCCCATCCGCATTTAAAGCGGCTTAAATCCTTAAGTATTACTCAGGAGCAGCATTCTTAGTTAAAATGAGGAGGAAAACTCAACGTGTTGTGCACAGGGTACGGTAAACAACCTCTAACTTGAATCAGCAGTTTGACCTGAAGTCAGACCCGTTGCTGACGTGAAATGAAGCTTTTCCTGCAGCCGTTCTGCCCCGGGCTGGGCCGAGCTCTGCCTCTGTGGGGCTGGCAGACACCAACGTTTGACCAAAGCCAGTATCTCCTCGCCAGGCCAAAGCCATTAACAAAAATTACCTGTACTAAGGTTATCGGAAAGCCTGTTGCTCCTAAACTGCCAAAACTCGCTTGGGAAGCATGCACGGGCACAGAACTCCCGCTGCAGGGCGGACCCGCCCCGCCTGTCGCTCCGAGCAGCGGGGGCAGGGTTAGAGGCTCACCTTGAAGAAGTCATCCTGGTGGACCACGCAGCAGTTGGGCAGCGCCTTGATGATCCTGTTGGTCAGCGTGGTTTTACCACCGTTGGTGACGCTGCGCGGAGAGGGCGGACAGAGGCGGGAGAGCCGCGTTAGCGCCGCCGAGATCGGCCCCTTCCCCGCTCCCGCCCGGCCCCGGCCCCGGCTCCTCTGAGGGCAGCTCCCGCGCGACCCCGTTTGAATTTCCCGCCTCGCCGGTTCGGCGGCGCTGATTGGCTCCTCCCGCCTCTCGCGCCGTCCCTAACGGCGGCGCCGCTTCCCCGCGCGCGCGCGGCCGCTCGCCCTGAGGGGGGAGCGCGGGGCCGCCGCCAGCCCGGCCGGAGGGTGGGGGGGGGCTCGGCCCGGGCCGGCCGGGGAAGGACGGGAGCGGCGGGGGAAGCCCGGCGGACGCCTCAAGATGGAGAAGGAGGAGGGAGCGCGGGTCCCGCCGGCTCCTCTCCCCGCCGGGACCCGCGGGGAGCCGGAACGAGCGCTGCCCGGCGGCGCTTGCCCTGACGCGGCCCCGCTCGGCCGGAGGAGGCTCACGCCCGTCAGCCTGAGCAGCCGCCCCGGGAGAGCGCAAAGCGCTTCTCAGAACGCCTTAAATGAATCCCGAGCGAGGAAAAGCGCCTTCCCGGAGCGGGACTCGGGCCCTGCAAAGCCCGTGTCCATACGAAACGGCTGAATAACCTCCCTCTCCGAAGGATCGAGCCGACAGGTCTGAACGCGCTTATTCCACGTTTTTTGGTTCAAAAGCCATAAAACCCTGGCACCGGCTGGAAGTGCTTTACAGCCCGAGGGCTCCGTGGCCCTGCCCCAGCCCCCGGCCCGGCTCCGGGGAGAAAAACCGCTTTTTTTGGACATTCCACCCCCCGGCCCCGTCTTATTTGAAGCAGGATTTCTCCCTCTTTGTCCTTCAGATGAGCCTTTAAAAGCGCAACAACGTCAAAACCACCCTTTTCCCTAGTTTCGCTCCACCTGCCCTACAATTTGGCTGAAGGTATTTTTAGTTTATTTTAGCCCAGCCCAAGGGAAGTTGGGTTCAGGCCGCCCTGCCGGGCTCCGAGCGAGGAGTCGGCGAAGTTGCATCAGTTCTCGAGTCGTGTAACGTTATTTGATAGATTTTATGGGGTTTTTCAATAGTTATTTTATAGATCCCCAAGCCTTAGATCCCCTTACGTGTGAGGATTAAGCAGGAGCGTATAAAATACGACCAGGAACTCACCCTCCGATGCCTATGATGTATTTCATCGTGGAGTCGCCTCCTTAGCAGGAACGGGAGGAAATAAAAAGAACAAAGTCGTCGATGCGCCGAAGCGACTTTTGGCGGAGCGAACCGCCCCCTGACCCTTCTCCCCTCTTTTTTTTTTTCCCCCAAACGGCCCGTGCCTGCCCTCGCTCCTTCACTGAGCGAGAGGTCCCTCGCCCTCTCCTTTATAGCGCCTCCCGCCCCGTCCCCGCCCCGGTGGAGGAGCCCTGTGACCATCATGAGCCCGAGATGTCACATTTTGGGGCCGGGATTAGGAGCCCTCGCCGCGGCGGGAGAGGGTCATGCGCGCTGCCGCTGCACCTGCTCCTCACCCCCCCCCCCCCCTCCCCGGGCCCTAAATAGCTTTTTGGCAAATCCTTCCTTTGCCTAACTTAGTCATGGGGGTAGGTGGAAATGTCACCCCTTGTCCCAGTTCCTCTGGGTGTTCTGGGCAGAGCGCAGAGGTGCGCCGGGGTATAATTTAGTGTCTTTTTTTTTTTTAACCTTGTGATCTCTTTCTCCTCGTTATTCCCATTTCTTGTTTGGTTATTTGCAGTGTCACAGAAAGGACTTTTGTGTGGTTTCTCTAACCTTCTGCCGCGTCAGAAATTTGAATGTTTCTTTTTTCGCTCCTTTTAGCGAAGCCGATCAGAGCCTGATCCATTCGAACCATTGTGTTTTGAACCTTCAGGAGGAACTTTTTGAAGCAGCTTGTTCTTTTTATGTAGACACAACTGTAAAATGATGGTGGCTCTGCAGAGGGCCTCCTGCTGAAGAGTTTACTCATGTAACGTAGCACTTGTGTAAGGTGAGTTAACTCGAGCTGCTCTGCTTCCTCGAGTAAATTCCTCTCACCACGAGTACACGCTGTGGAACCTGTGGTTTAATTTTAATTCCTTCAGGTGCTTCTAAAATCGGGGCTGTCCTGAGAGAGATTTGCTGGAGGCAGAGTTAGCAACAGCTCTGAATGTGTTTTTGCAGATGATGTGAAGCGTCTAGTGTCAGTTTTTAAATAACCAAACCGTTGTGCCCCTGTGTTCTTCCTTTTTGTTAAATCGGTCCGTGGAAAGGCTTTACTTAAAGATTCCTTGTCCTGCAGCAGTTTGCAGTGGAGCTGTAAAAAGCCCAGTGGGGGCGTGGGGTGTCCTGGCCTTTTTCTTCAGAGCTTCGGAGCCTGCGGGGCTGGTTCTTGTAGATCTTGTAGATCTTGTGCTGATAGATGCTGAGTGTTGGTGCAGGGCTTGCCCTGGCTGGAGCTATTGATGCAATGGAGTGGGTTTTTTTTGTTTGTTTTTTTTTTTAAGTAGTTTTCAGCTGTTGAGAGTGTAAAACCCCCCCCCCCCCAGAATTTAACCATCAGGGATCTGAGGAAGGTGTTTCTGGAGGCGTGTTCCCCAGAATCCCTCCCCAGGGTAATTGTTTGCAGTAGAATCGTTTAGGTTGGGAAAAGACATTGAGTCCAGCTGTTAACCCAGCACCGCCAGCTCCACCGCTAAGTTTTATTGAGAATACCCAAGCTGTATTTAACTTGAATTTTTCTGCTTCTATTTCAGGTCTCAAGAAGGATTTCATGGCCTAAAAGCTTGCTTGCCTCACCCCCACTTTTGCTGTTGGTCTAATAAAAGACGTTACTTCTCCCCACAGAGCTGTTTTATGCTCCTCAGCCACAAGGTCAAGGGCCAGTGCTTTGATAAGATGAGCTGATCATGAATAAATATGGAATATAGAAGATTCTTAACCCTCAGAGGTGTAAGGTTCTAAGTCTTACAGTGAAGATGTTGAAGGCAAGAAAAAATTTGGCTCGACGTAGAGCCCGGTAAATTTGGAAAGGGGATGATCGTTTCCAGTCGATTGGGCTTTCTTCATTCTGCGTGTTTAACAAGTAGATCTCAGCGAGTGTTACTGCTGGAATTATTATTTATGGCCAACGTTAGCAACTAGTCCTGGAGACATCACTTGCACAATGTACTTTCGTCCTCGCTTGCAGACTAAAATGATCGCTTCAGAGAAATTTGGAGCTCGAATTCTTGAACGAGACAGGAACCTCAGGGGAGCGAGATCTCCAGCTGCTGCCTGGGGCTGTGAGCACAGCCTGGGCGGCCGGGTCACCGCCTCAGCCTCTCAGCCGCTGTGAATCGTCCTCGTGCGCCGAAGCGGAGCGCGATTTGCGCCAACTAATTTACACCAACCGAAAATCTGACCTAAGATTAGCTCTCGGCTCAAATTCTTCCTGCCCTACATTGCGCTTCTCTTCCGACCGCGAGCCAGGAAGGTGTCTGAGTTAAGAAAGCAAACTGTGGCTTCCTTCAGTGGTTGTTTTGCCGCGTTTGATCTGACCTGGGCAACGACTGGGAAGGTCGGGAGCTGTGTAAAAGCGAGGAGGGGACGCTGGGCTCAGCCACCTCTGGTCCAGTTCTGATGTTGGAGCCAGGCAAATCCAAACTTTTGGGGACGTGAAGGTTGTCTTCTGCCCTGTTGTATTTACTAATCTGAGCGTGCTTCTGTAATACAGGTTGGGTTTTCGTGTTGGAAAAAATGAGTATTTGGCCCAAGAGGTATCAAAAGGAACTGTGTGTTTCTAGCACAGAGAGCAAACAAAAACTAATCCTGGCAGCAGCAGCAGTTCCAAACACTCGAGTATTTGCCTGAGTTGTTTGGGATCAGGGAATTCCAGAACAGTGAAGTCTCACTATCTCTATCAAGAATGTTCAGATTCTTGTTTCTTCTGAAAACCGGAGGGATGAAGAACAGAAGGAACATGGTTTTGTTGGTGTTTTCTTGCTGTTCTGTTTTTTAAGCTCAAGGTTACAAATCCGTGTAAAAGCTGATTTTTTAAATCCGTTCCTTCACAGCCCCTCAGGGCTGCTGGGCCTGACGGCTGAGATTGTTTTGAAGCGGCTCGACGTGGTTTTTCTATCATCCGTGTTCCTACTCACGCACCAAACATCCAGTGAAGTCGTGTTCACCCACATAGCTCAAATTCTCGGATTCCTGGATGGCCTCGGACTCGCTTTTCCTTTCGGTGCCGGCGTGTGCCTGCCTGCCTGTGGAGATCTCTGGCATTTCAGCTGCCTGCTCCCCCCCGAACAAAAAAAAAACCTCGCTCAAAAAACTGTCTGAAACGAGTGGTGACGGTTACACTTCCCAGCGACAACAAACTTCACCCAACCTGTAAAAATACGACCATGCAAATGCCGAGTGTGCGCGAATGCTTTTTTTAGCAAGTTGTGCTGGCCGCGTTTCTCGGCGAGTTACGCGTTGGTCCTCTGAAACTTCCTTTTTTTGGGGCTTGTTTGTCCCGCAGATACGTTATCCCCGTGACACTTTACTGATACAAATACCGTTCAGCAGTGTGCTGCCATCGAAGGTAGAAAATGTTCCCCCTCTTTACATTATTTTTAGAATACTGATGTTTACTAAAAGTTTGATATTAATCGTCTTGGTTAAAACCAAGATAAATCTGGCAGAAGCCAGTTTAATATTGCTGGAGCCATCAGGATATCTTTTGCCTGGGATGGTTTAGTTTCTGCGTGTTCCCTGACCTTTCTGTTACAGAACATGACTCATTTCTCCTAAAGCTTTAATTCAGGATTTAAATCCTTCACTGATCATAAGACGTTGTTTATGGCACGAGCAAGGTTATGCCAAGGTTCCTTCCGCTGGAGACCTGAGGGAGGAGGCTGGAGGGGACGACTGGTGGAACGAGAGGAATCTTCACTTGTGAATTTTGAGAATTGTGAGTTTATTCTTTCCAGAACGCTGCGTTCCCCGGGATTGCGAAGAGAGTCCTTCTCCAAGGCTTTGGAAGCTTCTCACGTCTCGACATCTCAGGCTTTTATTTTAAACAAAAAATGAGGAGGAGAACACCAACAGAGCAACACTTCCCTGTGACCTGCCAGTAACTGGACTAGTAAGGAAAACTAGGGTAGTAGAATAACAAGCTTAAATAGTATAATGCTTAACGAGCTGGCACCGCGAGCCAGTGACGTGCGGAGTGGCTCGGAGCCCGGAGCTGCTGCCGTCGGCGCAGAGGTTTTGGGCAGAGGGTCCACGGCGCCGCGGGGCGGGCAGGGACGGGGCGGCTGGCGGGTCACACTCTGAGAACTGGGACAAGGAAGGGTGGAGAGAAGCAGCCGTGCCTGCAAAAAAAAAAAAAAAAAAAAAGGCAGGTGAAGATGTTTCTGTTGTTACTTTTGGGATCAAGGTGGAAAATTCTAGAGGGAAGGAGAAGCGAAGGGACCTGAATGAGAGGAGGAGAGGGAAGAGATGAAGAGGTGAGCTGAAGTGAACGCTGTGAGGAAGGGGAAATGTGGGGCCTGAGGACAGCCAGCTCGTTACCGAAGAAGACTGATCAGAGGTAAAGAAATTCTAAATTCTCAGTTCCCAAAGTATCGGGTTCTGCAGTTGTTTCACTCCTCACGCTGCACTTCCCAAACTTTTCCTGATGGGAGCCCTTTGGAGCTGTGGCCCACGAATGCTCCAAGAAAGGATCCTCCTTAGATTTCAGTGGCCTACGTGGGGAATTTGTTTCGTGGGATTAGTGGATATGGAGGCAAAAAAAGCATAAGTTATGCAAGAAATGCTTCTCCTTTGTAGCTGTGTGGTGCCAGGTAGCAACGGCAGCAATTCCAGGGATACATTTGTAAGAAGATGCCAGACATTTCTCGTGTCATTTGGCAGCTGGCGTGTGCTTGGAGATGTGTGACATCGTTGAATGAGTTAGTCCCGGTCTGTGCGTTGCGATGAATCGTGCTCAGTGGCAACGAAATGAGAAGCATTTTCAAGAACTAATAGAACTTTTTAAACAAGTAATAGAAGCTCAGTTTCTAACTCTCTGCTTTTTCTTCTAGGAGAGAGAGTGTCTCAACTTGCTGCCCACCCAGCTGAACCTTTTGGCCAACGTAGATCGTGCTGACGGGTGAGAGGAAGGAAGCAAAACCTGAAGCTGGTTTGGAAAATGAAGGACGGAGGACAGGCAACGCGTGGAATAAGTGATGAAGCTTTTCTCCGCAAATCCAGTTATGCTGACAACGGGTGATGATTCACCCAGCGCTCCAAAATATTCTGACAGTTTTTCAGGTGTGTTTGACAGGCTTTTCAAAATCAGTCGGGATAGACAGACAACAGAGGGAAGTTTTCCCTTTTCTTTAGCTGTTAAAAGCTCGTCCTTGCCCGGGCTGCTCCGTTCTGCGGTCGGCGGGGCTAAGCCAGCTCTCGGGTTTTGAGGTTTCCCCTGGCTCTGCCCCTTGCTGCCTCCCGGGCCACAGTCCCCCCTGCTCCACCACGCACTTATCATGTAATTAATGACTGTTATAACACACAAACAGAAAGGGTTGAAAGCTTCTAAATTCTGAAAATGGATTTTAATAAATGCTCCTTCAAATGGATTTTTGTGCATGCGATCTTTTCGGAGAGGCTACAACTGGAATTTAGAAGGCGGTTCACAGTAGTAGAATTACTAATCACGAACCTTGATGTATTTGCCTGCAGTGTGATGTGCTAATAAACCACAAGAAATAAGGGACTAGAAGGGTTGGGCATTCAAAGAATGAAAAAAATGTTAAAATGAAGTAGTCCGGTGCGAGAATACTAACTGCCCTTTGCCCGACGCGAGGACTGATCTGGATTTGGGAGACTGCAGTTGTCTGGGGCAGGATGAAGGACACTGAGAACAGAATCAAGTTTATTTGGGTGCTGCTTCTTTACACGAACGGGAGGAGTCAATGTCTTCACAGTCTTCAGCTCCAGGGCTCTCAAAGCTAAGTTCAGAGCACCCATTAGCAATGTTGTCCGATCCCTCCCCGTAGTTTCTCTTTCCTTCCCATTCCTGGGATAAAATCTTACCCTTAAAGCTCTCACGGGAGCTTTATTGCCTTTTATCTAGAGGCTGAGTTTTCCGTTGCGGCGGTTCTCTGAGGGACTAAAAGAAATACGGCCAATCTAAACTGAATTGTAACCAGAATGCGTTGGCTTTCTCTCCTGCTTCAAATCTCTTCTCAAAACTCAGCTCTTCAGCTGGCGTTCCCTCGCTAATCTCCAGTCTTGTGTTACCCAGGGAAACCAGCTGCTTTTGGATCGTATTAGATCGTCAAACAAAAGGTCAAGTACGCAAAACGTCTCGAACGTCCGGAGAAGTTAACCCAAGGCGACAAGTTGAACGATCAAAGTACTGAACTCCCATGGGCGAAAAAAACCCCCAAAACAGGAGTGTTCTATTGCTTTCTGTCCTTTTCACTCGCATTTTTGCTTCATTTTCCTCCCCTGGGCTGGGATTCATTTATCTGGCAGTGGAACAGATACGTGTGTTATGTGGAGTGAAATGTTTCGCTGCTTCTCTTATCAGTGGAGAGAGACGCCCCACCCCAGTAATTCATCCCGCCCTGCAGCAGGGGGAATCATCTCTCTCATCGGCTCTAGAGGGAACCTCTGACTAATTCAGACTCTGCATCTCATTTTTCGATTGCTGCAACTAGGTGAGATGAATCTCAGCCCTAGCGTCGAGGTTAATTGTTCGGAGAAGATTCGGATTGTTTTAAGCTGGGAATCTTGGCTTCTCTCTGATCAGCGATGAGGGCCAGCGCCTCAGAAGAGTCGATGTCGTAATTAATGTGTTCTTAAATATTCCTTCGTTTCAAAGGGGAGAACAGTCACGTAACACGCAGGTGGGAGAAGGGATTCCCACTAGGGTGGCAATATATTTCCAACTCTTGTGACAGAAGAGGTTTCGGTACCGAGGAGGGGTGGGAAATGCTGACTTTCCAGTCAAACTGTAAAAGTGAGGCCTGGGAGAAAGTGGGTTTATGTTTTGGAGGAAAGACAAGCTTTTAAAAAGATGTTTAAATCACATTATGCAGTGATGTTACGATGTGGGTTTTTTTCCTGTTTTAAAATTCAGGCTGGTGGTGGATAACAGTGAAATTCTTAAAGGCAAGCGTGCAATTCAGGGGAGTTTCAGGCACCTAACTCAAACAAAGTGAGCCCTGAAAACTAACCACACGGCCGATGGAGAGTTTTATAGCATCTAAACTTTCATTAGAAGAATTTCTGGGAAGTTTTACCTGACATTCTGCTACTGATCTTCACCGCAGGTGCCACCACGTTGCTTAAAGAGGGAACAGCAGCAGACCTGGATGGCGCGGCCAGTCGAGAGAAGTGTCTCTCCCATTCTTCCAGCCCCCCTCAAACTGGTGATGTGATCTTTGTCTATTTACAGGATTCTGGTGGGGGGCGTTGAGAAATTGTATTTTAAACAGCAGTTTGCTGCAGAGGTCTTTTACAAAGTCTCTCCCAGGGCATAGTCCTGGCTTTTGGAGACTGAAAACAGTAACATCAAACTGCAGCAGTCGCAGCCGAGGAGCACGACGTGGCGGGTGGAAAACTACAGCGAAGGATGTTTTCTCTTGAGGAAGGACATCTTGTCTTCTGACCGGGCAACTGTGTTGCTTTGGCAGGGCAGCAACTAATCCCATTTCTTGCGGTGCACTGCAATCCTAACACCCCGAGCTTTTTGAACTCGCTCTGCTGGATCCGGTTTTTTGCGCTTAGAGCTGCCTTTTGGCATTCCTCAGCCCAGGCTCCATCTCCTTTTCTTGTTTTTTTGTCTGCGTCGACCCTTTTTTGTGGGTCCGTATCGACCGAATTCCTTCACGACACACCGCTGATGCTACTGACCTTGTGGTGCGAGGCCGCTTGAAATATTTTCGAAGGGTTTGGTTCAGAACCTGAAAACACGCGCCGACCCCAGAGATGCAGCCCCTGCCGGATTTCAGCGTACGCTGCCCGGCGCAACGCCTTGCTCCCTCGTTACCCTCCATGCAAATGTCATATTGAAGATAGAATATTGCAATCCCTTCCACAAACTTTTGTAGGCAAAAAAAAAAAAAAGAGAGGATGAGCGGAAAAAAACCCCAGTTGTTGAAACTAATGTGATCGGGGTAGAAGTTTTTTGGTGAAAATCAAATCAGAGCTTTCGTGGCAGCAGAGGCGGAGCCCGACGACTCCCCACACGTGCGTCTCCCGCCTGGGCTGTGTCCCAGCGTGAGTGCAGTGATAGGATTAGACTTGTCCGTATTCATACTTCCAGTTCATTAACTGAAATACGTTAATAACCCGTCTCAAATCCACTCAGATGAGACATCTCGGGCATTTTCTTATAAATGCTCATCGAGAGGGGTTTGGAGTTTTTTTTGTTCTCTTTAAGTGGCTTTGCGTGTGTTTTTACAATTTAATTCTCGATCGTGTTATCAGTTTGAGTCTAAAAAGCTGTGTAAAAATAAAAAACCTGAGCCAGGCATGGTTCTGTGCAGGTTGACAGAAACCCAAGGGAAGAAGTGTTCCCATTACTCTTTTCTAAAGCAGAATGCTGACGGCAACTTGGACGGATCGTTTTCATAAAAACCCGTTCTGACAAGCTCCTTTTGCAGCATCGTAATGGCCACGGAGGACTTTGACTTGCTTCATTGCAGGGAATAACGTCCAAACAAAACTCTTCATCGTGTTTTCCGCAGGGAACCGACACCTAAAGAAAAGAGAGTGGCAAAAAAGAGGGGGATGCACTTTTGCTTCAGGATTAGTCCCGTTTTAATTGAACGTCCACAGGTTCGTACGGAGTAATACAAAGCAAAAATAATCGTACATACTTGACAGCAACCTATGTCTTCTAGCATAAACCACCTAATTACAAACACTTTAGAAAAAGGACAGTTCACACATTTTTACAGGTAGATTTGGGTTGAAAGGGCCCACTACAAAGGAAAAAGAAAAAAAAAAGGGAGATAGATCACGTTATATTGTCATGGTGAAAATTTGCAAATTCACTTTACATGCTGTATTTTTGACTGCCAGTAAATATGGAAATACGAAAGAGCAAACATGTGCTTTTGTATTTATAGCAACCTGGGCTGAACGTTTCCCCCGCTGCCAGGCCAGCCGGAGCTTAGTGCCACCAGCCGTTCACCAACTCTTTCGTCTGGTTTTTTTTTCATCCCTAGATATGTAAAACAGTGGCTGCGTCGCTTGTAAACCCTTTCCCGCTTAGGTTTTCTCCTACGTGCGTAGGCACGTCTGTAAGCAAATCATCTTTGGAAAAAAAAATCGATGGGAAGGTGGCAATGAGGTATGCTCTAAACATCCACTCACATTTACACTGTACAGGAGAAATTGCGTTAATTATCCAATGCTGTACAGAAGAAATGGTGTTAATTATCCAGCGTGAATATACAGCAGCGTCGCAGTTTCGTTTCCTGGGTCTTGCTCTGTGGATCGAAAGGAAAACTACCGGGCGGTCCCAAACCTGGGCGCTTTCTGCGTGTGCCACCGCGAAGCCGTTTCAGCCGTGTCCGTCGGGCGGTCGTTGGGGAACGTGGGGACAAGCGCCCCCGTCTCCGAAGTCGAGTCCTGCAAAGAGGTGGGAAGGTGTTTCCTGGTCTGTCGCCAACTGCACAGGAAGGGATCTCATTTCTCAGTCTGTAATTCGATGCTCAACGGTGAAATTCAGCCGCTACTGAGACTGTCCGAACACCGGGGGTTTGTGAATACGCCGTCACGAGCGTAAAATCCGTTTTTTTCCGCAGCTAAAATGTGGCTAGCCGTGGATGCCCCGGCAGGAAAACCTCATGAAAGGTGGAATCTGAGATGGGAAAAATGTAGGTGGTATTACCTGCTGCTTGATACAATACAGTGCATTCGTAAGTCACAATATTTATCCTTCGGAGGTGGTTTTATGAAGCAGAAACAAGGCCTGGTGTACGTCTGGAACACGGACCGGTGTAGCAGTATTGCTAAAAGGAGTTTAGTTCGTTTGATTTTTTAAACATTATGTAGATATACTGGCAAAAGTTCTAACGTAAATACACTTTTCCTAGCAACATTTATTTCGTATTTTTTTGCTGGTATCGCGTATTTCTCTTATAAACTGTGTCCCCGGTGGAAATGGCAAACACTTCAGTCGCCTCCGATTGCTGTCGGGCCTCTCTTGCTGCTCGACTTTTGTGCAAAGGCAAGTCCTGGGGTTTAAGCCACGGGTTGGTTGTATCCCCCGCCTCTGGCCTGGAGAATCAACCGTCAACCTCGCGCCTCCGCTGCCGGGGGGATCCAGGCTGGTGACGGGAGGAGCGCAGCGCGTTGGCTGGGGATGTTCCTCGCACGCCGTCGGTCGGATTTGGCGACACCAAACTTGGCTCTGCTGCTCCGGATTTGGTAACGGGGGGCACTGCCGGCTCTTTCTGTCACAGACTTTGTAGCTACTTTGGTTTCCAGCAGCATCTAAAATCCCCGTCTGAAAGAAGTTAATGACACTTGGTTTTTTTCGTTTTGTGGCTATAAAAATGCACTTTTTTACATTTCGTTACAGTTTCTCCCTTACGGGCTGCAGGTTCTTTTCTACATTGAAAAGACCCGTAGGCATCCATCATCCACCCATCCAGGAACACAACATTTACACACTCATAAAACTTTGATAAAAGTTAAAATACAGTGCATACTGCTTAGAGTGCTCTGCCAGAAAGTGCACTTTTTGGAAAACCGTGTCAAAGACGTTACCAATCGTATTCAAACAGAATTCCTTCCTTTAATCTTGAAACGAAGTTGGTCACCCGTCCTTTTCGTAGCTGAACTCCTCACCTCACCCTGAAGGAACTACTTAAAAAAATAAGAAGTTTCCTCTTCAGGTTTGCTCTTTCTGTAGTTTTTCTGAAAGTGCAGACACGGCGTCTTTTCTTTGGGGGAAAAAAAAGAAAAGAAAACAAAAACCAACCAACCCGCCCATTCTTCTGTGTGGTTTCTGCTGAGGATGGGGAAGCAGGCCAGTTCTCCAGACTCCAAGACTAAATGTGATTGAGGTTTCTTGTCCACGCGTTCCATCACAGCAGTATTCTGTGAACGTTTTCCACTGAAGCGCTTAGTAAATACAGGTGCAAAAGAGTTTCTGGAGTTGTACTCTTAACACATTCTATCAGTCTTGTTCATTTCGTACCCTTGTAAACTCCCCTTTCAGTGTCCAACCGCACTGCGCCGTGTTGTGGAAAGCATCGCAGGGGATGGTTTTTATTAATTTAAGTGCAAAAGGTAAAAAGGAGAACCTTGGTTTTCAGTATTAGGGAGGGGAGACAGAGAATCCACTACTCTTACGCTACAGGGTTTGTGATTGTTTCTAGCCCACGGTTACTTGGAGAGCTGAAATTAATTCGATGGAACGAGTCCTCTCTGAATTTCAGGGGGTTCCTTTAGTCCGTCCGACGGGCGGCGGGTGAGGAAGGACAGCCAGCTTTGCCCGGGGGGTCAGCAACGTGAAGGTTTGGAAAGTTCCAACTGCTGCTTCTGTCTTGAAAGTGAGGGGCCGTCCGGAGGGCTTGGGACCGGAGGAGGTGGCATCGGCATAAACCCTGAACTCCAAAACCCCCCAAAGTGTGGTTTTTCGGTCAGTAACTGGCTCATGATGCAACTTCTGGAAAGCTGAGGATGCTGATGCTCGCTCAATGCTCATTATTAACACACCAGGGAGACAGAATGCGGAGTTTCCACCGCCTTCAGCCTCGGGGGTTAATGCCGTGGAGGCAGCTCTGGTTTTCATGCAAAGATCCGGTTGGTGAATCCATCCGTGAGGGAAGTGCGTGAGAAAAACACGGACCCAACGAGAAGTAACGTCTGAACGCGCGCTTGGTGCTGCTTTGTAGCACTCAGGAAAATAAAGAGCTCGTCTGCAGCGGTTTTATTCACTTGAGAGGGAAAAAAAGAGAAGCTTTCTGTATACAGAGGAGACATCCCTGTCTTGAGGGATTTGCCAGAATTGTCCTCTGGGGGGTTTCAGAGCGATGGGAAGTGGCAATTTCAAATGGCCACAGCTTGGGGCTGCCAGGCTGGAAATATTTTTGAAGCGGTGAGGTGTGCAGGTAATTCTTTACCCGCATTGGTCTCCGGGGGGTTTCCCTGGGGCAGTTTGTGTAAAGCTGGCCCTGGTGAGAGCAAGGGTTTCCAAATGGTTTTGACCAGAGTGTTGATTCTTCGATTTTCTTCCCTCCTTTTCTCATGGAACCCTCCCGAGTCCAAACCAGGAATTTCAACAGTCTCAACATCACGTCTCCATCTCTTGGCTGACCGAGGAGCTGAACCCAAACACGGCTTCCCGCCTCCCCGCCCGCAGCGTCCCCGTCCTCTCCCAGGTACGTTTGTAGACGACCCCCTCGTTAGCCAGGGATGGCGAGGAGGGAATCTCCAACATTTAGCAGCTTGTCTCCATGAGAGGAGGTATTAGCAGTGAACAATTGTCCCGTGTCATGAAGTCAAAGACAAGGCGTGAAACGCTTTCCTGTCCGTAAGGCTCCTTCTTAAAACCAGACCTTTTGGGAGGGGTGTGCGTTGATGTGGGAAGATGCTCCTAAGAAGGTTCTGGGGGGGCTGCCACACCATGTGGGACTGTCTGTCAGAGTTAGCAGAGTGCCTTCCAAACCGCACAGAACAAATCAGGACAAAAAATAATTAAAAAAAAAAAAAAAAGTCAGGAAAGCTACTCTTGGGAATGGTTCGCTGCGAGTTGGTAAGAGGAATGGCAATGAATCAGCTGAGGTGGTCGAGGCTGGAAGGGGTGCCCTGACCAACCGGTGGGCACTTGGTATTTTCAGAAATAGGGAAGAGAAAGGACCAAAATGCACATTTTCATTGCCTGTATTCGTTATTCCCCAGGGCAGCGGCTGTTGTAACGTCTGTATGGAGGAAGCTGGGTGTGCAGTTTAAAGGAAAATGTCTCAGTGCTGGCCAGCAGCAAGTTAAGGGAAGGGATTATAATTTAAAGAAAAAATAGATCTCTTTCTGGGCTGGTGACTAAGGGACTACAGGATGCTCTTAATTTATGTAGAGGAAACACGGTGTCTATTTGCACTGGGGAATAGATCTCCCCAGACCGTTACTGAAACACTGGAACCTCTCCTGAAAAGTGCTGTTCTTGGCTTGTTCTGTTTTGTGGCGGTTCGTTGTTTGGGTTTTGTTCGTTCGTATGTTGAAGTGAGATGTTTTCCAAAAAATTTAAAGGACTTTGCATCTTGGAGGCAGGGGGGGCAGGCTCCGTGATCTTACAGAAGTTGGAATAAGATGGCGACAATATACCAAAAGGTCATTTACGTGGGTGACTGCCAGGCTGCGTCATCCTTCTGCTCCATTCATTCCACTCCACTTCGATTCAGGACATACTGGGAAAGAACAGAAAAGGCAGAGTTATTTTTAGAAAGCACGTTGTAGTAAAAGATCTTGTTAGTCCCACTATATCAAAAAAATATGAGTGTGTTTGGATGTCATTCTCTACAAAAGAGTCTCAGCTCCAAAGATGACGTCACTCATAGCTTTAACGGGCTTTGTTTTTCTCTAAGGACTTCTCCCAAGTGCAGAGGACGGTGACAAAAATGACTGCGGGGCAGAGGAGGGCAGCTCCGCGGTGACTCCCCCGTGCACACCTTTACCACGTGGCAAATGCCAGGTAACGTATCGAGGGGCGGATTTTCCCAAGCGCCTCCGCAGCGGCTGCGGTTGTGGCCAGTCCATGCTTTGGCACGAGCTGCAGCGGTCGAGTGCCGGGGGAAGGTGTCGAGAGCTCGTTGGTTTTGAAGCGCTGCTGCGGAGCGCCTCGGCTCTGCCTGGAGGGGCGCTGGGTCTGACCCGCTCTTGCCTTCTCTGTCAGCGGGTTACAAATGCAAATGAAATCTGTCCCGCAGAGACAAAGAAAAGAGTGAAGTATGAAGCAAACCTGGTTTCTTGATCCTCTGCTGGGGGCACAGGCCTGCTGGGAAGAGAACCAGCAAAGAAAAAAAGAAGTGAATCTCCACCACAGACTAATCACCCTCTCTTTTAGCCCTGAGGTCTCATTTGTTTCTTGGAACTTTTCAGGCTCATCCAATGGACCTTGGCAATTCTGATCAAAGCTCCTTTTTCTCTGGGAAGAGAGTAGCAGAAATACGGGCTGTTCTCCCTCAGGAACTGCTTAGATCGAATGCAAAAAGAGAGGCTGGATGACTCTGAAGCAGAGCCAAAACCGGGCCAAATTATCCTGGCACGGCATTTCGACACAGTCTTCCAAACCTCCCTAGAATTTTCCTTCCCAGCTAATGTTACAGCCTCATCTCTTGCCTTTCCACAGAGCCGAGCCTGACGGCAGCGTTTGGCCCTCTGCAGTGCTCCACCGCGCAAACGCTACCCCTCAACGTCAGGAGAACATTCCCCAGCGCCTCTGGCTCCGGGCCCTGTCCAAATGGGTTCGCTAGCTTTATGGAGGCAAAAAGCAGCTCCAGGAATCTCTTCGGGGTGGTGGTGGTCAGTAACATCACAAAAGTGATGGCACAGGGAGCTGTTAGGGAGAGGCTTTATCTGTTCCCAGACCCTTTAGAAATATCCTGTTGGGTCCAAACATCTCCTGAGCCTGGCTCCCCTGCAGGTCCCGCCAAGCAACGGGGCCATTCTCCTCACCAAAGACTGGTGAAGTGAAGGATAAATAAAAAAAAAAAAGAGTAGTTACCTTTCCCTCTCAGCCATGTCCTGTTTCTCTTCTGCCCTGTAAACACAAATCGCGTTTGAAATCTATCACCTCGAGGCGAGCAGTGTGGAAGAGTCGGGATTTCTGAGGGAGACGCAGCTGGAGCTCGCACAGAGGTCGTGGGTCAGAAATGACCCTCAGTGCCCGTCATGCACAGCCCAGATAATCCTCATCCTTTCAAGATTAGGCCCTAGAGGGAGATCCTGGGTGCTTGGGGCTGGGCGACTCTTTTTTTTCGGCAGCTAAGGAGCCAAATCCTCCCAAACCGGCATCTCCCGCGGCACGAGGAGGTGGTACCAGAGCGCAGCGCTCTCCTGCTGGCCCAGCTGCTCTTGCCTCTGCCCGGGGCTGCCTTTTGCTTTTAGTGGAGCCGATTGTCACCGCTGGTTTGTGACCTAAAGCGCCGGTGACGGAACGGGGCTAGGGAATGAAACAAATCAAATTGTAAACTAATGGCCCTCTTTACGCCGCTCCAGTGGAACGAAGTGGCTTTTAAAATAAGCACTAGCTCCCACTTTGAGGTCAGGTCGCACGGTCACGCGGAGGGAAATCTGCCGGTTATATACGTAAAAGTGATTTCTGATGACCTCTGCTAGCACGTGTGGTGCCTGTTCAGGGTGTGTGCACTCGTCAGGGTAAGAGGAACAGCTCTACGGAGAAATGACCCTTCAGTCAAGCTTCTCCTCTCTCCTGCAGTTTTTGATTATTTGCAGAAAACCAGCAGAAAATAAGCATAGGCTGTGTGGGTTTTGAGGGTTGGAGGAACACAGAATTCCCTCCTTATAATACAAATAATGAAGAGAGAAAGCAACACCATTCCAAGAAAATGAACCCACCCTCTATACCCCCCATTAAATTAATTTTACCTTTCTTTTCTGGCCTTGATCCTCTCTTCTTCGTATCTATAACAGACAGGAAACGTTCTTTAAAATGTTACCCAGTCAGGACTGGTCACTTTTACTCGGATATGCTGTTTGCTCCGAGCGTGACAGCGGCTGCAGACCAGCACAGCGTGCCGGCTCTTGCTTGGCGCCAGCACATGAGCAAGACAAAGTTTGCCCCAAGCTCTGTGTTTCAAGTGCGCGGGTTTTGGCTCGACACAATATCCTCCTGCGCCGGATTTGTGTCCTGCATCTCCTCAGAGCTACGTGTGCCCCAGGGTCCCTCTGATACTCACTGTAGGACGCAGTCAGGGATCTGTACGTGCTCCATGGGGATGAGCTGCTCCAGTTCCTCCAGGCTGTGAACGTACTGGATCTTACTGATAAACTTCACGCTGGCAGAGAGAGAGAAAGAGCGGCTGCCTGAGGTTTGGGGTTGGTGTTCTCCCAATAGGAAAGTTGAATTTTCCTGATGGAAATGAGGAATTTTGCATCTCTGAGTGCACCCATCTCCTCCCAGCACCAATATGCTGATGACTAAAAATTGTGTTGAGGTGCCCCAGCACTGCACCGCGTTTTGCTTTGACCCCCGCCTCCCAGCAGCTGAGGGGGGGAAAAGCCCCTCGAGTCCTGTGCTTCACATTAAGTCTTTGTGCATTACCCACTGGCACAAACTTTGATCTGGACCCAGACCACCACAGTGTCTCCTTAAACCACGCCTAGAGCTGTTCTCAGAGGTGTGGGAGAGACATAGGCCAAATGATGAACAGTCTCACCTTGGTTGCTACTGGCTGAAGGTGAGATTAAGATCTGATTCGCGAGATTCAGCTTCCATTCCAAAAGCAGCCAAGTTTGGGGGCACACATTTATATTTACCTGATGAAGGGTCTGGATATAGCCAGCACTGTCCGGATGAACCACGAAGGATGCACAATTATCAACGCTTTGAGGTTTTTACGCAGCCTGTGGAAAAGCCACCGACAGAAAATCAGGTTTGAAGTAGCTTTTCTTAAACCCACCTGTAAAGTGTCAGGGCACTAATAGGTGTTACGATGCTCACCAGCCTCAGCTGGGTGTCTCCAGGCAAAAGCCCACCCCGTGGCCTTGGGAGCCCTATTTAACCTCAGACCCAGGCTACAGGAGCTTCCTTTGCTTGGAAGCTGTGTTAGCCTGGTCTCTGTGAAGGTGCTTGGGGAGGGAGGGAGGGAGGGAGGGAGGGTGGGTGGGTGGGTGAAGGGAGCCTGGAGTAAGTCAGAAACCTGTGACAGGGGAATTACAGAACCTGGGGAGAGAGGAAGGTTGAGTTGCTGGGGAAGGCCACAAGGAAGCAGTGGAAGAGATGTGGGAAGAGGGTAAGGAAGGATGAAGAGGCAACACCAGCAGGATTCTCACCGTCTGTCTATCATCTGGTAACATTTCTTCAGCCAGCCGAGGCCCGGCATCCTCCTCCGGGGTGTCGCTCCGTTTAGGTACACGATCATGTAGTCCTCGGCCACCAGCAGCTCCAGGCTGCTGATCACGTACCTGTTGGGTGGTGATCAAAAGCAATGGGGACATCAGACTGAAAGAATGACCTCGGGTGCCTGCGTGTCATCCCAAAGGGCCTCCAAACCCCTTTATTTGTAGACCTCGGAATAGACTTCAGATTCACCTGACACCTCTGCACACAGCAGAATGCCCCCGGGCGGGTGATCCTCGGGGTTCGCTGGTGCCCGTTGGCACAACGCGTGTGCTGACGGACACCCCTGCACCGCCCTTCCGCCCAGTGTCGCGTCTGCCAGCTGTTCAGCTTTGTATTCATGTGCTCTAGCCTGGGTGCGAGTCCATCGCTGGCATAATTAACACTGAGCGCTTGAATGCTCTGACTGATCGGACTCGGATGCAAATGCCGTGGACGGTCCTGCCCAGCGATGCTCACCCCGGTCTGCAGCTGCACGCTGGCCTGGGTTCAAACCACTTCCAGCTCAGATTCCCGATGCAATGAGTGCAATGAAGCTGCTTCCCCAGAGCTCGATTTCCCTTCCTTGCCCTCCCCTCCCTCCCAGACCGTGCCCAGCCGCTCACAGGAAGAGGTTCTCCATGATGTAGTGGTAATCAGCCAGGTTGCTGTCAGGGAGGTAGCAGGCAGCAAAGACGATGATGGCGTTGAGACCTTCTCCGTAGTATCCTGGGGAAGAAACACACGGGCAGCGTCAGCAACGCTTGTTGAAGGAAAAGCAGCAGCGGAGATGTGTGGCTGCGTTTGGGGCTGTGCCCTTTCCGTGCCTCTGTTCGGCTCTAGGTGAGTGTTCGTCTCTCTTACGGGCCTCTTTCAGAGCAGATTTTCCTCTGACCCTGGTTTTGGCTGTAACGCGCGTGTGGGATTCGGGGAAGGAATTTGTGCGTGACAAAGCACGGAGCTGAGAGCTTTGCCCTGAGTTGCCGCTCAGCTTTGCTCAGATTTAGAAGTGGTCGCTACGTGTGGACGTGTTGGCCTTTGGCTGCGCCTCCAGAGAGAGCTCAGGCACCGAGCGCAGAGGGATTAAGCACCTGCGGTCCCTTCCTCGCTGGTGATGCTGCCTGCACCCGGGACTGAAGGTCGGGGTATGTTCAGGCTTGCTCAGACCCAGCTTTACCACTGCTTTGGTTTATTGAAAGGCTGCTGCATTTGGCCGTGATTTTTTTTTTAGCGGGAGCTGGGTGCTTTTGTGCTTGTCTGCCACACAGTGGTACAAACCGAACCGCAATTTTTCCCTAAAGACAGTCACAACGGTCAGACATGGCGTCCCCTCTAGCTTGACAAAGATGAGTTAAAAGAAACCCACCAAGCCAGGATTAGGCCTCCCTCACCTCCGTGTGTCACCACCCTCATGTAGGGTTTGATCATCTGGAGGTCGATGCGGTGCTCCTGCTCGCCGATGATGACGGTCCTCCAGAGGCGACCGTTGGTAGCGCTCCCGTCTTCTGTCCCGCCGTCCCCAAACAGGTCCGCGCTGTCCCCAGGCATGTTCTTGGCTGTGGCCACGGGGGTGTCATCTGGAAAAGGGACAAATGTTTCTGCTTTTCACAGAATGTACGAAGAGGCTCTGCTGGGCAGCCTGAGACGTTAACCACAGGCTGAGGACGACCTGTGTCATCCGCAGCTTTGGTTTGTGTGAGTTTGTGGTTCTGAATAATGTTGCTCCATTGCCAAATTGTAACAGAAATGAGCTTAATGCCTCGTGCTGCTTATAGGAGCTGCAGTTACAGGCTGGGCACCAGACTTTTTGCTGGACCCTCCTTCAGAGCCGTCTCTACCGGCTGAACAGGGCGCTGCCTGCGCCGGTTTGTCTTCTGATCTGCCAGCAGAGCTGCTTGCATGAATTTGTCTTAGCCTGATTCAGTCAAAACCAGCCAGGCTAGCCAAGACCACGTTATTCAAGATGTTTGAACCTTCAGGTGAGAGTTCCCCTGGCAGAGCCGAGCAGGCAGCCCCTTCCAGCCTGGCGTGGCAGCCCAGCTGCGGCTAGAAGGGAATGTGTGTCCGTAGCCTTATACCTTAAACTGAGTTATGGCTAGACTGGTGTCTGCAAGTGCCTGAACTACTTCTGCCCACACTGTCTCCAGAGGGAAGTGCTGAGACTGCAGCACTGGTGCTCCTGGGCTCTAGCTGGGGTCCTGGCGGGGCAGATGCTGTGTGGAAGATGGGCCTTGGCTGTGTGTGCTGAGCTTCGCTGCTGGGGAAGTCGGTGCTCGGCTGTGGGTGGTGAGTAGTGTCAGAAGTGGTTAAAACGAAGCTAAAAAAAGCCCCAGCCCCCGCAGGCATTCACCCCAAGCCAGCCTTTTACCTTCCCATTCCAGTTCGTTCCCATTCCCCAGGAATTCGAGGGAATCTGTCTCGTCAGGAGTTTCAATATCGTCCACGTTAATGTCCAGGTCATCTGGTGTGTCCAAGAAGTCATCGGAGAGAATGGAGCCTTCACTCTGGTCCAGGGAAATGTTGATTTCAGGTGCAACAAGTGTCTTCCTCTTACGATGCGCCCCATTAAAATTTAACGTATTCGGGGGAGCTGGAGTTAAAAGGAAAATAGCTGACAGGTTGTCCTCGTCCTGTACCCCTAGTGCAAGGCGTGGTGCTCTCATTATGTGTATTTTGGGCTACGGCCTTGGAAGCTAAAGGTGGTGGATTGTGACTGGGAGGTACTGGCTGCTTGCAGGTACGGCCGGATAAAAGTGCCCCCGCTTCCAAAATACCTATTTCTTCCCCCAGCTTCTTGTGAGAGATTAGCAAATTCAAATCTCTGCTGGTTTCCTCTCCCACGTGGGAATTTTTGTCGATACCTGAAGGGAAGTGGCTTTTGCCCTAACTGCAAGGCTCCCAGCCCTGTTCCCTCTGAACTCCCCGTAAGAGAGGCTGGTACTTACAAGATGTGTTCTCGTCCTCCGTAGGGCTGCCCAGCGACTCCATCCCCGTCTCTTCTGGGAGAGGTCTGCAGGCAAGCCGAGATGCGGAGTTAAGAAGACGGGAGATAACAAGTGATGCTTAGGAGAAAGCCACTCCATGGCAGACAGTGGAGAGAACTGGGGACACCAGGGAAAATATGGAACTGCGGGCACGCTCTGCCCTTTCTCTTTCACCCGTGAGATCACTCTGAGGGACGTGCAACTCAGAGCAAGGCAGCAGCTGTGCTTTCTTACTGGAGTAGTGTGCAATCCCCAGTAACCTCTAATCTATCCCTGCATTTAGTCCCCTGTTCAGCTGGGAGGCTGGAAAATCCAGCCAGGGACACAGGAACAAATCCTGTCCCCAGAAGAGCCCGGTAACATCCTCATTCTCTCCATATTATCCCCATTTTTATCTCCGTCAGAAGTTCGCGAGCCAGTGCCAAGCCTTAGGGCTCCTCACCAAGGGAACCAGGGAACATCTGCCGTTGCCTTGGGGTGGGGTGACAATCCTGGGGTCACACCTCACCTCAGCCCCACTTGGCAAATGCCAGTGATACCCAAACCCCGCTGAGGTCTGGGAGGAGGTTCCTTCCGAGCTGAGATCCAGGCACCAGCACTCAAACCCATACTTCAGAGCCAAATGCTGACCCACCGCTCCCTTCCCGGGGCTCCACGGCAGAGGTCACCATTTGCACCTTCTTGTAGTTGGCTCCTACACCCTCTTGGTGCAAATCGCTTTGCCTCCACCCACCTTTAAAAGTTAGCTTTTCCGTACGGATCCTAATGCCAGTTCTCATTACGTGGCTGTCACCCTTTGGGGGTTGCTGGAGTTGCTCCTGCCCCATATCAGGGTAAGTGAAGTCAGAATCTGACCCTCGGACGAGGACACAGGACACTGCCCACCCTGGGCTGGACATTTCTGGGCAGTTTTCTCCTCAATTTGAGCTGGCACTTGTGCCTGTCCCCTGGCAATAGCTGGGTTGGAAACTTCTCACTCACCATGCCCAAACCCCACCAACCCCATGAAAAACTCCTGGTGTCAAAGGTTTGTTTAAAAGGGACCTTCTGAACCATCTTCATTTTGATTCCCGCATGCTGGAAGCTCCCCCTCAACAAGGGGAAGAGCCCAAGCCTTCGGGTGTGAAATCCTGGGTGCTGGGTCAGCCCTGGGGTCAAACAGAGCAGGGGGGAACCCCCCCACTTTTAAGGCAGTGCTGTAAAACCAGGGATGGGGCTGGGGTCCAGCAGCTGCTGGCCTCACAGCCAGCCGTGGCAGGGAGGGAGAGGATGGGGACCGACGCCTCTGAGGCCGCCAGAGGATACAGCCCAGCCCTGCCCTACAAAGGCTCCTCTTCGTGCTGCCATGACACCAGAGCCACCAGCCAAATTAAACCCTATAAATATTTAGATTAAGGGATAATCCTCTCCTAGCTGGTTGTTGTATATTTATGAGAGTCGGAGACCTGATCAAAGGCGCTGCGCTCCTCGCTCGCTCCCGCAGCACCCGGACCCTGTCGGGCTGCCACGACACTCCTGAGCAGTCAGAAAAATCCCTCTGCCCCCCTCCAGCCTCTCCTCCTCCCCTTTGCTTTCCTCTTGAACGAGGCCCGGCCGCTTGTTTATCCGTGAGCTGGCGCCTGGCACAACTTGGCGATACAGCACCAAAAGGAGGGGGGGGCGAAGCCCAGCTGCACCCGGGTACGTGCTGCAGTCAGGGACTCTGCTCCCTGATGCCCGGATTTGTTTAAGAAAAAGCAATTCAAGAAGAGGGTGAAGAAAAGGGCTTGCTTACCTTCCCAAAGGCTGCTCGAATCGCTACCTCCCAGCCTCTCGTGTAAATCGTCCTTCCCAAACGCAGCCAGCCCCAGATGCCCGATTTTCTGAACCAAGCAGGTTTTCTAGAGGTCGGGTGCCACCGTTCCGCCGTCTGCTGACAGCGTGCCGCCCGATATCCCCTGGAGAAGCACCTTCTCCTGGCCCCAACTAGCCCCGAGCCTTCACCGCCCGTGATCCGATGGCTGCGGGATGGAGTGAGCATGCTCCTGCATCCGCCACAGCATCATGGCAGGGCAGCGCTCGCAAACAGCTGAGACAGGCTGGCAGGAGGCTAAACCTTCAGGGAGCAGCCCGACCCTTCCCTCTCCGCTCGCTCGGTGCCTCAGGGCTGCGCGTTTGCCCTCAGCAAGGCAGGAGCTCGTCCTGCAGATCAGCTGCTCGGAAAGGGCTAGAAATGTCGCCTTGTGTCCTTAATGAGCAGCTCAATTCAGTTTCCCCAGCCCAGATCTTTGTCTAGGATATGAGTTTCTTTTTTTTCTTTTTTTTTTTTTTTATGTGGCAAGATTGGTTAATCACAGCTAAGCAAAAATAGCTATGCAGCAAATCATCTGCCAGAGAGCTACTGTCCCACATGCAGCAGCCTCTGCCCTATTATTTTAACGCTTCTAGGGGAAGTGTCTTAAAAATCATTATTTATTTATTTGCAATGCCAGTTAAACACAACTGGCGTTCATTCATTTGCCTGGTGGCTGTTTGGGCTTTATTTCACTTGCATCGTTCCTGATTTCGCCCCTTTGCAGCAGCCTGTCAGCAGGCTGGGGAGCTGGTTTGTACGTCTCTGGCCCCATCCCTGCTTCTCACCCAGCCATGGTCACATCCCTTTGCCTCTCCCTCTGCTCCGTTTGCCAGGCAGGCGCAACGGTGCCCGTGTGCGGTGGTGCTGAGGGCTCTGCAGAAGAAATGCCCCCTGAAGGCTTGGCTGTGGCTGGGGTAAGTTTGCCCCTTGCGTGGCAAGTGTAAAACAGCCCTGCAGATCCCGCTCCAAGGTGCTGCTGGGCGTTAGGGTGTAGGTGTCCAGGTGCTAGACCAGCTTTGTCCTTGGATTTTCTGGGGAGCCTTGGGTCAATGCTTTCCATTCTACACCCTGCTTTCTCTTCTAGTCAATAAAAAGCTTGTCAGCACAGCTTTCTGGGGGAGCCTTAGGTTGGCAGAGGTCCATCAGCCCAAAGCTCTGCCCAGCTCTGCATTCAGAAAAAAAGAAAAAAAAAAAAATCCACCCTAGAAACCCAAGGGTTTGGCTGAGCCCACCTCTGGGGCCAGCGGAAGGACGGGCCTGGTGCGGGGCCGGCAGACAGGGGGGCTCAGATCAGCGACGCAGCTGGACCCTGGGCAAACAGAGCCCAGCTCATCCGCCGGCGCCGAGGGAAACAGGAGACCCTTTCTAGCACGTCATGCCCACCCGCGCGACACACTGCGCCAGTGTCTGCGAATACAGGGGCTTTGTGGGCTGCCCGGGGTGGGGGCTCAGCTGCAGCGGGGACGGGGCGAGACAGCCCTGAAAAGCCCCCCGGCTGCAGTGAGGCTGGGGGTTGGCTGTGCTGTGTGTGCCCCACAGGGCAGCGCTGGGGCGGGGAGGAGGGTGGGTGCACCCTCTGGGTGGCTGCGGGGAGCTCAGCGCACACCGGGCTTATATTTTTTTTTTTTATTTTTGGCACTGGGCGGTTAAGTGTCTCTGAAGGCGAAAGCTGCCACTTCGGCACCGTCCGTCCCCCACGGATCATTCTTACGAGGTTTGCAGCTGTTTAGATTCTGCGTGTCATGGCCAGCGGTTGTTACATCCCAATGACTTTACTTTGGGGGGCAAATTCCTGGCAAAGTTGCATTTCTCAGTTTGGGGAGGCACTGTTTGATTCACAGACTGGGAAGGAATCCATTCCTCCATCATTCCATCCATCCCTCCCTCCCTGTGTGCATCCATCCATCCCTGCTAATCTCCCTGTCCTCCACACCCAGCTCCTTACCCTCTCCTTGCTGTGCTCACTGAGGGTTGCCAGAAGTCTCCTCAAAATTGTTAACCATTCAACACAGCCTTGCTGCCAAAGCTCTCTTCTCTGGCCAGAACTGCCCTATTGGAGTTTAGACTCCTCTTCCCCTGGGGCTGGCAGGAGGGACCTGCATGTTCTGCGCCCTGCTGGTTTCTTACAAGAAGAAATCAAATTCTCTCGGGCTCTTTTTTTGCAGGAAACAAACCTGGGGAAGTCCTCATCTTGCCACTCTTCCTTCACGTCCACATTTTCCATCCGCAAAGTGGCTTCTGTGGTTCCCATGGTGCTCAGAGAGGGGCTGGCTGGGCAGCGGTTCCCTCGAGGAAGGGCTGGGGCTGGAAGGCAGAGAGGTTGGCACTGAGCATCACGACTGGGGAACCATTTCTCTGAACACCAGGCTGATGTCCACTCATTTTTTTTTGCTTGCTACCTTTCTTCCGACACTAATCTCGACAGAAACACCTCCTCTGAGGGAAACCAAATGTGTCTGGGAGGAAAGAGAAGGGCAAGCTCCTCCCAGGCTGCTTTCAGGGTGGTTTGGCAGCAGCACCAGTTCCCATTTTGCTGGCCTGAGCAGAAGTTAATGGCTTTGGTTTTGCAGAGAAATTCCTGACTGCTGCTGTCTGCTCTGTGCTCCGTCCCCATCCTTGTCCCTGCACCCGGGGACAAATGGAGGAGGGCGAGGAGGCCTTCACGTGGATGTTGAGTGTCCTTCCACACCCCTGGAGAATTCCCATCTCTGCCTTGCTCCTCGGTAAGTGAACCAAAGCAGGTGCCAAAAAACTGGAGCACCTCAAATGGAGGCAGGGTGGGTGTGCTTTTCCCAGGTTGGGCTTTTTCCTACACTGCCATGAGCAGGAGAAGTTCAAACCCATCCTTGTTTTTGGTCACACACCCCAGAAGCACGCGGGGCCCTTAGCACCACATATATTTGCCCTCACTAGAGGGTTCCTGTGCTGCCAGCCAGCAAAAATCAGACCTTGGCACTGATTTCCCAGGGACTGCACCTGCGACTCCGAACCAAGTCTGGCTGAGGGCTCAGGACCGGTCCTTGCATGAGCAGCTCTGGTCAGAGAGAGCAGATAACGCTGTTCTCAGCTCGATGCTGCTGCAGCTGAGCTTGGGGGCACCCGAGCCCCGAGGGGACAAGGTCAGACCTTGTCTTCTACAGAACATGTTCAAGTGAAATCAGCTCGTATGTCGGGCACGTGCACTAATCCCTCTGCTGCAGGACAGTTTTGAATGTTCTTCCTGAGCTCAGCCTTTGAACTGGAAACGTGCCCAGGCACTGGCTGGGCAGTGACACGCTGGTTTGAGAATAAGGGACCCAAAGGAATTTCCCATCGGGCTACTCTGTCTGTCCCCGGTGTCAGCACCTGGCAGGGTTTGACACGTTCCTCTAAGGCTTTCTCCCGAGAGCCAGTGCTTTTTCTGCTTCCCTTGGAGGCTTGTATTTACAAAGGGTGTCGCTGGTGGTGATCTGGAGGGAGATAAATCTGTCTGTCTGCATCTGCTTTGGAGGAATGAATCTACATAGAGGCCTGAGTAAATCCAGCATCCGTCTTTATTACAGGCGCTGGCAGAGGTAAGAATTGGAGCAAAGAGCTGGCTGTGAGCGCTGCGGGGCTCTCTCCCTGCCTGGTGTCCCCCAGCACCCACATTTTACATTCTGTCCTCGCCCCCACACCCGGCTGCACGCGATGCCCATGACACCGTCACACGTCTCCATTTTTTGATCTCCCTACATGCAGGCGTAGGAGATACCTTGGGGCTCCCAGAGACCCCACCTTCCCTCCCTCCTCCCCGCCACTGTCATCTGCTTTCTGCTAACGCTGACGGCGTCATGGAGGGAGGAAGAGAAAGGAAAGATATCGAAGCGAATCCCGGGCTGGAGCCTGATGTTTCTGAATTGCCCAGCAGTATGGAAGCCCGGGCGATGCCGTACTCACCGGCGCTTGTGGCTAACGAGGAACAAAGAAGATCCTGCCAGTATCCCAGCTCAGCATTCCTCCCGACGGAGCCGCGCTGCTCAGGGCGTCCAGCGCCTCGATCCGGACGCAGAGGTGTGCGGCTTTCTCAGCGGACGAGTGTGGGGATGCATCGGCCTTTCTCACGGCAGTCGTCGCTCTGCGATGTGGATTTTGGAAGGAGGTGGGTGGGAACTGAGGGCAGTTATTTGTATTCTTCCATGGCTGCTGCTTCCTCTGCCGCCTGCCTCCCCTCCAAGGTATTTTATTATTATTTTCTGCTTGCAGCTGGCTAAGCCTGAGCTCTCTTAAGTCAGCTAATTGCACTGCTTTTGTGCGTGAGGACGATGGCGGTGGTGGTGGCGGTGACAGGGAGGGGGGTGTTATGGAGGATGGGTGGAGAGAGGAGCTGAAAGCACCCCCCTTTCGGTGTCACCTCTCCTCCAATTGGCTGCAGGGTACCAAATATCTCCCTGCACTCTTCCTCCGGATGAATGATGCTGCCGGGGGCTGAGCACACCGTCTCCGTGCTGCTTTCAGTGGGAGCCAGGGATGCCCGTCATCCAGCAGCATCTGGTCCTAGAGGAGGCGTGGGAGCTGGGGACGGCTGGCCGGGAAGGGGAGGGCTTTTTCCTGCCGTGCATCATTCACTGAGAAAGCAAAAGGCGGCCTCGGTGTGTGGTAGGATGCGGGGTTTAATGGTCCGTCTTGCTTTGCACGTGCGAAGGTGATTTGAACCTAAACCTCGGGTACTGTCTCGCTCCTGGTGCCAGGGGCTCTAGGGACAGACCCAGCAGATGGTCCTCCCCGTGCTGGGGGATCAGCTCCTGCTCCTTGCCTCCAGGGTGTCTGAAACTGCACTAGAGCCTGAGACCTGTGCTGGCTCCTAAAAGTGAATGCAGAAGGGATGATTTTTCACCTGCTCCAGGCCTGGGCTCACATCTCTGCCTCTGGTCCCTGGGTTTCAGCAAAGAGTGATCCCTCCAGCTCAGGCAAAAGCCTCAGCCCAGCTGCTGGGAGAGGCAGGATGGGTTTGACTGATGGTGGTTGGACGTGGTTGGGTTCCAGCCCTCACAAACACAGGTGGTGTAGCTCTATGCAGACACCGTTATCCTCTTCGGGTGAGTGGTTCCTGCAGAATGAGGTGTTGAGGGACAATATTTCCTCGATTCAGTGAATGTCACCATAAAAGAAAGCGACACATGTCAGTGCTAGCCAAACGCCAGCACCTTGTAGCCACATGCGTGGTCAGCCTGGTAGGTCCTGGATTCTGGGGTATCCCTCCCTCACGTGGCACGTTTTGGGCAGCTCTGTGGTCCTGGATACACGAGATACTTACGGATGCTTTAGGGATGCAGTACACTTCTTTGTATGTATTATACATTTCTGTATTAGAAGCAGACGGGAGATCCATGGGGACAGAAGGAGATGCCGGGAGATCTGTAACACTTGGTGGCTCCAAAGCTAATTGTCAAAGTCTGCCCGGTCATCTGTGGCTAAGGTGAATACTTCCCATTTAGCTTCATTTTTATATGAAACATGCTCTGATTTTCAAGGCGGTTTAAGCCTGATAGCACCTGATAGCGTCCGTATGCACATGACAGCATCCGAATGCCATCTACTGGCTGCTCTCCCAGGACCTGGAGCAAGTCTGCTTTTTCCAAACCCACCAGTCTGGTCATGGAGGTATTTCATTGAGCACATCCTGACGGGTGGAGTTAGCCCAGCCCTGCTTGCCACATCAAATGGTTTTGCTGGGACTTCATTTTCTTTGGGTATGCTGGGATGTATAATGTGAACACTGCACCGAGCTGGTTTCCCAGCACCGTGATTCCTCAGGGAATTCTCCTGTGCTGAGCCCAACTCCTGCAGAACCCTCATTTGGAGGGGGCAATAGCGAGGCGAGGGAATGGGTTGTGCAGGATCAGGTCCTTCCTGGCGCTGGGTTTTCCCTCGAGCAGCTTTTTTCCCGCTCTGTACCAGTCTCTCTTGCACCTGCACGTGCTCCTCTCACTTGGAATAGCGCGTATTTGTGTAATTTGAGAGCGTGTTTTCCAGTCTGTGAGCCAAATCTCACATGATGGGGAGAAAAGGACGGCGTGTCGCTTTGGGAAAGACACCGACTGTCACGTGAGCAGCTTCCTTTTATTTGCCTGAATTTGAAGTTCGTTTTTAGGCAACGAGAGCTTGCGCTGATGGGCACTTTCTGCAATCCTGCAGGTCGCCCAGAGACCCTAGATCGCTTTCGTACCTGTATGAACCTGTCACAGAAATTCTTGGCTTGTCCAAAAGTGCTGCTGTTGTTGTTGTTACAACCAATCCAGCTGTTTCTCACGCACCGGTGGAAGTCACAGACAGAAACCTGGTTTGGATCTGCCACGGGAGGGCGATCAAGGCCCCCAGCCTGAAATCTCGCTCCCGGCTGCGAGAGATGCTCGAACCGGGGCTGCAGAGGTGGCTCCGGGAGGTGGCTGGAGCCGAGGCTGTCCCGGAGACACCTTCTCCAAGGGGAGAGCAGAGACGGTCACTTTGGCTCCGGTCCAAGTCTGGTGGCTCTTTAAAGACGGGCTGAGATGCTTTTTTTTTCCCAAAAGCAAGTAAGATCCTGCCCCTGCACCCAGGACCTTCGCAAAGCAGAGGGGTGGGAGATGCTCGCTGGGCAAACTGGGGATGTGGGACTGTACCAGCAGCTGAACCCAAACTCTCCCAAAGCTCCAGCTGCTGGAACCCAGAGCTGGCTGCGGTGGCTGCGGCTTGTCCGTGTGTGTGCACATGTGCATCCCCTCCGCACGTGTCTGTGTGGGGTTTATGAAATCGAGCCCCTTTTAACCGCGGCCAGGACATGGTGATGTTTGTGTCTGGCAGAGCATCCTGGGGAGGCAGGTCTGGGACATGAACGGGGTCTGAGATTTTCCCATCCAGCCCGAGCTGAGTCTTTCACCAAACTCCCAAGAAGCCACACAGGACACTTTGAATTTTTTGGGGGAAGCTGTCTGGAGTTTACCCCTTACTGAACACGGCAGGATCCAAACGGGAGGTGCAAGGGCTGCAGAAGTTCCGGCTTGCTCAGTCCAGCTGCTCCTTTTGAACGCCTCTGGTTTTCTCTTTTCCAAATCTGCTTTCTGCTTTTCCCCTTCTTACAGGTCAGGAGGAGGTTACAGGTTTTCTCTTCATTTATGAGGGTAAGAAATATGCTTTTTTTTTGTTTCTTTTCCTTTTTCACTTGCAAAAATCACATGAATGGGAACTTGAAAATACCACAAAGCTCTCTGTGACTCCTGAACTCGACGGGGCTGCTGATGCCAAAGGTTTCCCAGGAATCCCCAGGCAGGAGGGACCGCAGGGCCGGGGTTCTTCCTCCTCCAGCCGGTGATAAAATCACACGTAACGAGGATGGCTGAGGCTGGAAGGCACCTCTGGAGGTCATCTCACCCCACCCCTGCTCAAAGCAGGAGCAGCCAGAGGCAGCTCAGGGCTGTGTCCAGTCGGGTTCTGATTATCCCCTGGGACGGAAGCTCCATAAGCTGCCCCAGAGTTTGACCACCCTTACAGTAAAAAAAAGATTAAAAATAAAAAATTCTGTTTAAAGAGAATTCCTGTATTTCAGCTTGAGGCACTGCCTCTTGCCCCTTTGCTGGGCACCACCAGGAAGGGTCTGGCTCCAATCACTTTAAGCTCGCCTGACTGAAATTAAGATGAAACATTTGTTCGTAGGGAAAATAAAAGTTATTTTGGTTCCTTTGAAATTATTTACAACTTGAACTGAAGTTTGAAGTAAAAGAAAAAAAAAAAGCAGAGTATTTTCGGGATGAAAATCTGCAGGCTTTGTTAAAGATATGCTTGAAATTAAACGCTTTGACTTTTTATTACGCTGTGACATTCTCCATTTGAAATTTGCCTGCCTTTAATTAAAAAAACAGGGGACCGCAAGTGCCTTTGAAAACAGAGAAACGTTTTAGTTTGGGGAGAACAAAATGTTTTCATTGTCTCCACTTAAGGAAAAAACCCTGTTTTGCTGTGAGAGATAGGAAGGTTTCCTTGTGGCTTGACCTAAAGAGGAGCAAAAAAAAAAAGAAAAACTCCTCTTCCTCATTTTCAGATTTGATCTTGGAAGGACAGAGCAGCTATTTGCACGGGTCTAGGCTTCACCTCTAGGAATTCAAGACAAGCTGGGCAACCTGAGAAGAGGAGCTTGGAAAAGTGGGAAGGGGTCGGGCTCATTCCCGCCGAAGGACGGCGGCTGCTGCGGGTGAAGGAGCCAGCTCGGAGCGTGCGAGGGAGGTGACGTCCCCTCCCGGAGCCTGGCGACCCGCAGTGTCCTTGGGGCCTGCGATGCTTGTTAGTCCTGTGTCAACACTCATCGCGCTGGGCCGGGCTTTGTGAGGCTTGATGGGAGATGGAGACCTGGACTGAGGGGTCGGGTTAAACCCGCTGACGGGCTGGGGGCTGCCTCCAACAAGTCCTTCAGGGCAGCAGCCCCTGGCCCAGCCTTCCAGCACAGAATCCATCATGGGTTGGCTTCGAAGGGACCTTGAAAGCTCATCTCGTCCAACCCCCTGATCTTCCACTGAGCCAGGTTGCTCAGAGCCCCGTCCGGCCTCGCCTTGAGTGTCTCCAGGGATGGAGCCTCCAGCACCTCCCTGGGCAACCTGGGCCAGGGTAAGGAACTTCTTCCTGATGTATCTAATCTCAATCTACCCTAACATCTAATCTCAGTCTACAGGAAAGCTGGAGAAGGGCTTTTTACAAGGGCCTGTAGTGATAGGACAGGGGGCAATGGCCTGAAACTGCAGGAGGGTGGATTTAGATGAGATATAAGGAAAAAATTCTTCACCCTGAGGATGGTGAAGCCCTGGCACAGGTTGCCCAAAGAGGTTGTGGATGCCTCATCCCTGGAAGCGTTAAAGGTCAGGTTGGAAGGGGCTTGGAGCGACCTGGTCTATTGGGAGAGTGTCCCTGCCCACAGCAGGGGGTGGAACGAGGTGATCTTCAAGGTCCCTTCCAGCCTGAACCACTCAATGTTTCTGTGATCCCATGCTCTGGTTTAAAACCAGTGCCCCTCCTCCTGTCACTACACATACTTGTAAAGATTCTCCTCTTCCCAGGCTCCACTTGGGGGCAAAGCCTCGTCACCGGCAGCTCTCCCGGTGGTCCATGGAGGACAGCCATGGCCACCTCCTGCAGGAACCCTTCTCCGACCTCCGGCACCAGGGAAAGATGTAGGAAATGGTAGGACAGAGATGCTACAGGAAGAAGGTAGGTAGTGGGGATTGTTTCACGTCCTGCTTCAGGTTCGAAGCCTTCCATCAGGCCCATGGACAAAAAAAGCATCTGGGAGAGATTATGGCCCTGACCTGGGGGCTGGTGTTTATGCCAAACGAAATGGCTCGTGACAGGAGGGCACTGCGTGGCCTGACCTGCTCCGCGGGGCTTGTTTGTGTCTCATAAACAGGAAAATGTCACCCGCATCCTCCTCCCTGGTGATCAGCAGCAAGTCCTCCCTCCCCTGATTGCCTGTTTGACTTCCCTGGGTACAAAAAACACGGCAGAAAGGCATGAACAGTCCTGTTCAGTGACCTGCTTTTTTATTTTTATATGTTTTTTTTTGTCTGAACTGGGGCTGGCCCTGGCTCGGGGAGCGGATTGTTTAGTGTCGAGGTAGCCCTGGTGAAAAGCATCCTGGTCCTTGGCTGCGCTCACACCTGCTTGGCTGGGTGGGACTTTCTTTGTTCAAGTGCAGCAGGATGCAGGTTTTGGAAGTTCCTTGTTGTTTTTTTAGCTTCTCTGGGATGAGTCCGGCTCTCGTGGTCTTTGTTTGTTTCCCAGCATCTGATGGCCCGGGCAGCTGCTCAAAGGTTGTGTGGTCTGAAGAACAGAGGATGTGATGCTGTCCCACCTCACCGACAGGCAGGGAGGGGTCTCCAGAGCTGGAGGGAGCAAATCAACAGGGAGCGTCGGATCTTACCCGTGACCTTGTTGTCAAAGGAGCCTGTGGATGCTGAAAGTTTACACGGGTTTGAGAGGAGCGCCTGCCTGTAGGAGAAATTGCTGAGGGGTTACTAAGTACATCTGGCTCAGGAGCTCCTCTGAGTTGGAAACAGCCAGAGACTGGGAGAGGACTTGGAGTAGTGTCATCTATGTTCGTCTCCTTACATGTCCCTGGGCATCCTCTCACAGTCACTGCTAAAGAGAAGCTGTGGGGGGAGCTGAGCCCTTGGCCTCACCTGGTGGGACGGTGTCTGTGAGGACCCTGTCCCTTGGCTCCTGTTGACGGGGTCACTTTCTGATGTTCTGGCACCGGCTGCCTCTCCAGGGAGCTCGTGTTGGACTCTGCTGCTGGCTGAGCTGCAGAGCAGTGAGGCTGTTTTTCAGAGCTGCTCTATAGACGAACTGGAAGCACAAGCTGTTTCCATCTCACCAAATGAGAAGAAAGACCTGATCCTGCTCAGGTGCAGGAGGGGAAAAGGAAGATGGATGGCTGAGACTGATCCTTCCTCCATCCCAACCTCCTCCTCTTCTCAGCTCAGCCCCTTCTTCTCATTAATTTCTCTGCAAATCTGCCCTTGCAGTCAAACTCTCTCCCTGCAGTGTCCTTGCTTTTCTGCTTCTCCCCTTCCTTTGATGCCCTGCATCCTCTGCTCAGCGCCCTCCTGCCCCACCCTCATCCTCCGCGCAAAACAGCTCCCAGCCAGCCTCCAGAAAACAGCCTCTACAGTTCGCCAGTTCCTGGAGCTGTCGAGGAGGGGAAATTGAAGCAAACGGGCCATGAAAGCCAACATCAGGCAAGAATGCAGCTTTCTGCGGCTGGCAATGGGCTGATATCTACAGTGACAGATCCAGGAAGGTTTTTCTCCTCTGCTTTAAAAGACAGGACTGTGGGGTTTTGGGTTTGTTTTTTTTTTGTTCGTTTGTTTTGTTTTGCATCAAGTCCCACAGTCAGAATTGTTCAGCAGCAACAGAGGGATGTCATGGGTCAGCAGCAGAGAAAACAGATCTCCCCCCTCACGCCTTTTGGGGCGGATGGAAGACGATTCAAATGGGTTGACTGGTAGGATTCGTGCAGAGGTTTATAATCTGCTTAGAAATATCCCCCCCGCAAAGAAGCTGTGTGTGATGGATTTGTAGGGTGAGCTCCGTGGCAGGTTGTCTGCTGAGGAAGGCTTTGCACCTGCCCAGCTCACGGAGCCGTCTCCACTTCAAAGCCGGCGAGCTCTCCATCGCCAGATGTCTCGTGATGACAAGTGCTGGCAGGACGGGGCAGAGGTTGTCTCTCTTTTCATCCCGATGCAGTTCATCAGCACCACCCACGTCCCCACCTGGGCTCTGTGTGGGTCAGCAGTAAGATAAACTCCACGGTGCCTTGTCTTGGGTGTCTCACTGGGAGGTTTAGCTGGACACGACGGAGATGTCTTCCATCACGGTTTGTGGGTCCTGCCTTGGGACTTGGCTCTCCTCTAGCTCTCTGTCAAGCCGGGTTTAGCTGGGCTCGTCCAGGTGCCCGAGGCCACAGCTGCTGAGGAGCAGCTTTCCAATCGGGATGCATTTTATTGTGGGCCAGTTCCTCCCCCGCCTAGGGAAGACGGAACATTGTGCCAATGTTTGTCCTTAGCTTCATTGACTGTTGTCCCTTCCTGGAAAGGAACTGCTGAGAGCGAAGGATTTCGGGTAGGGTGTACCGGGGAATTCATGGCGGCTGGGTCACGGAGGACGCGGCCTTGGCCTGACCCTCCCAGGACCGTGGCTTTGGAGAAGTTGCTGATGTTCTGTAGTTTTGGGAGGCCTGAGACTGAGACAATGTGGCTTGACTGCCTACCACAGGAGAGGGACCAGCGGGTGCGTCAGAGAGGAGCTGGGCTGGGCGAGGCTGCTGGTGCTTCCCAGGTCTGTGCTTGCCCCCTTCTGAGGCGCTGGGGTGTTGGATCTCGAGAGGAGCTGCTGCTGAGGCAAGCTGCTGGAAACCACCTGGTTCAAAGTGAATGCTCTCCCTTAGAGACGTTCTTAAACTCCCGCTGATTTTAGGCAGAGCCCCTGCAGAAGGTGGGTTGCTCTTGTGTTTTATTATCTAGTAATAAACATTTATTATTGCTGCTATTTGCGAGCGAGCGCCTCAGCCCAGCAAGTGGCGAAAGGAGCTTGATAAATTCTGCTGCCAGCTCGTGCCCTGCGCAGGGGAGGACGTTTCTCGTGCTGGGACTCCCAGACTGTTGACAGCTGACATCGAGGTACGGGCTGCCCCGGTGAGACACCCCGTGACCTTGACATTGATGTGTGAAGGGTTAATAAGGGCTTTGCTCTGTGTCCGTGTTCACATCTGCTGATTAATTCCAGCCAGGTGTCTACGGTTCAGGTCTTAAAACAACAATTTCTGGAGTGTCTGGGAACACTTAATTAGGCTTCACTCTGCAATTCCAAGTATGGGTAAATATTTGCACCTCTGTGGCTGTAAGACACCTTTGAGATATGAAGGCAATTACTGTAGGAGTTCTTTGCAAGAGGAAAAAAAGTCTGCTTTCCCGGGGAGCAGGGGTGGCTCAGAGGCAGGAGGACTCGTGGGCTCTGTCTGGGTGGTCTTGGGGAAGGTCGCGGGACGGCCGGGTTTGGGTGCTGGAAGGTTCGTCGTCCTGCAGCACCTCTCAGGGAATTCAAACACGGTGCTGATTATTTTTTTGGCTCTACAGTTTCTGGGCCACGGGTGCCCCCAGTGATTCATTTTGCATGGGAGAATGAGGAGGAGAAATGCAGAATCCAGAATCCAGAAGCCTGTGCAAAGCCCCTTTCTTGAGATACCCCGAGGAAAGGCGCTGTGTGGCTCAGCGAGCCCGGAAAATACATCTCGTGTTGGTGAGTTCCTATTTCCTTCTCGGTGTTGTTTAACAGCTGTAGCATTCTGCCTCTTTCTGCTAAAGAAACCAATGTTTTTCAGCTGGATCTTTTGGGGGATACTGCCCCACAACTCTTGATTTCTGGCTTCCAGCGACGTGCCATCCTGTGACATGTGCAAGGACAACAGAAAAAATCGTGTCTGCTTTGTGACGAGGGCAGTTCAGCTGTTCCGTGCCTCCCTGCCTGCCACGTAAGAAGGTTACCCGCTCTTCTACATGTGCTTGTGCTGGCCCTGCTGGTGCACCTCGGACCATTTTTTTGGTCCTTTTTCTGGGTTCAGGTGTGAAAATTGCAGGGAGACTTGCGGACCTAAGCCACGTCCCACTCCGGCCAGCAATGCCCTCCTGAGCTGGGGCGCGGAAAACTAAAACTCACCCTGGGCATCGTCATTGCCTCCATCCAGAGACATATATGAGCTGCAGCATCCTTATTATTTGGCCAAATAAACAGCCTCTCAAGAGAGCTCTTCCCTCCAGCGAGTGATGAGGCTGCTTTGTTCCTCGCTCTCTGTACCGCTGGGGAGTCTGTGGTGTATTAAAACTCCTGTAATAACTTCACAGGCGTTTCCACCTTCAAGTGATCATAACAATGCTCATAAAACACACTCCAGTGTGAAGTATTTATGAATTATTCGACTTAAGGTGGGAAAAAAAAAAAAAAGAAGAAAAGACCTGGGCTGAATTAATAGCTGTGGAAGAACCATAAATTTAGAGGAATCTTATTGCAGAGGGTTATTTTGTGCGTGCAATAAAAGGAACATTTACGGCTTTGGTACGTAAATTCGGGTTGAATGTGTTTTGAAGCGAAGACCTTTGAAGTAGCTTATAACTTTTCTCCTTTCATTTTAATATTGCTTTGAAGAGAAACACCAGCCACTCTGGTGCTGTGCATAGAGGCGAGCGAGGAACAAGGTGGGAGCTCAGTTAACTCGGCGCCTTGTCCTCGGCGGTGGCCTGAAGCAGGTGAGGAGGAGGAGCAGGAGGATGCTCCAGGGCCCGGAGGGGACATGCTCAGCCCTGGGGTGGCTTTCTCCGAGCCCACACTGGGATTTGGTGGCCACGTGTTTCCTATTGACCTCGGTGACAATAAAGACACGTGATCGCGGATCCCTTGTGGGTGATCGTCTTGTCCAGGGGCTTTTCGGGATGCTGTTCACACCCTGCAATAAAGGCAGCCGGTGGGGAGATTTCTCTTCCCTCTTTCCAGCCCCAGGGGGACGCTTTTACAGGGAGCTGAGGAAGAAGGAGCAGGGCTGTGCCCAAGGAGGCGGCACTCTGGCCGCACAGCACGGGCAGTGCCCAGCCTGTGTTCACCCTGGATCGGAAGGAAGGCACATTCTGCCCCTGAGCACACTGGCAAGAAAGCAGTCACCACGTCCCCGGAGGTGTTCAAGTGATGGGGAAGCATTTACACCTCTGGGCGCCTCCTGCCTGAGGATGGAGCTGGTTTAGGATGTGCCTCTCCAGGATATCCCTGGTGCAGGAGGGCAGAGACAACCCGCTCCGGCTGCTGCGCCTCCCCTGAGTGCCCGGAGCCCCGGGAGCTGGATCTGCCAGGAAATACATCTGATTCAAGTAGCAAGAGTGCAGACAGAATCACTCCTTGTTTTGTTTCACATTTTTTGTTGATTTTTTTTTTTTTGCTCCTTTGCTACGTATCACTATCAGTCAGAACGACCTGAAGCAAAGCCCCGGCTCATAAATCCTGCCGGGACCCGGAGGGTTTTCTTCCCCCTGTCAAACTGAGTAATCAAATCCCCTCGAACACGTTTTTAATTGGGTAACTGAAGGCTCTAATGTTCCCTCTGGGACATCTGCGGTGCGCTTGCCGAGGCACCAAGGAGACGCTGCTCCCATTCCCCGGTGTGAGTGACGCCAAGAATCAGCCGGAGCTGCTCCAGCCTGGAAGCAGTTTGGGCTCCGGGTGGCTGCTGGAGCCGTGGCACCCACATGGGAGCAATCTGGGGCGATGCTTGCGCAGCGCTGCGGGTCTGGCTCTGCCTGAGCCGCCGAGGTTGGTGACTGCATGGCAGCTGTGGGGTGGGGGGTGAGTAATGACTGAGTTGTTGTGAGATCGTGCTAGAAACTATGGGATTTCCAGTGAGGCCGCTAGAATAAATTACCTGGGCGTGGAGGCACGTTCGTGTCTTTGCTTTGAACTTTTGAGTTGCCCAGGCTACAAATTCGACGGGAAAGGCACAACGTGTGGAAATTCCCCCGCCCTCACCCCATCCGGGCTTCCCCTGCCCCTTCCCTGCTCTGCTCTCTGCTCCCCACAGCAGCTTCTCGACAGGGGCAGAGCCGAGGTTCCACCAGGACCTTCCCTAAGAGGATGGTGGAAGAGACACGACTGAGATGGGGGAGATGCTCTTGTCTTGGTCTCAAGCACATGGATGTTGCTGGGAGTGCGGCAGCGCTTGGCTTCTGCCTCAGCCAGGATGGTTATTGTCAGCTGTACTGGCTCCAGCCACTCCCGACACCCACAGAAATGTCTAATCCTGTTTTGGAGCTACCTACTTTCTTGGCCTCTCTACATCCTCCTTTCACTGGGAATTTCCCCCTTTAGACAACTGAGCTGTGTTAGAAACGCACGTGACTGTCAAAAACCTACCGAGACTTTCCGCTGGGTAGAAGATGTGGCGACTGGAACCCGTGGTGGCGACGCTGGGTGGATGCTGGAGCTTTTTGGGTGTCGGTGCTGGATGCGACTCTGCCTTCCCCAGGGTTCTGGCCCTCTTCCTCAGCCACCGGCTGAGCCCAGCGAGGGTGTGTGCTCATCTCTCTGGAGGTACTGGCCCTCCAGGCAGGGGTAAAAGGCTGCTGGGTTTGCAGGTAGAGGCCACATCGCTGAGTCAGGCCGTTGGGGAAATCGGGAGAAACGGAGAAACTGGTTAACGAGGTGGATGTGGTTTGGATGGGCTGGTTTGTTGTGAGGTTGGAAAAATGGCACCAGGACCTGAGGATTTCCCCACCCCTGGGTCTCCCTGGCTCCCTGCCGAGAGCCCGAGGGTGTCAGACCTGTGGGTACGGGCTGCACAGAGGTGCCAAGAGCAGCTCTTCTCTGTGAGCCTGACATCCCCAGCAGCCACCGTGGGCAAGGAAAAGGAAAGCAACCCTAACCCTAACGAAATTAATAGACTGGGGAAAAAAGATCCTTTTTCATTCCTATTTTGCTAAAAGAAAACATTCAACCGCTGAAAACCCCCTTGCTGTGGCTGGGACCTGTGGTTTCCCAGGCAAGCCCACGAGGTTTTCTCAGTGTGACGTTTTCTCCTGGGGGTTTCTCCTGCTGGGAGGCAGAAAAATTTGAAATGAAACCCTGGCAGAGCTATCCCTCACCTCGGTTCCTGGGAGGCTGGTACCTGGCTCTTGGTCTGGAAGTCTGTTCCACGTCCAGGCGTTTTTCCATGAGCAACGTGCTTTGCCAAAGTGTTTCTGGTGCAAGGGAGAGGTAAGCCAAAGGGCAGTTGATAACTACAGGGTCGTTTTCTGATCAATGCCGGCTGGACTCAGATCTGCAACAGACCCGTGGCTGATTTGGAAGAGGCGTTGAACCTGATGCTCCCTGCTCAGTCCCTCATCTGGGCGAGACCCTGCCTGGGTGGAAAGTTCACTTCTCAGACCTGTAAATTTAAACAGCTCAGGAGGCAGCTGGGGTCTAATCCAAAACAGTAGGATGGTGTGAAATAGCCTCCCGGAGGGTTTCCTGCTGTGCTGGACGCAGATCTGAGGCGTTTTGCACAGGGCAGGCTGTCGGCAGCAGACAGGGCGCCAGGACCCCACGTCTCGAGGGTCGGGAGGTTGTTTGTAGGACCCCGCTCAGGTGGTGAGGGGGTTCCCTTGTGCCACTGCCACGCAGGACACCGGAGGGGCTGGTGGCCTCCACGTCCCTGGGAGCCTCCTTTGCTGCTCCCCATCACCTGGGGAAGGCAGTGCTGCCTGGATGAGATTTTGGGAGCGGATGTCAGGAGACGATGAGGGAAACGCCGTTTGCCCCCCGTGGTTGTCACGGTGTCCCTTTGGCACACTTGCCTCCTCCAGGTCTCCGAGCAAGTGAAGCGCCGGGGTCGGCATGAGTCCCACGCCGTGCTGGGGCAGCCTGAGAAATGGGGACGTTAATTTGAACCCATTGGGGGTTAATTTGAACCCAATGGGGACGTTAATTTGAACCCATCGGCTGCACCGGCAGCACGTGAATAACCTGTGCCTATCCTCCACCGGCTGGATTAACGGGTCTTTAATTTATCTCTGTAGGAAAGAGTAATTCCCCTCCGCATTGTCCCTGCACCAGCCCCGACCGGCACCACTGGAGTTCCCTGGAAATACCGTGATGGGACGGACCTGTGAAACCTCCAATGTCACCGTGCAGTGCCCACACACGAGGATGCTGCTCCCCAAGAGCCACTTGGGCAGAGAAGTGCAGATGAAACGAGCCAGAAGCCCCAGAGTCCTCGGTGTACTCCAGCACATGGGCTGCTTCCTGCTCCCCCTGGGACTCATCCCACCACGGCATCCCGAGGAGCTCCCTGCGGGAGTCCCAGCCAGGATTTCCAGCCCCGACTGTGGGGTTTGGGTGCTCTGAGGAGTGAAGCGGGGTTTGTGTGCCGGGGCAGCAGGAGCCACGTGGAGATGGAGCTCCTGGGCACGTCTCTAGGGTAGGTGGATGTCGTTCAAAGTTGTCAGTAGTGTCGCTGTGCGTCCTCTTAACTCAGAGACCTTTTCACTTCGGGTTTTAAAGGACCTGGTGGTGCATGGCCAGTGGTGAACAGACAGAGGGGTTTGGGTGGAATGAACTTGTTGTTCGAGGCTCAAGCCAGAGGGTGTCCATGAGGGCAAGGGCAGGCGATGGCAATGGGAATCAAGTCAGGGGAGCACTCAGATCATTTAAAATCCTTGTTCAAATCCAGTGCCATGAAACGCATTAAATCTTGTGCTGAATATGTGAAGTTGAGATAAAGCAAAGCCAGACCCTCCCCGGCTGTGATCCCACATGGCTTCATTGATGAGAGGAACTAAAATTAACACTGAGCAAGCTGATTTTTCATTGCTGCTGTTCGATAAAGTTTAACTGGAAGGACTTTGTGACCTTAAAGCAGACGTCTTCAGGTCTGGGCTAAATTATGCCTCCACGGGCCGTCATTGTATCATAAAAGGAGCAGGTAATTTTAACATTTTTGAACAATTGCCCAGATTAAGTTCGCTAAAGAAGAAATCTCTGTGAGTGTTCATGGATGTGTAGAGGAAACCAGGACTGGAATGCTTTGATTTATGAGTGGGGCCGGGGATGCCCGGGAATGAGCGGATCTTTGGACAGCCTACACACGAGAGCAGGAGGCTTAAAAGACTTGCTTGAAACGCTTTGTGGTCTGAGGATCTCGCTGCTGGACTGACTCATCTCCGATTATCAAACAGAGTGCAAATTCCTTCCTGATGACGTGTGAGTGAGTGTGTTACCGGAGAAGCCAGCTGATGAACTCAGGGCGAGAGGTACACGGCAGCGGGTCCATCAGCTTTTGGGAGAGGACCCGATGTGACTCGCAGGCGTTTCTGGAGCCTGCAGAGCTGAGGAGGCTCTTCTATGCTCACTGGAAATGTGCCCACGGAACCAGACGAGGTAGAACAGCGTCCAGTCCCGCATTTTGCAAAATATCCACGTTCCCCAGCTGAAAGAAAAAACCCCCAAACCAGCCCAAATTAGAACCTTGCGAGCAGCACCTTGTGGAGACGGGACGCTTCGTAACTGCTCCCTCTTTGGTATTGCCAAGAGGGAGAAAAAGGCAGAAAAGGAGAGATGTCACGTGCTGTCTCCTGCACCAAGTTACCCAAATTTTTACACGCCAACAGAATGGACTTCTCGAGGGCCAGTGCCCGCACAGCCCGCCCCCAGCAGTGGTGGAAGCCAGCAGAAGCATCTCAGCCCCGCTTTGGGAGTGCAAAGAGCAGCGGAGGCTGGGCAGAATCAGCGCTGGGCTGCTGCTGGGACGTCCCTCGGCTGCCGTCAGAGTTAGAGAAACCCCCTTTGCTGGCGCGAACGAGCTCAGAGCGTGGTCCCGGGGGGGAAGGGGAAATTCATTAAACCGCCGCCACATGTGGAGGGAGGTTATGATGGATTTTGAGCGAGTGCAGCTGACAATCTGAAAATATATTTCCCTCTCCACAGAGCTTTTATTCTTTCAGCTCTGCCTCACTGCAGCCTTCAAATACCACCGCTGTACGCACAGGCGATGCTCTGGCATCGGCGTGAGCTTTTCCCAGTAGCTGTACAGAGCAGACCAAGGCACTGTCAATTAAAGGAAGGGATTTAAGGAAAGATGCTGCTTCGCTGTCGCTCAGGTCTTTGCACCCGTTCATGCTCAGTGGGAAGTAAGTGGCATCTTTCAGCTTTTGCAGCAAGGATTTCTTTTCTTTGTAGGCTGATGCTTCTCTGCTGGTGGTTTATTCAGGAATAGCCCAAGCACAAAGCATCCCAGCTCCCAACACGTAACATAAATTCAGCTCCTGGAGCTGTGGAAACCGTTTTTAGAGATGCTCCTCAGACACAGACACCCTCACGGTTTAACATCACTTTGCTAAACTTAACACCTTGGCCCGTTTGGGTGATGGGGTTTAGTGTGACCCCAGCCTGAGCTCAGGAAAGCTGCAGCCGACACGAAGAAGCTCACCATGCCCGGATGATACTCGTGGGTGTCTGAGCCCCCACCTGGCATTGAATTGCTCTTCGCTTTAATCCCTGCAAAGCCAAGCGCAACAAATGCATCGAAGCTGCTTTAGACGTGGGTGATAGCATCACCCCCCCTCTCAGCCAAGGAATTCGCTGAGCTTGGTACCACTGCACAGCTCGGAGCGGGAGATCCTTCCCGTAGCATCCCCGAGAGCCGCACCCTCAACTGGCTTCACTCTCCCACCCCTGACAGGGAGAGGAGATCCTCCTCCCCAGGACTAAACCCGTGCTTTTACGGTGGCTGTTGCCTTTCAGGATTGCTTTTTTTTGGTTTTTTTTTTTTGTGTTTTTTTTTTTAAGGGTTATAAAATACTTGCGCTAGAATCCACTTGGAGCAGGGAGATCCAAACCAACCCAAACAAACCCAGTGCAGGGGAAGGACTTCCCGGCAGGATGGGCTCCCCTCGCTGTGATTTAGGACCCGTCTGCCCCGGGGAAGCTCTCGTTGAGCCAAGAGAGAGCACAGATCCTGTGCTCTCCTTGTTATTCTGCAAAACAGCTGCTGATTTCTGCTTAATCCCTTTCCAAACAGATAGGCTTAAATCAGAAAAGTTTGGGGTTGCGCCAGCCCGTGCAAGAAGCCGTCCTGAATCATATCTCTGGGCAGACGGACTGTTGTGGGACTTGTAAAATACCAACCACCTTCTTGGCAGAGTTGTAGTGAGTAAAAAAAAAAATTAAAAAAAAATTGGCCCAGCCTCCTGGGGAAGGGGGGGGGGGGGGGGTGCTTCTGGCGCAGCTCATTCCCAGCAGTCCTCGTGGAAAAGGGCTTGCAGATGAACTGAAGGGAAAAAAATAGAAGAATAATCGTCAATATTTAGATTGATGAAGTAAGGGAAAAACGCCTCTGTGAAGAGGACGGCCCCAGAGGGTGTTTCTGTGCACTGGGAAATGACGTGCGTGTGTTTCCACTCGACGCTGCTGGTTGAGGTGTCCGGTGCCCAAAGCCAGCCTGGGCTCCCCTCTGGCAGGACCACGCTCCCCAGCTGCCAGCACAGCTCATTTCTCCAGAACTCTCAGGGTGGCTGAGACAGACAAACATCCCTGTGGCCAGCGCTGCCTGCGCGAGCAGGGACCTGCTGAGCTGGGACCTCTGGAGGCCGAGCTGGGGTGAGCCCTCAGCTGCAGGGACCATGGCAGAGTATCGGGGCGGGTTGTGGGAGACCTCCCCATCTCGACATTAATCCTTTGCTTTGGCCATGGGAATGCAGGAGCAAACCTGGCCTGACCCAGCTTGTGGTTGGTGATGGTTCGAAACAACCAGCCAGGCATCGTCTCATCCCTGGAGAGAATCATAGACTGGCTTGGGCTGGAAGGGACCTTAGAGATCATTGAATCCAACCTCCCTGTCATGGGCAGGGACACCTCTCTACTAGATCAGGCAACACACAGGGACCGAATGGTGATTGAACGCGCGACCTTTGGTGTTTCAGCACCACACTCAACCGAGTGAGCTAAACCAGCCCTCACCCGCTCGTGGCAGTTCAGACCCACGTGTGCAGGGACAGTGGAAACTCTAAGGAGTGTGGAAGCAAGGTGATACTTCAGTTAAATATCTTTATTATTGTTACTATTGTTATTTGGTTTTTAACAGATCGAGAACTTCATGAATTTCCCCGTGGAAAACAAATACACGGTGCAATTGAAGCTGTGGGTCACCCTGTTGGAGTCGGGTTGTCAGAAGTTGAACACAAACTGGGGGAGAGCAGCCCAGATGAGATGGGGATGCTTCGCCGGAGACCGACTGCCACCGGGCGGCACGGGCTGCGGGAGCTGCTGGAGGAGGAGGAGGAGGCGGAGAACATCCTAAACGTGCCAGTGCTGGTCCGGGCAGCTGCCAGGGCAGGACCAGGAGGAGGAGGAGGGCTGGTGAGCCGCGGGCAGCACAGGTTGGGTGTCGGATGCCGGGTCTGGGGAAGTGCAGACGTACACGTGCAACCATCACACGCGTGCTCACTGGCGTGGGCAGCGCACACACGAGCCTTGAACCCACTGAGCAACCCTCGCGGGCACAAACCACCCTGCTTGTCCCTGCCTGGTCCTGGTTCTGTTTTCTTCCCCTTCCCTTTGCATGGGTGCAACTCACGGATGTGACCGTGTCTTCCGACTGGGCTGAGAACAGCCCCAGTCCTGCCGAACCCCTGCCTCTGGTGCAGCCCTTGCCACTGGAGGGGAAAATTTGGAGACTTTTCTGGTGGTGAGAGCTGAACGTTGGCTGGAGGAGGGGAAACCACTCCAGGAGGCTGCAGAGCATCCCCCACGGAGCTCCTCACCCCACGCCACCCACCCTGGGGAGGGTGACGGACTGTGATGCTGGCAAACAACTCGGTGGTCCAGCTCGGGAAGCGCGGGAGGATGCTCACGTCAGCCGTAGAGCAGAGAGGCTCCTGCCAAATTCTCCCCAGGGCTCGCGTGGGGCTGCCTCTGCCTGGGAAGTATCTGACGCCACGCAGAGGGGATGCCGGTGTGCATCCAGGATCTTTCCATAACTCAGCCCCAATGCAGGCACCAAAAATAAGATAAGACAGAAATAATTCCAAGTAAAACTTGCCTCTTAAAAGCAATAAATAACCTTGAGCAGATGCTGGCTCGCTTGTAATCCAGTTAGCTATCAGCAGGCCTACGCAGTGCTGGGAGGAAAAACACATCGACCCCATCTTGCTGGAAAATGAGGCTTTGACTTGGTCCAGTTTTTGGATTCCCACCCTGCCCCAAATCCAGCAGAGCTCCCCAGAACCATGATGTCCGTCGGCAGCACAGCGGCAGGATGTCCCTGCCCAAGGGCACGCTCTGCAACCCGAGGGTAAGCAGTCACCTGCCTTCCGTCCCGGTCAAAGTCCTCAGACGGTGAAGTTTTGCTCCAGAATATTGGGTCTTGAATCCCTCTTCCCCACAGCTGCCAGGATGGTGCCTTCTTGAGTTCCTTCATGCAGGTTCTTGGAGAAAAGCCTCCTGCAGCCCAGCGTGGTCATTTTACAGCCGCCTTCCCCGCCCAGAGCTCTGCGGGGCTTTGCATCCCAGTCGGGCTGTGACTCGTGGGAAGCTACAGGCTTCGGGGTACCCAAAGAACCAGCTGGACCCTCTGTGCTCGAGGAGGAGAAACCTCTGGGAAGACGGTTGAGCAGAGGGGACTTTGCTCTCCTTGCAACTTCTCCTGGCTGCTTGGCCACCCACTCACGCAGAATCTCTCTGAGATGCTGAGATGAGCTCAAGTGATGACAAATTAGTGGCCAACTCTTGGGTCTCGGGTCTCAGCAGCCCTGGCCGATGGTGAGAACGCTGGTGGAAGATGAGCCATGTCTGCTCGCTGTGACAGCAGTAAAAGTATTTCTGGAGGAGCGCCCTTGCCAGAGTAAATTGTTGGCAACCACGCGTTAATTCTCTTTTCATAAACAAAGCGAAGGAGATAAAAGCAGCAGCCTCGGCTCCCTCCGCCTTCTCCCTCTAGCGCAGCGCCTCGCGCACTCGCACACCCAGTCCCGCATCTGGAGCTCATTGGGGGCAGCTGCTGGGAGGATGGGGATGGGAACCAGCTGAGCCTCCTTCCACGCTGATCTGAGCGTGGTCTTCCGGAGGGAGAGTGCAAACGGGGCCCGGCTTGGGCTGAGAAACTCGGTTCAGCTCGACGGTGGCAGTCGGAGCATCGAGTAGCAAGGGGGTTGGTCAACCTGTAAGTGGAAAAGTGAGGTGGCCACCACGTAGTTTTCATGGCTAAAGTAGCTTCAGATTTACTCTTGGTCATTCATCTTTCAAGCAACAGTAGACAAACATTGGGAGAACACGAGGCTTGTTACATCTCACGGTTGCCCTGAAGTTTGTTTTCTCCCCAGCACAAACCTGAGACGGGCACCACAAGGAGGGTGGTTCCCTTGGGCTCTTCAAAGAGGTCATCTTGGGAGCAGGCGCCTTGAGCTTTGGCTTTGGGAGTTTGTTACTAGAAAGACTGATTCGAACTTTCCTTTTGCAGTCGAGGGTCATCACAGATGGGTTTCTCAGACTGATTTTAGCGAGCTGGGGGGAAAGAAGCCCTTATGCGGCCACGATGGAGATGTTTGCATTTTCCATTTGCAAGAGGAACGTTTCCCGTTTTGGGGTTAGAAGTGACTTCTGGTTAGAAACTCGAGGACAGAGTAGTACAATGCAAAATTAAACAGCAAACCAGCCCAATTCACTGCAGCCCCAAACGAAGCGTTTTGAAATAAATGGAACAGAGCTCCCTGGCTGGCCCCCAGTGAGATCTTGGGGAGTGGGCTGGGCAGCTTGGCTGATCCTGGGCTCTGTCGAAGCCTTCCCAGGGCATCTTCTGGTGGATTCTTCTGCTGGTTTTGGGCCACTCAGCCCCTGGCACTTAACCTGGAGTTGCTCTGGACTTGCCAACCCTGTAGAGAACTGGTGCTTCAACTAAGGCTGCACATTGCAGGTGGCAGCTGGGAGCTGTCCTGGTGTGGGAGTGTGCCTGCCCGGCCCCAGCTTCCCAAATTGTTCCTGTTCCATTGGGGTTTGCTTTGCGTTTTCCTGACGAACCCTTGCTGGGGTGCTGGTTTTCATTAGCTGGGGGAGGGCGGTTCGCCGCCTCGTTGGCTCTTCTGTGTCCGCCCCATCCTTAGGGAAGGCTCAAGGAAATAATTTGAGTCTGGGAACTCCAAAATGGTCCCCTCTGCAAGAGTCAGGCTCTAGAGAGCTGTGTCCTGTGCTACCCTTTGCAATCTGAGTCATGTGGTCCTTCAACTGGACCTTTATTTGTTTATCTAGATTTCCTCTGAATCCAGAGATGTGTTGCTGGCATGATCTTCATTATAATTTTGTTAGTTACATTTCTAGTTACTTGTCTATTGCGTTTTCCCCTTTTAGACACTCCCCTTGCCTTTTCTTGGGAAAAATAGATGTCGTGTGTACGGGGGGTCACTGCCCAAGTCTGCTTTCTTCTGGCAACCAAAATGTGCAGCTGGAGACCTGGAACCAGCTGCAAAGGGGCCGTCGTCGGGGTTCAGCTCAGCCTTTCCAAACGATGCTTTGTGAGGGTGTGACCAGTTTCTGGTAAGACCTAGTCTTCCTCTTCAGGTCATTCTCTTACGTGTGGGAAGACGTGACTCATCTTTGCAGCCCCCAAGACACGGAGGTCCTGCCTGCACAGTGGCAATAGCTGAGCTGTCGGCGTGGAGGAGCTCGGGGAGCAGTTGGGAGCTGCTCGTGCTGCACTGGAGGAGGTGGCAAGTTGCTGCTGGAGGTGACCTGCCTTCCCCACTCCTCAGAACAACTGTGCATCTACCCATGAGCCTGGTTTAGGTACCTGGACCAACATTTGAACACCAACTTAATCAAACCTGAGGGAAATGACCACGTTTTTGTCTCCTGCTTTCACGCGAAATGTTTTTCAGCCATTTTTTTATTTATTTCTTTTCTTTGGTGGAGATCCACTAGCAGACAACTGACAAATCACCCTTAATCCACCTGAACTGCTAAATCTCTCAGTAATCCCTCCCCAGCACTGCTGCTCCCCTACAACAGACCTTCTCGGTACCATCAATCAGTGTCTTTGGCTCCCGGGTGCCTCATGGTATGTGTCTGTGCAGGGAAATCCTTTCATTTGTAAAACTTGGGGACCTCCCACAGTTTCCCATTCCCTGTGACCCCGGCGAGGGGGTCAGTGTGTGGAGTAAATGAGTTGAGAGGGAAGGTCCTAATATTTATCTGGAAAGCCATTAGCAGGCAATATCTTATCTACCTTCTGGTTTGAAGCGGAGGCTTGGGGCGGTGGCAGGGCTACGGGCAGCGTTGGAGCTGCCTCTGAAACGCCCCAACACGCTCTGTGCACCCGTGGCTGGGTTATAGCGTGTTCTTAATGTTGTGGGAAGAGGGCAGTGGGTGCAGAAGGATTTCAGAGAGGGGAAAAAAAGAACTTAGATCCTCACCTGCTGAATTTTAAAGGCAGACAAAAGCTCTCAAATTTACCTTGGTACCTCCTGGAGTGGTAGGCAGCCGGTCCCTGTGTGGATGACGTCCTTCCAGACGCAGCTGGGGGATGGAGTGGTCTTTCCTGGTCTCAAAAAGTATAAAGCTATGAAGCAGCCATTGTCTTGTGAACTCCCCTGAGCCTTCTCCAGATGTTGAGTGTAGCTTTGAACTCAGAGGTGGTCAGTTCTCGTTTTCTCCAGGGGAAACTCTCTTGGAGAGAACCTGTGTTGGATTTAAAAAAAAAAAAGACAAGGAAGAAGTAAAGATGAAAGTGAAGATGTAGCAATAAGGAGATTCTTGCAGGACTTTTCACATGAGAGGAGAGGCAGTGACTTCCTGGGAAGGCAGGCACATAGGACACAGGAGACCAGCAAGTCTGTGGGTGCTGGGCAGGCAAAATATGGAACCACAGCACTCTCCTGGACTGCATTTCTTTAGGAAACGTGGCAAAAAGCAAACCAGAACCACACTAAACAGTGAGGCAGTGGGATTCCAAGCTCGCTGCTGTTTTATTCGTAACATCTTCAGCAAAAAGAGCCCTCTGCTCCCACGGGAACTGCTGTACAGCCGTGGACAGAAGTTTGTAGTACTCTTTTTTCAAGTCCATATCCTCACAGGATGCTGGGAGTCCAGGTTGGGTTGGGAAAGGGAACACAACGACACTCATTGGAAGTAGTGAAGCTGTTGGCAGCAGGCAGTTGGCTGACGTCCAGTCACCAGATTGGTGGTAGCATTCACCATAGAGATTCTGGCACTTGGTGGATGCTGGGGAGAAGAGCGGGGCTGAAGCAGCTGCTGGGACTCCATGAGCCCTAGCAAATCTCACGTGATTGTCCCTGAGTTCAGAAACCATGACGGATATCCAGGCACAGGCTGGAAAACTCTTAAAGGGTGGGTGAAAACAGACCTCACCTCCCAGTTCTGCAAAGCTGAGAAAAGCAAATTCCCAGAGCCAAGAGCATGGTTCCTTCCTCTTTGCTCTCCACTCTCCGAGCCTGGCATGGGATGGATTCGTATGAGATAAAAGAAATGTTTCTAAACCAGAGAGCTGCCTTTTGGCAGCATTCTGATTGCATGTGCACAAGGTGCTCTCCACCAGGGATGTCTCTATATTCCTGTGTAGCTTTTGCTCCACTCAAGCATCCGGGTCTGTTTGGATTGTTTGTACCAAGACGAGATTCTACCATGACGCCATCACATGCTGATTACTAAATGCTGAGAAATGTTGGATTTTGGCTCTTGACCTGGGAAAGACGCTTGATGATTCCAAGGAACAGGCAGGATGGGGACAGCTCGGGGGGGAGCAGCAACACCACATGTTGGGCTGCTACTGAGTCAGGGAAAGGAGCGTAAATTGTCATAGAGAACAAAGGGGTTTTGATGGATTTACAGATGCACTTGGGCGTGCTGGAGGCACATAGCACCTCTGATTCCCAAAGGTGGTGGAGAAAAAAACGACTTTATTCCTCCCCACAAGAAGGTTGGAGCTGTTCAGTGCTGTGTGTGAACACGGCTTGGGCAAGTGGGGCCACTAGGGCTGGCATCCCTCTGGCGTGGTTCAGCTCTAGGTGCAGCCCAAGTCATTGTTGTACTTTCTTTTCTTTTCTCTAGAAGGAAATAGCACGTTCTTGGGAACGCAAACAGTTTACGAACTTCCTGCACCACTCCCTGCCACTCCCCTGGAGCGGGGAGCAGCAGGCCTGGGGTCCCCCAAGGAGATGGACCCGCCCCTAAAGGAGAAGCTCTGGCCCCTGCTGATGTGCAGGACTGGTGAGAACGTGGACAGAGCAGGACCACGGGGCAGGCTGGAGCAGTGAGGTTTGGCCCACTCAAGGAGGTGGGTCGCTACGGGCATGGAGGGTTTGGGGGTTGCCGGTGTTCAGGGCTGGTCACCAACCCCATGATGCTTTGCTTGCTCTGGATCAGGCTGAATTTGTTCTTGGTGGCTGCATTTTTCTGCTCTGCTGTTACTGGGCTGGGCCATGAGGTGGGTCTAGCCCAGAAGATTAGAAATCCATCGCTGGATGACAACCAGGGCTCGTGGTTATGCGGTGAGGCACAAGAACACACTTAGAATCTTAGGATCTGTTGTACGTTTGGGATTGGGCCCCTTCCCATCTCCCTCCTCCTCCCTTATGTTGGAAACCCACACGAGAAATTCAGCAAGGTGAGAGTGTCTGTTCTCTATCTGTGCAGGCAAAAAGGCTGAGGGTGATGGACGTGAGCATCAGCAGTCTTCTTGTTCGGACAAGCCCTGCCCATCCTACCCGCGGAAGCTCCGTTGCACATTTAGGACTATCACTGGATCCGTGCCAACTGATGATCCTCTCCCAAAACATCCTTGTTCCTGGAAAGCCTCAATAAAATATCCTGCGAGAGATGGAGAAGGGAGCAGTTGGAGATCGAAGCTGTGAGTGCCCTGGGCAGAGGAACCTGGAGAATCCTCACAAGGGAATTCTGCATTCCTCCCGCTGCTCTACCCGGCTCTTACTCTCTGCCGTCTGCCCAAAGCAAATGGAGCAGAGAAACATGTTGTTCCCTTGTAGACTCTGTGGAAGATTTTCAGAGGAACTGCAGGTACATAGAGACCTTTTCCCAGGTAACTTTAATGCAAACATTAAATGCCGTGATAATAGTGGCGATATATTGCTGATGGGGCTGTGAGACACATGCCCCTTCCTCTTGGAATCTCTGTCTGGTGGACATCTCTGGAATCTCTGGCAAGGTGTCTGATTAGGTGAGTGCTTCCAAGAAGTCACCCCTCAGCTGTAGCCCCAGCTACAGCTCTTCCTCACATGCTACACATGCGATTGGAAACCGAATGGAGCCCGAGCAAAGGTATAAACACTGTCCCATCATCATCTATATCACGCACACCTTGGCAGGGTTTTAGCCTGTGCCAAACAGCGCCCTTCAAACAGCATCTAGACATGGTCCAAGCGTAGCCCAGGGCAGGGACCGTTCCCAGCCAAAAAAGCCTGGATGAGGCTGCAGTTGACTGAGAAGCACTGAGGATGGGAGTCAAGCTGGGTCGCTTGGCCTCAGGGGCAAAAACTACTCTGTGGCCCATTTATTTGGGAATAAATCCATCGCTGTGTATTACCTGTTGTGAACTAACTGCTCTTGGTGAGTTCTTTGAAGGCACGTGGTCTCAGCTGCTCGCAGTCCAGCAGCCCTGGGTCAGCAACTTTTACCCCGTTGGCACTGGGGGCTCAGCCCCTGCATCTTCCTGAGCTCACCAGGGTGAGAGCTCCTTGCTGAGTCAGCTGCAAGGGCAGTAACCAGGAAGCTTCTACCAAACACGGCGTTATTTGCTTTCAGATGTAGGGGTTACCGAGTTTATTAGTCATGTAACAATGAGTCCTCACGTCAACTGCGTTTGGTCCTGCCAAGTCTCTTACCTGAACAGCCTCTTTGTTCTCTGTGCTACAAGCTCACATCAGCTTCTGGATTGAGCAGTCTGTCACCGCATGTCACGTGTGCTACTCGGAACAATTCCCAAGCTCTTTTGACTGTTTTCCGTGGCTTCCCCACACTCGCTCACATTTTCATTTACGTTAATCACCCCTGCTGAGCTTAAGTTACTTACAGTCCTGGTTCTCAGGGGGACAAAACTCTTGAATTCTCCACCTGCTGGAAGCCTCTTATCTGGTGCTTCAGGGTCCTTCAGCTCAGGTGGTGCTGGGAAACTCAAATCTTCTTTCTGTTCTTTAGTAAAATTGCATTTGGGGACATCTGGGCAGGCAGGGTCCTCATCTGTGCGCTGGCTGCAGAGGTCACGGACCCTCAACGAGAAAGCCAGCTAACACCTAAACTTCATGGCTGCATCTACCCCTGCAGGACAAGCCTGTTCTCCCGCAGGTAACCAGCGTGGCTGGGCCATGCTCATGGTAGAGAAGTCCTTTTGCCTCCAAAGTGTGGTCACACGCACAGCACCTGTAGGGAATATTTCCTTGTCCCAGTTAACTCCCAAAGTGCACGTGGCTCACGTTTGGCATAGAGCTGGCTGGATCATGCCAAAGCTGGGCCATGGACAGCTTCAGATTTCAGGCTCTAGCTGAATTAAATTCAGAGCCTGTGCCCTTGCGGTGTTTAATTTACTAGTATGGGTGTAACCTGTGCCATAGGGAAAGGGCAAGAAGTCACAGATTCTCAAATATGGAATTTCTAGGCAGAGCAGTTGAATGGCTGGTACCTTGTCAGGCAAGGAGCCATGAGACCCCAAGCTGCCTGGGTCATCCCAGGGTGAGCAAACCTTGAGTTATTTCTGTGTCCCTCATGCCATGATGCATTTTGTGCTCCCAAGTCTGCAGGGGGCACCTGGATATACTTCAGGTGACCTCCAGCTCTGTCCCAGGAGACACACATCTGCTGGTAGAAGGCTTGGAAATGCAAAATCTTCTACCCCATATCGCCCATTTGCAATCCCCTTGCCCATCCAAAACTGCCCAAACCTGTATTAAAATCCTTCCTGTGAATTTAATTCCAGACCTTCAAGTCATATTTACAACTGAATGTACTTAAGCCTGATAATAACACTTAATGGCTTTTTTATACCCCAGTCAAGCGCAGCCAAGCTCGGTGCACGATCAGTTCACTCTGGCCATGGCAAACAACCAACATCTTTGATGTACGATGCCTGTTCACGTGGGCTGGAGACGCTCCAAAGCATGGTTTGCAGTGCTGGGCACAGGAAGGATCCCTCGGAGACTCTTACTCAAGCTCTTGCCTACTCTAAAGCTCATGGTGATGGCTGAAGTCACCGGTCCCAAGATGCTCTTTAGCTCGAGATCCGGGAAAGGCGACAAGGAGCTGTGGCCTGGTGTGGAGACGGAGGCAGCTGTGCCCTGAAGCCTGTTTGCTGGCAGGCAGACTTGCCTAAACCTCTACCCCAGCTTTGCCCGCCCTTCCCAAACAGAGCTGTCCTCCTGCAACACGGGGCGGTGAAGAAAGGCTATCAAAAGCAAATCCTGCCGGCTAAGACTGGCAAATGGGGCAGACTGGTGCGGGCATGGATGCGGTAAGGCAAGCTTTAATCACAAGCAACGTCTGAGCTGCTTTATTTGTCTGTTCCTGCATTTGTCAAAGAGGAAGCTGCCTTGGCTTTATTACAGCTTTTATTGTTGGGTGACATGTTCCTGGTGGTAGCGATTGGCACGCGCAGCTCAAGGTGCAGAGGAACACCTGGAACACGTCGCTGATCCCTCCCTGCGTCTGCGCTCTCCTTTTTCTCTTTTTTCCTGGTTGTGTCATCCGCTCCACTGCTCGCCTTTCTCACCAAGACCAAGACCGGAGGTGAGTTGCACCAGCCCTTTCTTTTTTCAGTAGGTTTCGGAGGAGAAACCTGACTCGGGCTGCAAGAGGGAGGTAGTGGGTGCAGGAGGGAGGGTGTCTGTGACCTCTGGTTGCAGGGAGGCTTTTCCTCCATCTCTATTTTCATACCACGTCTGTCAGGAGCATGGGTACTGTGGATTTACATAAGAGGTGACAAGTGCTGTGTCCTGGAAATCCTGTTCTTTTGGGGGACTTTACAGCTGCCTGTAAGACCATGGTGGGGTGCAGGCTCACGCCGTATGGGTTCCCTTGTCCTCAAATCCATGTTGCAAAGAAGAGGCAGAGATCAACATGCAATCCCAACAGTTCTGTGAGATGGTCCTGGTTACTGCCAAAGGAGCAAGATCTAGGCTTTGGGGCACAGAGAGAAGCCCCATGCTCTTAGAGACCATGGCAAGCAGATCGCTAAAAGCAGCAGGGTGCTGCAAAACCTGTAGGACCACAATTCTGTGATCTGGTGCAGAGGAGTGGCCCACAGTACACCGGTGGTAGAAGTGGTGGTGGCAGGACAGAGGGTGATGGTCATACTGGAGCAAGCTGTGCAGAGAAGGCTCTACTGACTGTTCGAATGACACCGAAACAAAAGGCTGAAATGAGGCGAATCATTAATCAGTACAGATAAGGTGCTCAGAAACATTCACCAGCCAAAAGACAAGGAGACACGTGTAGCACCAGCCTGCACACCAGCGTGCTTCCCAGGCAGATGTCAGATCCCCACCAGATCCCCACGGGCAAAGGGAGCTGCCCCACCTGGCATCTTGGTGTGACATGACCTCAAAATCCACTTGTTGGTTCATGGACCCATTGGCCTTCTGTTTGGTGTCATCTTTTGGGGGATCCCTTTGGGGTCTTTTCCTTATTTTGCTCACACACACGTTTGTCCTTTGTTCTGGTTCTCTGTGTTGGCAGGCAGGGCTGCCCGTGTCTTGCAGCTCCTTGCAAAGTCCAAAGTCTGCCCCAGTGCTCCCTCCTGTTGGGCTGGACTTGGATGCGGGAGCTCGTCTTTGCACGTGACGGAATTTGTGCTGCCCTTGGTGGCTTCCTTGGAGGGATCTGTAGCCCTTCGTTATGGTTTGATGTCTCCATGCCCACCACCCTTCTGGTAACCCCCTGCCCTCGTGAAGGTCCTGCCCACCCCAGACACGGTAAAGCAGAGAACTCTCCAGCCCGGCCATTTTACACCTGTGGTTTTGTGGCTATATGTTTTTAACCTCTATAGCATTTTTATATAAATAAATAAGTATAAATATATACACACAGTTACACATATTGAGAAGAATACAGAGAACAGTATATCTATATCTAAATTATAGAAAAAACCCCAAACCATATTTGTACACTTCTTCATGTATACTTCTATATATTGTATAGCAGTACAACAGACACATTTATATACAATATACCCAGCTGCATTCCCCTGCTAGAACCTCCAAATGAGCTCGAGGTCCATTTGTAGGAGAATGCAAGATAGTCAAGCTTCCAAGAGCGCAGACACATCCAAGTGAGGTGCTGCATGGGGCAGTCTGCCATTAGAAAATTTTTTTGGTGGGGCCATCGCTACGTGAAAGACATTGAGGTACCAGAGCGCATCCAGAGAAGGGCAGCGGAGATGGGGAAGGGTCTGGAGAAGAAGTGGGATGAGGAGTGGCTGAGAGACCCAGGGCTGTTCAGCTGGAGAAGAGGAGGCTGAGGGGAGACCTCATCACTCTTCACGACTCCCTGACAGGAGGGCGTAGAGACCTGAGGTCGGTCTCCTCAACTGAATAACAAGTGATAGGACAAGAGGAAATGGCCTCAAGTTGCACCAGGGGAGGTTTAGGTTGGATATTAGGGAGAGTTTCTTTATGGAAAGGGTTCTCAGGCACTGGAAGGGGTTTCCCAAGGCAGGGGTGGAGTCCCCATCCCTGGAGGGATTAAAGAGTTGAGCAGATGTGGTTTAATCAAGGACTTATCAGCATTGGGTTAATGGTTAGACTTGATGATCTCAAAGGTCTTTTACAATGCGGGCAAAACTGTGATATTTGTATATGAGCTTTAGACGGGCCTGAGGGCACGTGAGAATTGTCTGTGGGCCCCTCGCAGGGCGGCGCGATGCCTAGAACAGCGAGCAGGCCCTCGCCCCACCACAGTGGCACCCTGTCCTAGCGTGGCGGCCAAACCAAAATGGCAGCCTCCCGGCCTTTCCCGCTCGGACGTGCAGCCACTCCCTCCAGTCAATCACAACACAGGACAGGACTGGACAAGCATGGAAAGGGAGATGATGGTGACTTCCAGGCCTTGAGGTTCCTGGGGTCGGGAACCAGTGGACAGAACCTCCACCCTTCCCGCCTCCGCCCTTCCCGCCTCCCCCGGCCACTGGCAGCCACTGGCGGCCACTGTGGCAACTCCTTGGGGCCATGAGGGCCAGATCTGGGCCAAGGTGGCAGCGAGGGGCAATGGCAGGATGCCCCCCGCCAGCAGGAGGGCAGTTGCTCTCAGGTGGCACCTGTGGAGGATGCTGCCTTCCCTCCCATGGCGAGGTGGCCACGTGTGCCCCGTGTCTTCCCGGCGTCCCCCACGCGTCCCCCGCGGGCTGGGGGCCGCCTTCCAGCCGGGGTCGCTGTGCGCCCATCACGCCTCGGTGCTGTCTGTGATATTTGCAGGTCTGCTCATGGAGCTCATGGAATGGAAGAGGATCTCCTGGAAGAAGTGTGCCCTCCTGCTCTTCGTCCTCAGCGCCTGTGTCCTCGTCTCCCTTTATGAGCTTGGGACGTTTGAGACAGACCCCTTTAAATACATAGAGTATAACGGGGACGGCACCACCCTGCTGAAGCGTGAGCAGACGCTGACCATCCTGCTGTGGACTTGGCCCTTTGGGCAAAACTTTAACTTCAAGAACTGCTCGGAGCTCTACGGGTCCCCAGACTGCCACTTCACCGTCGACCGGAGCTGGCTGCCGAAGGCCAACGCTGTGATTGTGCATCACAGGGATGTGTGCTGGAACATGAAGCGGCTGGTCCAGCTTCCCAGAGTCCCATCCCAGCGCTGGATTTGGTTCAACCTGGAGTCACCAACTCACTCTCCAAACTTAGGCGCCATGAACAATTTCTTCAACTTGACCATGTCTTACCGGAAAGACTCGGATATCTTCACCCCTTATGGGGAGTTGCAGCTCCTGGACCAGCCCCAGCCCCTCAGCATCCCACCCAAGACCAAGCTGGTGGCCTGGGTAGTCAGCAACTGGAAACGAAGCTCCCAGCGGGTGAAGTACTACTGGGAGCTGCAGAAATACATCCCTGTGGACATCTATGGGAAGCACCACTTGCCCCTGGCCTGGGACAAGCTCCTTCCCACCATGTCCCAGTACAGCTTCTACCTGGCTTTCGAGAACTCGCAGCACGAAGACTACATCACCGAGAAGGTCTGGAAGAACGCCTTGTCCTCCGGCACCGTCCCTGTCGTGCTGGGGCCTCCTCGTGAAAACTACGAGCGCTTCTTGCCCTCCGACTCCTTCATCCACGTCGACGACTTCAGCAGTGCCAAGGACCTGGCGCAGTACCTGTGGGAGCTGAGCAAGGACACCGAGAAGTACCAGCGCTACTTCCAGTGGCGCCGGTGGCTGAAACCCGTGGTGAGCACTGACTGGGGCGCGTACATCTGCAGAGCTTGTCACTTCTTGCAGACAACAGAGGCCCAGTACCGGGTTGTGCCCGATCTGTCTGAGTGGTTCGTGTAACTGCTGTTTGCTCAGGGTTACTGCCGGGTTTCACGGGATGGAAATGTCGGGGGGAGAAGAGAGGAGCTTTGAAGCAGACAAGGACAAGGAAGCAGCAAGGTGTTCACGTATCTTTGTCTCGCTGGAGAACAGACTGTCAGATAGAGAAGTACATTGGTGTTTTTGCTGAATGACTATTTACCTAAATTGTTCATTATGCCGGCTGCAGCTTGGTCATCGGAGAAATTCACCCTCAGCCTCTGCAAACAATTCTGGATCGGCTCCACAGGTGGCAGGTGGCCGAGGGGGAACGGTGAAACAGCAGCACCTATCGTAAACCTGTTTTCGAGGACTTTGCACTATGCAAACGACGGTTGCGACACGAGGCCGCCGGCTGCCGCGCTCCTCCCGCCCGGCCCCGGTCCCTGCCCTCGCTCAGCCCCAGGCTCTCCCCGCCGGCCTTTGAGTGTTAAACAGATGGAAGATGACTCAATTTATTCCACAATGCCGGGGTTTGGGGAGGTTGAGCAAGACAGGAGGGGTGTGAGGAGGTCTGGCCGCAGCAGAGGGGCGCAGGGGAGGTGCGGAGAACCGAGGACGCCCCTGTGGGAAGCGCCGGGGTCAGGCCTGCAGCACCAGCCTCCTCCTCTGCGCCTCAACCATCGCAACGTCTGCTGTCGGCTGCTGCCTCTTGGCCACGTGTTTAAAAAACCAGCGAATAACTGGCCTTTATTGAGCTTCCTGCTGCCGCTCAGGTGGCATCGCTGGAAACCGTTTCCTTTTAGGGCTGGAGAGCCCACTTGCATGGGGCGGACAGGCACGGCCGAGCCCTTCCAGGCTCCCTCCGGTACCTCCGGACCTTCGGATTCTGCTGCCAATCCCTGCGCTGAACTTCTCTAAGGTCTGTCCTGACCCCAGGATGTTTCCGTGAGGAAAAATCAGCTCAGAGGCCAGCAATACATGCGACAGAGATGCGATTGTTTCCTCCATCAGCAGCATTTAACAAACATTTCCAAGGCTTCCCTCTGCATTTCCTCCCTCGGTCGCTCTGTAGAACCAGGCGCATCCACCAGACACTGCGAATCTCTTCTTTTCATTTGCAATCTTCACTTTCTTAATTTTTTCCCCTTTCTTTGCATTGACCAGCACGAGCTTAAAACCAAATCCTTCACTTTGAAACCTAAACCTTTATCCCTCCCATCGTTTGCCTCTAGGAGACGCCTTGAGGTGCAGACGAACCACGTTGGAGCTGTCTCTGTCATCTTCTGGGTGGCCACGCTTTGCCAGGAACAAGGAATCGCTCATGTTTTCAGCACCAGGAAGGGGGTGGATAGGGAAAACCCCCGTGGTGTGGGGCTGGGCTGGGAACCGGCCACAGGGACAACGGGAACAGGAGGGACGCGGCTCAAAGCACATGCTAGGGGGTGATCAGAGGAGCACAAAAAGTTGGCAGTTTTCGGTTGAGGTTAACCTGAGACGTGGAAATCATGTGCTGAGAGGCGGGGAAGAGCCAGATTGAAACTCAAGTCGTTTATAAATGGACAGAAACGCCTTTCCGAACACGAGAACCTCCCTGAGCGAAACGCAGAAGCAAAGCCGCAGGCTAGGGAGGGGTTTTCTCTCGAGTTACAGGAGCGTTTCTGCAAAGCAGGGACAATTCCCATGACTGATGGCAGGTGACGCGCCTCGCAGCAGTGTCCAGCCTTGAGGTGGCCACGCAATGGGACCTGAGGGGCCACGATGTGGGTGGAGAGGGACATCGAAGGGCAGAAGAGCACCTGAAAGAGCCCTGGGCTCCTTGGCACATCCGTTTAGTAGACACCTAGTGTGTAGAGAAGGCCGATTCTCCCACTTTTGGGCTATTAACCAGTGTGGAAAAGCCCTTTTCCAACTATGGGGAAAGCCAAACACAATTTATCTGTCCCTGCTAACGGCTCCTGCTGCCGCTGCAGCCTCCCCAGCCGCGGCTGAGGGGGATTTTGGGAGCACGCACTTGGCAAAAGAGCTGCGAGAAATCCCCCCTTTTCTCTTGCCGACCTCCCAGGTTGATTCCCTTGGCTTCCAAGACCCAGAATCATGTCATCATCATGACCGGGCTTCGCGAACGAGGATGCGGGAAGGACTCTCCCACACTTGCTACAAGCGCGCTGATGGCTAAAAAAGGCTGATGCAGGATGAGCGAGTCCGGCTGCAAAAGGCACAGCGGGAAGTCAGAATCGTGTAACACCCATTAAAAGAGATGAGTCCCCTGCGTTTTTGAACTCTTCTACCTGGGGAGTGGCAGCGCTGGGGTTGTCGGGTCTCTCCTTCCACGGCTGAGCCTGGGTTTATTCTGACAGGTCAAGGCTCAACTTCATCCCTCCCCTGGGTCCAAGGGCTTTTTGAAGCCCCAGGGGAGCCTTGGGGCAAAATGTAGGGATCTTGCTGACCCCGAGGCCGGCTGCGGGGTGAAGGTAAAATAAATAAGCGGGTTTATGAATGTCACCCTCACCCTCATCCCCCAAAATGATGCTGCAGCCTTCCAGAGGTCGACTGAAATAAGAATTTCAATTCCACTGCAGCGTTCAGGCTGATCTCGTTAGGGGACGGGAAAGCTGACACCACTCTTGGGGAACTCTGTAAGGGGGAAACTTACACAACCCAAGTTGGCAACGTGCACCTCATCTCCAAGAAATTGCACCCAAAATCCTCCCCAGCCCAGCAGCACGTCCTGGCTTCACGCACTTGCCTGCAACCGTTGTTTTCTTCCTTTTTTTTTCTTTTTTTTTTTTTTGTGTATGCTCTTGGAGGAGTCAGATTTTCCAAGCAGCCCTCTCCAATTTGGTCATTAAAACTTCAGTTTGTCCTTTTACTTTTTTTTCCCTCTTTTTTTTTTTTTTTTTTTTAAGGACGGCCTGGCAGCAGGATCGCAGCTTTTCTTCGTTTCTGGAGGGCGCGCGCACACGTATGCACATGCACGCACGCGCGCGCGCCCTCGGAGATTTATGAGTCTCAAAAGATGCTTCATCAAATATTTACAAAGCGGAGCTTCGAGCGCGAATGTTTGACTCGGCCACGAGCCGTCCACGGCTGTCAGGCCTCCGGGTGGCATGAGAGGGGAATATAAACAGACCTTTTTTTCCATTCCCAAAAAAACACTATAAACCTTGGTGGTTCAAGGGCATTTTAGCTGGGTTTTTTTTTTTTATTTTATTAATTATTTTTTTATTCTCCCAGTTGTTCCTGCTGCAGCGCAGTGGGGCGGCTTGCTGCCTTCGCTCCAAATGGGCTGTTTGGCAAAAAAACTGCAGGAGCTTGTACCTACTCATAGTCTCAGCCTATTTTTCAGCCCAAAAAAACTTTTTAAAGCCCCCATATTTTTGTGGACAGGCTGGGGTGGAGGTAGTGCTTCTAAAGTCCAGGGGTTGCAGGGCGTTTTCCTGCAGGGATGCTTTTTTGCACCTTAAATGCCGTAAGGGGTGTTAAACGGGGATAATGGCTGTTAATTGTGGGTGATGTGTGTCCAGTGGGGTTAATGGGTGTTTAATGGGAGGGCGTGAACTGGAGATCGTGTGTGCCAACTGGGAGGTAGCCCGTGTTAACTGGAAGGTAGCCAATACTAAAGGCAGGAGGCCAACATTTAAAGGGGTCAAAGCACGTTAAGTGGGGGTAATGTGTGCTAAAACGGGGCTTAAACCACAGATCCCAGGGCAACGGGATGAATCAAGGTGAGACGAGCCCTTTCTTGCTTTTCTGGCTTTCGGCCCCTGCAGAGCTACTGGGAACCAGCAGCGGGGGGGAGCAGGCGCCGGGGTGGGACTGGCGCGTGGCAGCGGCCTCGGTGCCGACACTTCCATTTTCCCCGGCGTCAAAGCCTGTTTGCATCCGGAACTTCCTGAGGCTTTCCGATGGCCGCGTTTCACCCAAACCAAAACATTAACCTCCGCGATCATCCTAATCACAAGAGCAACAAACACCCACCCAATGTCTGCTGCGGCCTTTGAGATGTTCTCCCTATAAAAGAAAACGTTTCTAACCTCAACTCTGCTTCCCGATGAGCAACGGAGACTTTTTTCCCAGCTGACCTTATCAAAACCTTGAGTTTTCTTTCTCTTTTCTTTTTTTTTTTTTTTAATGTGACTTTGCCAGAACTGGCATGTCTTTGAGCCAACCCAACTGGAAACGCCTTCATGGGGAGAGGGCAAAGATTATTTCTGTGGCTAAACCAGCCCAGCTCCATGCAGGCAACGACTCAGGTCTTGGTAACATCTCAAATCCTTGGTTTACACAGAGTTTTGCAGCAGCTGAAAATGGAAGAACCGGGGCTGTTTGCAGGCATGCATGAAGGTTTCTCCAAGAAATTGGGAAATAAAGTCAACCTCCTGCCATCCTTCAGCCCTAAAGCCAAATTTCCCGTTTCTTTGGCCATCCCCAGTTTGGCAACAGAATATCCCTCTCCCATCGCTTACCCGCGGGCAACAGCGAAAGACGATAACCAGCGAGAAATCAATACAATCCTCCTTTTATTTTCACTTTGTCGTGAGTACGTAACAGCATCACACCCGAGTTTACAGTCGTTTAAAAAAAATAGTATCATACCGTATTTCCGCCGCCCCAACCCTCCTTCCCCGCAACGTTCAGAATAAATGGTAAAAATGTAATAAATGTAAACTGCACTTGGCACCATTTGGATCAATAAATAAATTTTTTTTTTAAAAAAAAAAAAGAGAAAGAGAGAGAGAGAAGGAACGCATTACGTAGATGGCACGCTATGGTATCTAAATAAATAACATAAGTTACTTCGAATAAATAGAGAGTATCTAAAATATAGATGCATTGCATCAACTTCTGCAGATGGTCGGTCAGACCCGACAATTCCGGAAGGGAAATGGGTTTATCCGGATGGTGCCCTTTTTTTTGTTATTATTTTTTTCCCTTTTTCTCTATTTTTATTTTTCTCGCCCCCACCCCTCCCCTTCCCACCCCTTTGGGCCTCAAGCTGGAGGCTACGCCTTGTTTCACCGAGAACGAAAACATGTGGTCGCCCTTATTTACGAAGGGAAGGTGGCTGAGGTTTTCAACCCGCCGAGAAATAATTTGTCTTGAGAAACCGGGAAAGCGATTTCTCCCCGGCGAGCTCCTGGACCTGCTTAAATAAGGAACGCTCCCTTCGCGAGAGCTTTCGTCTGGTGGAAACAATGATGTGATACCCATTTCCCCCCCGCCAGACACCAAACTGGGGAGCGAGACCACGTCGGCGAATGGGATCCCGACCGATGGGAGCGACGGGTGGATCCGAGCCAGAGCTGGAGCCGCGGCTTCGCCCGCTCCCGCCCCGGCCGGCGTTACACAAACACAGGCGCGTCCGCGTAGAGACGTGTGTAGTAAACCCCGAGGAACCATCCCACAACTCTGCGTCGGCAAGCCGGAGCAACACAACACTCGCGTTCTGCGCTGTCGCGAGCGCTTTTAAAACACCCCCTCGTGTTTCCAAACCCTCCCGATTTTTTCGAACCCCGTGAGCGACGCTGCTGCGAACGGCAAAGCTGCGGCGAGCTGCGAAAAACCCCACCAAAACAGCCTCACGCCCCTCTCCCTGCGTGACGTTGCACGCTCCTTATTAGTATTGCTATTCGATAACGCGGGGAACTAAATTTTAACAGTTCTTAAAGGTTTTTTCCAATCTGAATGTCCTACAGCCCTCTGGGATGAGGAGGAAGGAGTCAGACGAAATTTTGTTGTGGCCTCTAAGTAGGGAATTTTCCATCTTTTTTTTTTCTGCCCTTTCTGCACTGTAGACATCCTTACAGACAGCTCCAGCTCCTATTACGGCACAGAAGGCTGCAGAAATGGGAAGCGTTAGGGCAATCTCAGCTTTTTTCCGCGGCCGGGCGGCAGCGATGCGGCGCGGGACAGCGCCGGCTTGAGCGACGCTCCGGCAGCAGCACCAGAGGAGCTTCATGCACAAAACGGGGCCCAAGAGACACGCACAAAGAAAAACCACAAGCGAAAATCCCTCCTCTGGCCACGGCCGCGATGCCCCAGCTGACCCTGAGACCCAGTCGGGGGGTTTTGCGGTTGTAAACCCCATGTGCACCCAAAAAAGACGACTCGGCGCTGTTCATTCAGAACACACGTGGCTGCATCGCGCAGTTTTTTCCCGGCGTGTCTGGATTTTGGGGGTTGCGAGCTGGGTCTGCACTGTGCGTGGGGGCACCGGGGGCTGTAAGAGAGCGGGTCCAGGGCGCCGAGCACCCTCCGGCTGCTCCCAGAGAGACCCTGGCGAGAGGAGCTGTCAGCCTGCAGCGTGCCTGCACATCACCGTACCCAAAATCCCGAGATACTGCAACAAAATTTTCCCAACCCAGGGTACAAATAGCTCCTCGGGAAAACCCAAGAGCTCTGACATCTCCCAGCCGCCTGCTCAGGCTCGGGGGAACACAAGTGGAGGCAACCCCAGGAAATCTGGTCCTGCACTGCCTCTGCAACACCTTACCTTGCTTTATTGCTCTAGGTCCTTTTTTTTTAACTGGAGGCTTCTGCAACAAAACTAATTTTAGTTTTATAGTAGTGAGAACTGGAAAGCACCCAAGCCCTTGAGAGCGCAGTTATTATTATTAGATTTGGGTGCTTTCTTTTATTTAAAGTCCAGAGTGAGCTGCTTATCTGCCGCGAGCACGGTGCGGCTCAATGCTGCCCATCTCCTGTCCCAACCCGGCGCTTTCCCTGGCTGCTTATTTTGGGCCAGTTTGTTAAATTCCACCCCAAGCCAGTGGTGCAAACTCTCCCTCGAGCCTGCCCCCCCATTGCAAGGCTGTTTTGGGAGCTCCGTGCACCTGCAGCACGGCTCGAGTTTGTCCGGTTGCATCCCCGGGGTGCAGGTTCGCCCGCGCGTGCGATGCCCCACGGAGGGGTTTTGCATCCCACGGCTGCCTTCTCCCTTTTCTCGACAGCAAGGGGAAGAAAAAAACTCTGTGTTACAGAGCACAGGCTGCTTTCCCGGGGACGCCGGCCGCGCGGCCAGCCCCGCTGAAGGATGGTGTTTATATTTGCTTCACCACAGCCCGGCTCCACTCAGGCAAGAGTGATGTTTGGATGAAACGCAAGGAAAAAGGAGAGGAAAGAAAAAAAAAACCCGCAACCCACCCCACCAGCCTGGTCCTCTGCAGAGGACGGGAGCACTTCTGGGTGCCCATGGGAGATGCAGAGGGGGGAGCTGGCTCCCATCCCAAATTGAGCTGTCCCGTCCCGGGGGATGCCGACCCGCTCCCCCGAAATCCTGCAGCAGCATCCTTCAGCCGCAGCGGTCACCGACAGAAGCACCACGGTGGGGTGGAGGCACACGGGATTTTTCCTCCCTCCCCGTTCAGCTGGACAGAGAAGCCACGATGCAGCCGAAGGGACGGCGAGCGGAGCCTTCTCCCTCGCCTTGGTTAATGCCCAGGACATGACACCAATATTCTCCTTCTGTTTATGATTTGCTTTTTCTGGGAAGAGGGCCAAGGGGAGAAAACCCATCAATCCCAGGCAACAAATATAGCCTGCCCAGAGAATGCAAAAGTCTGCGGTCTCATTTATTTCCCCGCAGAGTAAACAAGAGTGACACTGCTGTAAATGCGAACCGGAGCCAAACCCCAGGCCCGAGTCCCTTTTCCCGCAGGATTCAAGCCCCGCCGAGGCGCTGGGCGATACTCACGTGCCGTGGCGGGGGGGCTGGATGCCGAAACGTGGCCGCTCCGAACCTGGTGGCAAGTGCCACGGCTTCGCCGGTGGCCTCGTCAGGCTCTGTCACCTCTGGGGTGGTGGCAGCTCTCCAGCCTGGCTGCCCATGGCGGGGGACGGGAGGTTAATCCAGTTACTTCAGATTATCGCGAGTTTTAAGAGGAAAAGCTGCGAGGCGATGGCAAGGAGGGACATGAGCGGGCGCGAGGAGCGGAGCCAGAGCCTTCCCCCCAGCGTGACTCGCTGTCGGCGCAGCTCTGCTCCCCGACACGGGGATCCGGGGGGGCCGCGTCGCCCCCGGCAGCGCAGGGACCCCGACCCTGGCAAAGCCCCGCTACAGACCGCAGGGCTCAGCCCTTGTGTGGCCACCACCGAACGCACCCCGTGCCCGCCATGCACCCCGTGCCCGCAGCACAGCCTGTCCAGCGACTGGGCGCCACCAGCCCCACGGCACAGGCAGCAACACCCGCACAAGACCCCCCGGTCTTGTGGCTGCAGCCACCGCATCGCACGGCGCGAGGTCACCCTGCACTGGGGACACCCGCTCTGCGACAGCCCCTCTGCTGGTAAAGTGACCTGGGTGTCTGGCGCGCAAAGCGAGGGTGCTCTGGGCACGTTGCACAGCCACTGTCACCCTCTGGAGGGGCTGACGGGGACCCCTGGGGCCACCCGGGTTGGGGAAAACAGCCGTGAGCAGCCATCACCACTCCAACAACCGCAGCCTCCACCGGCACCGATGGCAGCGTCTCCAGTTCTGCGCGGCGAGCGGGACGGCAGCGCCGTCGGATGCACCAGCAGCTCAGTCTCTCCTCCTCCAGCCAGAGGTCTGGGGCCTGTCCCTCTCCCTGCGTCGCAGCCCCTGGTCCCTCTGCCCAGCACCCGGCCGGGTTTTGGGGTCAGGGCATCGCCTCTCCCGCCCGCTCCTCGCGGGGTGGGGGGTCCCCCTGGCCCTTCACACGCAGCCACACTCCTTGGCCGAGAGCTCGTTGACGGTGTAGTAGCGGTTGTAGGCGTCCAGGAAGGAGACGTCGTCGTCGTAGGCGAGCGGCCGGCAGCAGGGCCGAGCCCGGACCTTCTCCTTCTTGATCTTCCTCTTGCTCCTCATGCTCTTCAGCGAGAGGTCGTAGCTGCGGACGGCCGCCTCGCAGGTGCCGCTGCAGTAGCGGAAAAGCACCGTCTCATCCGACTCGTAGCCCAGGCCCAGCTCGCTGACGCTCACCTCCAGCTCCTTCAGGGCGCAGGGTTTGTGGCGCGCGCGGGCGCGTTTGCGGCGGCTGCCACCCCGGGGGAAGAGCGGCAGCTCGTGACCTCCCGAGTTCATGGCCTGGCTGTAGCGCTCCACCAGCGCCGAGATCAGCTGCCGGATCTCACCCTCCGTGTAGCTCTCCAGCAAGCTGCTGTCTGCAAGAGAAGGGGTGGACGTTAGCATTCCCCGGGCTGGGTGGATGTCCCTCAGCAAGGGGGTCCCATGGGGTGGGTGGGTGTCCCTCACAATGGAGGTCCCCCTGCCCAGGTAGATGTCCCTCGGCAAGGAGGTCCCCTGGGATGGGTGGGTGTCCCTCACAATGGAGGTCCCCGTGCCCAGGTAGATGTCCCTCGGCAAGGAGGTCCCCTGGGGTGGGTGGGTGTCCCTGAGGATGGAGGTTCCTTGGGGGCGAGTGGCTGTTTCCCAGGATGGAGAACCCGCCCTGGCCGGGTGGGCGTCCTCCACGACGGAGGCCCCTCGGGGCGGGTGGCTGTCCTCCCGGCTGGACGTCCCCCAGGGCGCTGGCCATCCCCTCTGTGCCTGGCAACAATCGCAAAACTGCAAAATCCAGTCCTGCCGCCTGACGATGTGCAGCCGAACCACAGCATCTCCCAGGGGCTGCCTTGGAGACGTGCACGAGGTACCCGAAGGTCTTAAAAACCCAAACCTCAAGGTCAGAGATCCCCCTTGGCCTTGGGAGTCCCAGGGTGGGTGTGAGGAGCAGGGAGGGGGCACGTAAGGAGGGCAGGGCAAAAAAACCAACCCAATCTCCCCCAAAATCCCTGTTCTGCCTTATTTTCTTCTTCTGTCTGTTCCTGCCAGCTCTCCCCTGCCCAGAGCTGCCCCAGCCAGCCCCTTCCACTGCACCACATCAAGTGCACGCTGAGAAGTCAACTCCTGGGGCAGGGGAGAAGCCCCAACCCACAACTAACTCCTGGTACACTCAGGATTTCCAGGTGGGAAACCTGGTTGGATGTTGGGATACGGAAAGGAAGAGGCTGGGATGTGGAAACGAAGAAGTGCCAACAAAGCATCCCAGCAGGAATTAACGAGGCTGCTCCTTGGTGGCATCACCTGGATGCACAATAAAAAAAAAGAAAAAAGAAAAGTGGGAAAAATTCCTGCCTGATCCCGACCAAGAGGTGATGCTGCAGAACAGCCATGATGGGATTGGGGAGAAATCCCAATAAATTGAACACTCGCACTGGTTTCCTGCAAGGGGGGGCTCCAAGCCAACAAGTCCTCAACATCTCTCTTTGTCCTAACTCTAAAGCCAGGCTCAGCCCCGGGGCAGTCACAGGAAAGGTGGAGAGAAGCGTAATTTGACAGCCTGTCATCGATTTCCAAATTTCAACCCCGAAAGAAATTCTTCTGGTCTGGAATCAAAGCAAACACGCCGGAGGTTTCCAGCGCGTTGCCAGCGGGAAGGGGCGAGCAGCTGCCTCTCCGCAGAGCGGAGCCATTCCCCTGCGTTCACAGCTCCTGTTTGACATTTTGTATTGCAAAAATAGTGCAGAATTTACTTTTTTCAAAAAATAAATAATAAAAAAGCGCATTTGGAGCTAAAAAAGAAAAAAAAAGCAGCTTCTTTGCATGAAGAAGAGCTGTTTGCATTCAGTTTCCCTACGAGACCTGAAGCACTTGCAGGACCCCAACGACCCTCCTCGCTGCACCCTGAGCTCCTCTTGAAAAACTCGTAAGAAGGGGATGCACAGAAGAAAAAGAGGAGAAAGCAACGGGGAATAAACCCGCCGGGCTTTGCTCGCGAGCCAACGGCGTGCCCGGCCAGGGCTTTGGAGGCAGTGGAGGCGCAGCAGCTTACACTGGGAGAGCAGCGAGCCGTGGCGTTGCAGGGCCCGTGGGGATCTCCGCGGAGCCGCCGGCAGCGAGGAAGAGGAGGAAGAGGATGAGGATGCCCGTGAGGAAGACGGCGAGGAAGGCAAAGGGCTGTATTTCCGGCTTCCGTTGAGCATGTCTCTACAAACTAAAATGGATAACATGGAACTGAGGAGCATCGATGCAATGGCTGCAAACTTCCATACCTTCATCTTAGAGCAAGTCAGAACATTGAAACTCTGCAAAACAGGCAAAACAAACATCCTTATTACGCAGCCTCCGCCCGTGGACCCCTCCTCCCACCCCACATCCCCGCGGCGCGGGCTGGCTGATCGTCTCCTGCGGGACCACCAGCAGCCCCTTGGCTCCGTCTCGTCCCCTCCACCCTCCTGAGACCAGCCCGGCATTGCGACAGGGAAACTGAGGCACGGGATGAGGTGTGCAGCAAAGGGGAAATGGGCCATGGTGGGCGCGGGCGGCTCGGGGTTGGCGGTGGCAGTGGGGGTGAGGCGGTGTCCTCGGCCAAGTCATCCCCGACAGCCCGGCCAGGCGAGTGGATTTCCACCCCGCCTCGCTCCGGCTCTGTTTCCCCACACTGCCGGCCAATATCGCTGCGAATAAAGGACGGGCAAACCCACGCCACGCCAGCCCGGCACCTCCTCGCCCAGCACATCCCCACATCCCCTCCTCGGGACGGGACGAGCAGTGGACGCCCCCGCGGCTCAGATGCTCGAGCAGAGCCCGAAACCCTTCCCTCCGGCGCCGCCTCACCAAACCCCTGCCAAAACTCATGAAAAACCTGAGGGAAAAAAGCAACAGGGCGGCTTTGGGTGGGAGCGGGCACCTCGGCCGTGCAGATCATTGCATGAAAAAAAAACCCAAACAACAAACCCCGCTGGCATTTCCCTCGCAGGCGAGCCCAGCCCGTACCTTCCACCGCTCCCTTCGCTCCGTCCAAAGCAGATCGGATCCGGCCGGGTTTGACACTGATCCTGCAGCCGGGCAGGGCAGGGGGGAACCGGGGCCGTTGTCCCGGGAGTGGGCTCTCAGCCAGCACATCCCCATCAAAGAGCGGCTCTGGAAAGCAGCACGGACTTGCAGCCGCCTCCTGTCCCCTTTTTTTTTTTTTTTTTTTTAATATTTCAGCTCCTTGCAAACTCCAAACATCTCTCCTTTTTTTTTTTAAAATAAATTTTCCACAGGGTGGAAGGGGGGGATAAAAAGAAGAGGAAAAAAAACCCCCAAAACAACAAAAGAGAGTAGGAAAAAAAAAAAAGGAAAATAAACCCCCAAAACCTAATTTAGCAATATTTGCCAAATGGAATTTAGCAGGGGGAAATAATAATGTTTATTTTAAAATGGAGTTTGACAGGTTTGCTTTTACTGTTATTGTAGAAAACAAGAAGGGCTGTGAACGCAGCCTCATCGCCAGCAACTCTGGTTTACAGGATGCAGATAATTGCACATTAACCAACGGTAATTAGATGCCCCGTAGGTTAAAAGATAATTGTAGAACCCAGCCAGAGTCTAAATATTTTCAACTGGGCTATAAACAATGCCAAGCTAGAAAAAGAATAGTTTCACCATATAAGGAGGTAAGATCGTGAAATCCCGCCGGGGTCCGAGGCGACGGGGCTGGCCGAGGCACCGCGGCAATAAAACACCGGCAGCGAGACCGCGCGGCGGGGGCCACTTTGCAGCCGGGCAGCGGCCGGAGCCCCGGGAGGTGACGGGACCGTCCCCGCCTGCGGCCGCGTCTCCAACCGTGGGGATGAGGTCGAGCCGGTCTCCTCGCCCGGGAAAGCGCGACGGGTGCGATTGCATCCTTCGTCATCGGGATGAGGCGCCGCGAGTTCAGGCTTCGCCTCGGGAAGGAGAGAACGGGCAGCGAAAGCGCCCGCCGGCACGAAGGGCTGCCGGGGAAAGGCGCTGAGCGGTGAAGGGCCGAGGGGACGGCAGCTCGGTCTCGCAAAATTCCGGGAAGGAAGGACTCGGGAAGGACGAGCAGCCTCGGGGGAGGCAGACGGGTTTGGGGAGGGTCCCCACTTGTAGCAGAGAGGACAACAGCTCTCGGCACCTGGTGTCGGGACGTTTTTGGGAGGTGGACACCCGGCAACAGGTTCGCACGCGGCTCAGAGCTCGACCTCCATCAGCGCCTCCCGAGCTGCTCCCGGGGGGCTCAGCCCCCACCGCCCCGCGCCGGGGAGGAAAGGGTTGTGGCGGAGCGAGCCTGCGACACTCAGTCTGTCCACCTGAGCAAGGGCCTCGGGCTTCTTGAGAACCCATAAAATTTTAGGAGAGCGGTTTCAGCCTCGTTGCACATCCCATAAAAAAGCCTCCTCTTTCGGCAGCCAGTAATTTCAGCCCCCACCCGCTCGCCGGCGACCGCTCAAAAGACTAAATCCCCAGCTCCAACGTGCAAATCAATAATAAAAAAACCCCACATATTCCAGTCTCTACCTTTGGTTTCTCTTGCTTTAAAAAGCCCCAGACCTGTGGGGAGAGCTGAAAACCAGGGGAAGGGGAAGGAAGGGCACCCCCCCACACACATACACACAGATACACACACAGAGAGGAATCGTGCCCAGGATGACGTCCGAGCTGCCCCCTCCCATCTTTCTGTTTCCCACGTGTTTTAAACCCACTCCCAGCAACAAAAAATCATCACGGGAGGGCTGACTCGAGCTCCCCTGGAGCGGTGGCTGCTGGCATTGCTGCTGGGCTCCCCCTCCGCTCTGTTCGCATATTGCTCCACCAGCTCAGCCCCATCCTGCAGCCCCAGACCCTCCCTGCGTGCAAACCCGCACCCAAAGGTGCCCTGGGATGTGGCCTGAGCTGCCCGTTCACACACGAGCATGAAAAGCACTCACAAGGAGCTGAAACGGGTGAAGAGACGATGACAGCTGTGGCCACGCCGAGCGGTGGCGTGCTCCTGTGGGGAAGAGACCCGGGCCCAGAGCTCCACAGCCCCGGCATGCTCAGAGAGCCAAAGACCCCTTGAACAGGTTGGGCTGGATCTTTAAAGATCATCTAATCCAACCCATCTGCTGGGAGCAGGGACATCTTCAACTCGACCAGATTGCTCAGAGCACCATCCAGCCTGACCTTGAATATTTCCAGGCATCGCCCCAGGCAACCCGTGCCAGACTTTCACCACCCTCATTGTCAAAATCTCTTCCTCATATCTCGTCTGAGCGTGGCTGTTGGACAAGTCTCAGCTACTTCACAACGGGAAGGTCCAGCCGACTGCCTGCACCACCAGCTCTGGGCTCAGCACGGCGGGATGCACATCCCACGTTCCCAGGGCCAGGAGGCAGCCTTGCGGCTCAGGGTATCCCGACTGGCACCAGAACCTGGAAAATCACCCTTTAAACGGAGGAAAGGCAGGGCTTTGGGGTGCAGCTGGAGCTGTAGGTGCAAAAACGTGGGTGTGAGGCCGTGCCAAGGGACTGACCGGGAGGGCAGGAGGGCTCGCAGAGAGGAGCAGTCTCACCCGAGGATGCCCAGTTCTCACACAGCCTCCTCTGCCAGCTCGGAGCTCTCCTGTTTTCACAGAGCAAGCAGGCTGTGCCGGGCAGGCTCCCCAGCTCTCATCAAAACCCATCGGAAAGGCCAAAGTTTCCAACTCAGCTGCAGAACAGCCCGATAACTCCCTATTTTCCTGCCTCCTGATAATTCATTAACACGATCTCAGCTGTCTCGCCTGCTGCCAAGCACGAAACTCAATCCTGCAAGAGAAGACCCTGCCCTGCCCGACAGCTCCCCCAAACCTGCCGCGTTTTGCGGGAGCCCAGCACTGAACAGGTCAGGCACGAAGCCTTTGCTCGGCCGGCCCCATGCTCATCCCCGCCGGTGCTCGCTGCTTTCTGGGCAGAGGAAAAGAAAAAAGTGCTCCGGGTCCTGAAGAATTGGAAATATTAAGGAAAAGCAACAAACAGCAGCAGAGCCAACTCCCATCGCTTCGTCCAGAGGGAATGAGTTGATCGCGTCGGTTCGTTGCGCCGCGGCGGATCCTCCCCAAAGCCCCTCCTCGAGCTCCTCGTGCCTCTTCCCTTTCGAAGGGGATCCAACCAACCCACGCCGCGGCCCTTTCCCAGGACTCGATCACCCCCACTGCTCAGCAAAACACCCAGTCAGATCCATCAAGTCTCATTTCCAGCTGGGGTTTTCCTCTCTCCAGCTCCTGAGCGCTGGCATTCCCTCTGCCTTGTCCTGATAAATCAAAAAGCAGCGACCCCCTTCCCCACAGACCCATTGCCTTCGCTCACAGAAATGGAGTTTACTGGGCTTCTCACACTTCCCTCGTTTTTCACACTCCCATTTCTTTTTTTCTCATAGCTCTTTGTTTTCTAACCCATTTCCAATTTTTCAAGCAGGCTCTTAGGATTCGCTTCCAATATCCGCCGATTCCTTAAAGCCTCAGCTCCTGGAGTCATGAGACGAAGAGGGGAAAAGCAGAGTTTGTTTTTTTTTTCGTTTGTGTTTTTTTTCTACCCTAAATCCTCTTTGCTCGAAGAGGAAGGAGGAGATGCGGAAACTTTCAGCTCCGACGCTTCGAAGCCCAGAATGCAGAGAACCCAAAAAGACATTATATTTTAAGCATGTCATAAATTTTCAGTCGATTCATGCTTCCGGGCATTGATTCATTCTTTTCGAGCGCTCGGCCTCAGCCACGCCGCAAGAATGGAGGAGGCCGTGGAGTGGCCGAGAGGTTTTTTGGCAACACGAACCTCTTGGACAGACGAAGGCCTTGACAGGACATCAGAGAGAGCTTCCACCTGCCACACATTGTTTATCTGAGCGCCTTACATGGGAGCCAAGCTTCGAAATCCCGGCTCCTCATGACTCACCCGGCAGGAATTAAACAATTTCCATCCAGGCTCGAGGTGAAGCTGCTGAAAAGCAGCTCCTCCGGCAGCGGCTCGATGCCTGAGCCCTGCTTGGAGAGGACAGGGATGGTGGAGAGACCCATCACAAGCTCCTGACATGGATTTTTTGGGAATTGAACCCCCCGTTCCCAAGAGCATCGGTGTGCCCCACACCCTCAAGTGGGCTGGATGCACCGAGAGTACCAGAGCCTGCAGCGGGACGGTCAGCGCCCCGGGATCAAACCGGCCCCAAAATGGCAAAACTGGGCCCAGAACGGAGAGTGTTGAAAGGAGAAAGAAAAAAAAAAAGCCCCAAACGCTCAGCTGGGTTGAACTGTTGGCTGCTCCTGCTCTTCAGACAGCAAGGGGGTGCATGAAGGGAGGGAAGAAGGATGATGGCCCCAGCTCCAGCTCGGCTCCGAGGGCTGCTCGGGGGACACGAGTGCCACCAACCCAGCGCAGCCCCCGGCTGGGGACACGGGCCAGCAGCACCCACGTCCTCGCTGGTGGCTCCCCCTCCGGCACGCACGGTTTTCAGCTCTGATGCCAGCAGTGACGACGGCCATGGCCCCCTCCCCTCCCCAGCTCTCCCCTCTAAGCAAAACCAGAGCCGAGCGCGGGACACATGGTTCTGCTTTGCCTGAGCGAAAACCAGCACGAGGCAAGAAGCTCCAAAGCTCTTCCCCAACTCCCCCTGGTGCCCCCAAAAAGAGACCACCACAAGCCAAACCCTTGTCCCCGGGCTCCCTCCACACAGCTGGGAAAGCTTTTTGGGGTGATCCCCAAAGCCCCTCCTGGGAACGGCCGCGGTCCTGGACCCGCAGGACGGTGGAGGGGGAGAAGGGGCCACAGCGGGATGGGGGGAGCACCCGCGTAGCCGGCGGCGCGGGGAGCCCCTCGGCTGAACACGCCAACCGCCGGCAAACTGCGCTGTTCCCACGCTGACATGACATTTACATTCGGGCTGAATTACGGCGGGTTTGGTTTACATCTCTCCAAACAGCTGGGTTAAAAAAAAAAACAACCCAACAAACCCACACAAAAAAACAACGCCAAAAAAAAAAAAAAAAAAAAGAAAATACGCACACCACCCCACAACCCCCATGGCGACAATGAAAATAATACGAAAAATAAGTTCTCGCCGAGCCCGCGCGACGCAGCTGGAGGGTTTGCGAGGGGCACGTGCGCCCCGCGGCGCTGGGGGGGGCGATGGCCACGCTGGGCTGGAGAAGGGAGATCTCGGGGCTTTGCCTCAGCTGGGATGATCTTAGAGGGTTTTTCCAAGGTTAATGATTCTCTGATTCTCCGATGTGAGCGGCAAGGCCGGGGAGCAGCTGTCCAGCCCCGCTGGGCTGAGCTGCTGTCAGCCAGAACCCCTGGCCCCATCCATAGTCCCACTCTGGATTTTGGGGAGCCAAACCAGCTCCAAGGCACCGGAGATGGCACCAGGAGGTGGCAGGAATTTCGGGCACATAAACTCATCTGTACTCACATCCCACATCCCCGGGCATCATCATCCTCCCGCTGGCTGGGGGGCTGGGGGCGAGGAGGCACAGGACCCCCCGTAGCCCCACAGCCCCATCCCGCGTCCCTGAGCGGGGGAGCCCACGGGAACCCAGCTGTTGGCGAGGGGGTTCGGGAGCAATTCCAGGAGGGGATGGGGCACCGGGGAGGAAAATCCCCATTTCTGGGCACCTTGAAGAGCCGTCCCTGCACAGCCAGGGATAGCATCTGCCACCTTGAGCCGTTCTGGCTCGCACGGGCAGAAGCCAAAATTGCTGGGGTGGATAAACCCACCCTGCTCTGATGCAACCAGCCCAGAACACCCACGACCTGCTCCCGCAGCAGAGCCAGCCCCACTCAGACCCTTCTGGGGCCGGACTCCCCCAGTGAGTCCTCGCCAGCCGGATGCTGGGACGACACCGACACCATCTCCCGTCCCTCCTGCGGGATTTCTTCTCTCACCATCCGGGGTCCGTCCCATCCTGGCGTGGGGCTGTAGGGAGGCCCCACGGGATGCATCTGTGTCCTGGGAGGCAGCGCTGGCACCTTTGATTCCTTCCTCCGAGGTTTTCATGTCAGTAGCACCGCGGCCGGCGCTCGCCGGGGAGGAATCTCACTGCGGATGGACCCGAGCTCATCCTGCCGGGGTCCCTGTGTTGGGATGGGCTCAGCCCCGGCCGGGCTTAACTGAGCCCTGCGAGGGCACATAAAGATGCTGCTTTCCCCTCCAGCTGCAGCTGCCCTCGTCTCCCACCCTTGCTGCTCTCTCTGTCACTCGCCGGGGCACGCCGGAGGCAGAAATGTATCTGCAACATAAAGCAGCATTTAAAAAAAAAATAAAAAATGGTTTAAAGGCAGCACGACTTGCTGCAGCAATCACCCTGCCCGGCCAGCTCGGGGACACCCGCGTGGTGTCTGCACTGAGGGCACCTGGCTGAGAGACCTTGCAGTTCTGCCGAAAAAAAAAAATAAAATCACTGCAAGTGTCACATTTTGGGGATCTCTATTCCTCTTTCTAGCTGAAAATCAGCCAAAGCATTTAAAAATCCCAGCTGGTTGGCCATGGGCGGTGTGGTTCCCAGCTCAGGGTCCCCATCCTGGTGGCTGCGTGTCCCTACCGACCCTTCGCCAAGGTCAGCAGGGCTGCAGCAACCCAAAAACCTCCTTAAGCTGATTCAGTCACTTCTAAGCAGCAGCAAGAGTCGCCCTTTCTGACAAGAGAGAAAAATTATGATTCGATGCTTCAGGACAGCATCGCTCGGTGTCACCCAGAGCAGAGAGCGTGGCTTGTGGCGCGACACGAATTAATGCCAAGATGCGGAACGAGGCGGGAATAAAAACTGGAAAAAACCCCAAGCCAGCCCACCAATTCAGCCAAACCCCATTTGCTGAAGGGCAGAGAAAATCAAAATATATCGTTGCAAATCCCACCAAACCCAGGATGGTTTTGTAGGACTGAAGGAAATCAGGGATAACTCTTAAAAAAAAAAAGAGAAAAAAGCAGAGCAAGACCTCCGCACCCACGGGTGCCGGCGAACGGCAGCCTTCTGCACCACCCGGCACGGGCTCTCCAGCCCCAAATTCCCCCGTCGTGCCGAAACCTGAAGCCTGAACGTCAATTATTTTTCCTTCTCAGAGTGACAAACCACCCCCCCCTACTCCGCCCCGTACTAAATAACCACGCGATGCCAAAACGGGGCGGTTTGTTGGAGGAAACTAATTGCTGTGGCTTGTTTGAACAATCCCGGTGCCTCGGGAAACGGGGTTAAAAGCTTAAATTTTGGCAGCGAGATGGAGCCCAGGCCCCAGATGTGCTTTCCTCTGGGCCGGTTTCAACACCGCTGGTATCTGTGAGCTGCCACGGGTGCGCTGGCGGCAAAAATCTCCTTTTTTTTCCCAAGAAAGGAAAAGACCTCGGTGGGATCCAGGAGGGAAAAACACGACCGAAGCAGGAGAGCATCACCTCCTCCCACTCAGCAGCGGCTCTGTAGGATTTTCCTCCTTTGTGGACTTGCCCGGCATCACGGCACGTCCCAGCCCCCCCAAAATCCCCGCGGTGGGGGGTCACTGTGCCGCAGCGTGCCTCAGTTTCCCCTTTGCAGAAACGGCCTGGCAGCAGGGTGGCCATTGAAGGGCTCCGTGTATTAATTCCCCATTTTTCCACGGTGTCTGCGGCCACCTCCACATCTCCAGTGGGCTGGCACGGTCCCTTCAGCTCCCACCTGAGTAATGCCAGTCCTCATCCCTGGAGAAACACAGCAAGCGAGCCAGAAATGAGCCGGGACAGGGACAGGGGGGAGGAATTGCAACCCCTGGGTGCCCTGTGAGCACCCACCTGTGTTCCTCGGCGATGCCGAAGCTGCCTCCTGCCCCGCAGTGGGAAATCCCCCGTCCCTCCGCTCCTCCTTTCGCACCCTCTCTCTCTGTGCCATTTCTTTTTTTTGCACAGCTTGTCAAGGCGCCCGTCGGGGATTACGGCGCTTTGCTCAGGGCAGAGAAGACCCCGGAGAGGTTCGCAAATCCAATTTGCACTAAACCCTTCCAGTGGGTTTTGGACGATGCACAGACTAATATCCCATTAGCATTTACTGTCCGACGCCAGCAGCAACTGCCGACATATTGAACCACTTAGCGCCGCTCCGGAGCGAACAAATGAGAAATTCCTCCCGAGACGGCAACAGCAGCGCGTTGGGAATGAAGATTTGGGGTGGAGGAAGCTCCAAACTGGGAGATGCTTGGGATAAGGAGGGTTGGAGACGGCGGGAAGGGCTGGAGATGATGGGAAGGGCTGGAGGGTCTCCAAAAGGCAGCAGGCCAGAGCCACCTCTGCAGTTTCTTTGGTTTTGGAAGATCATCTTCCCCTTCACACTCACTGCTGGTTTCTGAAGGGGTATCTAAGTTGTCTAACTGGGCCGTTGCATGCAGAGATGCCGACACGGTGGCACAGCGTCGTGTCAGTGGAGACGGACAAGTTCCCTGAGCCTTCCTGTGGCCGCAGGGAAAGACCTGCTTGGGATGCCCTATGGATCCAGAGGCTTTCCACATGGAAGAGCCACGCAGCCTCCAAAAACAGCAAAGTTTTGCCCTCTGACCACACCCGAGTGATGCCAGGACGTTGGCGTGGGAGAGCCGCAGAGGCACTGCCCTTCCTGCAACTCCAGATCGGATCCCATCAAGCTCGTGGATGAGAGATCCAGATGGTTTCTCCTGTCCCTGGCCGAGCGCATCGCGCCGTCTGCGCTGCCATATAATGAATGCTCTTTGCCACTAGAATGCGGCTGCCCAAATCCTGCCTGTGGAGGAGCCGATGCCAGCAGTGACGTGAGGGCAGGGCCACCAGGACAACGTGGGCAGGGACGATCTGCCCCTTTTCTGCCCGTTTTCCACCTTTCTCAGCCTGGGTGCTGCAGCAGGACCCACTGTCGCTGCTGGGAGCAAGAGGGAATTAAAGGAAGAGCTGCTGGAAGATAAGGGGGCAGCTGGAGGAAGAGCTCCAGCATGAGGATGGATCCTCTGCTCCCGTGGGAGGGGAGCCAGCAGGCACAGCCGAGCCCTGCACCGCGCTGCCGATGCCACCATCGCCCATGGCCAGTGTAGCCCGTCCCACCACAGCTCCTGTGCCGGCGTTCGGGGATGGAAAAAGATTAATTGTTCTCAGATCTGTTCTTGGAAACAGGTGGGGTGGGGCGCAGACCCCGCTCTCCTGCCCATTGGTCCTCTGCATGAATGACGCTTCACTAGGGCACAGCTGGACACCGCCGGCCCGTCACTCTCACCCATCATCCCCCACCCGAGGGCTGGTGCCACCTGAACCCTTCAGCTTCTCCTTCAGCCTCCCCCCAAAGCTGTCCTTGGGTACTAAACAGGCTGTGACCCCGATTCAGGGCAGGGAGGCGATGCCACCGGCACCCAGCCCCGCTTGGCAGAGCATCGCTGCCAGCGGCCACCTCCTGCATCCTCCTGCCACGCGCGGCAGCTCCGCCGCTGGCACCGTCCCCTCCCAGACGGCTCCGCGGAGCTGCTAAGCCTCAAAAATGTGCTCTTAATAAGCCAGCACCACTTAATGAAGACAACAGCTGCCCTATTAAATCAGAGGCGAGTCTTTCCTTGGGGACATCATGGAGGGACAGGAGTGGTGGCCCCAGAAGGGGATGCATGACCTGCTTGAGGGCATTTGGTTCATACTCAAGGTTTTGGCCGGCTTTGTTCCCCCCGTGCAGCACGAGGGCACAGCATCCCTCCTTGCCTGTCATGGGGAAGGCAGCAGAGAGGGAAAATCGCAGGGAAGAGCCTCAAAAGCCACTCCAGCACCTTGCTGGGACCATCCTCTGCCCGTTCCTCCCGGCACAGCTCTGCTGGCTGCAGCCCAGAGCTGCTCGGGGACCACGACCACCGAGATAGACCCCTTAAGGATTTGGGATTTTGGCTTGCAGCCCTGTGGTCGGTGGCACAGGGACGAGTCAGCCCTACTCTGCTGCAGGAGCAGAGCATGAGGCTGTCTGGGGAGGCAGGACTTGGGGCTCTGTCCCGTTTTATGGTGCCAAGAGATCCTCGGCCATCGTTCGCCTTCACCACATCCAACAGCCCCGATGTTTTATAGGGGAGGGTCAAGGAGCAACAACAGCCAGCAATAAATACACCCCCTGCTCCCAGCCAGCTCCATCAGAGCCCAGCCAAAACCAACATTACTAAAGGCAAAAAGCCACCACGAGCCGCGCAGAAGCCCATGGCCTGGTCAGCGATGTGAGCGCTCAGCGCTTGTGCAGACTGCTCTGCCAGCGTGAGCGAGACTCAGAGGCAGCAAAGTTGAGGCTAAAGCAGTTCTGACCCCAAGGACTCGAACCCCACAAGCCCAAACCTTGCTTATTAGCAATCGCCTTGATTAGCACCGAGCATCATCCAAGAGAGTTCATGGATGGGATTTATCCCCCTGCCCCAAGCACCACGCAGCTGAGTCCCTGAGCTGCAAAAAAGCTGCTGAAATAGAGAAAAACGCAAGCCCTGCCTTGGATTACTGCAGCCTGGGAGCGATGCTAAAGAGGAACTTGCCCTCCCGGGACATCTCCTGCTGCGCCGGGGCTGCGCGGGGATGCTGGCCCCTCGGAGCGGTGCCTTCCTCCAGAGACGGCCGGGCAGGGCTGCCACCATCCACCCCCCTATACAGTCAGTTTGGACGAAGTTCAAAGGAAACCTTTTCTGCTGGGTTAAAAAACCCCCCACCATGTGGTTCCATCAAAATCAAAACACTTCAGGAAAACCAGCGTTGATGCGACTGACATTGCTTATTAGGGGGCTGACATGCTGGCGACGCGGCCTTTGAACAGCTGCGGAAGGAAATGCTTTTTTTGTCGGCATTCGAGAACAACGCGGTGGCAAATAGATTGTTTCAATTTAGCTCTTTGGATGTCGAGTTACAGAGCGAGCCCGTTTCGGGTTTCGTGACGAGGCAGCAATGGGAACGAAACTGCTTGTGGCATTTCCCTTCCCAGGGCGATCGCAGAGGGGGTTCCTGTGCTCGCGGGATGCTCCTTCACACGAGAGCATCCCTGAACCACACCCGCCACAACCAGGAGGGAGCAAGTTTGGGTTTTTCTTCCTCTCCTCCTAGTTTAATGGGGAAAAATTACTCCAAACTGGCCAAATCCCAGAACATTGGGTGGGATTTCTTCAGTCCAAGCACCTAATGAGCTGCAGCAGACACCCTGATCAAGGGACCGGTCTGCTCATGGCTGCATCGCTGCGGCAGCGCACGGGGGATGTCAGTGGTCCCCGGCAGGGTGGGAATGGGGGGGCTGGCTGGTGCCCAGATCTTTGCCCCCTCCCCACACATACGGAGCTCTGGGAGCTGCCGGAGTGGGACCACATGCTGCTGCCCCGCCTGGGCTCAGCGAGGGTCCTGGAAGCGGGATTGTGCACATGTGCTTTAGCTTAGACCGGCAATGAAATTGCCTGTGGCACCAGGGGAAAAAAAGAAAAACAACAAACAAAACAAAAAACCACATCACACCAGTAAAACACACACCAGTCCCGAGCTGCACCTCCTGTGACGGGCACCCAGCACGGGGCCCCTGGACCCTCCCTCCTCTCGGCATCTCCCGTCTCTGCCAGGCTCAGCCCTGTGGGGCACGGCGAGATGCTCTGCGGGCAGGGGCTGACACCGACAGGCTGCCGACGGCTTTTCGTGACCCCCACCCTGCTCCCCAAGCCCACCCCTGTGTGGGCACAGCGCGGCTCAGCGCATCCAGGATGGGGCTCTCCCGGGGTAGGAAGGTGCCAAACACCGCCACGCTGGGGCCAGCCCTGGGGACGCCTGCTCTGGCCACGCTACCGGCCGGGCTGGCTTTAGGGCCCTGGACCTCAAAAAAGAGGATGTTGCAAATCTTAGATCCTCTCTCGCAGTCCCCCAGAGGTGGAAATCGCTCCCCAAGCCTGGCAGGGCCACCGGGGAGCAGCCCTAGGAGGGACCTTTCGCTGGGAGATGTGGGAGCGGAGAGCTGTGATTCACGGCTGCGCCGTGGGAGGGCACCCAGTGCAGCAGCAGCCAGGCCTGACCCAGCACCTCGCACCCAGCACCCCCACCCAGCCCTCCCTCGGCACGGGCACCCCGCGATGCCATCTTCCAGGGAGAGGGGATGGTGCCAGGACCTGCATGTCCCCCCCCTTCCCAGACTGTGTCGCAGCTTCTCTTATTTACATGCCAGGGGTGCTGGGCTCTCCCCTTGCAAATCCCGGGGCTGTGCACCCCAGGAGGAGCCTTGCTCCGGGGCCGCATCCTGCCATGAAGTAGCTCCAGCCCCGCACAGACTGATGGCAACGCGGGATGGACAGGCCGGCATCCCCTGGCGCTGGGATGCGCTGGACCTCCTGGGCTCCTGCCTCCGGGAGCTGGACCAGCAGCAAGAAAGCACTTCGAGATCCAGCACTATGTAAAAAACTTGAGATGTAAAATCAGGGAAGTCTCGCGTCCCTCTGACCCAGCCCTGGAGCTGCTGGGGCTGGAGGCACGGGATGAGCCCGCAGCCTCCTGCCAGCTCGGTGGTGACACTGAGGATGCTCACGCCGGGGCATTGGCAGAGCCCTGAGCAAATCTCAGGCGCAGCATCGCTGGCTCTGCTTTGCAACCCGGAGTCAGTGCCGAAGCGTCTGGACCAAAGGCCCAGTTAAAACCACCAGCAAACAAAACCACTAAAAAATCCAAAGCCAAGTGCTCAAGCCTGCTAAAATTTTGCAGAAAGACATCTCCCTCCTTCCTTGATTTCTCTGCACAGCATCCTGGCTGCTTCTGCCATTACATCTAGCAACACCCGCAAACACGAGAGTCTGAACGTGGGATCCACGGATGATCCTGGCTTCAGACCTGGGACTTCAGCACATCCAGGACTCACACGTCGCTTCCGACAGCGTTGGTCCCTTCTCCCCGCTGCGATAAACCATGCCCTCGACCCAGCGCCTAATTGGGGATTGGCTCCCGAAGCAACAATAGGATTTAAATCAGTGCTAGCTACAAGCTACCATATATGTGCAATAAAGACATACGAGGTCTAGGTTGTTTTTTTTAAAGCCTTCGTTACAGACCGCAGCAAGAGTGGGAAATTCCCTCCCTCGACTCCGGGCTGAAATTCGCCTCCCAGCCCCAGCGAAGCTCTGGGTATGGTTACAAGAGCTCAGTGGCGGCCCAAAGCTGGCGGCTGGACCCGGGAGAAGGTGACGGGGTTGCAGATGCAGACAGAGCCCAGCCGTAGATCCTTCCGTTTCTTAAACTAATATTTAGACAGGACGCATTTGCACCCCCCGCCTCCCCTCCCCGCTCCTGTGAACAAACTGCACCCTGAGCCGTCCTGAGCCGTGTTTGTGTTCCTGCGTGACGGGACGGTCTCCAAGTATGAAGCAAACTCCTCCGGCAGCCGCAAAGGCCGCTCCGGCACCGGGCGGGCCGGGGGCTGCTCCCGCCTCTGTGTCCCCCGCACCGCCCAGCCGCGCTCCGCATCCTCCGCGGAAGCCCGAAGGACGCGGTTCTGCCCCGTTCGCGGGGTGACAGCATCCCCCCACCGGGCTCGCTCCCAGCCGGGGGGGAAATAAAGAAGCGGCGAAGCCCAGAAGCGGGCACGGCGGGGCCGGGGGCTGCTCCCCCGCCTCTGCCGGGGGGAACGCGGCTCTCCCGGAGCCGCCCCCGCAGCGGAGCCCCGCAGGTGCCCGGGGCCGCCGCTCCCGAGCCGGGCAGCGGGGCCGCCCGCGGCGCTTACCTGGAGCGGGGCCGGGGCGCAGCGCTCAGCGGCGGCTCCGCGCCGGGGCCGGGACACGCGTGGGGCCGGGGGCCGCCATGGGCGAGAGGCGGAGCGGCGCGGGGCTGGCTCGGCTCGGCGCGGCTGGAGCGCGGCTCGGCACGGCGGGGAGGGGTGGGGGGGGGCTCGGCCACCGCCTCCTCCCCGCGGCGGGGGGCGGGTTTGGAGCCGGCCGGTTCCCCCGCCCCGCCCGGGCCCGCCCCCGCCCGGTGCCGACCCGGGCTGCGCGGAAGGGTTGCCGCCGGTGCCGTCCAGCCTCAAGCGGTGCCGGAGACCGGGGCCGTGCCGTGGCCCCCCCCTGCAGCCAGGAGCGACCCCCGCTCCCCCGGACGGAGGCACCGGCCGCCTCTCGCCGCGGAGCCCGGCCCCTCCCCGACCCGCCGCCGCCAGACCCTCCGGGGCTGCCCTGGGGCTGCCGGTTCCGAGTCCCCGCTCTCCCCAGTTCCCTTCCCGCAGAGCCCCCCGGTCCTGCTCCCCCAGTCCTCTGTCCCCGGGAGCCCGGTGAGCAGAGCCCGGTCCTGCTCCCTGCACCATCCCGCTCCCTCGGATCCCCGAGCCCGGTCCTGCCCCCGCACCTCCCCGCTCCCCCAGTTCTCTGCCCGCGGCCCCCTCGGTGCTGCCCCTGGCCCGGTGGGAGGCGATTTATGCCAATCGGGGGCTCCCACCCGCCGGGAAGGCACCGACCGGCCCGGTCCCGGTGCCCAGATCTCCCTGGGCAGCGGCACCCAAACCCCCCCGGCCGCAGGGCTCATGCCCGCCGCGTCAATCGAGGGCATCATGTAAGTCACGTCTCAACCGGGCCCCGGCAGGGACATGCCGGGGGTGTCAGGGGCTTTGTGGCGCGGTAATCTCCAGCTTTTCATCAGGGCTTTTCCCATGCCGGCTCTGCACACCGAGGACACGCAGAGAGGTCGGGCACGGGTCCGGCTGAGCAACACGGGGAACGGGTTGTCGGTGACCAGGGGTGTTCACGCACTTTCTGTGAGAGAATTAAAGTGTGAGACGTGGTGCCCGCTTGGTGCCAGGTAACGTCCCGGCTCCGGCTGGGCGCAGCAATGAACCTGGGTGCACAACTCCACAGCTCCCAGCCTCTCTGGATGAGTTCCTCGCTTTGCTGGAGATGTTTGAAGTCCGGATCAAAAAAAAAAAAAAAAAAAAAAGAAAGAAAAGAAAAAAAAGGTGCACTCAGGTAAACCGAAACTTTGTGGTTTATGTTGGTCAAAGCTAAAAATCCCAGAAAAGCATCACATTCCCCCAAGAGCCCCTGCCTACATCACACTTTGTCAGTTATAAACTAAAGCTCTCCATGCGCAAAGGGCTTTATCTTTCAGTTGCATCACTTTACCTCACCCCAAAGGTTTATTTTCTTTGGCAACTTCTCGGTTTGCAGAAGAGAAAGAAAGAGTTTGGAGCTGCCCAGAGACAACCGTCTTTCCCAGCCTTGGCACACAAATGTATAACGGGTCCCTACAATTTGTCCTGGGAACGCAAAGCTCGGGCAGGGTTGGGGACAGTGAAGGACTGGGGTGACAAACATCCCAGCTCCTGTTCCCAGCCCCAGCCACAGTGATGCTCTAATATGGCAAAGTTGGGAGAAGCTATTTTTAATAAATAAATCCAGGTCAGCTCTACAGAGAGCAATGTCAAGGAATTTAAATCCCACAAGAAAGAACTTTTCATTTAAGGCAAAAATCTGGGACTCTGCACGCCTGACATGCTGCCGTCCCCCAGCCTAACCAGGACCAGAGGGGTCCTTCTGGTTGCCTCATGGTGGTCCTGCTTAGGGGGGGGATCAAAACCCTCGGTGGGAAGGGTCCTGGCAGCACCCATGGCTGATGCCTGAGGACCTCGCGGCCTTGGCAAGGATGCTCAAGAAGGACTTCTTGTGGGTTTGGTTAGAAATAAGATGGCTCTTGCTGTTCTTTGCCTTGACATCATTAGTCTTCAGAGTTAACAGCCAGCTTGTGGCTGCTGACAGCCACCACCTCTCTGTGCTCTTGCTGCAGCCTCTTTGTAAGCACCAGTGGATGCTGTGGTACCAGGTTTAGAGCCGGGCTAAGCTTTCTAGTGCGGGAAACTTCAATAGGTGTGGACAGACATCACCACAGAGCTCGGCTTAATGATTTCTGTCCATCGTGCAGAAACACTTCAGTGAAGCCCTCCCTTTCTCCAGCTCCCCAAAAGTGGCATCGGGGGTTTTTTTTGTGGCAGGTTTTGGGAGAAACATGATCTGCGTTTTCCGTTACATCGAAGGGGTGCAGGTCGGGGCAGGCGGCGTGTGCCGGCCAGGGCGAGGGGGAGGCAGGCACGTGTGTCCCAGCTGGGGCACCCCAGGCACCTCGCCCTGGGCTGGGAAGGTTTCAGCTTTCCCGGAAACCACCACGAATTTCACAGAACAAGCAAACAAACAAAGATCCCCAAATCAGAATAGTTCCGACTGGAAATATGGTGAAAGAGAAATCTTGTTTATACCGGAAAAGCACCAGGAAGAAAACAAAGAATGAAGTTACTTGACCAACAGGTGGGTTTGGGAACAGATTAAAACCAAACTAAACTGCCACCATCTGCTGGGGATGGTGGGTCCTGGGTCTGATCCAGACTGCGGCTGCTCCAGTACAGGTCAGACCTGCCACCCTCAGAACAGGACCCTGTCCCCAGCAGACGGTGGGAGTTTAGTTCCCATCCCTTGGGACAGTTTTGGGGCTGAATCTGGGCAGTACGGGACCCACTGCTCAAGGAGGAGACCGGCACGTTGAGTAGTGCTGGTGCTCTGGTCAACAAGCAATACCTCTGTTTAGATTCAATCAACCTAAAGAAAAAAGAAGAAGAAAAAAATCCAAATGGGGTGAAACAGCACCACAGACCACCTCTGCCTCCAGAAGTCCTCCGGCCTCGGCAGCAGGGATGGAACAGCCTGGAGCAGGGAGGAAGGATCCCAGCCCCAGCAGCGGGGCTGGAGCCGAGCAGGGAATACAACCCAGATGTGCCTGCTTCCATCCAGCTGCGCCCCTCCGGGACCTCTCCGGCAGGACTGCGACACGAAGGCATTTTCAGGCCTCCTCCACACATCTCCAGTGCGGAGCTGGGAGGACGCTCAACAGCCTTTGTCTCCCTAGCTCAGGATCCTGCCCAGTGGGACCAGCGCCAGGGGTGTCCGAGCAGGACGTGGGGCAGGCGCACGTCGTCGTGGTGGCTCGTCCCCGACGCGGCGCGCTGAGCAGACGGCTCCACTCCCCCACTGCCGGCAGCTGAGAACACTCACAAGTCGCTGCACGCAGTGACTCCTCCTCGGCAGCAAATTCTGAGCAGTGGCACCTGGGGGCTCGACGGGGCGGCAGGCAGGGAGACCACTGGTCCCCAGCTGTGCCACCCACCTTGGAGCAACTTTGGGGCCATGCTGCTGGTGGAGCATCTTGTATGTGGGCTGCCTTGCTTGTTCTAGTCCAGAGGAGCAGGATGAGCTCTGGAACATACCTAAACATCAATCACTAGACACCCTCTAAACAGTGTCAAACAGGCAGATGCAAACTGGAATGGAGATAGCCTCCCAGTGCTCCCCATCTTACCCGAATCCCGAGTCCCAGCACCCAAGCAGAGCTTCCCTGTTGGAAATCAGGATGCTGCATTGCAACGTGAGCGCTGGAGATGCCGAAGGGACACAAAAAAGGCAAAGTCAGCATCAGGAGGGGTGTAGGTTCCCCTTCCAGAGCAAGTCGTGCTGGCACAGACCTGTGAAAACGCAGCTGAAGAGCTCTGCAGAGGCTGCTCTTGGCATTGGGTGTTCAGGGAGGCAACGGCCATGGGAAGTGGAGAGACGGGAGGTCTGGAGAGGAGAGGCTCAGCGCTCCTTTCATAGTTGGCTCATTCCTTCTCTTGTCTTCCTAGTGTTTGTTTTTGCAAGTATTAATATGTTGGGACTGTTTGCTATAGCGCACGTCGGGGTCTGGAGGGTTTTGCTGGGGGTCTGGGATCTGAGTGACCTTGCCCTGCCAGGAGACCTTCCCAGGAATGGTCCCATAACGTGGTCCATGGTTGCCATGGGTCCCCAGGTGCTGCTGCTCTTTTCTCTGAAATAAGGAGGCTTCACCTTGACGCTCCTGGCTGCTCTGTGAGGCAGCATCGCACGACGCCCTCCTGCTCTGCAACCCGCAGAAGGCAACAGCTGTCCTGCCAAAACCCCAGTAGCTGCTAAACAAACAATTTAATGCAAACCAGCCTCAACGGAACAGGAGCAAACGTGCCCGAGAAAGCGTCGAAGCCATTAGTGAGCCACAGCGAAAGCACATGATGTTGCAAAGGCTTCGCAGTGCGCTCGGGAAGCACAGCCCGGCACAATTTGCATCTTTAGCTTTAACTAACGTTTTCCTAATGACGTGCGTAACACGGTGAAGCGAGACAGTTTCCACCCATCTTGCAGCGTTTGCTAAGAACCCAAATGTCAGCTTGGACAGCTGTCCCTGCAGCCAGCCCGGCTGGATCTCGCAAGGTTGGTGCCAGCACCTTCTGCATCAAACCACGAGGCAGCGAAACCCAGAGTGTGACGGGGAGCCTCTGCCTTGCGGAGGAGGTTTCAGAGTTGCTCGTATTTGGTTTGGCTGCCTCCCCTTGACCAGCCAAGCTACCCTTGATCCATCAGAGGTTTAAATCATCCCCAGGCTGCTGGCTAGCAGGCTGACAGCTACCTGCGAGCGGAGCCTGGAGGCTTCCCTTCGCTTTTCCAATATTTCCTGGCTGTAGCTGCAAAAGAAGCCTGAGCAGGACACACAGCTGGGTACCTGAAAGGGATGCCCACCAGGGCTGTGCCAGGATTGAGGAGAGATGTTAATAAAACGGCTGCCTGTGGCAGCACAGACTGGGAAGCTTTCAGAGCTGCCTTTGCTGCCCCGAGCAGGGTTACCCGAGCAGACCTTCATGCTGGAGGTGGGGAGTGACAAGCAGGAGCAGCACCCCATCGGTCTGCCCACTCCAAAGGGTGGAGGCTTGCGAAAAAGGCAGAAATTCCCCCCAAATGAGAGATTTGGCAGGGGAAAGCTGCTGAGCGAGCCTGCTCCCAGGCTTGGGGCCAAACCCATGTGCCACAGATCCCCCACCCTGGTCCCACGTGGCACCCACAGCCCGGCTGGAGAACCCGGGTACCGGACACTGTGCAGTGACACCTTGGATGTCTTCCTCATGGAGACATCGTAAAAAAAGGCATTAACAGCCCCCGATTCCCTCATCGTTCGACACAGAGAGGGATGTGCTGCAGGTTGATGTCACTCTGGGCTACCTCTCGCAGCCTCGCTCGCCCCACCGGCCCGTTGGGAGATGACGGAGTCCAGAGACGTGATCTACAGCAGGAGGAACCACTGGGATGGAGTGAAAAATTGGAACGAGCCGGAAAATACATGGTACGTAATGTCACACACCAAATCCACTACGAACAAGTGTCCATAAACACCGAGGGGGAAAACCTAAGCAATTAAGTCATTTTAAATGTCAAATAGCTCATGGACCCCACATCTGGACATGACAGATGAACAAAAACATAGACATTAAAAATTCCTGAAAACTAACAAAGGAACAATGATTAATTTCTCTCTGTTCCAGGGCAATCGCATTATATACACACGAAGGAGTCATAAAAATTCCAGGATGACGGAACCAAATCCTTACAGAACTCCATAGATAAAATACAACCATACTGGAAGGAGCTGGAATGAAGGAGCGTGCTTAGGGCTGGCTCCTATAGATCACGGTGGATAAAACACCTTCCCCGGAGGATGCGACTGCAAGATTACACCCGGTGGAAGTGCTGGTGAACATGAATTTGGTGACCCTGCTTGAGATGGGATGAATCCTTCTCGCATGTGAGACAAGTCGGGGCATCGCCCCTTGTAAAACCCAAGGACCACGTAGGAAAGGGGTTGAGGATGAGGATGCATCAGGAGTGGCACAAGCCACGAAGGAAACAGGTAAAGAGGTCAGCATCCTTGCCCTGTTACGGCCAATTTAATGCTCCTACTGAGCCCCAGGTGCCGGAGCTGAGCGGTTTGGAATGCAAGAAAACGAAGGGATAAAGTCAAATCATTTCAGTCCAAGAGGGAGGCTTCTTTCCTCATTTGAGAGAAAGATATTCCAAACCAAAACCACAAAGAAAATATCATTAAAAGAGGCCGCAGCGTTGCTCGGTGACTGCTCATTGGGTTTTTGTGGGATGTTTTTCATCAGAAACGGCTGCATAGTCTGCAAAATTAATTAAGGAGGGTGCTGAACGGTGCCAGCGGCAGAGGTTAGAGGCTGCCCCCATGAGCTGCAGACCCCGTAGGAGGAGAACAGTCCTGAGAGCAATGAACACCCACCTCAGCTCTGCAGAGACGGTCCCCCGGGCAGCCACGGAGCGGCAACAGCCAGAGATCGGGGTCCCTACACCCACCCCGGCTCCGGGCGAGCCGCATCCCCTGCGCTGCCTTGCTGGCCACGTCCCGAGTAATCCCATCCTTGCCAGAGGCTGCAGCCCGGCTCCGAGCTTGCTCATAATTCATTCTCTGCCGCTCGGCAGCCCGGAGCGGTGAACCCGGCCGACGGGGACGTCGTTCCCTTATCCTAATGGGCCGTGAAACTTCAGCACGCTCGGGGTACCTGGAGTCCTGTCTGGGAAAAGATATGGGAAAAAATAAAATAAAATAGATGTGGGGCTAGTGGCGAAATGGTGTGAAACAGCTCGGGGAAACGGCAAAACACACCCCAGCACGAGAGGGGTGAAACAGGAGCGGGGGCACCGGTCTTGCCCAAGGTGCTGGGGGCTGGCGAGGGCAGCAGAGATGCTTCACCCCAAAATGTCCCCGTGTCCCCGCCTGGCTCTGGCAGGCGATGGCAGCAGCCCTGCCTTGCGTCTTCCCCGTCCCAGTCCCCCGACTTCCCGGCCAGGAGAGGTGTGCCGGGCGAGAGCCATGGCAACTCTTACACAGAGTGTCAACAAAAATCAGCAAAATAACGACTTTCTCATTGAAATCTCCAGGGAGGGAGAAAGGCTCGGGGCCAGAGCTGCCTGCCATAAAACAGGCTTTAATGTTCTTCTAGCGGATGCTGAAGCGGAACCAGGGAGAGAGCCTGCTCCAGCTCAGTCACGTCCCAGAGAGCTGGGGGAGCCGCGGGCACTGGTGCAGCCCTGCCACCCCGGCCACACCAGCCTAAGGGTGGCAGGATCTTGAATGCTGGCTTGGAGAGGTGGGAGAAGGACACCTTGGATTAATTCTATTTTTTTTGTTTGTTTGTTTGGCATATATCTTGAAAATCTATTTTCTATTAAGCCCAACCTCAGTGGTTTCCAACATAAAAATATTATTTTCTCTTCTTAAATGGAAAAATTCAGCTAGAAGGCAGTTCTCTACGCCGGGTGTGAAATGCCCCTCCCGCACAGGCTGTCGGGGACAGTCCTTCACCTTCCCTGCGAGCAAAGGCAAGCCTCCCGCCTCGCTGCTCAGCGGGGACGCAATTACACATATGAGGCTGACCCGGCCAAAACGCAGCCCAGAAGAGTTTGACACAAAGTTGGGAACCTGCCAAGAAAATCCCTAATTGAAAGTGGTTGCCGAAACGTCTGTCGGTGGGGTCTCCGCCCGGTGAACCCTCCTCTTGTCACCGTGAATTACGAGCGCGCTCTGGTTTGAAATGAGGTAGAGTAAATCTAATCATATTTTTACGAGCCCCTTTTCCTCTCACTTTGGGCACATGCTGTGCAGCAGAAGAGCAGCCGCTTTGCCTTTTTTCCATCTCCATCTCCTCCTTCGAGTGACAGGTCGGATTATTAACAGATTAAAAGTTCAAGCCGTAGGAAATGGAGTCTCCAAAAGCGAGCTGCAGCCACGGGCTGGCAGAAGAGCAGCGGCGCGGACGCTGGGATGTGTCCCTCACCTTCTAACGCGGTCCAGACGGGATGCTCGGAAGGGACCGGGCTACGGAGCTGTTGGGGGGCACGAGCCACGTGGGTCACTCTCGGGGGGCTGGGCAGGAGTGTCAAGAAGGGAGGCAACAAGAGAAGTGTCGTTCCGTCGCCGGCGCTCCAGCGAGGTCTGTCTTGGGGGCTGGCAGCGGGGCTGTCCCTGCATTTCTCCCACCTCCACCCCAACTCGGACCACCTCGACCGCCGCCGAGCCGCAGCGGGCAGCCCCCAGCACCGCCCAAAGGTCTCTGGGACCTTGCCCGGGGCTCCGGAGCAATAACAAGCCACTGTAAAAGCATCCTGCCTGCTGCGGAGCTATCTCCAAAGAGTTGTTTCACACCTCCTCGGGCGTGAAGGTCACAGACCAGATGTTCCCCATCAGCAGGCAGATCCTAGTACATTTTACACCGGATTTAAGGCCTGCAGTCAAATTGCCTTCATTTTCTCAGAGGGAAGTGATACTTGCTGTTGGAGCAGTATTTGGGAAGGGGACGAACACTGATGCACAAAGAGCACAATCCTTGGGATACTGAGCCCTCCTGAAGTCTCTTCCACAATAGCTGCTGGCAGCTGGAGGTGCCTGGCTCTGCAAGAGCCCACTGCCATCCAGGACGCTGACACGACCGGCCGGCGTGCCTCAGGGCACTGGGTACCCCAGCAAACCCACTTCATCAGCCCCCCTGGCAGAGGAGAGATGCTCTCAGGTTCAGCAGCCGATGCTCTGACAGGGAGCTGAGCTCTTACGATGCCGGGCTGCACGGGGGTTCCTTGCCAGAGGTTCCCCTGCCAGGAATGGTCCTTGTCCTGCTACCGGTCACCCACAGCTGCAGGGACCCTAGAGATCTGCTCTTCCAGATTCATCCCTGGTGCTGGAACCGCAGCAAACAAGAGGGAAAGGACAGGTCTGTGAGCCACTGGCATGTCCAGGGGAGAGGCAAAGCTTTAGACAATATCCCTGCAGACACCAGCAGCCTCTGCTCCCTGCAGGGCATCCCTCTGGGAGCTCCGAGCAGGAGACCTCAGCCTCGTAGACCCAGTTGCAGTGATGGCTTTGAGGGCTGCAAGTCAACCACTGTGACCCAGAATTCGGTCTGCAACAGGATCAGTGCTGGTGGCACGGGAAGCACCGCAAGGACATTGTCCTGGCACTGCCCAGGGAAAGCAGAGGAGGGGCAGGAGGATTTATCTAATGCCCTCAACGCTGTCGAACACAATAGCCTAATCTCCACGACACACGCCCTGCCCTCCAAGGAGGACTGCATTAGTATCACCCAGCCCCGGAGGTGCTTTGCGTCCTGCCTCCTACAGCCTGAGGAGAAATAACTCAAGTCGTGATCAGACAGTGCAGTCACTGACTATGAGACAAATGCTAGAAAAGAGATCTCTTACAGTAAGCGCGAGGGGCTGCTCCAGGATTGTTGTCTCCTTGCAAAGCAATCTCATAGCAAAGCTGTTGCTTTGTGCTTGCTTGTAAAGAAACCATCCCTTCGGTGAACGCCAGGGCAGGGAGCTGCTGCCAGCTCTCGACTGACCATTTAGACTGACATAGAATGAGACGACCGGGTTCCTTCGGGGAAAGTCACGTTTGTTTGAGAATCAAAGACTGGAGCAATTCTGTTTGGGGGAAACGGTGGCCAGGAGCCACAGTGCTGGTGTGTACCATCCACAGATCCCCGTGGGGATCCTCACGGCTCAGCCACGGCAGCTCGTCAGGCCACATCCATGCTCCAGCGCTAAGAGAGGGCACTGGGGAATTGTTCTAATTCCTCTTGGCAAAGCAGCACACGAAGGACTCACCTGCCCCTGGGTGCCGGTGACCGTGCTGGGGAGGGCTCAGCCCAGGAGCACGGCTCACTCCTCCCTCCCCTTTACACTCCAGCTGGGTATAATCCTTTAAAAGGCACGGGTATAATCCTTTAAAAGGCACGTAGCTGGGCTCAGCGTGCGGCCACCCCGCGTTACGGACCCGCTGCGCGACTCCGGCTCTGGCTGAGGGTTTGCAGCTGGAGCTCCCGGCGCAGTCTGGCTTCCGACGGCTGCCGGCGCTGGGAGAGCTGCTGGGGCAGAGGGGGTTCACTTCAAAGCTGGTCTGCCTCTTATAAAAACCCCTGCCACGGAAACACGGATGCCTGGAATTTGCAGATGCCTGGCAGGTCTGCAAATAAAATGTTCAGATCAGTTGGTTGGCTGGGGAGGGGGTTTTAAGCATTGATACATGTGGAAGCATCTGCTCAGAGCAGAGCCTTGCGCCGCGTGTGCAGAGGCAGGTTTTGCCCCAAAGGGGTGTGAAGTGATCGGGGAGAAGGACCTCGTGCACCAGGACAGAGGAATGACCCAGCCTTTGAGCTGAATTCAGTCACGTTCCGGCTGTGACACTGGGAGTAGCAGTGGGAATCAGCCCTGAAACAAGGGCTGCAGGGGAGATGCGGGCAGGAGTCCCACAGCTGAGACACGGGAGGAGGCTGCTCTCATGCTCCTAGTCAACAGCGATGCAAAATACAATGAATTTGCTTAAATCCCCTGAAAAACAGCCAAAGCAACCTGCCCCCAGGACAAACACAGCAGGAGCCTTTTACCTCCCTTCCCGAAGGTGCCTCTGTTCCCAGCAGAGTCTTCCCCCAGGGCCCACAAGCCCCAAGGTCAGCTCCTGGCACAGGGGCAACACTGTCCTGCTCCTGCTCCTCTGCTTTTAGCCATCGCTGCTGGTGCCAGGAGACAGCTCAGCAGCCCTCGGGGGCTGTTGGGTGCTGTACCAGGAACACACGAGCATCCCAAGGGTCACCTTGAGAGGGAAAATCCCTGTTGCCTGTAGGAAGGTCTCTGGATGTGATGTGTTTAAACACAACATTAAAAAGGATGCACCCAGAAAGGCGACTGAACCAGCAGGGAAAGCGATTTGCTCCATATTTATACTCCAAAAACGGGATTTCAGATCCAGCCTTTCCTGGCACTCTGGGCTGGCATCTACCTCCCTCTCCCCGGAGCACGCTGCTCCTGGCCAGACAAGCCCTGCACACCACCTCCACAGCCAATAAATCCTCTTCTCCATTAAACACGGCAGGTCTCAATTAGTTAAATGAGCACAACAACCACAGTCCCTTCAGCAATTAGAGAAGTGGCTGAGTAATTAGATGGAATGTTAATTTAATTTCCAGGAGGGGGGAAAGCAAAAGAAAGGAAAGAAAAGATGAAGGAGCAAATGGGATTACATTTGGCGAGAGGGAAATTAAAACTCACTTAATCATAGAGCAATTAAAGTTGCTCAAACTACGCAGCTAGGAAAAAACCCACAAAACTAGAAGGACGGGACCACCAGCACGTACTGCGGACGATGCTCACGCAGGTAAAACACCGGCTGAAGGCCCACGCGTACAGGGATTTGCGTAACACCCGCCCCGGCTTAGCCTTGCCTTTCTCCTTCGTCAGGGACCGGGAGAAGGGTATTGCCTTGCAAACAACTGCTTCATCCCGGCCGTACCTCCCGATAATGCTCTTATCAGCCTGCCTCAGCTGAGCGAGATCAGCCACCCTCCGCCAGGAGAAACAGAAACGCGAGGCGAGCAGCTCCCCGCAGCCCAGCGGCCGTGACGCTGGGTAATGAGCGACAGAACAAGAGGGGACGGCTTCAGACTGCGACAGGGGAGGCTTAGACTGGACATCAGGGAAAAAAATCTTCCCAGCAAGAGTGGTCAGAGATTGGCACAGGCTGCCCAGGGAGGGGTTGAGTCCCCACCCCTGGGGGTGTTTAAAGGCCGTTGAGATGTGGGGCTGGGGGAGGCGGGTTAGGGGTGAGCTTTGTAGAGTAGGGTCAGTGGTTGGACCCGATGATCCCGAGGGGCTTTTCCAGCCTGGATGATTCTCTGGTTCTGTGAAACTGGGGCTGGTGGTGCAGAGCACGGGCAGGCAGGGTCAGCCCCAGCACAGGCAGCTCTGGGGCTGGGGTCACCCCCCCACCGGTGCCAAGCTCCGAGCAGCTGCAGCCTGCGCGGCACGTGCCTTCCCAGCGGGTCATCTCCTCTCTGCATTTTGGTGTGTTTTTTTTTACCTCTGTTTCTGATTTAAACATTTAAATACTGCTTTCCAGTTGTTCTGTGCATCGACAGGTACCAGGTTTCACCCAGGACCCTCCCGACACACCAGGAGCAGTGCCACGACAAGCGATACCCGGAACCCACCCGGGGGGTTGCCAGAAGGACAGAGCACTGAAGTGGAAAATCTCTGCTGGGCAAAACATTCAGCATCAAATTTGCCAGAGGCCTGACAGCCCCCGTGGGGTCTGGTGTCACTGGAGGGGCTGGAGTGCCCCAGCCCACACCCTGCCCTTCCCTGACCTGCCTTTCAGGGCAGCCCAACCATCACAGGACACGCGTTTCCCAGTCCCTCAGCGAGGAGCAGGGGTGGGTGCCAGGCTCTTGGGTGCAATGAAGCTGTCTGAGTTCAGCTCCCGGTGGCCTCCTGCCTCATCCCAGCCTGCGGCGAGGTTTGGAGATAAAGGTAGGTTTTGTTCGGTTTAATTAGAGCTGGCGTGGAAGAGCTTCTCGCTGCCAAGGGCTGACAGGCAGATTAATTAATCCGCTCACCGTTGTCACTCGGAGACGGCTCCTCAGCAGCAAAGTGGGGGGGAGCCCTGGAGAGGAGCAGAGAGCCTCAGCAGCGCAGAAAAGCCAATGGGGACAGGGGATGGAGGGAGATGTTTTCTCCCTGTTCATGCTTTCCTCCTTTTCCCTTCCCGGGGCTCAAACCTGCCCGAGTGTCTCCCCAGGGCTCTGGAGTTTCTCTGACCTCCTGCAAACACCGGAACTCCTGGCTGAAAAAACTCAAACTCTCTACTGTAAGAAACCATCCAGACAATGGGCAGGGGTTTTGCAGAGAGTAAAACAGGGAGTTAATTCCCCCGCAGACCTTAGGGAAGCAGCAGATGGTTTGTTGCACTAGAAGTCTGATTGCATTACAGAAAGCCGTGTGAAACAAAGCAGAGCAGAACCCTCGTGCGAACGCCGTGCCCCCAGCCGGCGAGCAGCCCGCCAGGCTGCAAACGCCAGCGTGCTAATTCCAGCACCCACAGCTCACCGCCTTTTAACTACGATGTGGCGCATTCACAGCAATCCAGGAGGGGGAAAAAAAAAAGACCAAAAAATCCCAACAAACTATTTTCCACCAAACAGCTGCGTCTGCGACGTTACTCGAAGGCTGGAAGCGACCGGGGCGGGCAGTGAATGGAGGGTGTTGCAGCAGCTCGGAGCAACCGGACTGTCAGTCAGTGCCAAATTAGATGTTCCGAGCTCTGCTGGCATGTGGTGGGCAGGGTTCAGTGCTCACGCCCTGCTCTTGCACAGGACCGGCCGCTTCCCATCGCCAGCCGCCGGCCCCACGTGCCGCCGGAGGCAGGTGTGCAGGCAGGGAGGGTTCTCGGGCTGCGGCAGGTACAGACTCGCTCCGGAGAAAAGAGCAGGAGAGCTGGGACTGAGTCCTGGGGAAGGCTCAAGGGGAACAGTTGTGGTCACTTATGCTCAAGAAAATTAAGAGAAAACTGGAACGGATGAAGAGGAACTGGGAATCAAAAGCAAGCTTGCAGGCAAGGAGTATGGAAGCTGGCTTTTTTAGCCTGGGAAACCAAGGAGGTAGGATGGGGAGCTGTCAGCACCCTCTGCAGGCAGGGGAGACTGCAGAGGCAGAGCCGGGTGATTCAGGCTAAAGATGCACGTTTGCCCTGGGCACTGGCTGGCTGCGTCTAAACCTGGAGGAAAGCTCCCAGTCATCAGGGAGACAGACACAGCTTTGCTAGGCAAAAGCCTCGCTGCTTTGGGGTAAGGCCATGAGATATGTAAATCTGTGTAAAGACTCTTTCCCCTCCATGGGTTCCTCTGCGTGTCCTGCCATAGACAGCCTGGCCCCAATGTGCTCCCCTGCGGCAGTACCTGCACCCAAGCTGTCCCACTGCAGCCAGCATTCCCCGGCTTTGCTCCAGCTTTTCTCTTGGCCTCCAGCGCAGCATTGTCCCAGCCTGGCTGGAAAAAAACAGGTTTACGAAGAGAGAAAAACAACATCTCCAGCAAGCTCGGCCACTCCTTGGGCTCACATCCCCCTCCGGCAGCTCAGGGGGCTCCCCGCCCTCCCCAGCTCAGCCCCAAAGCCCGTCCCCATCACCATCCAGCCTCCTTGGGCTCCTCAAATCTCTCCCTGCAGATCCCTTCCCCACCTCAGCATCCTGGGGGTAGCAAGAGCCAGACCTCTGCCCTCACCCTGCCAGGTCTCCTGTCCTCTACACCCGGGTCTGCAAGTCCTGCCTGGACTTGGCGGTAACCCCCACCATCCTACGAGGGGCACCAGAAAACGTCGCTCATGGGAGGTGCCTCTGGAGGAGGGAACTGTTTCTACGTGCGCTCCCAGAATGCTGGGCGCTGCCCATATTTAAAGCACGCAAAGAAAATCAGGGGTGAAGCACAAACAGCAACGCAGTGCCAGGTGTGACACAGCCAGCGCTTGCTCTGTTACGAGTAAACGAGCGCGTAAGCCGCGTCTCTCAGCTCGGAAAGGCAGCAAAGGGGACTTTTCCCTCGTGTAAAGGTGTCCTCCCTGTGCAAAACACAGGCAGAGATGCCAATTCCCCACCTGCCCTGGGCTGCTCCCGTGTCACCTCAGCTCATCGGAAGCAGGCTGCCATAAAATTAAGCATTTACTCCAAGCCCATCCCCTTCTCTGCGAGCCCCGGGGGGATGCACACGATTTGCTCCCAGGGTTTTGCAGAGGTCGCATAAGCCCCGCGTGCCTCCGGGATGCTGCTGCCCTTTATCGTTTATTTGCTTAGCTGTAATTATAGCAGCGTAATTATAATCAGCACTCGTTTACATAAAGAAGCACTTTGCTCAGCTTCTGGACCCCCCCTGCTCTCCGAGCCATGAGCCAAGACAAACCTTGGGAGCACAAAAATCAACGTGACAGGAGGTCCAGGGAAAGGGAAAATCGGAGAGAAGGAGGGCGAGGGCCCCCCCGGGCAACTTGAGCCTCATTCCCCTCTGGATGAGCCGCAGGACGGGAAAGCCGGGAGCGCTGCGGTGTTTACACGCGCTGTCAAGGGGAACGGCACAACTACACTTCACCTTTTCGTTGTGAATTAATGGCCAGGCAGCTCCATCCCAGCAATTAATGGGTCTGTACAGACCAGCGGGGGCTTGCTCCTCGGTACCTATAAAAACCAAACATGTTTATGCCGGATTAAGCATTCAAGGTCAAAACTCACCTCTTTGAGTGCGCAGCATCTAGATGTGCCAACTAAGGGCAGGTTAAAAAAAAAATAATAAAGTCCAGAGACACAAGCTCATCCTGGGTTTTCTTTCTTCCCTGCAGTGAGCTGACTTGGCTTTACTCCTGAGAAATCAAAGAAAAGTCTGTAAGTATTAGGTTGATTTTCAAAACAGTTCCCCTCTGAGCTTTTCAATTCTGACCCAGGTTTTCAAGTAAGCTCAGTAAGGGCTGCCGAAGACAGCAGCAAGGGAGAAAAACACTTTTCATCCACAAAAATATTTGCATTTTCTTGTGTTTTCAAGGCTTAGTTGAAAAAAAAAAAAACCCAAACAAAAAAATCTCTTTTCATTTGGGAGAGCAGCTTCTCTGAATCTTTAGGGGGTAAAAAAAAAAAAAAAAGTCCAAAAGCCAATTGATCTCTTCCAAAACTCAACAGGTGAAGACAGTAACAAAAAAATTTGGTTTGAAAATCGGGTGCTTCGATAAGCATTTGGGGAGCTCCTGTTGAAGAGCAGCTCTCTTGGTGGGTTTTATACTGCTGCTACACACCCCCGCGCCCTCATCAGTTCTTGCTCTCATCTCCTCAGATAAAAAAAAAAAATAATCTGAGGTTTTCGGCAGGTCTGTGGCAGCACATGGACACCAGGGATGGACGGTGGGGCATCCACACACCCGTGCGCCGCCCAGAGCCGGGCTCTCCAGCAGCCTCGGCCGTGTCTCTTGGTGTTATTCCGACGCCCAGATGTTGTGTGTGCTGGGGCTACACCGGTCACAATCAAAAAGGATTTATTCCCTTTGCCAGGCTCCGACCAGAGTCTGAGCCTGCCTGTCCTGGAGCATCTGCTGACCTGTTCTGGAGGGAGGTGGAATATTCCCTGAGTTTGGGTCTGGGCTAATAATTATTATTACTCAGGGGGGCTTAAGCCCACCTTTTCAGTCCTTCTTTCCTAAGGTTCTCAGATTATTTTTAGGGTTTCCCCACTGTTAATGGTAAATTACTTATGCCACTTAAGAGGACCCGCACCCCTTCCAGCATCACGCCGCCTCGTCCCGCAGCCCTGCTCTGGCACGGCCCAGGTGGGAGGATGCAAAAAGCCACCGGTGGCAGCTCCGCTCTCCACCCCGTTGAGGCAGCTCCCTGTTGCCCTCACACCCTTTCCCTGCATCCCAGGAGCTCTATGGTTTTCCTACTTCAGCAGCCAGTGACCGAGGGTACTATTTTTCCCAGGGTTTTTTTGAGATATTTAAATAGGATCAGCGAGGCAGGAAGAGTCCGGTCACAAGGGAGAGGATGTCTGTGAGTGCCTGCCTCAAGAGAGCACTTGTCTGGGCTTCCGCGCTCTCTGGGATCTGCTCTCTGTCCAAAGCGACGACGACGACGGGCTTTGCCTCCGCGCTCTGCTCAGAGGGATCCTGGCAGCCGCCTCGGCAAAGGGGGATTCATCCCAAGGCCAGTCGCGGGACATGGTTTGCCTGGAAGTCCCGTGGTTTGTGGTTTAAGGGAAGACATTCCCAAATCCTACTCTGCTCAAACACCTTCTCCTCCCTCTCCAGCAACACCTTTGCTCCGGGAGATGCCTTTCCTGGTCCACGCGCTGCTGATCTGCTCACCACACTGAAGACAGACCAGCACCTGGTCAGAAGGCTTGGAGTCCAACAGGAGCTACCAAATAGCTGGCAGCGATCACTTGTGGAGTAACACATTTTTCACGAGCCGTTTGCATTGCAGCGATGTTATAAATCACCCCGAGACAGCCAGCGTGCGGGTGAGGCAGGCTCGGAGGGTGGGTGAGGTGCCTACAGATGAGAGGCACGAAGCAATTAGACATGATGAACCACTCCGAGGTTTTGGGTTCATTGATTACGTGTCAGTCTCAAGGTAAAAAACATTTGGGAAACAAAGCAGCAGAACTCATTACTCCTGCAATCCCCGAGACACGAAAATCAGTTGGGAGGGCGTCAATAGAGCTGGTTTGTAAAAGGGTTCAAGTAAACCAAGGCTCAAAAGTGAGGACTCCTGCCACAAAAGCCTTGGACTGGCCAGACACCTCAGGGATTTTGGTGTCCCCAGCGGCACCAACAGCTGTAAATCCACAGGCAGTTGTTTCTCTTCCATGGAAGAAAGCACTTACCGGCTCCCTGGGGCTATAAGCCAAAATTGTGCAGCATTAACAAGCTAAAACGACTTCATCCCAACTCATAGGCAGCAGCCTTGATGGTGAGACCCAAGGTCTCTCTGTGCCCATCTGGGGTGTCCCGGGCAGGGGGACATAGCGAGGCTGCTCGGGCAGGACAGCCCAGCTCCCCCTCCGCCATCCCTTCCTCACTCTCGCTTTCCTTAGCGCTGATCGCTCCTTTGGGCTTGGAGCCAGAGTGAAATCTCATCTCCGGAGGATACATTTTTAGACAGTTTACAGAATCTGGCTTCCTGCTTTTAAATATCTTGGGTTCTTTTGTTTCCCATCACCTGGCAAGTAGGTGCGAGGAAGGTCAGTGTCCCCAAGCGACTCTGCGGACGATCCTGCCATGAGTGGGCAACATCCGTGGCTTCGGAAGGAGCCAGAAGCAAAGTACCCTGAAGGCATCCAGGCATCCTGACTGAACCCACAATCATCCTGGGCACAGCAATCACCTCCTTTGTCCCCATGCCCGTGATGGGGTACAACCATCTCCCCTACACGGTGTATGGGCAGGACAAGGAGAGGATCACGGACAGAGCGGAGATGCTGAGACACGAGGCTGGAATACACCAAAACAGTGGAAAGACTGACCAGCATCAGTCATGAGACTCCATCACAGCTCCTCAGCAAGTGCCAGAGTGGGCCAGAGGACCAGCACCACGGCTGAGGTGGCGTTTCAGACCCCAGCACACTTCAGCTGTGTTTCTTCCCGCCAGGCAAGCCCGGGCCAGGCGTGACACAAAGCGTGCTCTGTCTCGCACATCCTCTTGGCGCCGGGCGCGCGCTGCCACAGCCGCCCACCACGGGAAGCTGCCGCCGGGAGGGACTTGGCTACCTCAAGGCAGGAGTCAAAGGGGATTTTGCCAGGTCTGGCTTCTCCTCACGGCTACTGGCTTAGAGAAGCTTTTGAGATGACACTGTCCCTGGACCATCCAGTTCCTTCTTTTCTTCAGAGATGCAGCAAGTGGTTTTCCCACTGGCAGGGAAAAAGCATTTTTTTTTACACAGAAACCCTGTCAAACACTTTGGAAAGTATTTTCTTTTTAGTGGCAGCTGTCTGTCAGCAGCTTAGACCCTGTCTGATCTCTAAATCAGAGCTCAGGAGCCCACTGCAGGCTGGTGAACAGCCCCCACAGCCAGGCAGCAGCTCTGCAGGTGAGCAGAGCCTGGCCGGGGGAGCTACACCCTGGCTTTGCCTTGGGGAGCCCTAGAACCCCCCAGCCCCATGGAGAGGGAGGATACCCTCTCTCTGCAGCAGGGTCGGGGGGTGAGCTGAGATTTCTGGGAGCTGCTTGAATAAGAGAAGGAAAGTGGGAAGGCACCGGAGGCTGCACTGGCTGAGCAACCAGGGGAGATACTGAGACATCCCTCTTCAACCACAAGCTCAGCAGGAGCAACCAGGGGAGATACTGAGACATCCCTCTTCAACCACAAGCTCAGCAGGAGCTCCCACACCGTAAAGGACTACGCGAGGACTAAAGCCAAGGACAGAACTCCCAAGGTTTGGGAGCAAAGGTACTCAGGAGCTCTGCTCTCAGGGACTTTGTGTGGAGGTGCCGGAGCATCTCTGCTTGCGGGATGCCCTCGGGCCACCAGCGCAGACCACGAGGCAGTGGGTCCCCTTGTCAGGACCCCTGGCACAAGCCAGGCGAGGGGCCAGAGCTGCCCCTCGCCCTGGGCCACGGAAGGCCATATCCTGGCTTTTTGTTCTCCGAAGAGAGCGTGCAGGCGATTGGGTGCCAGCCACGAGAGCTTGTGCTGGTGCCTGCTTCCTCCCTTGGCACGCAGCAGTGCCGGGCGCCTCCGGCCAATTCTTGCTTGCGTAAACAGCCCAAGTAACGAAGATAAATGAGGCTGAGTGGCAGAGGAAGGCAGCACGTCGGCTGCCAGCCAGCCCTTCCCTGTGAATCAGGGCACGCTGCAGGGCTCTGGGGTCAGGCTTTTGGTTGGGGATTGCGGTATCGCAGGAGGCGCTTTAGGAGATGCCTCGGACCAGCTCCCCCAAATCACCGAGCGTTTGTTTTAAGAGCGTGAGGTTTAAGGTTGTTTTTCAGACTGGCAAAAAAATTAAAAATCATTAAAGGAGAAACATCTCCACATGAAATACTCTAGTGAAAAAAAATTCACCAAGCTGCAACCATTCCTTAGGCACTTCACAGACTCAATCTCAGGCAAACGTGCTCATAACCATGGTAAGAATTCCTGTGGCTCTGACAGGAGCAGGTTCAAAGCCAGTTTTCTCCAGGTGGAAGGTTCCTCCTACTCACCGGGTCTCGTCAGGTGCTCCCAGCACAGGGCTGAGCACTGCCATTACCTCCACATTGCTCATCCAAGGAAGGGACACCTCCTCGGTCCGTGATGGCAGTCAAAGGAAACCAACCTCTACGGCGATGCCGATGCTTCCTACCGACACAGAGCCTCGACTTGCTGCCCCAGCTCCTGGGTCTTTGTCTGAGCTGCATCTTCTACGGGATACAAGAGGTTAATATTAAAAAAAAAAAACCTGTCTTGAGCCATGCTAATGCCTCAGCAGAACAGAGCACCCCTGCCAAGAAGCTTATCTGAGGCTCTTTGTGAACAAAGTGAACCCTGGAAGGTGGCAAGGCTCAGTGACAGGGAGCAGGGATGCACGCCAAGATCGCTGCCTCTGGCCAGAGGAGAAATTTCCATCTTAGAGTGGAGCCACCCCCTTCTGATAACCCTGCTGTTCCCACCACGGAGAGGGGCCTCGGGGGAGGCTGGGGACCCCGTGCCCTGGGAGCTGCCGGCCCAGCTCAGCTCTGTCACGGCAGCATCTCACGGCTCAGACCGCACGGACGGACACCTCGGCTAAAAAGCATCCTTGAGGGATGCAGCACAGGGGCAGGCATCACCCCGCTCAGCCCCACGGCAGTTCTGCCTTCCTGCTGGCTCCTGCACCTTCCAAACCGGGAGAGACAAGAGCCCCCTCACCCAGTCGTTAACCACCGCGGCGACACGGTGTTTGGCGCCTCTGCCCTAGGCTGACGCTCCCGCAGAAACCGGGTATCACAGCAGATAGATACAATGAGCCTTTCAGCCCTTAAAACCTCTGGAAATAAACTTGAATGAGCTGTATGTCTAATGAACGTGTGGGAAAATCTCAGAGCAGCCAGAATTTCACAGAGGCCCCGACTCGAACTTTCTGCTTCCCAAATCCTCCCGAGGCAGCATGGACTGGGAATGGAAGGAAAGTGACTCCGATCGAGCGCTCTTTCCATCCCAACGCCCAGCCGGGGTCGATAAAAATCAGCTGTGACCAAGCACAGCCTGTCTATAACTCCGTGTTTATTTTTAATCGGGTGAATCAGTGGCTCAAAACTGAGTCGGGCCCCACCAGTTCCTGGAAATTTAATCCACAGATCACTTCTCTGGAGCTACTGTGCAGCAGCAAAGTGACCCCGGACTTCGCGCCTTCTCCGTGCAGCTGGGAGGCAGCCTCTCCTGGCCCGTGATCTACTGTGCTTTGCAGCTGGAAAACCTGCTGCAGCCCCAGGCGAATTCAGCGGGCAAAATATAAGGGAAATTCTCTGTCCTTGGGGCTAAGGAAAAGCAGAAAAATAACCATGTCATGCAGCAACAGAGGGGAGTGACCACTGAGCTGCATCAGAGATGTCAGGGTGGCTGCATCCCACTGCTTCGGGTGCAAAGAACCAAGCTGAGTGGTGCAAGAACCCTTCTGTGAGGTCCGGCAGGGCACTGAGCTGCTCCCAACGTCTCCTCCTCTCCAGGGGACTGGAACTTGCTGTCCCAGGTCTGCTTTACACTTTAAGATCAGTAGGAGACTTGTGAAATGTTTCTTGGTCCCCGGGGCACAAGAGGAAGAACAGGTCTGTCTGCTCCCGGAGAGACGCCAACAGATAGGAGCTGGCGTGGAAAGATCCCGATTAGGCTTGGCAGGCAGCACGAGCGAAACTTCCTCTTATCCTCGCGCGCCCCGCCATCGGCAGAGCTCTCCCACTGATCCTCTGGAGTGGCAGCGGGGTTTAATCTCCATGGAGATGGGTCTAACGATCTGTGATCTGGTCCGTGATGCGCCGCAGGTGGTGGTTTGGCTACTCACGGTTCCTGACGAGCCAGACTACTTTTTTCATTCTGTTCTCCGTCTCTTTCAGCAGTTGCTCTAGAGTGTGGCAGGCTGGATGCTGGGACAGGGCTCGGGACTGTGAGCAGCCTCAGAGCCTCCCGCCTGTGTGGGCAAGAATGTAAAACTCCGGGCGCAGCCAGGGGAAGCCCAGAGGGTGGGTAGGACCCGGCTGCTCCCACATGCCCAGGAGTCAGGATCTGACCAGCTCGGAGACAGCGTGTGTGGGCAAGATGTGGTAATGCCAGAGTCAAGGGTGCTCCTGAGCCTGCAGCTGCAAGACACTCCCCAAATCTCACGGCAGCTCCTGGACTGGTGTTTGGCTTTCTCAAAGGATTCGCCATTAGTGATAGATTTATCTTGGATTTTACTTTCCCTCCTTTGCAAAAACCGTGTTTTGACAATGCACGGCAACATCCTTGCTTAGCACAGACAGGGATTAAAGTGAGCAGATGCTTGTTTGCTTGCACTAGCCTGGGAATTGGACCTAAACCATTCCACAGAGTGAATTTTCTTTTCCCAGCTGGAGACTTCTCTCTGTACGTTTTGAGGCTGGTCTCCATGCTCTCGTAGCCAAGCAGGTCTCCAGAGCTCCCTGATGTGTGGTCCTCTGAGTATCCGTAACCTGCAAGGCTGCAGAAATGCACCTGCCTGTGGGACCTTGTAGAAAGAGACCCGATGAGGCTGCACCGCATACAGGCATAGCTGACAAATCACTCTGCAAGCAACAGGCATCCTCTGGCATGTGATAAACTTTATGCGAGGCAGCAATGCAGCACACCACACGGATTTTGGAGCTGCTGAAGGACAGAGGGATGACAGTACACCAAGGGCCAGGAGGTTCAGAGCTGCAGGGCGAGTTGTTCTTCCCATTAGCTGCAGATGTTTCATTGCCAAGGCTGGTTGGTTTTTATGGAACCAAAACTTGAAGGGGCTCATCTTGGCATCCTCAAAATAAGACCCCCAAGAACGCAATCTTACCGTGCTGGCTGGCACCCAAGTGCTCTCGAAGGGGGATCGAGGGATCCAGCAGGCAGGAAGGTCTTCTACCTGCAAGGTTTCCCTCCTTCTCATTCTTGTGGTGTTGGCAGGACAGACCAGGACAGCTGGAGACTTTTGCTAAGAGAAGAAAAAGAATAAATAAGTAATGAAAAGATGCTGCAATGGATGGACTTGAATTTAGATTCTCAGACAAGCCTGTTGTTTCTGGGATTATTCCCTCTCCTCTGCCAAAAGGAGACAATCAAAGGAGCTGAACACTTTAACGCTGCTTCTCAAGGTGAGAGCAGATTATCCGGCTTTCTTGCTCATCACAAGGATTGACAGAGCTGTTGCTCAGACTCATGTTAAAAGACACAGCCTTGCAGAATGCCTGAGCACAAGGACACAGGAACCAGCCTCTTTCCTGGGACCTTTAACGCAGGACTTGTGTGCAGAGCAGAGCCCCACCACGCCAGACCTCCAGAACTGCCCCAGGTCTTCTTTGGCCAAGGGTTATGAGTACTTTTAGCTGTAGACTCTGCTCACACCCGCTCTGGTACCTACATACATAGGCAGGGCAGTCTAAATACACCTCGGCACACCCGGGAATGAAGCAGCAAGAAGGAATATTAATGCCCCAATGGGAAAAATAACACCTATCACCAAGCAGAACCCAGCAGAGGGTTTGAATGTCTGCTGGAGGCTGCGGGAGATCTGGGCTCGGCGCCTCCTCATCCCATCTCGCTGATACCAACGCGCTGAACAAGCCTGATCCGGACTCCTCACAGCTGACGACAGAGTCACTGCAGTAGAGGGGGACCCAGCTGCAGCCCTGGGAGGGACAGACCTCTCCCATCCCGCTCGCTGCTTTCCAGTGGCCAAAGCTGCTCTCCTGCAGGAGCGGGAAGCCGTGATGAGGGACAGGCACAGCCTTCATCCTCCACGACATGCTGGGCCACTGCGGATCACCCGCATCCCTGGGAGCAAAGACAAGGCAGGGAGGTCGCATTCCCACCCTCACACCCGCTCCAGGACGGAGCGCAGGGACACGCTGGTTGCGCCTGACCCGCTGCCGTCCAGCTTTCTCTGGCTGAGCCTCCGCGCAGGAAGCGCTGACGGGCTAATGGTTGTGTCTGAACGTATTAACCAAATTACTCGCTGCGCTCTCTGTTTTCCTAGAGCCCCGGCCAGACCCCAAGACTATTTATCTTGGCTTTGAACCCTCCGCCCCTCGCTGCGCAGCGTGAGCACAAAACCGCAGAGATTTGTTAATAGAAACCAAAGCGGAATCACCACCGAGGCTTGCAGGCAAGGGGCCTGTCCTCTCCCGACAGCTCAGAGCCCTGCTAATCGGTGTCACGAACAGCAGCCGCCAGGGTTTCCGGACCTGCCGCTGCCTGAGGCTGCCACTCGGAAGGATCCAGCAGTGGTGCCAGTGTCTCAGCACTCTGTCACCCCCAGCCCTGTGGCTGCTTCCCCACTCCAGCCTTGCAGCCCTGCGGCAACGGGATCGCAGCCAGACCGGTACCCGGAGACCTCTTTGCCTGTTCCCAGTCCTGGGACTCACCGTGCCCTGCTTTCGTTACACAGCACGATGGTCCCAACTGAGCTCAAAGGCACAGCGTGCGAGGTGCTGAACACCCACCCCAATGAAAGGTGGGTCCACTTCTTCCTCTCATCAGAAAAGATAAGGATTGAGATGGTACAGGCCTACCGGGGTGTTTGTCCAAACAAACATCAGCTCTCCTGGAACTTAAACTGGAGGGACTGCAGGCCAGATTGGAGATCTGCCCCCATTGCCTCAAACAGCAAACCCCAGGCCAGGGCAGCAGCATCTCACTCCACGAGTTCCCCAAAAGTTAGTCCTGACTGATTTTAAGCAGCTCAAACACTGAGTCTCCCTTACTCCCTTTAGGAGACTCTAGGGCCATGTCTACATGACAGATTTTACATTACTTTTCCCCATCCACTCGGATTTCTATCCAGCCGAGACCACCTGGTGGCAATGGCTGTGCAGAGGTTCTCGTTTCAGTTGAAAGAAGATCCAAAGTTTCCTCAGCCTCTATTGTACATCGAGGTTGTAGAAGCTCAAACAACGAACCAAGGTCAGGTTTACGTTGCACAGTGGGCCCCAAGCCCAAGCTTTAATGCACAAGAGTCTCAGGCTGGTCATTCAGACCACGGGGACAGGGAGCAGACTTCGTGGTGGTTCCCTCTCTTGAGGGTTGGACCTTTGTTATCTGGACAGGATTAGAGGCTACTCACACAAGGGACGAACTTCTCCTTTCCTCTGCATTCCCTCACCACTCTTCTGCCCTCCTCCCATACCCAGAAGCCGTTATGAACGAAACACGCCAACACCTCAGCAGGTTTCTAGAGGACGCAGCTGCCCAGTCAAGTGGCAGATCTGTCATCTGAACGGTGCAAAACCAGCCAGGTGACCTGGGGCCAGGGCCTCTGTGCAGATCTGTGCATCCAGGGCTTATTTCCTAACAGGGAGGGAAAGATCTAGCATTCGTTCCCCATGAGGGAACGAAATCTGCCTTGAATTTAAATTCAATAATCTCAGCCCAACCCTACAAACCACAAATGAAACTTTGCAGTGAAAGCCAGTGTGTGTGGAACAACACATCGCTAAAGGTTTCCCAGTTCCTAACGCTCCCAAGCCAGCGCAAAATGCACAGGGATCCGTGAGAAGGAAACGCTGGAAGCGCGGCTGAGACTGTTTCTTATTTACAGCCAGGCTGCGATCACTGCAGAGCAGGGCTGGAAGGGTCTGCATCATTTCTGTCATCTCCCAGGACACCAGCAGAGATCCTCAGCAGGTGTAAATTGCCAGTTCCGGAGCAGATTCTCTCATTTACCCCCTGCCAAGGACTCAGTTTTATTGCTAGGACAGAAACGTCTGCTTTACAGCTCTCTGTTCAGCTGGAACTGCCCATCCCCAACGGCAAACAGTGCAGAAATGACCTGGAAGACTGACATCACCTCCAGGGAGATCCTCCTTGGTTCCAGTCTTTCCTACCTGTTCCAGACCAGGGTCGTGGGGCTGCCACCGAGGTCAACGTTTTTCCCATTCGTGCACAGCGGGAGAGACGATCTTCAGCAGCGCCGCGACGGTGACGTAACCTCTCAGCCAGGCTCTGACGGCAGCGGGGAAATCTAGGACTGGAAAACTTCCTCCCGCTTCCCGTCGGCGGGGATAAATCTTTCCTCGAATCTTCTCGCGGTCTGAAACCTTGTGCCTGGACAGAAACAAATGAAGCGTGCTCTAGGCAAGAGGCAACGAGAACACCCGAAGGGAAGCAGAGAGCTCCGCGGACAGGCAGAGGGTTGGCGAGCACTGCGCGGCTCACGAGACTCTGCAACGGCCTGAGCCAGCCCAGCGCCCGGGCAAATGCCTCGGAGCTGGCTGAAAACACAGCCCTGCTGGCTTCCGTGCGGTTTGGATTACGTTAGCCATGCACGAGGTCCTACTGCTGTGCTAGGGCTGCGCACGAGATGTTTTTCTCCCACAAACTCAACCACCAGATCAAGGTCAAAGCCTCTCAGCGTGTTGGAGGTGGCTGCAAAACCTCGGGATGACTGGTCCAGGGAATCCCTCCAATCCCCGCTGAAGCAGCATCCAGGAGCTCTGGAGTTACCTTTTCCTGGTTAAACCCCCTGGACTTCCCTCTCCACCAGGAATGCTGCCTTCTTCCGCATATTCCTCACTACCCAACAGGGATGGAAGCTGTTTTCCTTCACTCTGCAACTCTCACAAATGAGGTCATTTTATTTCCTGTGCAAGATAGTGGCCAAAGCCCCCCCAGCAGCTCAGAAACACCAATTTAATTTAAAAAAAATTTATTCAAAATAGAAGTCACAGCTAATATCTGGAATTAAATACTCAATAGAGAATGTGCAGATCCCAGCCCTGAGCAACAGAATAGGAGCTGATTTCCTTTTAGTCGATACACACACATATGCACACATACATAAATCTAGACATTCATATATATGAGAGCAAGAGAGCATTTCCAAACCTGTTCGAACTCCCAAGATGTACAAAAGTCACAAACCAGCAGGCACTCATTGTAAAATTTCACTTCAGTAATTTTCAGACCCGTGAAGTGCTCGAAGAAGCAAAAAAAGGGAAGACCCTAGCATTTGCTGGCACCACCAGAGAGGAGGGACAAGGACATCAATCTTCATTCCCATTAGTCCTGGAAAGAATGTCTGACTGCGTTTATGATGGAGAGCAGCATCTCACAAGCTACGGGTTGTTTCCTTGACCATAAATCTAACACCACAATCTAACGCGTCTCGGCTGTTTTGCATTGCTGAGCCGTGCTCAAGAGGTATTTTCGTAAAGCCAGACTTGGTTAATCCAAAGAGGTCGCTTTCCACTTGCTGCAGACAAGGCTGAAAGCAGATTTCAACATCCTAAAACTGCCGTAAGAAAGGAATAAATCAACACGGGGTGGCAAATGGCGTGTAAAGGAGAGGAGGATCAGCTCCGCGGTAACGGAGAGACACAGGCAGGGCAAGAGCAATCGTCACTAACAGGGTCCTGAGCCCCTTTGCTTCAGCAAAGTGACTTCTGACAGGCGTAAGAACGAGGGATGCCAGAGGCAGGTCCCAGCAGCGGCTCGCGGGGACGCGGCAGCGCCAGTGCCACGCTGCGCTCCTGGGTCCCTGTTCCACAGATCCTCTCCCCACGCCAGGACGGGGCAGTTGCACACGCTGCAGCGAGCTGCGCTGGGGCAGCTTCGCTTCCAGCCCTGGGGAGTGCTCCTAACACACTGCGCCCCTCAGCTCGTTAAACACAGCAAATTTCTGGCTGAAAAAAAAGAAATAAAATTAATAATAAGTCAGGCCTGCTTCTAATGTTGGATGGCTTTGCTTTCTGCTTTTGCCATTCTCTTCTTAACAACTCCCAGAGCCAAGATGCCAGGAGAAGGATTGATATTCAGATGTGCTTGTTCAGGGCTATGGAGCTGATTTTTTTATTGGAGCCAGGAGTAAAGATTTCTATTTTTCCCAGACCAGGGAAAGCATGTTCAGGCTGATAAATACCTGTCAGCAAACTCCATTAGCTGATTAAGTGAACTACAAGGAGAAAATAAAAGACAAAAAAGCCCTGCCATTGCCAGCAGAACAGCTCAACGGCCTTTTCTTCCATGCAGGATTTCTAAGATTTCTTCAGAGTGTTTTCTGCAGGTCTGCACACATGTGTTGGTCTATTAAAGGGATGGATCATCACAACTCATCTAAAAGAAACTTCATTCTCAGAAACCACATTCAAGTAGCTGCCCAGCACCAGCTTCTTTTTTTGGTTCTTTCCACCACCAAGTACGGGCTGATCTTTGCTGCTAATCCTGCATCAGGAGCTGACAGCAGCCTCTCCAGCACAGGTGCTGGTCAGGGTAAGGAGATCGTATGGGCCAAACACCACATGAAGCCTCAGAAATCCTCGCTTCTAGCAGCAAGAAATATCACTCTTCTGTGTTGAGTGCCAATCTCAACGCCTTCATTCCTAGAGTGACCGTACACCTCTCGGTGAAGACGACAGACTCTTGGAGTCACAGAGAAAAACCTCAGAAACATCACACCAAAAGCCCTAAAACTAAAAAAGCGATGACAAAGGATGCTCGTTATTTCCTCTTTAACCTGCTTGTTTTTCAATATGATGGAGCAGTTTATGACAGACCAGGGACAGGCGGTGGTTTGTCACTTGGAAATAATTGGGGTCAGCAACGCTGCCATGGGAGACGCCAGTCGACGCTGTCTCCTCTCTGGGGCTGGCAGCAGTGAAACACATTTACTGCAGCAGCAAAGGTTTATATCTAATCCCCGCTGTAATCTCTTACTCTAGGAACCTTCAGGATTCTGCGGGTGGGAAGCTCAGCCTTAATCTCAGGACTTGCATGAGAGCAACAGGTCACGGCAGGACTGATCCTCGTCACTGTGCATCAGAGCTCGTGCGAGATTACGCCGGGACCTGGACTCTGCCCAGAGCAGCAACGAGCATCAGGAAGAAGGATGGATGCAAAGCTTGACTCAGCACCTCCTGCCTTTCCTCCCTTCTTCCCAGACGCGGCTGGAGAACCAGCAGAGCCCCACCACGCCACATTCAATGAGGAAAGCCAGGCATGCCGTAAACCAGAAAGCTAATTGCCCCCAGATGTCTCATTAAGGCCACAAGAAAATCCTTACAGGGTCAGGAAAGCACTTGTGGAAATCACCAGGAGGTCACACTGCCAAACTTCTCCCGGGGCTACAAACAACCATACAGCTTCGTGACACCTGAGCACGGAACGGCGAACCCAGGGTTCATGCAGGAGGAGCCTGGTGGCAAGCGGGACCAAGCTCCCACCAAGCAAAGCAGCAGCCCTGCCCGCTTCCGAGCAGGAACGTACTTACATTTTTACAGGGGAGGCGGATCACAGACCTCAGGGTGGCTTGGGCTGCCCCTGCTGCCTTTTGCTTTGCTGAAGGCAGGGCAGGGATCGCAGCAGGAGAGGTACAAGGCCACCCTCTGACTGCTACCAGCTCTTTAACAGCTCACCAAGCCTGCAAGCCTGATCTGCTAAAGCCGCTGTCTCCGAAGCCAGGCTGCTCAACACCCCCTGTCTGCGTGACGTTAGGCAGGTTTCGCTTCAATTCCACCAGTCAGTCCCACGAAGCGAGAGGCCGCTGTGCACCCTGCAGCGGTCATTATCCCACGGGACAACGGCCCCGTGGCCCGCCCGGGCAGCAGGAAGCCTCGGGGTGACCGAGGTAACGTTGCTCATGGAGGCTGCTCCATCTGCAACTCATCCCGTGCCAGAACAGCAGCGGGGAGATAAGGAGTCTCGGAGGTCTCACGGAAAACTCAACACGCCGTCTATTTTGAGCTAGCCTGGCTCCCTTTTCCTGCCGGCCGCTGTCCTGCACAGCCATGGGATGAGCCAGACCTTGCGTCTCTGGAGAACAGGAGAGGGGAGCGAGCCGTTCCCTTCAAAGGGACGCGAGTAAAGGCAGCAGCAGCAGGCTCTGATGTGCGTGGGAACATTTCCACCAAGGAAAAGCATCCAGAGCCGGTGAGCAGCCGCGCACCGCTGGCTTTGCAGCCTTCACCTGCACCGCACGCTGCTTCGAGTCCCGGGTTCCAAGCGGAGTGACTCTGGACCAACGGGAAGGACTTCAAGCAATACCGAATCCTGGTCTCCATCTGCAGAATTATTTCAGTTGAGATTCTGGTACCTGGGGAAGGGGAGGAGGACTGAGTCACAGCCAGAAGTGCAGTGGTCAGGAAATTTAAACGCCGGGTGTACCTCTCTGGAGAGGAACAAACGGGCCTGAGCTCACTCTGCTCACGCTCCACCTTGGTGGCAGAGATGCTCTCGTCCAGAGACCACTCGGAGCAAAAGCAGAGATCTGCTCACCCACCTGCACCTGGCTTGGGTCCCACCACAGTGCCAAGAGCAAGGAGGGCTTCACCGCAGCGAGCCACCCCGCCGGCTTCCCACCCGGCCCCCGTCTCGCCGGCTGCACGCTCGGCACTCCCTGCCCTTTGGCTGCCCTCGCTCCTGCTCCACAGCACGGGCTTGGCACGTGCTGCATCCCTGGCTCCTCACAGCTCCAGCCCGGCTCTGCCGGGACAACCGCACAACTCTCCTGCTCCAACTCAAGGACGCGGGTCTGTCTCCCCAACACGAGGCTCCGTGATTTGCTCTGACTCAGTCTCAGTCTGAAGCATCCAACACCCTCGTCGCGCTCGCTGTGCACTTGCTCTCTGATTCCTTCAGTCCCCACTGGCACATGAATATCAGTTTCACTTGTCTGGACAGAAAAATGTGGCTTGAATCATAGAATCACAGAATCGTTTTGGTTGGAAAAGAAATTGAAGAGGTTGGAAAAGACCTTGAAGATGTAGTTCACTAAAAAAAACACCACAAACAAACAAAAAAAAATCCCCCAAAATCCAACAAAAAAACCAACCCCCCATCCAGGAGCTCTTGGAGGGGACCAGAGCTGGGGTGCAGCCAGCGCTCGTTCCTCACCACGTCCTTGCAAAGCTGGGAACTGGGGCGTTTGTGCTTCAGAGCAGACTGGCCTATTTTGGGAAGAGACGAAGGGAAACCAAGCTGATACGGAAAAGTGGACACAAAGAAATCTGATGACATTTACTTGGTGCCAGGGAGATAAGCCCGGTGCCAGCACGTGCCAACCAGCAGTGACCCACAAGAGCTCTGAGAGGGGGGATGCCCGCACCACTCACCCAGCCCACGCTGAGCATCGTGCGGATGAGAGAGATTTTGCCCCTAGCTCGGGTGGCTCAGGAGAGAGACGAAGACGTCTGCCGCTGACTCCAGGGAAAGCAATTTTCAAGGGACGAGAAAGAGGAGGACTTTGCGACTGAACTGCTGCACTGTCTGGGAACTGGGCTCCTGGGATCTGGGAACTCTGCGGCAGAGAGCTGGGGACAGGGACTGTGATTCATCCCGGAGACTCTGGAAGGAGAGAAAGGGCACGGGAAGCCAAGGTGGGATATAAGAAGAGGAATAAGCAATGGGCTCAAGGCTTTACAAACTATAAACAGTGTGATGGAGGAGCTTTGTATTCAAAATAAGCAAAGGCAAATTAAAGGAGGGAGTAAGGGGAAGACAGCAGGGAGAAGAAAGAGACTGAGCAGAGATGTGTGACCAAGGCCAGGTGAAGAGAAAGCTCTTTCCAGGTTCTTGCTGGAGATGCACTGGAAGCAGAAACCTGAGAAAGTACATGGAGAAATGAGTGAAGGACGGCAGAGCTGGTGTCAAAAGGTGGTCCCCAGGAGAGTTAGGAGATGCTTCTCAGACCTTCCAGTTTAAAAGAAGACAGCGACAAGGGCTATGCCCCAGAAGGCAGTCTGAGAAGCTGGGTCTCGACTCCTGGCTGGGTTTGTGTTACAGCTCAGCTGGGATAGGGAACCACCCCAAGGAAAGGCTCAGTGTCCACCTCCACCACAAAGCCCTTAGCACACTGCTCCCAGCGGGCACAGAGGATGGACAGAACTCCCCCATCCCCACCGTTCTACGGGCTAGGAGCCTCACAAACCCTGGCACAGCAAGGCAGGGAACAGCCCTGCAGGGGAAGCCCTCTCCCGCTCGCAGAGGACAAGCTGGTTTTTGTGTCAGTGGCCAAGCTAGAACCAGGCTGCTGAAGCAGAATTCGCACAACCACAAGAGCTGAGAGGTGGTGGCTCTGTGCTGAAGAGGGAGACTTGCTCCTCACCTCCAGGAAGCCAAGGCTGCCTACAAACCCCACCACAAGCACACGCTCTCCTCCAGCCTATGAAGGTAAAAAAGAAGAAAAAAAGAAGGCTGCATAAGGAGGCTCCAGCTTGCCCAGCATTCAGGATGAAGGTCGCTCTCATGGTATTGCTCCAGCTGCAGAGAAACCTGCTCCCACAAGACTTGTTTTCCACTCCCTTGGCAACTTCAGGTGCATTACATGGCTTGAACAAGTTTCCAAACTTCGCATCCTTATTCCTACACCAGACAGCGGGAGTCCCTTTGCCTCTCTTTCCCCTCCAGACACCAGCTGCATCCAGAGCCCTCTACAGACTAAAACATTCCATACATCATGATTCACCTCTGGGAGAAGAGCACAAATAACGTTAAGTGGCTTCTTTAGATGCAGGTGGCACCAGCACCTCTTCACTGGGCTGTGAGGCCTGGGAAAGTTTCACCCAGCCAAGATGCTAATCAGCGCTACAGCAAACTGCTGAGTCAGGAGAACGGAGGCACAGCGAGACAAAGTGCCAGATGCCTTCACATCTGCTCCACTTTCATCCAGCCCAACAGGTTTCATGGCTGCCGCGACACGTTCCTCCGGGATGCCCGAGGTCCGGCGCCATCCCACGACAGCCTCAGTCCCCCCATTCCATTATCCAGCCCTGCAAGCTCTCCACAAGTCTTCATGACGGACCTTACCGATCTGTGCCAGCTCCAAGGTTTCTATCTCCATTTATCAGGCCTTCACGTTCTTTTAATCCCATCTCAGCCCTCCCCAAAGTAATGAGATAAGAGGCAGGCTGGAAAGGCTGATAAAAGGGAACTGAACAAATCCATTAATGCTGTTTCTGCGCCAGGAATTACAAACCCCAGCCCTTGTTAATTATGCTTGCCAGCTGGAGTCCCAAGACAGCAAAGGCAAAGAAGAAAGTCAGGCTCACTAATAACTTGCCCTGAGAAAAAAAAAAAAGCAACACCTGGAGGACCAGGACTCTGGTTCTTCTGCCACGTGTGGCACTGATTTGTTGTCTGGACACGGAGGCAGGTGAAAGCCAGATTCTCAAACCTGAACAGCTACAGCCCCGATTCCACGGAAGCCTAACCCAGTGCAGCCACCGGCTGCTCCAGCCCTGCCCTCTTGGCTGGACGTCCGCCCCAGCCCACGCACCCATCGCACCCCGCGCCGAACCGTTTCAGCCAGCTAAACCAGCGAGACAATTCACTTGGGTTTCCGTGCGGTTGGGCAAAAGCCTTATTCCAAAAAAAAAAAAAAAAAAAAAAGGTACATTCTGCAGAGCCTGTAGGGACCTGCTGACCTGCTTGATGATAACACGGGACAGGCATCAGCCAGGAGGCGCCAGTGATGAACGGGAGCTGAAAGACAGAGGGCTTGAAGCACCTGTGGAGAACGTGCAGAGACCTTAACCACCCCGAGCCACCACAGGTCTGCTGGTGAAGGGACACAGTTGTCACCCTGCAAGATGCTTCAAAATCTCTAATGTGAAAGCAAAAATAAAAAACCAACTCAGTAAACTCCAGATCACAGGCAAAGCCAAGTTCAGGACGCTTTTGTCAAGGTATTAAATCAGAGAGCAGAGGACAACTTACCAGGTGAACTGGAACATGCTTTAACTGTGACCTTTGGAAAAAGATTTCCTTGCATAAATGGAGATTAATGGACATTTCAAAAGACCCAATTGCTTTAGTCTAAGCCCTCCCCTCCACATTTTCCTCAGCCTAATGGATGCATCAACAACATAAAAAACCCAACAAAATCTAACAAAAATAAATAAATCAAGACGCTCATCCAACCAACATCCTCTCTGGAACAGATTCAGATTATATTTTTCATAGATATCTGCTAAAAACCAAATCCTTTCTCAGGAAAAAGAAACCATAGCCACTTCTAGCATAAACATTAAAAGACTTGCCCAGGATCTCCCAGTTTATGGGAGGCAGAGGCAGGAATCCAGGTTGCCGGTCAGCACCACAACTCTGAGCACAGAAGAGCACAAAGTGTCGATGACCACCTGATTTGCTCCTGACCTCTCAGGTTTTTATCACTTGAGGCTCCTCTTTTTGAGCAGATGTTTGGACTCCTGACGTGTCTTGGTCCAGCAACCAGGATTTTGCAACCTGCCCTGGAGCTAGCTCCAGCACCACGGAAGAGGCTGTTGGTTCTCCTCGTTCCTGGAAGCGATGCCCGTTGACGAGGTGCTCCGTCTTCCTCCCAGCTCCCACCTGAGCAGTCCAAAGGGTCGTTAGGAAATGGACCTAATTACATTTGATGGATGGGGTCTGGAGACTATTACTCATCTCTGTGAAGCAGACGGACCAGAAAGGCTACTTCACAGAAGAATTCAACTGCAAATCCTGCAACTGCACAGCAGGTACCCGCCCTGACTCCACAGAGCAAGAACTTCTACCGTTCCCAAGGCTTCAAATGCTGAGGAAAAGGTCGTGGAGCGGGGTGGGCAAATATCAAATGAGCATTCTGATGTCCGAAATGAGACCAGGACCTTGCTGTGGCAGGAACAGCGGGGCCACAGAGTAAGACACTGTTGGAGGCAACCCAGGCTCTGGAGCAGAGGAAAATTAAGCAAACACAGAAGCCAACAGAACACAGAGATGCAGCGCAGAGGACAGGAACACAGGTCTTTGAATAAAACCGAGGATGCCCAATTCCTCTACCACTAGGAATACTTAAAAAGCTTCTATGGGTTCTTCACACCTGATGGAGCGTCTCACTCCTGCGTCCCACCCTCAGTACAACTGCCCGCCATGCTGCCTGGTGACCAGCCTGGGCACTGTCGGGGCTAACAATTCCCATCCCGTGGCAGGTTTCTTTTTCTTCTGAATCAGTCCAGTTCACCACGTAGCCTCCAAGCACTTAGTGCTGGTGGTGGGCGAGAACATCCCATGCAGGAAGACATTCGAACATCCAAGCCCTTGCTCAAGCATTTTAGTCTTTGCATGTGGGCATGAAAGCTGCAAAATAGTGCAAGAAAGCAGCAGAGAAACCCCAGGAAACAACAGACTAAACCCCAGGCCTCTCAATTCCCAGTCAGTATTCCAGCTGAAACCAAACAACTTCTCTAAGCTCTTTGTACACGTGTCCACCTCAATGACTGGGAGATCACCCAGCGGGAGGAATCAAAGCCTCTTCTATCACAGCAGAGAAAGGTACAAGAGGATATGCCAGGATAATTTAGTTTCAGTTCTGTTGGCTGCAGGCAGATTAGCTCAGACCTCAGAACACAACATGCTCAAGCAACACCTGCGAAGGAAATACTCCTGTCCTGGGAAAGGGGGGCGAAAAATATAAATAGGATCAGTCAGAGCAGTTCCTCAAACCGGTTTTCTGCAATCGCACAAATAGTTGCAACAGTGCAAAGGAAGGAACAATACGGGGCAGTGGAGGCAGCTCCTGGGAAAACACATTCAAGGGAAGCGATGCTTTTAACCAGACTAGAGAGGAGGGAGGGTGGGAGGCTTTCCTTACCCAGACTGCCGTCAGGATAATCACCTTCTGCTTTAGCTCTCCCACACTGGGTCATCTGGGAGCAAGACCCTGCGGGCAAACGAGAAGGACCGAGCTCCTCCCCCCCAAATGTGCTTCTGCCTCAGCACGAGGTGCCACAGCGCCTGCGAACCAGGATGTCTCTTCGCCACGCATCGGTACTTATCGGGCCTCATCGCACCTTAACCCGCTGTCATCCCAGCCTTCGCAGGGGAAAAGGGGATGAGGTAGCAGCAAAGCCTGCGGGCGTGAGATAAAGGTGCCTTCTGCAACCCAGCCCCGCGGCAGGATCGCACACCAGGCTGGTGTCGGGAGGCTGAAGGACGCAACGAAGCTGCTGGGTGCAGCTGGAGGGCGATGCTCATGCCAGGCAGGACCTGCCAGGGCAGCCTGCCCTGAGCCCCAGCACCCTCAGCACCCACTCCTCCCGGGCTCTCGCAGGCTCGTAACCCCCTCTCGTGGCAAACACACAGCCCGCTGGCTCCCTGACCCCAGCATCGGATCCCGCTCCGGATTTCCAGAGCCCTTTAGAGGCTCTGTCGCTGAAGCACATGAATATTGATGATTCGCAGAGATGCAGCAGGGGAAAAAAAAAAAGGAAAAAAAAAAAGAAAACCAAAAAGCAGCAGCAGGGAGACAGGCTCTCCTGAGCCAGGTTCAGCAAATGCTGCCTGGTGCAGAACCCCTCCAGGGGCAGGAGAAAAGAAGGGGAAAACGTGGAGATTTTGCAGGAAGAAGCAGATCAAGCTTTTCAGTAGCACTTAGGAGACCGTGATCGTGCCTTTAACCAGGAAAGGGAACCCTATTCCTTATCTTAAAGCTTGGGAAAAATCTTCACCTGTTCTTAAAACAGAACGACTCCCTGGAACAGAAGTTTTACAGCCAAACAGACCTGAGCGCCTGCATCAGAAATCCTGCCCTGTAGGTCAAACCCAGCACAAACAGGCTCTGGCTACCTACCCCGACTTGCTTTAGGGTGGTTTGGGGGGGATTTATTTAAAGCAGGGTTGTATTCTTAGTGTTTCCATAGAGCCGTTTGCACATTTTAACACAGAACCTGTCCCCCGCTGCTCTGCTGAGCAGGGGCTGTGCCGGGAGTGGGAGAAGCCCTTATGGGCTGACAGCTCCTGCATTTTTCCTCCCGCATGAAGAGGCACAGCTCTCTCCCATACCTGCCCCTGTGCTGCAGAAACAGCAGCTCCCACACATGGACCCCCCTCCGACACACACACTCCTCCCGGGTATCCCCTGCTCCTCCCCGCAGTGCCCCCATCACCCCGTATCTGCTCCCCACCTCGCTGCAAGGGGAGCGGAGCACGCTGCAGCTGTGTGTCGCCTGGCCCCCGAGCTCCCCCTCCGCTAGATGTCCCTCAGAGGGGGCACAAATTCGGGTACCACCCACCCCTACAAAGCTTGCGGGAATTCAGAGCTCTTGAGACATCTCCTCTCTGCCAAATGCTGCTGCGAGGAGCCAAGCGATTCGCAGGGGGAGGGAGCACATCTCCCGATACACAGAGATGCAATCTCACATCAGTGTTGAGCCAGCCCTGAGAGCAAGTGTATTGTCCCTCCTGAGAAGGGACACGGGGGTAGAAGGGGAGAAGTAAACGGGACGGAAGTTTTCCAGGTCAGGAAGGGGGGTGTCAAAGCTCGTCGCAAACACTGCAGTCTCCTCGTCCCTACCAGTACAGCGAGTTCTGGTAGCGCAGCTCACGTTCAGGCTCCACAATCCCAGCCAAAGCCCATTTGCTCTCTTCTGGACTTTTCACGTCCCAAGCGTTGCCAAGGTCTACTTGGAAAAAAACTAACGGCTGCTCTAAGTGCTGCTATTCCTTCACCCTCCAACAGCCTGAGCAGAGCTGCCAGCAGCTGCTCAAGTGCAGAAAAAAAAAAAAAAAAAAAAAAAAAAGCCAGAAGGGATGGTTTGTCCTGTATGAGCACCCTAAAGCTCACACATGATAGTTATTAGAGGGCTGCTAAACCAAAGCTGGTGCCTTCTCTTTCCCTTGTGCTGTAGGAAGGGTGAATTGACATCCTTCCATCTCCAAAGCAATAAATTTTTTCTGGGGACAACACTGCCTGTTCTCTTGCCTCTTTTCCCTCTCATTTGCATGGGATCATGTCCACAGGACAGGGACAGCTGCCGCTTTATCACGAAAGGGCTGAGCTAGTCTTTAAGTTATGATGACACTGGCCAAGCACATGCTCTACAGCTGAGCTGAATACCAGCAACCGGTGCAGGAACGCTGCAGCCACTGCACCAGTGGGGTCCCCCTGAGGCACTCCTGAGCAGCCAGGAGGGGCACAGCTACGCCAGCCACAGAAACAACAACAAAAAAATCCCTGAAGACAAAGGAGATCCCTCCCATCAGCTGGGCAAGGGTCTTGACAGACACAGGACTCTCTCAATTCGAGGCAGGCAAGGGCAACTGCCTCCAATACTCGTCTCCTTAAGGCATGTGGTGAATCTTCCAGAACAAAGACAGGATGAAAAACTGGCACGTTGTCATACTGAGAGACCGGGGAGAACCGTGGATGGTTCTAATTTTGCAAAACCTCCTCATCTGCTGCAGGCATAGGCTGCTCCAAGTTTAGATGACATCATACCGCTCCTCTCTACCTTTTAGTCAGGAGGAGGAAGACAAAAAAAAAAAAATACATCTACTCTAGTCTGCAAAAAAATCACATGCTAGGAAGGGCTCTGGATAAAGCTAGCACTGAGATTTTATTTTTCCAAAACTAAATGAAATCATAGCGGTTTTTCTTCTTGTAAATCCCTATTTCCAGCAGGATGCTGAAGAGGACTGAGCGCGTGAAGGAAACAGGAGAAGTGACCCACCCTGCTTATCTTTGGCAGTATCTGCTTGTCCCACAGTTACAGGCTCAACAACCAACTCAGAAAGGATCAGGAGAGAGGTGTTTCAAGTGCCTCAGGAAGAAAGGCGAACAAAAGGGTATAAAAGGATGCTAAGAAACAACTGGCTCCGAAATTTGACACAAGGGAGCTCTGGAAAGCACCGGTGCCGCAGAGCCCACCTTGATGCACAAGCACGAGGAAAGGCACGAGGCTCTGCCACCTCTCCACTAGTCCTGGAGCAACATCCACCCTTGAGCTGGGCAGTTCCCTGGGCTGCTGCATGGACTAAACCATGGCTGGGATGAGGTTAAAGTCCTAAACTGACCAACAGAAGGACACGCTTTAGCTTTTTGCTTCTGAGCCTCGATACCCACTGCTGAAAGCAGCCCCGAGTCACTCACGGGCCACGCTATCACGATTAAGAAGCTAAACAGAACCATTTGTGACCCTAAAACTCAACAGATGTTGCTCCCCTCTGACTCACGCAGCCAGAACAGGCATGAGGACAAACAGAGGCAACAGTGAAGATCCCAGCTCGCCCGCCATCGCCCCGTTTGCAGGCTCCCCGGCTCATTTTCAGGACTGCTGCTGAGCTGCAGAGGCAAGAGGCTCACAGCAGCCAGGTTTTGGGGAAGAAAAACATTGCTCACCTGGAACCCAACAAATACATCGTGCCAGTAATTAGGAGGAACTTGGCAGGGAGAATCAGCCCAGGTACGCGCCGGGGCGCAACTGCTGGGATAGCAGGGGAAAAAGATCCTGCTCCATGACCACGTGGCACCGCAGGCAAGACGCACAGATGAGCAAGAGTCTCGTGGCCTGAGCAGGCAAAGAACACCCACCGTGCGCACACGCGTGTTTCGACACACAGCCAGCGTGGGGAAGGGCAGAGGCAGCCCCAGCCTGCCCGGGAGAAGGCGGGCAGCTGCGGGAGTCACGGTGCTGGGGGGGCCAAAGCAGGTCCCAGCAGCAAACCTGAAAGGAGAGCACCTAGTGGGGAACGGGAACAGGCACCGCGCGGGCGAGCGGGGCAGAGATCAAGCTATTACTCATCAACGACGGGAAAAGTCACCAAAATAGAAGTTTTGGAAGGTTGCATAGCTATTTGTCGAGCAGGGCCAAATTTGACTAATAGCTTCAGCCAGAATGGAGAAAATAATTAGAAAAACATTGAAATGTGTCATTTTTAGTTCTTCTTAATTTTCTTTTTTTTCTTCTTTTTTTTCTCTCTCTCACTGAAACATTTCACTTCGGAAATGATGAAACATTTTAGTCGCAGCAGGATCTTGGAGCCTTTGTCCCAGTGAAATAGGAATGTTTATTCGGTTTGTCACTTACTGACTGAGCTAAATGTCAGGAGGAAATCTCAGTGTTGCCTTTTCATGTAAAAATAAAAATGCACACAAGATTTTTATCTTGTGGTACAGGGCATTAGAAGGGGCCGGCTAAAGGGCTGAAGGCAAACACCTTTCCTGTCCAGATCCTCAACTCCCCTGAAGTCCCAAGAGAGGACCAAGCCACGGGGGTTTGGCCAACCTGCAGGACAGGGTGACCTCAGCTGACAGGGGAGGTCAGAAGAGAGGAGGGTCTTTCTCTGGAGCTTCTCAGCCTACCAACCCAAGGAGCTGCCCCAAAACAGCCCTGGGAAGGACAGGGCTGAGGGCAATGAAGGCTGAGAGGGACACCAAAGGCTGGTGTGAAAAGCCCCCCCCAGAGCTCCCAGAAGGGGCGAACTGGGGCCTTCTCCACTCCTGCACCCAGGGGCGCTGGGGGAAGCCACATCCTGCCTCTTCCGTCACGCAGAGCCACCTCTGCCAAGAACTAAAGCCTCTCCTGTGACTGGTGCCTTGGCTTTGCCTTGTTTTAGGGTCTGATGAAAAGACTTGGGGTCTTCTCCAAGCTTTCCTAATGAAGGGCTGAGTGCCACAGCCAAGAGGCTCAGGCTCCCACGCTGCTCCCCCGTGAGCCCAGCTGTCCCGCGCGCTCCCTCCTCAGCTACAAATCCCTGCCCACACACCACGGAGATTTCGTGCAGATCCAAGCGCTCGCCATCACGGTTTATTATTGCAGTTTCAGGAACGATTGTTCCTGCCATAGGCGCTACGATATCCACAGCAGACTCTGAACTCCAGCCTGCTTCCAGCACACCGACAGCTTGTCCCAAAAACCACACAGGCCTTGCCCAGATAATGACCTTTAACTACTCCATCCGTGGGCCAAACGCTAAGTCAGCGCTCTGAACAGCTCTTAAACTAGCCAAGAGGGAACTACGGCAAGAGCTATTTTTCTGATCGCCGTTATACAACCGCCTGCCCAAAGCCTGGCTCAGCCCTTCGCAAGCATTTGAGGAGCACACCCCGTTTCCAACGTGTCCCACCACAGGTCTTCTCCGGGCAGATGTGGCAACGGTGGCTTCTGAGGTCTTGGTAGGGCTACGGATACCCCGGCGTGAGCTCACAAGGGCAGTCAGCTGCTGGGAGGAGACCGAGACCTGGTGGTTACAGCAGGGAGGGAATTGGGAGCTGGGGCATGAAACTAGAGAGGGGAAACATTTAAGCTTTAATCTTGGAAACGGCTTCCCGATAGTAGATTTATGAGCAGTGGGAATAGTCTCGTTTGCAGAAGGCTGGAAGCTCTGTTGCACAGGGCTTTAAAAACAAGGCTGGGTAAAAGAGTAGACAATAGACATGAGGAACGGACTTTGCTTCGACCAGAAGAGGGACAGGACCAGACGGTTCATTTCCAGCTCTAGCCACCCTGCCCAGACACCAGAGGCAAATCTCACACCTGCCTTCTGGGGCATCTGCCCATTTACACAGTCAACCAGCAAAGGTTATCAGCACATCACTGCACTGCTCTGAAAGGCATCCAAACAAGTGTGGCCAGCCCAAATTTCTACCCCTGCTCTCATCCTGCTGCAGCTGTGGAGGTAACCTCTTGGGATTGCTAAGGAACCTCATTTTTCAGCTAACGCCTGGGTGTAGTAGCCAGAACCAGCGCCCTGACACATCCGACTTTTGTGCAGGAGCCTGTGGAAGGGGTAGTTTCATTAATACATGTGCCTTGTTTAACTTGGATGTCAAAGTAGCTGAACTTTCTCTGACTTAGTCCTCCCTGTATATATAGATCACGCTTTCCTGTAATCAGCCTTTCCTATTTTTCATGACTTGGCCTTTCCCACCGAGTTCTTGGGTATTGGTTTTCTTCAAAGCTGCTCCAGTGCTGCTGAAGGACACTGAAGTGACAGCTCTGGCGATCCAGGCACTGCACTCACCCGCAAAAACCATCCAGCCGAGGCAGCCGCAGCGCAGGCTTCACAGCTACTCGCTCTGCTGGCCCCGCTTCCAACCTCGGCAAGACCTGATGACAACAACGGGTGAAAAAGCTAAAGTGAAACCAAGAGCAACACCTCTCCATACCTGGCAGCGACTCCCCACCCAATTTCCTCCGTGCACATCCTCCAGCAGCCTCAGGCAAACGCCAAGCTGCTTGGCTGCGTGCGACGAAACAACGCTGGGTGGGAGCAGCTGTGCCGATGCACGACACGCAGGCTGCAGCTGGCTCCGATTCGGGGCCCAAAGGCGGTGGTGGAGCTGGCAATACCAGAGGGCTCATGCTCCACTCTCAGACCCTTCACCGGGGTCTTTGGGACACTTGCCTGAGGCTCAGCCTCATAAAACCACCGAGCCGGTGCCCTGAGAAGGGATTAGATGCGAAAGCCTGTGACCTCAGCCGAGTACAGCGAGTCAAAAGCACTCTGACTTCAGGCTTATTGCCCCACAAAAACATCAGTGAAATCATTTCATTAATCCCCAGGGCCTCATTTCCTTCCTTCCTTCCCTCAGCCAAGCTGAAGCTTAAAATAGTATTTTGCATTCCTCATATTTCACTCCAAAACTAATTAACACCCAACCAGCCAAAAGCTCTTCTCACAGCAGCCTGGCTTGATCATGCAACCTGCCCACCCTTGGCAATGGCAGAAGCACCCTACCAGGCTCCCGGCTCCTCCCGAGACATTTCTGATGGAGCATCTGGAGAGAACCGCATTAAGGCAATAGAAAACAGGAAAACACCAAAATTAAAGCCCCACGTGCAATCTTACCTCAGTCCCACATGCACACACAACTCTTACGTGCCCATAAACAAGCTCAATGCTGCGCTAATTCCCCGACACCAAGAGCACGGCTGCTCTGCACCAGCTTCTAGCAGCCTCTAAAGGCAAAAAACATGGTTACCTCCTGCCTCCTCTTGCTGGTACCTGCACTGCAACGAGAGACTGAAACTGCACACTGCAGCCTGCTTTCCTGGGCTCGTGGAAACAAAGAGATAATTCATCTATAAATGCCCCTAGATGCAGCGCTGGGCAGGGGCACAGAAAGAAGATGGAGCACAGGTTTATCTTCATTTGGACTTCACAGCTATTTCTTGCCCTCTTGGCAGCCCAGACCAAGCGTGAGTCAAACAACGGGCTGTGCAGATGACGGAGCATAACTGCAAAGGAAGGGACATGAGCCTAAGCTGAAAAGGAAAACTCATCCAGGAGAGCTCAGAACACGTCACCCCACGAGACATCAAGCCCTCTCACTACAAGATCTTTCTTGCACGGGCTCAGAGGATCACAGGGAGGTGCTGGCTGTTCCTGGCACACAGGGATGATGGACTAGGAGAGGCTGTAACCCACGGGGAAGACGTGGCAGCTGCAGAGGAAGGAGCAGAGGCCCCACCAAGAATCCCACGTTTGACACAAGTTTGGTTTTCAGCCCGAGCTTCCACCTACGGACCAAACGCGAGGGCAAGCTCTAAACTCCAGCCAGTCTCACGAGCACCGGCCCTTGCTTACCGCGTTAGCACAACCGCCAGCAACTCCCAGCAGCAGCTCAGACCCGGAGGCAGTTTTGCACTGCCCACTGTCCACACCAGAAGACAACCCCAGACAAGGTGGCCTCGTTTTGCGGCCCCACCATGGCGGGAGGAAGGCTCCTCAGAGCCACGTGTGACACCACAGCCCCGTCCTTCCCACGGGCCACCAGCCGTGCAAGGAAAAAGCCCTCCCGCACCTCAGCTGGGTTCAACCTCAACACATTTCCAAAGGGCAAGAGGGAAAACCCTGTTGCTGGAGCAGCCGCAGCAAAATTCTGCCCGTGGGCTCCGTGCAGCAGGAGGTGGCTCGTCCCCTCGATTCAGGCCGGGCCCCCAGCAACAGGCCTCGCATTCACTGCCTCAAAAAAAATACAAATCCCAAATGTACAAAAGTCCCCCGCCCAGCTCTGTTTTCCTCCAGGTGACAGCTACTTAAAGGCAGAAGAAAACTCTCTTGCCAACACCAGGGAACGCCTCAGAAGCCGGCGGAGCAGAGCTCCTGCCCCTCAAGAGCGAGGCCTGGGACTGCAGCCGGAGTTAAGCCACGTTACCCCTCAGAGGATGCCAACCAGGAGATGGCCCAAAACAGAGGGACGTCCTGCAGAGCCGCAGCACGCAGTGAAGCCCCGCCGCGGGCACAGGGACTGCGACAGATACAACACAACACAGCACACCGACTCCCTCCGCCCGCCCCACCCGCCGCTCTGAGGTCTCTTGGGCCCCCGCGGCGCCTTTTATAGCCGCCCGCTCGACACGCGCCCCCTTCACGTGACCCTCACGTCATCACCGCGCGCGGCAGCATGGCGGCCGCGGTGGCCGGGGTGGCGCCGGTCCGCGACCGGTGAGTGCGGGCCCGCGGCTGGCCCGGCCCTGCCCCCTGTAACCCCCGGGACGTGTCCCGCCCCCCCCCCCAAAACCCCCCTCCGGGAAGTGCCCGGCCCCTCCGTCACCCCCCGCCACGTGCCCCGCCCTCCGAAGCCCCTCCGGTGGGGGCCAGGCGCCTCCATTCCGCCTCCGGTACGCGACCTGCCCCCCCCAGAGCTCCCCCGGTACGTGCCCGGACCCCCCCAGAAACCACCCCCGGTACGTGCCCGGCCCCCCCGGGACATGCAGGCCCCTTTGTAACCCCCTCGATCCGTGCCCGGCCCCTCCGTGCCCCCACCCCACGCCCCCGGTACGTGCTGGCCCCTCCTCGCAGGCAGCCGCCACCCCCGCAGTCGGTGGGGCCTCAGGGGGCTCGGTCTCCGCAGGTTCCTCACCTCCAAGGAGCGGTTCCACGCGTACCTGCGGGCCAGGGGCCAGCCCGGTGGGGAGGGCGAGGAGGAGGAGGAGATCGAGGAGGAGGAGAAGGTCGAGGACAAGGTTGAGGAGGAGGAGGAGGAGGAGGTCGGCAGCTGCCAGAGCGAGCCCCCCCGCCAAACGGGCGAAGTCGGAAGACCTCAATCAGGATGGGGAGACCCAAGAGGATGCTGAAGTGGAGGAGAAGGAGCCTACGGGGCAGAAGCGGGCCCGGGGGCAGAACAAGAGCAGGCCCTGCATGAAACCCAACCACTACGAGCAGAGCAGGCTGTGCCCCTCGGTAACACAGGTAGGGTGAGGTGGGGCTGCTCTGGGGCGAGGAGTTTGGGACCCTGGTGGGCCCTTCCCTGCTTTCTAGCAGGGGGCTGTGCTGGCAAAACCACTGCCCTTGGCCAGCCAGGAGAGGAGGAAGCTGGATGAGCTGGGCAGGACAAGTGAAATGTCAGCTTACCCCTCAAGCAGGCACATCACTGCCCTTCTGGTGCCTGAAGGATATTTTTGGTAACACTTATGCAGCACATCCTGGTGTCAGTTCCCTGGGCGTGTTTCTTGGGGTGCCCACGGTCACCTGGGGAGTGACAGGTGCTCAGAGCAGCAGTGGCCTCTCCAGGCTGGGGCAGACCCAGGCTCACCTCGCTTGTGCTGGAAGAGACGGGCCTGCCTGGGCAGGCACCCAGAGGGCAGAGGGTTTAACTTTCTCTTTCTCATTTTAAGGGCTGCGCAGAGAAGTGCTACTTCGGCCCGCGATGCCGCTTCCTTCACGACGTCGGCAAGTACATGGCCGCGAAGCCAGCTGACCTGGGGAGCACCTGTGTGCTCTTCGAAACCTTTGGCAAGTGCTTTTACGGCGTTACGTGCCGCTTTGCCGGGGCCCACCTCGGGGACGGCTACCAGAACGTTGTCAACACGGACTTGGCCAAGCAGTGGGAAGGGAAGTCACCGGTGAGGAACAACCTCTCCAAGGACCTCCAGCACCAGCTGCGCAAGAGGAAGTTTAGCTTCAAGAAGGCTGACGAGTACCTCCGTGGTCTGGCCAAGCCCCACGGTGATGGCGGGAAGGGAGGGAAAGCCACGGGGCCCTCTACAGAGGAGCAAGAGGTGTCTGACTCCACGACACCCAAGGAGGACCTGGGAGATGGCCCTGAATGTCCTGTGCTAGCAGAGCGGGGAGAAGATCCCAAACCAGACTCCTCACAGAGTCCTGGCCCCGCAGCTGGCGAGGAGGCTTCCTCCATCAAAAGAGTGGGCCCAGTGACAGACGAAGACGTGATAAAGCTGCGGTCATGTGAGAAGAAGAAGGTGAGAGTTCGGTGAAGGGCTGCTCTCGCTCGCGTACCTGTCAAGTGGTTGAGATTGTGGTTGGGAAGGCAGAGGGGACTGGGTGGGAGGCTGGCAGAGGACAGAGCTGCCTGGGCACCGCGTTGCTGTTGTGAGGGGGAGGATGCAGGAAGGTGAGCTCTAGGGGCTGTGATGGTGTCACAGAATCACAGAATGTTAGAGGTTGGAAGGAACCTCAAATATCATCTAGTCCAGCCCCCTGCCAGAGCAGGACCACCTACAGCAGAGCGCACAGGAACGCGTCCAGGCGGGTTTTGAATGTCTCCAGAGCAGGAGACTCCACAACCCCCCTGGGCAGCTTGATCCAGTGCTCTGTCACTCTCACTGTGAAAAAATTTTTTCTTATATTTTTGTGGAACCTCCTGTGTTCCAGCTTGCACCCATTGGCCCTTGTCCTGTCACTGGACATCCCTGAGCAGAGCCTGGCTCCGTCCTCCTGACACTCCCCCTTGACATGTTTATAACCATGAATGAGGTCACCCCTCAGCCTCCTCTTCTCCAAGCTGAACAGCCCCAGCTCCTTCAGCCTTTCCTCCCCAGGGAGATGTTCCACTCCCTCCATCATCCCAGTTGCCCTGTGCTGGACTCTCTCCAGCAGTTCCCTGTCCCTCTTGAGCTGAGGGGCCCAGAACTGGACACAAGATTCCAGATGTGGCCTCACCAGGGCAGAGCAGAGGGGCAGGAGAACCTCTCTCGACCTACTGGCTGCTCCCCTTCTAACACACCCCAGGATGCCCTTGGCCTTCTTGGCCACGAGGGCACACTGCTGGCTCATGGTCCTTGGAGAGGTGAGGACCAAGAGAAGCTGCAGCCCCTTGCACGTGAGGGAGGGAAGGGGCTGAGCTGTCAGTGAGGATGGGTGTGATCCGCAAGGAGAGCCAAGGCCGGGGCCGGCTGGTTTGTGCGTACCACACAGTGCTCTCCCAGGGCGAGAGCGTTGCCTTCTTCCGCTCCTCCCTGTCACCTCTGTCCTTGCGTCCATCAGCCAGGATTGAATCCCTCTATGTCTGCAACTGCTTTGAGTTTTCTCCAAGCTGAGCAGTGAAAACAAGTTGAGCAGTTCAAGTTTCTGGTTCTAATGATACATTCTCTTGGGGTAGTTGAGGTTCTCAAACAAAACCAGTGATTTCTTGGATTTCCTATTGAGTTTTAGCCAAGAAAAGTGATAAAATTGTTGGTTCACCTCTGCTGACATGCTCCTCCATCTTTTTTGTTTTCCAGTTGGAAATCCAAGGCAAGCTCTACTTGGCTCCACTGACCACGGTAGGCGGGGAATTCTGTCCTTTTGTCAAAATTCGCCGTTGCCGCATTTGGAACAGAACGAATCTCCTGACAAACCACCTCTCCGCTGTCCCTTTCAGTGCGGTAACCTCCCTTTCCGAAGGATATGCAAGCGCTTCGGGGCAGACGTCACCTGCGGGGAGATGGCTGTGTGCACAAACCTGCTGCAGGGCCAGTCCTCCGAGTGGGCTCTCCTCAAACGGCATCATACCGAAGACATTTTCGGGGTACAGGTGAGCGTTATCATGTTGATAAGCAAAGAAATGATACCTCGCTTCGGAGGAGAAAAGCTGCTGCTTGAACTCGTGCAACCTGTCCCCCTTCGGTAGCTGGAAGGAGCGTTTCCAGACACGATGACCAAATGCGCAGAGCTCCTGAACCAGACAATTGAAGTGGACTTTGTAGACATCAATGTCGGGTGTCCCATTGACCTGATCTACAAGAAGGTAAGAAGGCATTCTGCAACATGTTTTGCTTCCTTCCATAGATGCTTGTCCTTTGTCTCATCTCCCGCTGCCTGATCCACTTCTGCCAGTCTCACCCAGAGCTCCCCGTTCATTTATGGGCATTATACTTGAGCGAGAAGGCAAATGAGCTGTTCAAAGAACAGGCAATGGTTAGCTGTCTCTGCCTGGTGGCAGGCAGAAGCTGGGAGAGAAGAAGGCTGTGGATTTTTTTTTTGTTATTGTTGAAGAGTCCCCTTTCTGCAAGTCTTGAGATGCTCCAAGTCTTACCTGCATCCCCGGAGCAGAGGGCCTGCTGTTGAGCAGCTCCAGGGAGGGTCTTCACTATGCAAGGGAGCAGAAAGTCTTGACTGTGGCGCCTTCTGTCTGGCAGGGAGGAGGCTGTGCTCTGATGACTCGCTCCAACAAGTTTGAACAGATCGTCCGAGGGATGAACTCGGTGAGTCAGAGGAGCTGCCGGCAGCGGGAGATGAGCTGATGGAGCCAACTCCTGCTTCAGCCTGGCCTCACTCTCCTATTTCTGCAGGTGCTGGACGTCCCGCTGACTGTGAAGATTCGGACGGGAGTGCAAGAAAAGATTAACGTGGCTCATAAAATAATCCCCAAGATACGGGAATGGGGAGCGTCCATGGTCACGGTACAGGGCTACTTGCTGTGGTGTGGGGTTGTTGGCTGGTGTCTGGGGAACTCTGCCTGCAGATCAGCCTGGAGCGTGATGTGAGGGTGACCTTACCCAGCCCCACGGCTGAGCAGCTCTATCAAGTACCTTTGACCAGCTGTGTACTCCCTTTTAGGGCATTCTGATAACAACAGAAAAAAATTCGGATGCAGAGAGCATTTTCTTAGGTGCTCCTGAGTCCTTGTATCCATTACAAAGCTAGATCTTTACCCCAGTCTGGTGTCGTTGCCTTTGCACCTTCTTCCAACCCTCCCAGTCTGCCCTGCCTCCTCCAGGCCGTTTGGTGAGGTCTTACCCTTGATTTTGTTCTGCAGCTTCACGGTCGATCCAGGGAGCAGCGGTACACGAGGGGCGCCGACTGGGACTACATCGCAGAATGTGCTAAAATAGCGAGCCCCATGCCTCTTTTTGGTAGGTGTTTCTGTTGTTTCATCTTGGGGACTGAAAGCGCTGCGTGTTTGATTTGAAATATCTGTAAAAAAGGAAAAAAAAAAAACCACAACGCTTGGTTTTAAGCAGGTACTTTCTTCCTTGGGCACTGCGGCATGGACAGTCCCAGCTAAACCTTCGGGGGAGGAGATGGGAGGGGAGAAAAAGAAAGTTCTCCTTTTCCTTGTCAGGGGAATGTGAATCAAAAACATCGCTGGGAGTCTCTAAAGATTTGCTCTGGAGCCTCTTCGGACAATCTGGCTCTTGGACCTTCTGTCTATTTTGAATTTTATCCCAGGCCTGGATTAACTCATTTTGACTTGCCCTCGTGTATCACTTTGACCTCCGGCTTCTTCCTTCCTTCTGGACAGGAAACGGTGATATTTTGTCTTACGAAGATGCTAATCGAGCCATGCAGACGGGCGTTTCGGGAATTATGATTGCAAGGCAAGTGCCTGTGTTTCCTCTTCGCTTCTGAGATCTAGTGGTGCGGGACAAAAAAAAAAGGAATTAAAAGAAAAAAACCATGTAAAAACTTCAAAACACGAGTCTTGGTGAAAAGCCTCACTGAAAATTGGTAAAATCAGTTTGTGTCCATGGGAACTTCCAGAAGCTTCCTGTGGAAATTAAAAAAAATAATAATTTAAAGCAGCATTGGCTGGAAAATCAGTGCTGGAATGTCTGTTAAATTAAGTTGGCGTCTTCAGGAGCATCAGTCACAGCAGTAACAACACACATTTGTTTTTGCTACAGAGGGGCACTCATCAAACCGTGGCTTTTCACTGAAATTAAGGAGCAAAGGCACTGGGATATCTCCTCCAGCGAGAGATTCGATATCCTCAAAGACTTCACCAACTACGGCCTTGAGCACTGGGGGTCAGATACTCAGGGAGTGGAGAAGACCAGGAAATTCCTGCTGGAGTGGCTCTCCTTCCTGTGCAGGTAACTCTCCCCAGCCGAGAGGGTCTTGAGCACATCGAGCCTGTAACGGCTGGATGACAGCACGAGCTGCCGTCACTTTTTGTTGCAGGTATATTCCAGTCGGCTTATTAGAACACCTACCTCAGAAAATTAACGAGCGGCCGCCTTACTACATGGGGAGGGACTACCTGGAGACGCTGATGGCGAGCCAAAACGTGGACGATTGGATTAAAATAAGGTAACGGAGTGCTGAATTTCATGTAAACTTGCTAAGAAGGGACATCGCAGAACCTCACAAAGTCACTGTGCTTGCCCCGAGAGAGGGCGATGGCTCTTTCCCATCAGTTTAAGAGGTTGTGAGCAAGCAGCAAGGGTTAAGCAGCGCTTTGCTTCGAGGTTTTAACCGAGCTGGAAGCTGCCATAAAGAGCTCTCTCAATCCCCACATCTGCTTCAGAGGGTCATCCACTACCCGCTGCATATCTCGAGCAGCTGACCTCTCTCACGACACGCTGGTCACCCCGGGACAGTCGTAGCAACCACGAGAGGAGAGAGCAACGCTGCGACATCTCAGGCTTTCAGCGTCGCATCCCTCTGTGCTCTGCCCAGACAGTTCCACCCTGCCAGGACCATAGAGACTCTGAGCAGGAAGGCAGTCCCTGTTCCCATTTTTCATTATCTGATTTCTGAGTTCATGCAACAAAGGGCAGGAAATTTTTCTTCCCCATCCCTCCGAGTCCTCAGGCGCTGGCTTGAAATGACTTCACATGCTCAAAGCCAGCTAAACAGCTGGAGCAGCTGCGATTGCCCTGTCTTGTGGAAACACAGATTAGCAAAAATAGAGCAGTGGCTGCAGCCTTCTCTGGTTTTGCTAATCCTCATCCCTTTCGTTAGTCCTGGAAACAGCTGCCTAAAACCCTGTTACAGGTCCCTCAAGTTTCAATCAGAATTTTTAAATGCTGTTTTCTTCAAAGGGAACTTGCCAGCATGAGGCTGCGCGAAGCTTCGTAACCTCTCGCCTCTACAGCGCCATGTAACGGGCGTTCATGGCCACAAAACCTCAAAATTCAAAAGCAATTTAGATTCATTCATTAAAGCTCATTTTAAGGTGATACTATCCAGAAGCAGGGTTCTCTGAGCGCACTCTTTCTGCTTTTGTTCTACAGATTCAGGCTCTTGCTATGCAATTCTGTGCCCTACTGGGATACTCTCTCCAATACATCTTGTGCAAAGGCTTAGTGATGCTGTATTGAACCAGCGTCCAGGAAATCAGTTAAGCCTACTTGACTGTAAAGAAAATTACTCTGCACTGAAAGTACGGGATGTGTTCCGAAGCATGAAATAGTTGAAGCCTTAAGCTAGGATAAATCTGAGTGCGGTAGAACTGGCTTACAGCAGTTTAGCATCCGAGCTCAATACTTTGGGGCACTAACAGGGGTTTGGCTCTGCGCAAGCACAGCAAGAGGCTGGGAGGAGCCTTTCAGAGGCTCACGCTGATTTTAGGGCCATCGCTGCCGGCAGTGAAGCTGCTGTTCAGGTCACCACCCTTAGGAACCCATTTTTGGCATCAGCTCTTGTTGACTCCCCAGCGACAAGGTCACTGCTCACACCTGGTGGCTTTGTTCCTCTGGGACCTTGGTTCAGGGTTAAAGTTCAGCTCCAAAAGTGGTTTTGTGCAGTGGCTCTAAATTTTCAGGAGGGTGAAGGCTTGTTTGACGCTTCTGACTGCAGTCACCATTGCTGTGTAGCCACAGGGCCGTGCCATCGCTGGGTACCAGTGGCTCTGTTGTACTGAACACAGACCTCTCCTTGGGGTTTGTTTCATTTTGCTTTTTGTTCTTTTCTTTCTTCCAGTGAGCTGCTTCTGGGACCTGTGCCTACCAGCTTCACCTTCCTGCCTAAACACAAAGCAAATTCTTACAGATGAGGCCCTTTCTCATGGCGTCGAGTGAAGAGGATGCGTTGGGACAGCGCGTGTCGAGGAGCAGGGTTGCTCAGCCATGCTCTGAAATGAAATAAAGTTTTATGTTTTTAGAAGTGTTGTTGCCTTCATGTCCCCACAGCATCAGTCCCTGCTGCAGGTGACGCAGCAGATGGCCTTGCACAGTCTTGCAGCCAGAGGTGCGTTGCCAGCAGAGAGCAACCTGCTTCATTAACAGGATACAGGCCAGGTGAGACCTCAGTTCCCTGCAGGAGTCGGTCTGATTTTCCCCACCCCTGTTCTTATCAGATGGCCTTGGTCCTGCCAAATCTGCTGAGAGCAAGGAGGGGATGTACTAACCCAACGCCTGTGGTGCTGTAGATCACAAACAGCCCCAGCAGCTCATTTTCAGAGGTTGTGCTGAATCTCGTTCGTTTTAGGGAGCAGGCAGTGGTGGGTTCCATCTCCTGGGTGTCACAGACCCAGGGGGAGGCACAGACCCCTCCAGAGGGGATCCAAAGCTCTTTGTTTCCCAACCAGGAGACTAGAAGACGTGACAGCGCTACTTGAGTGGGGACTGGGGGAAATCACACCACCCAGTCACACTGAAGGACCTTCCCCTGTGCCCTCGAGGGCCTTCTCCCCATCTCAGTGTAGCTCCAGGCACCAGGTCTTCCACATCCCCACCCTCGCTGGTGGGGGTGAGCCACGATGGTCCCAGCAGCAGCCCCATGCCTGGGGACACCGGTGCAGCCATTGCCTGCTGGGACTGCAACTCCCTCTCGCTGCCTGAGGAGCTACTCATCATCAACTGCAGCATCCCCAAGACCCCCAGCCCTGTCCTGAGCCTTGACAAGTTTGACACGCTCAGGATGGAGGCCCAGGAGCTGTGGGGGATGTGAGGATGGACCTGCCACCACCCCAGCCTGCCCTGTCAGAGAAGCAGGGGAAGAAGCAGAAGAGAGAAGACCACCTTGCCAAAGCCCCCCAGCAAGTGCAGGGCTCTGGCAGCCACCATGGGGGGGAGATAAAGAGGGAGGAGGTCAGGGTAGCCTTGTTGGGACCTTTTCCTCTTTTTTCATAATAGAATCTCTTTCTCTAGACTCGCTCTGTGCCTGCATGGTAGGGGGAGGGAACACAAACCCTTGTCTGGCTGCACCTTGGGCAAGACCAGTAAGGAGGAGGGAAAAAATAATACTAATTAAAAAATACTAAAAAAAAAAATTCTCTGCTCCAGCCAGAAAGTGCCTGGGAACTTTGTCTCCCTTTATTGCTCATTTCCCACCCAAGCTCCACAACCTGCAGCAAATGCAGCCAATGGTGCCTTTGGGAGTGGCCTCACCTTTCCACATCTGCCTGAGAGAAGGTGCAGGGTGAGGTCCCTTTTGGGGTGGTCATCCATCACCAGGGGTCTGATCCCTTTCCCTGGGGCAGTCCCAGCGATGCTGCGGGGCAGCAGGAGCCGCTCTGGACCCTGGCCAGGCACGGTCCTGTCGGTACGGCGCAGTGCAGCTCCCGGTGCCGCTGCTCAGCATCTCCTCGCACACTGAGCCGCCCCGAGCATCCTCCTCGCCCCAAAACTCCTGTTCCCTGGAGTAGCTGCACCTACACTGCCCACAGCTCTCGGGGACCACAGGGAGTTATTCTGCTCAGAGATGGAAAATAGAAAAGAAGAAAAGAACCCCAAAAAATAATCCCCAAACCCGAATGTAAAGGAGCCTCAGTGCCAGAGGACCAGCTCTCCTCTCCCAAAGCTGCTGCAGAAGCCTTTAGTGCCATCAGGGCTATAGGTCAGGAAAAGGACCCCATCCCACAGACCAAGGGGCTCAGGCACCCGCTTCAGTGCCGAGGGACTGTCGGGAGGAGATTTGGCTTGAGGAGAGGGGCTGCTGCCCCACAGCATCCAGGCACGCCCCCCTCCGCTACCCCCAGCCACAGGGGCTCTTGGTGCTGGAGCAGCTGCCGGTGCCCGAGCCCAACCCGAGAGAAGACTTTGCTGGTGAGGAGCGATCCGGCAAAGGCATCTCCAAAGTCGATGGGCTTGAAGTCATCACCAAGCCAGGTGGGTGCTGGGGGGGTCCTTAGTCACAGCATCATCTGACTCCAGGGAGCTGCAGAGCAGAGAGTCCGCGATGCCGAAGGGTGGTGGCTGCCACCTGCTCTTTCCAACCCAGCTGGTCTACCAGCTCCTCCACCACCTCCCTCTCGGCCCCAGGTTTCTTTTTGGAGCCCTTCCCGCAGAGCCGGACCACCCTGACGCTCTCACTGCCCAGACGGCTCTGCTGGCCAAGGTCCTCGAAAGCCCTGCGGGCACCTGCCAGGCTCTCGTACACCAACGCGCAGCACTTGCTCAGCAGCTCAGCGGAGCTGCTGGAGCGACAGCAGCATTTCCTGCTCTGGGAGCAGCAGCAGCTCCCAGGCCAGCAGCACTTTGCTGGGAGGGATTCTCAGCAGGGACTCGGAGATGGGGACCCTCCACCTCACTTTGGTGCCCTCCTTGTTCACCTCCAGCAGCTCCAAGCTGCAGGGCATAGAGCGTGAGCCGCCAGTCCCACGTCAGGTGTTTCACCTGCAGGAGAGAGAGGAAGGGCCACTGCGTTCCCGTGAGCCTCCCCAGGCAGAGACCACCCTAAAACCATCCTCCAGGCAGGCTGAAACCCCATTGACCTGATGTCATGGCAAGAAAATATCCCCCTTTGACATGAGCACCTCTGGGGTTTGCAGGAGAAAGTCACCAGGGCCCCCTGAACTGTGGCAACAAGCCAGAGCTTGCCTGTACGTCACATCCCACCACCAGCACCTCCCTGTAGATTTTTGATTAGGGGATAATCTTTCCCAAAGCAACCTGCCTCTCCAGGCACCCTCCCCGGTAAGAGAGCTGCTGCAGCACGTCAAAGGCAGAGAGCAGAGCCCACCTCCGTGCCCCGAGCACTTCCCGGGGACACAAACAGCCTGAACCTCCTCGTGCACCCCACCAGGGACAGCCCGAGCACACCCAGACACCCTCCACATGAAGGCCACTGGGTGCTTACCTTCTTGAAGGACGTCAGCAGTTTGATGCTGACAAAGCCCATCTTGTTCTTCTGGACGTGTTTCAGGAGGAAAGCGTCCTTGGCCAGGTTCTCGTCCGAGAGGTAGAACTCCACCTGGGACACGATCCTCCGGACCAGCTGCGTGTCAGGGATGGAGCAGTCGCAGTCTCGCAGACCAGACTGCACAGCATCGCTTGTGTCGCAGAAGCTCCTGGTGGAGCGAGTTGGTGGCCTTTGGGACGTGCAGCACAGCCCAGCCTCAGACTCAACAGGGCGGAGAGCGGAGACACTGGGGAGACCAAGGGCTGCTGGTTTTCACCTGGCTCCGGGGCAGCAATGCCAGCCTGCACACTGTGACCCTCCTGGTGCTGAGAGCACCGGTGCTAGACCAGAAAACCAAACCCAGCCCAGGCAAGGGACATGACCCCCTGGGGATAAACAAGGGCAGGGCTCACCCACCACGCGAATCCCAGCAGCCACGTACTCACTGAAGCTCTTGAAAAAGTCCTCCTGGCCGAGCAAGGGCCTCTGCGGTAGGAAGAGAAGCGGCACCGGGAAGGGATTCCTTTGTACCGGCACTGGGGTGCTGCTGCTGGGCTGGGAACTGAGCCCCAGGGCCACCCCAGAGCTACGTGATGACATTGTCCTTCATCTGGGAGGTTACACAGGAGAAGGACAGCGCTGGGATGCTTCCAGACAACAACCACCCCTGGCAGAGCCCTGTTCCAGGCTGCAGTCCCCAATCCCAGCCCAGCCCAGCCCAGGAGGGTGGAGGCAGCTCAATGCTGTGCCCTTACGTCCTGGGGAGAGGAGAAGATCCTGGTGCTACATCCCAGAGACCTGCAAACTCCAACTCCCCCACCAGACTGAGGCTCCTTAAAACAAAGTGAAAAGAAAAACCAAGTCCTTGGGGGCAAGAGGGCTGCTGGTTTATGGGAGCAGCCACTCAGGAAAGAGCCTCAGCAGGAGGTTCTGGACCTGCCCCCACCCAGACCCACCAAACTCCAGGCGAAACCAGTCTGCAGGTAAAGTGGTCCCAGCTGAGCCCAGGAGCGGCCGGGTCCCTCCCGCAGCAGCTGCTGAGCCCGGCAAAGGGTGGGCAGAGGCAGCGCTGTCGGCACCAGCAGCAGCACCAGCAGCAGCACCCCGTGGTACCCGCCAGGGCAGCGACTCACTGCCATGAGGCATCACAGTCTGTGCCTCAGTTTCCCCATCTTGCACAGGGACGGTAACAGTCATGTAGAGCTGGAGGGAGGGTTCAGTCCAGGTGCTGCCAGAGTGACAGGCAAAGGTCCTTCTTCCTGAAGAAATAACCCCCAGAGCCCCAAGAGTGGGATGAGGCCCAAGGCAGGCGTGGACTCCCTGGGAGGGGGCGATGCTGTGGGGCAGGACAGCCCATCGCTTCCGTACAAGATGAGGAAGGTCTGGGATGAAGCTCAGCCCCGTTGCTTGAGCCCCGCGTTGGGCAGCAGCAGGAGGGCACCGTGGAGGCAAGGACAGTGCTGTCAGAGCAGGGGGGCAGCTCGGCCAGGTGGGGGGCAACGCCCGGGCATGGGGGATCTGGGGAGGGTGCCGTGAACCGGGTCCGGAAGAGTCGATCCTGGGAGCCTGACCCTGCTGGCTGTCGGTGTGCCTTGTCCAGGCACGGCATGGAGCTGGTGTCCCTCTGCGCCCTGTGGCCACGAGAAGTGGCAGAGGGCTCGTCACATCTCCCCGGTGGCTCTGCAGGCAGTGCTGCCCCACCCCAACACCTCGCCCCGGCCACGCAGGGCTGCCACCAGTGGATCCCCAGGGCTGTGCCGTGCTGTCCAGCTCCAGGCTCGTCCTTCTGGGATGGGTCACAGCGACTTGCAACACCAAACTGCTTCGGGGATGTTGGGCTGCCCTGGTTTCCCTTGGGTTGGTGCACTTGGCGTCACCCCTACCTCCCCCGTCCCTTCCCGGCTTTCTCCACGGGTTGGAAACTATGTGGCGGTGACACGGTGGGAAAGAAGATCCTGGGATGAGGGAGGTGCCCAAGAGCTGCCCACTAGGGAATCTGGGAACAGCTTTGGTCCCTGAAGGGTTGGTGGCACTTGGTGGCAGGTGACGAGGACACACCCTGCCTGAATTTGCACCGGGAGGTGGCTTCCCTGCTGGTCAGGACACGTACAGGGCTTAAACACCCATCCCTGAGACTCCCACCAAGAGCTGGAATCAGCACATCAGTGGTGCTGCCAACCCTGTCCCTGGCCTCACTGGGGTCCCCTCGCCCACCCTGCGCAGCCGCCACCCCCCTGGGGATTTGCTCTGAGGGGCATCGGAGCACCGGCGATGCTGGGCGGGCGTGTGTGTGACCGGGAGTGTTTTAAGCTGTGCTTTCCTACCACTGGCAGCTGGGTTTGCTCCGTGCTGCTCAGCTCTTCTGGGTTTGCTCGGTGCTGCTCCGCTCTCCAGGGAGCCAGAGGCAAAAAGCTCCCAGAAGAGAGCAGTGTGTGCCCCTAGGAACAAGCCAAGACTCTCTGGAGCTCATAGAGAGTTCCTGGAGGACAGCTGGGCTTCCCTGGGATAGATGCCTGGAGGAAACAATTAGAAAAAGCAAAACACCGTGAGAAGAAATCGTTTCAAAACTACACCCAGCGCTACCGGAACACCATCCCCCTCATCCCAGCAACACAGAGGAGAAATCAGGACAGCGCTTCAACAACAACAACAACAAAATAATAAAAATTTAATTGTGTTCACCCAAGAAACATATACAAAGAAAAATACATTTCCATTAAAAAAAACCAAAATTAATCACCATGCCTTGGCATCTGAGCTGAGCTGCTCTCCCTTCAGAGCTCTGTGGTGCTGCTGCCGAGGACCCGGAGCGGGAGGGCAGACATTAAGTGACATACAAAATATGTATGTAAAAATATGTATTTTAAATAAAAGAGTTTACAGCAACTTAAGCTTTCTACAAAATACTGTGGTTGCAAGTTCAGTGTCTCGATTCTAGGAACTATTTTTGAACTCTTAACATCCTGGTCTCCACCCCGTGTCCATCTCCGCAGTCTCTTTCTCCAGGGAGTTCCACTTCCATCCAGGTCAGTCCAAAGTACCTAAAAATTAAAAAAAATATATAAAAATTATAGCCTCAGGAGTCAGAAATGCAGTTATGTGAGCAAATGAAACTTGTTTCAGGAAAGTTTAAGCAAATCATACATGAGTAAAACTAAATCTAGCTAAAAAGTATTGTATGTGCCTTGGGGTCCACTTGATTTGTGTTTCTTCTCTCAGAGAGCCACCCTACTAATCACCAAGGATGTGGAAACAAGTGGACTCTGCAAACGATGAAGTTCTTTCTCTCCCAAGAAGGAAATTACACAAAATACTGAAACCAAGCGAAACCAAGCAGAAACTCACCTTCCAAAAAAGCGAATTCATCAATAGCTTCAATGGCATTATCTGCAAAGCAAACCGAAAACAATGAACACGGGCAAACCCACCCCGTATTTGCATCTGCTTCAAACAGCATTTGAAATTCCATCACAGTGCGGTGACCGGTTTCAAGGAGCTTTACTTGGTTTGGAGCCGGCGTGGGAAATGACCGGTGCGATATTTTGTAGAGGTTTTTCTCTCCCGTCTTCAGGGGAAGAAAGAGAAGCACCTCTGACTGCTTCATCACACTGAGACAGCTGGAAAAATCCCCCATCCTAGCAACCCTTAGCCAAGGACAGCAGAATATGCTCTCATACCCAGGTCTTTCCTCTGCAGAGTTTTCCTTTTTCCTTGCTGAGCGTACACGTAGGCATCTTTGGCTATGGTTTCAACAAACAACTCCTGCAACGCAACAACAAGACACTTTCACACAGGGGCTGAGGAAGGGAAGAGAGAATATCCTGAGGAAAGGTCCTACAAGACCAGAATGTCTTCAAATTTCCCCTTTCCAACGGACAGCTCTGAAAATAACACGTGAAATTGTTGGGCAGCGAGAAGTAACGAGAAGGCGCAGGGGGTCTGGGACAGAGGTGGCTCCTCTCAACATGTCTGGGTGACAGCTACACGCCGCCGGCTCCCAGGACAGCGTCTGAAGGAGGGAAGGCGTCCTGTGCTCGGTCAACGACCGTCCTGGCTGCCACCAGCATGTCCCTTACACCCTTCGGGAAGGACGGCAGGGAGAGACCAGAGCCTCCACACGGCTGCGTTCAGGTGACGCTGAAGCCATCCCACCAAACACACCTTGTCTGGGCAACACGAGATGCCTCCCAGAGGACAAAAAACCAGAAAAGAACCTCCTGTTGTGGTTTCACACACAATTCCAGAACGTCAGGGGTTGGAAGGGACATAGAAAGATCATCCAGCCCCCCTGCCAGAGCAGGATCACCCACGGGACCACGTCCAGGCGGGTTTTGAGCTTTCAGAAAAGACTCCACAACCTCTCTGCGCTCGAAAAAAAACCCTTTTCCTAATTGTTTTTGAGGAACCTCCAGCTTGTCCTGTCACCAACAAACCCTCAAGGCTCCAAACCCACCCAAGCAGCTCACAGGTTTCTGGAGACGCCGGTTGAGGAGAGAGGCACCGGACAAGGTTGCGTGAGGCCAAACCCCCCCCCCAAAAAGGGATTTTTTTTTTAAAAAAGAGGAGAAAAAACATCTTCTAAAAAGGCAACCCGAGTGGTTTCACACCCACAAGGCCTCAGGCCCGGCCCCGAGGGCGCTCCCTCAGCGCTGCCGCCGCGCCGGGGCCCCGGCGCGGCGGCAGCGCTGAGGGAGCGCCCTCGGGGCCGGGCCCCGGTGCTTTCCCGCCGCCGCCCCTCACCGTGGCCCGGGCCAGCACGAACACGGCCTCCTGGCTGGCCAAGCTCACGTCCGGGTCCGCCTTCACCAGCGCCTTCACCCGCGCCAGAGGCAGCCGAGCCAGGCGGGCCGGGCCCCCCGCTCCGAGCCCCGCCGCCTCATCTCCCGCTCCCGCCGCCTCCGTCACCGGCGCCGCCGCCATGGCCGCGCCTGCGCCGGGCGGGAAGGGGCGGCCTCGGGGGTGTCCCCGCCTGCAGAGTGGCAGAATCCCACAGTGTCGGGGGTTGGGAGGGAAGTTTAAAGATGAGCCGGTCCTGCCAGAGCAGGGTCAGCCAGGGCAGCCCCACAGGAACGCGTCCAGGCGGGTTGGAAAGTCTCCAGAGCGGGAGACTCCACACCCTCTCTGGGCAGCCTGGGCCAGGGCTCCGGCACCCGCACAGGGAAAAACTTTTTCCTAATATTTATGTGGAACCTCCTGTGCTCCAGCTTGTGCCCGTTGCCCCTTGTCCTGTCACTGGACATCCCTGAGCAGAGCCTGGCTCCGTCCTCCTGACACTCCCCCTTGACATGTTTATAAACATTTATGAGGTCACCCCTCAGCCTCCTCTTCTCCAAGTCGAACAGCCCCAGCTCCTTCAGCCTTTCCTCCCCAGGGAGATGTTCCACTCCCTCCATCATCCCTGTGACTGCGCTGGGCTCTCTCCAGCAGTTCCCTGTCCCTCTGGAGCTGAGGGGCCCAGAACTGGACGCAATATCCCAGATGTGGAACACTGTGCATTAAGAAAAGTGTGTCTTAGGGTGCATCACGAGAAGTGTGTCCAGCAGGGCTGGGGAGGTTCTCCTGCCCCTCTGCTCTGCCCTGGGGAGACCACCCCTGGAATCCCGTGTCCAGTTTGGGGCTCCCCAGTTCCAGAGAGACAGGGACCTACTGGAGAGACTCCAGGGGAGAGCTACGAGGGGGATCAAGGGACTGAACATCTCTGCTGTGAAGAGAGACTGAGAGATCTGGGGCTGTTCGGCCTTGAGAGGAGGGGAGAGGGGACCTTGTGAATGTACAGAAATATCTGAGGGGTGGGGGTCAAGGGGAAGGGGACAATCTCTTCCCAGTGGTGCCCAGCAATAGGACAAGGAATAATGGGTTTGAGTTAGAACATGGGAAGTTCCACCTCAGCATGAGCAGAAGCTTCTTGGCTGTGCGGGTGCCGGAGCCCTGGCCCAGGCTGCCCAGAGAGGGTGTGGAGTCTCCTGCTCTGGAGGCTTTCCAACCCGCCTGGACGGGTTCCTGTGGGGCTGCCCTGGGCGACCCTGCTCTGGCAGGGGGTGGCACTGGATGCCATCGGCCTTCTTGGCCATGAGGGCACATTGCTGGCTCATGGTCTCCATGCTGTCTCCCAGGACCCCCAGGTCCCTCTCTCCTATGCTGGAGAGCTGTGGGGGGACACTGAGCACTCATCTTGGGAGCTTTTCCTGCCCGTTGCCCCCAGCAGGGTACCTAAACCTCTCCCATTGCCGGCCCTTGAGCTCCCAACTCCCTCGTCCTCCATGGAACACAGACCTTCTGCTGCCCCGTCCTCACATCCCCCCCAGACACGGGCCTGAGCTCCCCCACATCATTGCTGTGCTCCTGAGACATGGCCTTTGGGGACTCAAACCATGTCCCTGCACGGCTCTGCCCTTCCCGCAGCAGTGGCCCCACAGCGCTGGAGCGGGTGGTAACAGGGACCTGTCACCATGGCTGCGCACACTGTGCTCATGCAATGGTTCCTGCAGGACCTCCCAACCCTCCCATCTCCATCCCACCTCCAGGTGGTAGCATCAAACCCTCTCGTGCCCCTTTTGGGCACCTGCCATGACCCCCAGGTCTGTAACACTTGGCCAGCCCGTGCCTGTCCCAGCCTTCCCCATGTCCTTGTCACAAGGTCTTAACACCATCCGCAGGCAGGAGCCACTGTGGGCATTGCTGGTGGGACATCTTCCCAAAAGGTCAAAAGGACAACTTCCCAAAGGGCTGGAGGCACGTGCCACGTTGGGGTGGGGACATCAGCGCCTGCCAGCAGCTGGCCAGAAGCTGCCCTGAAGCTTGACTCAACCTTGCAGATGTTTCCTGCCTCTGAGGCAATACATGGTGAAACCAGGACATTTCAACACAGAGATGGCCCAGCTCTGTGCTGTGCCACGCAGAGCATTTCCTCTGCTTCCCGACAAAGGTCAACTCTTCAGCGGAGCAAATGTCCTCTGGTTTTGGATACGCCGGAAAGCCGCAGCCTCTCCCCAGCACTGTCCCACCAGGCTGCGCTGGGCCATGCTGGTTTAGCCATGCCCCCACTCACTGCAGGTCCCGTGGGGCTCTGAAGATTGGACCCGTCCTCGCGGCAGCTTGTCCCTCATGTCCCGGAGTCACTCCCCGAACCCCAGGGTCTGTTGTGGATGGGACTGTCTTGTGGGCAGCAGGGTTTGGTGGGCTTCAAGCTTCCCGACAGCAGCAGAGTCCAAGCTAGAGGTGCACCAAGAGCTGCTCCTCCTCCTCTTTCTCCTCCTCCTTGTGCTGTTTCGTGGTCAGGCTACGGTGACTTCCTGACGTTGCGCACAGCTTCTCAACAACCTCAGAAGGAGAAAGCTGCTGGGTTCAGGGAAGTGAGACTGCAGAGAGGTTCCCCTTGCACAAATCCTTCCCCTTGGATGCCTCCGGAGGTCTTCAGAAAGGGGCGAAAGCACAGGAAAGTGTCTACTGATGGAAAATGGTGAGTAAGAACAGCACCTGGGCTGTGCTGGACCTGGGGACGGGGCACGGGGAGCGGAGCCGTGTGTTCTGCGCGGGAAGGCTGTGGAGGTGTCCTTGCGAAAGGCTGGATCCTGCCAAGACCCTCACTCCTCCTGGTAGACAAAGTCCTCCTGTACATCAGAGTACAGGAGCTTCAAAGGTGTCCGACCAATTCCTGGGCTCAGTGCGAGATCTGCTGGGTCATGTGGGGCTGGATACAAACATCTGGGAAAGAAGAGGAGGCCACACTCTGCCGCTGAGGTCGGGAGTGCACTCACTGGTGACAAATATATGGAAAAACCTGAGGGCTCTGTGCAAGTCCCAGCTCATCTAACAGCTCCAGAATCGATGGTTACAAACCTCAGAATCATTCAGGTGCCAAAAGTCCTAGTGGCATGTTTGGGAACTTGGAAAAAATTGCGCTTTTTTCACTGGTTTGGGTGAAAGGCCCACTGCCCGGAGCGCAGAGAACAGCGGTTTTGCACTGCTTTAGGGGCTACGCTCAGAGAGCTGCATTTGCCACGTTTATCAGGGAAGTTGGGGTGACAGCCTGGGGACACGAGGGGAACTTGCATTTATTTAGAGATACATATATATATATACACTGTATATATATCTATGCATTTATTTAGGTATATATATATTTGAGCACTTATGTCTGAAAAGATTGCACTAACTCCTTTGCCTACCAGCCCTTCTGTGGTGAAAGAAAAAAAATTACACAAGCACAAAACTAAACTGAAACCCCAGAGAGAGGAGAACTTTAAAACCAAAGCCTATGCCTCTTCGGAGCCACCAGCTCCGGGGACACAGTGGTCTGGGGACAAGGGGATGGGAGAAGATAGGGGAATAAGATGATTCCTCCCCTCCCACAGAGTCCACCTGAGAAGGGTAGGAAAAACGTAACCCTGGCCCACCTGAGCTTTGTGCTGTGCCTTGGACCCAGCAGCATTTTTCAAAAAGTCATTTGACCTCCTCCTCGCAGCCTTTCTTTGGAGGCTTCAGAAGAAGGAGCTTTTTGGTCATTCATGGGGCCAGGGCCAGCGTGACCCCGTTCACGCTTGCAAGGTGCGAGCAGCACAGGAAACACTGGTCAGAAAAGTAGAGCACATCTGCTGCCTCTCAGCTTTTTTGTGTGTGCAGGCTTTGGCAGGATGAGTTTCCTCCAGGGAGGGATTCTCACGGCTCTCTGCGGTGTGTCCCGCCAACTCCTGTGTGGCTGCCCCGGGTTCACCATGGACTTCATGGGAACCAGGACCAGGGCATGGTAGGTTGCTCCCAGCTGGGCAATAGGCCTGGGCAATCTCTAGATCTCAAATTCTGCCCTCAGAAGCTTTGCTGCTGGTAGGGTATAATCCCCCACCCAATCTCTCTGTTTTGATGGTCCCTGGTAGGGGACAAAGGGCAGATCTGGCCAAAAGACTCCATGAAACACCTCCTGGATACCCTCACGGTTCCAGATCTGGTGCAACCCAATATTCCTTCTCAGACACCTTCCAGGACTGCTTTGAGCAGAGACCACAGTTCCTGGAGGAGGCTTAGTGCCACCCCTGTTGAAGAAATACTGTGTTCCTCGGGGGGGGCTTTCACTCATGTCTCTCCACTGTGTTTTAACTGGAGCTTTTCTTGATGGTCGCAGACGCATCTGGAGGGGAAAGAGGCCGTCGTGAGACACCTGCGGTCAAAGTTCCAAGGGAACAGGAGAGACCCCCCCGAAGCGGGCAGCTGGCTGGGGCCTCGCTCCCCAGCATCCCCTGCAGCAGAGCCCCGACAGACCCCCCCACCGGGCTGCAAGGGCGAGCTGCCTCCAGACGCCCCCCGCACCAGGAAGGTGGACTTCAGCAGGGCTTCTCCATCCCACAGTAGAGGTCGGAGTGTGGGACAGCGTTTGCCTCCTCAGCCCCTCTGTGAGACCCCGGCATGGCTGGTGCGACTGAAGAAGGGGACTGCTCAAGATACCAGTTTCCACCCAGCTCCTGCAAAGCCAGGAGGAGGAGGAGGAGAGACATTGAACAAGGATATGGCAGCCAACTCCGATCCTTCCCGGAGGAACTCGGGCCAGAGGACATGGCCACCTGCCAAAGGCAAGCGGTCTCCAGCGGTTCCTGCCAAAGTCACGGCTGCTACAGCCCCTCTGGGTGCTGTGGGAGGTCCGTGCGGGACAGGACACCCAACTCTGCCTTGTGAGAAGCCTTTGCCACACGTCAAGGTGCTGGGAGTGAGGCCACCCAAGCCCAGGCGCCCTCCGGTTGTGGATCTGGAGAAGTTCAATGCAGCTGCACGTCCCGGGACGCTGGTCCGTCCTGCCATGGAGCCACCAAGAAGTGCTCAGCTGGGTACGGCCAGGCACTGACAAGTGTCCCAGAGAAGGATGCCACTCATTCAGGAAGGAAAATCTCCCCAGAACTGACATAGATTAAAGCTCTCCAGTGAGCTCCCCGGTGAGCCACTGGGGGGAAAGAAAAAACCCAGATGGACCATAGAGTAAAAACTCCTCACTGGATCCAGATGTTTTATCTGACTGGATCCAGTCAGCTCTATCTCCCTGCATCCCTCTGCACTCAGTCTAGCTCAGTGCAGCTCTGCCCTCATGGTGGGTGACAGAGTTGAGGATAAAATGTGAAACAGTCCCTGTCTGCTCCCTCCCATTCCTCTTTTTACCACAGGTTACCTGAAACCAGGCTACGTTGCACCAGCCCCGGCACGGTTCCCACCGCGGGATGCTCCGAGCATGATGGGGTAAGGACTGAGGCAGCGCTTTTATTCTAGGTGGCTTCCAGGCTTTCCCCATTTGGTGGGAAGGGCAAAAGAGAGAGCAGCAAGGGTTCTCCTGCCCACTGCCAGTGTGGTACTGCACCTTAGCGGGCAGCTCCCATGGTGCAAAGCTCCATCCCCTGTGGGCTGCGTTATTGTCGCACCCCACCGCTCACCTCCTGCACCCAAAGCTGCTGCCCCGCGGCCCCAAGCTGCCACCCTGCTCTACCCCAGATCCTGCCCTTGGTCCTCCAGCGCCATCACTGCAATTCCTCATCCCTCTCTGCCTTATCGCAGGGATGGAGATGAGATATACGACGATGTAGAACCCGTTGGGCTGCCCAGCAGAGGCCAAGGCTTTCTGCTGCCTGCTGTGTCCCGGTCAACAGAGTGCCCACGCCCCAGAGGAGGTGGGTCCTGGAGGGGCTGGGATGCTGGTTGGGGTGGACGCTGCAGCTCACAGAGCCTCGAGCCCCTGACGAGCCTTGGGTAGCAGCGGAGTATGCGCTGAGCCCACCGCCTTCACGCACGGAGCGATGGGTTTCCCTGCTGCCTGGTAAATGTCCATGGGAAACTCTGATCCTCCCCCTCCCCACGCTCAGGGGCCAAACTCAGGGTTTGGAGGAGAAAGCTCTTGGTGCTGTTTCAGTCCTGTGGACTGTCTCAGCAGGTGTCTGTACATCATAGAAACCTCACAGCAACACCTCTCCTGGGGTTTGGTTTTACAGGTGGAGATGCCGGTCGAGCCTCTAACAGAGTTGCCTTGGTGGCAGCTGCACAGAGGTAACAGGGGTTTTTACTATTTCTAAGGGTCCCAAACTGGCCAGGGCTCCACGCTGCTTTGACAAATCTGGTGGTTTAATGGCCCCTGCTGGGCTTGTGATCGACATGTCCACGGTGAAGAGCACAAGCGGAAGGTTTAACCTGGCCCGAGAGCCTGAGTGGCCCCAGAGCTCGGAAATGAGACGGGGCAGGAGCCAGCGGGAAGAAGGGGAAGGGAGGGAGCGGAACACGGGGTCACCGGAGCTTTCAATGACTCTGCAGAGAAACCCAGGTCTCCCAGAGCGTGAAGCCAGCGACACTGAAGGAATGCAAGAAGGAAGACAAGGCAGACAGGGAGTTTCAGAAGAAATTCAAGGTAAGCAGCAACAAGCAGTCACTTATCCCTCTAAGCTCCCCTTCACCTCCTGGGAAAGGTACAACACGATGGCAGAGAGGAGCTGTGCTCCACAGAGACCATCCGATACACACCCGTGTTGTTCCCCACTGAAACATTCCCAGATGAGACCGGTCCCACAGACTATTTGGCTAGAGAGGGATCTGGTTTGTCCTGAGGAGGGAGAGAGGTCAGAGCTGCCTGGTTTATGTTTCCCTGGGGCAGCTGCCAAGCTGCAGCGCTGCTGTTTGTGTTTCAGTTTGAAGGAAGTATCAACGTCCTGACTCAAATGATGGTTGACCCTGCAGTGATCGAGAAGAAGGGGAGAGGGAAGAACCTGCCGCTGAGACGAGGAGAAATTCTCGACGTCATTCAGTTTACAAATCAGGAGCTAATCCTCTGCCGAAACAGCAAGAGGAAGTGTAAGTCTGTGGGAGCTGAGGCTTTGCCTGCAGTGGCAATCACAGCACACAAAATTTTAGCCACAAGTTTCTTCATGCACAGAGCCCCCAGGAGACAGCAGGAGACATGCCCTTGCCATCGGATAGACCTGACATGTACCTCAGGTCACAAATGTTCCCAATTCTCTGCACAAACATCCAGCTCTTTCAGTTGGCATCAGCATTTCTGCTGTTAGCTGGGCTTGACATCTCCCTCTGCTAAAAACCTTCACAGTTGCTGGAGCCTCTTGACCAGCACATCAGGCTTTGCTGCAGGCACAGCCTCCACGAGCCGTGTTTTTGTACCAAAGGATGCTCAAATGAGCATCAAGTGGGCTGAAGGACGGAGACCAGCCACCCAGCTTGGCAGGCTCCTTCCCTGCTTTGCCCTGAGCCGGTTCCTCCCAAGGGTCCAGCTTGGCTTCCCAGAGCCAGGCTCATCCTTGCCCCCCAGCTCTCCCTGGGAAAGTGGGGTGTCGCTAAACTCTGCCTCTCCTGGGCAGAAGCAGGTGCTGGGGTGAGACCCTGCTGGTGCCACAGCTCCCAGCACAACCTGACAGGCTTGTTCTGGCTCTGTTGCAGATGGCTACGTGCCCCGGGCTGTGATGCTACACCTGTGAGTAACTCTTCCCTCCCCACTCCATGAGCTGTAGCAATTGCCCAGGGAGTGCCCAGCTCCAAGCCAGCCTTGGCCATTGAGTTGCCAACTCAGAGCCATCCAACCCAGGCAGTGGCCATAAGCATAACGTGGGCTACTGATCCTTGGGGTGGAATCTGCCATTTCTGGTGTCAGGAGACATTCTGGAACTGGGAGCCACTTCCCGGGGTGCTGTGAGTGCTCCCTAAGCTGTGGTCCCTGACCAGACACTGCCCAGGTGCTGCTGGTGGCATGGAGTGACGGGCCAGCACTGCTCCTCTGTGCAGCCACTCCCGCAGCTCCCAGCAGCCTGGGACGGGGCCGTCATCCCTGCACAATGCAAGGGGGGGCCAGAGGCGTGCTCACCCCACGCCGGAGGGGAGCACGAAGATGGGAGGAGGTGAACGAGGCTGCCTGGGGGACACCAGAGTCCACACAGATGTTGGGGGAGATGAGACAGACACGGCAGCAGGGCCTGGCTCTTTCCTTGGCATTGGGAGGCGGTGGGGACATGGGAGAGCAGGCGGTTCACAGCACCCCGTCTTTTTCATCACAGGGACACTGACATCTATGATGACGTTGAGATTTACGGTAGGTGCAGGTGGAACTGCTGCTGTAGCCCCTTTGCCAACCGCGGGGCCCTGCTCCCTGGCATGGCGGCAGCGATCCCCACGCCGGCACCACAGCCTCCCCTCCTGCCCCCTTGCCATCTCCCACCTTCCCTCTCTGTCATTCCTCTCCCTCTCTATGGACATCCCTTTCTTTACTCTCTGCTCCCCACAGGTCCTTGCATTCCTCCATTCCCATTTATTTGGATCTCCTCACACCCTTTCCCTTCTCAGCTTGCTCCCTCCACTTGCTGCCAGCCCCAGGGACCCCCCAATATCCTTTGAGGTGTCTCTGATCGCCCAGACAACTTGGGCTGCCCTTTCCCAAGCAGTTGCTCACTCCTGGCGTGCAAACTCCATCCCTCGGCTCGCACACATAGCTGGACAGAGACAACTGGATTTCAGCTGTGCCCATGAGGAAATATTTTATCTAATTCTGCCTGACAGGTTGAGCGATCCATGCTAAAGCCAAAGGCACAAGACAGCACCAACAGAGACCTCCCCAAGGGCTGAAAGATGAAAAGCACTATACGCTACGCTCCTGCTTTGGAAGGAGCTCTGCTTCCTCTGAGATAACCTGCAAAACAGCGGGGTGCTCCCTGCTGAGGCAGCGGTGAGGCCGTCGATCGTCCTGCGGGGCCGCAAGGATCCCGTCCTGCAAAGATGTCCTCAAGCTGAGTTTTCTCCGTGGCTTTGTTTTGTCTCTGTAAAATATGGCAACGGTTTGAGAGGGTTTTGTGGTCTTATTGTGGGCTGGGGGGGGGTTAAAATCTGGGCCAGAGAGGCTTTAATTTGGAGAGGTTTTAATTTGGAGAGGTTTTAGCAGTTCCTCATTCCCAGAGCATCCTCAGCCTGTAATCCCTAAACCCACCCACTCCATCCTTCAGCTGCCTTCTGCATTGCTCTCCTGCCCCAGTGAGAGCCCTGGCCTGAGCCAGAGCCAAACTGGACGTAGAAATACTCTAAAACATCGTGGGCAGCAACAACTATTGACCAGGGTCCCAGCAGCATCACGCGGCCTTGGGGCAGCTTCCCTGCAGAGCTGGTGGGGGGTCGGATGTCTTGGGGTGGGTGTTCCCACAAGTACTTGGGCTGACAGTCTGCAGATCACCACGGGAAATTCTTGGATTAACTGGGAAACCGCCTCCTTTGCAAGCTTCACCCTCACCAAGCCCTTATGGAAGCGGGTGGGAAGGGGGTGCACTCGCAGCGGGTGGGAGAACAAACCTCGTGGCAGCCTTCAGAGGTAGGACCCAGCTCCTTTGGGTGAGGAACCGTGCTGAGGGTTCCGGGGCTGAGCCCACCTCTCAGCCTGCATCAAGCGGCCCCAACCTCGGCGAGGGGAGGGTTAACCTGGGAGGGTTCGGCGGGATGCCAAGCACGGATTAACCAGTTGAAGACGTCACTTTCCATTATGGGAAAGGCTCCCAAAGAGCCCTGAAGCTTTTGGTGGCAGAGATTAGCTGCCAGCGAAGGGCAGGGGTCCATCAGCACCGCGGTGCCCGAGGCGATGAGCGCGGCTCCGGGAGCCGCTCCAAGGGGCATCGTCTTGGCAGCTGAGGACGACCATGTGGGAGCGACTCAGAAGAGCTTTGCTGAACTCACTGTCCACAACCTTCCTGCGCGTCTGGAAGTGGGTACGGGCTTTCTGGTGTAAAAATGGCCTCCTGACCCTATCGATGCTGTCGGTCGCCACCGGGTGCCTCCTGGGGTTCTTGCTGCGGGCGCTGGAGCTGACGGAGCTGGTAAGCCTGGCTGGGACGGGGACAGGGGTGGGAGCGAGGGGGATGGAGTGGGACAGTCGAGGTGACCAGCCCTGGAGCCGGCAAGACATCGCCACCAAGGGCACAGCCCTAAAAGCAAAGGCTCCTGCTCAAGAAAACCACTTCTCAAGGCAGGTTTCTCCCCACGGCTTTTTGCCCAAGCTGCAGGACAAATCCTGCCTCCCTCCGCTGGGAGTCAGGGGCTCCAGAATGAACCCTGTGGGGCTGCAGGACCCTGCAGGTGGGATGAGGGTGGGAAAGGGGGGATTGGATGCTTGGCTGCTGGACGCTCAGTAAGAGGCTCCCCCCAACACAAATAACAGCGTTCGGGTCTGAGGGATGAGCTCCTCCTCTTACTCTACCCAAAGCTTGGGCAGATTCTTGCCCAAAGCACGTTTCCCCTCTTCTGGAGAAGGCCCAGCAAGCAAATACGGGGCAGGTGGAGAGCCGGGAGGGGGCCTCCAGGGGTTCCCCCCAACCCCAAGGACCCTTGGAGACAAATGCATTGGAGAAAACGCACCCAAAAGGTGTGTTCGCTCAGCGCTCTCCGGGAGCGTGGTGCTGTTAAATGTCACCACGCTGAAATCCACGTGGCTTTAATGACATCGGGTGTCGTGGCTCTCACTGATCTTTGGCTGGGCCGGCCGAGCACGGGAGGGGCGAAGCTGCTTCAGGGAGAGCTCGGCTGGTGCTGGGCCAGCCCCGCGTCACCCAGGAGGATTTAACAAAGTCTTGTCACTTCAATTACGCCTTCCGGCATCACCACCCTCAGCGAGGATCATCTTGTTACTTAATGTAACCTCCCCGCACCCTGGTGCAGCCACCCACACCGGGCTGGAGGCTGGTGGAGCCCAGGGACTCCTGCCCCTTGTCCTGCCATGCAATGAGTTTGTCCATCCTCTGCCCCACTGTGTTGCCACAGCCCTGCAGGAGGTCCCCGACAGCCACTTCTCCCCGTTAGAGCCTTTCGTTCCAAAATCCGTGCCGCAGATGAGGGGCTGGGGAAGCAGCTGGTCCCTGCCTTCCTCCCCGCGATGGAAAAGTTTCACAAGGGTGAGAAACCCACCAAAAAAGGAGTCGCTGCCCAAATCCGCTATTGCCCCTTGCGCCCGTGTGGACCCATCATGGCTCTGCTCTACGTGAGGTGCCTGGGTCACACGGGTGGGTGACAGCAGGGACAGCAGTGTGTGTGGAGCTTTTGTTTTAATAGTCTGCATCCCTCAAAGCCTGGTGGTGTTGGTTACTTTGGAGTAATAAAAAACACCTGCTGGGCTTGGGGCCATCTCAGATCTGTCCCTGACACCTCTACAGGGAAAGGCTGGGGGGGCAGAAAGGGAGGGAGGGAAGGTAGGTGGGTGGGTGGGTGGATGGTGGATGGGTGGTGGATGGAGGGATGCTGGCCAGGTAACTGCTGGTCTGGGATTTGGGGGTTTCTGTCCAGACAGCCCTTCCCCACGCCCATGTGAGGAGCGTGGCAGGTGGACAGACGCCATGGGGTGCAAGTCTCCCTCAGAGCACTGCGAGGCTGCACCACAGACGGGGCAGACACTCAGGCTCTCCCTGAGGTTGGCTTTGCCATTTGCAGCCACAAGGCATTTCCACCTTTTGCTGCTGCACCCGACAGCTTTGGGGCACTTTTGCCGGTGTAGTTGAGCCTCTGTTACCCAATAACAAGTGCAATGATGTTGAGGAGGAGCCAGCGGTGGGGCCATGGTGACCATTCCCTAGAGTGTGATAGACCCAAGGGTGTTTTGGGGACAGGACCAGCCCCACATGCCCCTCTCCAGATCACAGCCGGGATTCCTACATATTCCAAGTATTTCCTCCCCGACAGAGCTCCTGGTGAGGGACAGCCACAGAAACAGCATTTCCGAGTGCCTCCAGGCACGGCTGCCAGCTGGAGAATAAGCTCAGAGCTGGGGGTGGTTGGGAAAAATGTGAGTTTGTCAGGTTTGGGCCCTTAACTTGCGATCAGCATCCCCTCCTCAAGCTCTCACCTGACACAGCGGCTCTGCTCGATGTGCAGGAGAAGCAGTACTTTTCCTTTCCTGGAGAGCTCCTCATGAGGATGTTGAAGATGCTGATCCTGCCCTTGATCACCTCCAGGTAAGACACCATCTTCTGCTTCTAAAGTACCATCTCTCCAACAGGCTGAGATGTCCCCGTGATCCCCCATTGAAGAGATCACCCCCAAACCGCCTGGGGTGAGAATAACCCCAGCCAGCAACCAACAGCATCCCCTGGCTTAGTGTCCACCAAATCCCAGGATTTCCCAGCAACTGTCTGGCACAAATCCTCACCTGGATTTGGTAAACACCTGTACCAGGTCAGACACCTGCCTGGGCTATTTCCCTTCTTTTTGGGTGGTTAATGATGGGCAGCTGCTTAAATTCAAAGCAGATTTCCTTATTTAGAGGGTTCTGAGAAAGCTCAGGTAGAAACCACAAGCATCCCTCAATGTTGCGTCTTTGTTGGCAAATCCCACTTTCAGCAGCTGGTCTAGATCTCGAAATACGAAACAGAGCTGACAGAGCCACTCTCAAGTGCCAGCGAGTCTTGAAAAGCTGACGAGGATTTACATATTTCAGACACTTGCTGGCCCATGCTCACTAGAAGTACCCAATTAGCATCTCATTCCCTTGGGGATGTGTCACTCCTCTGTTGTTTTTCAGTTCGCTGGCTGCCCTGCTTGCCTTGGGTTGCTTTTTTGGGGAGCAGCGTGGTCTCCATCGTGGCCGCGTTCGGCTGTTTCAGGACCAGGCCTTGTAGAGCTGTGCTTGCCTTCTGCCTCCAGTATTTCCTACCCCCTGCCCAGACTCACGGCTGGGGTTTTCCTTCTCCCTTGGGGTGCTCTCAGCACTCCCAGCTGGGTCGTCCCACCCGACCGCTCTCCTGCTTGCGGGTGCAAGGTCGGCGCAGGGCTCCCAGGCTTTTTCTTGCACATTGAATCAGAGCAGGCTTTTCCCTTATTTAATTACTGATCAGGAAGTGGCGTCTCCCCTCTATCCACCACAGGGGACCGGGGCTCAGCTCTGGAAACCTCACACTGGAGAGTGTCACCCACCTCGGCGTTGCTTTTGTGAACTTCTCAGTTGCTTTTGAACTTCTTAGGGTCTCTCTCCTCCTGGTCAAGTGGCTGCTGGAGGGGATCTGCGGGCTGGCCACCACCTCAGTGAACCATCCCCCTGTGTCCCCAAGGATGGCATTAACCCTTGCAGCCTCTGTCCCCATCAGGTCCCACCTGGGGGTCAGGTCACTGCCGAGCATGGTTGACCAGCTTGGCCAGAGGCCCTGGGGAAGCTGGAGCAGTGGAAACCAGCGGCCAGGGGGCAGGGGTGGGTGGGTGTGCCCACGGGGCACGCTGCAGCCCCCGAACACTCCCACTTGCCCCAAGTGCCAGCCCCGCTGCCGGCCAGCTCTCCCTGCTGGTGCAGCCTGTAATACCCTCTCTATTTTTAGCCCATTTTTTTTTAAAAGTAGCTTAGGGGTTACTTCTTAGGCAAGCTTATGTGGACGTGAAGTCCGAGCCAGCGGCTCTCTCCTTGGGGGAGCGGGGTACGTCCCCACCAGGGTTTTATAAACCTTGCTCATAACATTCTTCGCTGTTCACAGTGACATGTGCAACAGCACAGGGCACCAGAGATTAAAGAGAAGAGCATCACACATCAAAAATAGCAGCGTTAGTTGTTCACCATCCAACTGCACTAAGAATGTTTACTTCTTCTCCCTTGGAGAAAACAGAAACCACGGCCACACCTTGAGGAGGGACTCAGAGAGGTATCTCTTACCCTTGGGTTGCCACAAGCCTGTCCTGGGCCTGAGACCCTGCAGGTACAGGCACACAAACGTGCAAGAGTTCAGTCACACCCTTAAAAAAAAAAATCTCTGGAAACTTCTTCCCCCTTGGAGATTTTGCCCATAAGATGCACCTCGTGCAGTTTTGTGACCACGATCTCTTCTGCTGCAGCCTCATGTCCGGGCTGGCCACCATGGACTCCAAGGCCTGCGGGAAGATGGGGGTGATCACCATCACCTACTACCTCTGGACAACCTTCATGGCAGTGACTGTGGGGATTATCCTCGTGGTCAGCATCCACCCCGGCGCGGCTGCCCAGAAGGACAACTACTCCGTGGGGAAGGTGGTGCTCAGCTCCGCTGACGCGTTGCTGGATTTGATCAGGTAGGCGGCAGGATTTCAGGAGGACCCAAGGTTATGGAGCTGTTTCACAGAAAAGATCTTCCCAGGAGGCACTGAGGGAAACGGGACGAGCGTCGGCCACGTTGACCAGGCACCGGTACCTCCGAGCCCAGCGACGTGGGGCTCATTTCCCCCCACTCCTGTCCCGTGGCCACCCTGGCACCTCCACTGCTCTCCTCCCAGGGCCACCAGCACAGAGGGCTGCGGCTGCAGACAACGGGCAGATTTCAATTCCCTGCAGAGCTCACGGTTCTCCCTCTGCAGCCTCAGCCCTGCAGCTCCTTGGGCTGTGCAAGGTTAGAATGAGCAGCAGGTGCATTAAAGGGTTGGATTAAAGCCATCGACAAGGGTTAACTGGGGAGGTGGTGCAGCACGGACCCCAGGGCTGGGGGAGAGTCTCCATTTCTGGAGGCGTTTGATCGACAGGACAAGGATGTTCCAAGCATCCTGCTCCAGCTTTGCAGGTGCTCCTGCTCCGAGCAGGGGCTGGAGATGGCAGAAGCCCACCTCCACCTCTGGCTGAGTCCAGCCTACACGGGGTTCGCAGTCCTGTTAGTTGTGGATCTTCCAGCCCGTCTTCACCCTCAGCTGGCACAGGGGACATGAAGCCGCTGCCGGCTGCCGCGTCCCACCTCTTGGCCTCGTGCCCGCCAGAGGTGCCACCCAGATTGTTCCTCGTGTTCTCACGACGCACTTTAACCCCTGCGCAATCGCTCTCTTACAGAAACATGTTTCCTTCTAACCTGGTAGAAGCTTCATTCCAGCAGGTGAGTTCACCGGGCTCCACAGCGCAGGGACTGGGATGGTGCTGGGCTCCGTGGGAGGGTGCTGGGGGGACACAGACACCCCCGCCCGGGCGGGCTGGGGGGCGAGAGCAGCACGACTGCTCTTCTCGCGGAACCCACTCTCGCCCAGTGGCTTCTCCATCCCTGGGGCCGGGGGAGCAGGGGCAGGGGGGGTGGGCTGGCGATGGACGTGGGGAAGGAAAGCTTGAAGGAAAGGTTGGGGTGGATGAAGGGAAGCTCAGCAAACCCATGGTGTTGGGAAAGCGTCTGTAAAGCCTCCCAGGAGAGGCGTGGGGGGTGAAAGGGCCTCTCAGTGGGGACCATAATGTGACCCACCAGGACCCTGCGGGGACCTGACTCCCAAATGCCACAGGAGAACCTCCAGGACCAGCTGGCCCAGTGACAGCTTTGCCTCTGTGCTCAGAGCTGGCTGGAGCCTGTTGCCAACAGGACACCAACCTCACTGCTTCGCTTTTGTTCCAGTATCGAACTGTCCTTGTCCCGGTGGTGAAGTCTCCCGGCTTTCCAAAGATCCCAGGAAAAACTCTGAGTTTTATTTACTTCGCACCTGATGACGAAAACCCTGAGATTCATCGGCCCGTGTTCCTCGAGCTGACGCCATCGCCCGAGATGACCTACAGGACCCTGCCTGGGACCAGCAACGAGATGAATGTCTTGGGAATCGTCATCTTCTCGGCCACGATAGGTACCTGTTTGATAGAGAGCGGGGCTCTGCGCCGCACCCTGGCCCAGGTCCCGGGGCTGCCCAGAGGTGGCTGCAACCCAGGGTGGCAACTGCTGTGGCCGCTGCGCTGCGCAGTGAGGTGGGATGCTCAGAGGCGTGAGGTTATTTTAGCTCCGACCACTCAGTCATGGGGAACCAGGCACAGCACAGAGCTTGTACCAACACTTCCATCAGCAGCACCAGCCGTAACGGAGCTCAGAGAAGGTGCTGGGCACTGCCAGGCTGTCTTCCCCCCAGATTTTCCCTTCACAGCCCAAGCACAGGTCCTGAGGGTTTTCAAATTGTCACATAAGCTGGAGGGTCCTTTTAATGAAATCTACTTAAGTGAGTTGTAGTTCTCACAGAAACACAGAACGGTTTGCATTGGAAAGGACCTTAAAGATCATCAAGTTTCACCCCTCCCTGCCATGGGCAGGGACACCTCCTGCTAGACCAGGTTGCTCAAAGCCTCACCCAGCCTGGCCTTGGGCACTGCCAGGGGTGAGGCATCCCCAGTTTCTCATGAAAACCTGTTCCAGAGTCTCACCACCCTCATAGTAAAGAGCTTTTGCAGAGGCTACCTGGGATACGGTTCGTTACAAACAGCCCGAACCCCTTAGGCCGGGTGAGGGTGTTGGAACTGCCCGAGCAGGCAGCAGCGGGTGAAAGCTGGGTCAGACTTAGTGCCCGTCCCAAATGTGGGGAAATTCACAATGGGACTGTCTGAAGAAGGTAAGAAAGGTTCCTGCGTTGAACCGCTCGCAATCGCTCCTAGACAAGGTGCTCAGCAGCAATTTCAGGAAGGATGAAGCAGCGGAGGTTGAACGCAGAAAACATTTAAAGGAGAGAAAGTCAAGGGAAGGAGGAACTTGGAGGTGACTCAGAGCGTAAGCGAGAAGGACACTGGGTGAAGGCTGAGTGGGATAGGGAGGGAGGAATCGGGAGGGAAAAGAGTAGGAGGCGATGCAATGAGCATGGGGACAGGATTACACGTAGATTAAGAGGTGAGGGCAAGGAGCTTGAACTCAGTGTATAAGGAACCAAAAAGCCAATTAGAGGATTTGAGGGCTGGAAGTGTCGTAGCCAGCGCAGCACCCGAGCACATCACACTGCGCCCGAGCCAGGCCAGAGCGGCCAGTTCTAAAAGTCACAACACAGCGGGTGCCTGGAGGAGACGGCCACAGCGAGAGACGGACCCACCCAAAGGTCCTCACGGGCCGGAGAGATGCCCACGGCAGCCCCCGGCCCCAGGGACCAACGCCGTCTGCAGACACACCGGGAACACGCCAAGCTCCTGCTCGCAGGACACGTGTCCTCCTCCAGCCTGGCCAAAGAAGCGAGGAGAAGCCGCTTTTCTCTTCTGAGATTACCACCCTGCCAGCGTGGGAGTGAGGCTCAGCGCCGAGTTAGGACACTGTGGGACCAACCACATGCCCTGGGTTGGGATTAGAGCTCCACGAAGCTGCAGAGCATCACCTGCACCGAGGACAGGCAGCTTGGGAAAGGGCATTTGTCCAGCTGCGGGAAGCTTTACCTGCGAAGAGCGGTTGAATTAATGGGATTTGCTTGGCAGAAGACAGGAAAGGGCCAGGGAAAACCAGACACCACAGCTCTGTGCCGGGATCAGGTGGGAGGGGGCAGGTGAAAGCCGGCTGAGATCTCAGCAAAGGGTATTTGTGTCCAATCCCAAAAATAGTTTGTGGGACAGAGCAAGGCAGAACCCGTTGGCTACCCTGAGTGACCCATAAGAGCACGGTGAAATCTGCAGTGAGTCTGGAGTCTGCCCAGGGAAACCCACTCCAGAGCCTAAAGACCCCGAGCCCGACACGCGCTGCTGCGGCACCACCACTGACACAGAACCATGTGCTTGGTTGCAGGACTTCTCCTGGGAAAAATGGGCGAGCGAGGAACTCCGCTGGTTAACGTGTGCCAGTGCCTGAACGAAGCGGTTATGAAAATTGTCTCGATGGCAGTTTGGTAAACCTGGTTTTGATTGATTCCATTATTTTCTTAACCTGCTACCTCCTGGCAATGCCTGTCGCACACCTGCGTGCAGCTGGTGTGAGCACTGCATTGATTTTCATGTGGCTGTATCACAGGGTACCTCATCCTGCAGCGCTTCGCCGGCTGCTGCACCCTCCCAAATCGTTTTTATGCTGCTTCTTTGCAGGTACTTCCCCTTCGGCATCGTATTTCTCATCGCTGGGAAGATCCTGGAGATGGAAGATCCATCAGTCATAGGCCAGAAGCTCGGACTGTACGCCATCACAGTGGTCTCGGGTCTGGCCATCCACGGCCTCGTTCTCTTGCCTCTGCTTTTTGTGCTCATCACCAAGAAAAACCCTTTTCCATTCATTCAGGGGATACTGCAAGCCTTGCTGATCGCCTTAGCTACGTCTTCCAGGTAGGAAAACGCAGCTGAAACGCGCTGAAAAAGACAAGGAGGCATCTGGTTTAGCCAAGGGAGAGCTGGCTGTGTGGAAGGCCGGGCAAGCTGCAAGGGAACACGTTTAATTCAAAGAACAAAATACGCTCCAGCACTATTTGGAAGGAGATCGCTTCCAGTTTTAGTAGTTAGTGGGATACTTGGTGGGAAGAGCCTGAGAACATCTTAGACCCGGCCCGGTTGACATCGCTCTTTCACTCGCCCTCTCCTGGGCTTTCCCCAGAGCGAAGGGACGCTGGCACACGCGTGTGCTTCCCTTGGTTGCTGCAGGCAGTTTTCCTTCAAAAAATTCAAAGCGGGAGTGTTGCAGATGCCTTAATGACACAGTGTGGTGTTCTGAACCTGGGTTTTAACTGAAAGCATTAAAAGCTCTTCTGAAGCCTTTCATGAAAATCTTAAGTGCATCCCAAGCTCCCCCAAAGAAAAGCACTGTCTGCTTCGATGAGCTTTCATGACTATTTTATCTATTTTATTTTCATCAAAAAGCATTCCTTACAGCAATGAAGAAGCTTTCCATTAGAAGCTACTGTCCTCTCAGGAAAACAGCCCAAAACATGTTCTTAGAGCTTTTGACTCAGAAAAGTGCTTTTCCGGCCTCCCTCACGTTGCTGCTTCACTTCACCCCAATGAAACCCCCCGGGGTCGTGCCTCCCTGCTCCAGCACCCACTGCCCTGGGTCTCTTCTGCTCCTCTTGACTACCTGCTCTCCTCCCGAGCCCGGCTCTGCAGCTCTCCATCGGGAGACAGAGCTTCCGAGAGTCTATCACAACCCCATCGGCTTTTCTGTCCCCGTTTTCTTTCTTCCGCTCCCTCTTCTCCCTCGGCGTCCTCACCCCGACTCCGGCGGGACAGCTCGCTTGGCGCTAGACACGAACAAGAGAGACAGGTCAGGGGCTGCAGGAGCCGGGGCAGCTGCTCCTCAAGCGCCGAGGAGGAGCAGCAGGAGCCCTCGACGTGCTGCAGGGGTGACCCGGGGACCAGGGATGGACAACGAAGCCGTGACCGTCACCTCGAATCATAGAACCACAGAATCATAGAACCATTCAGGCTGGAAAAGCCCCTCGGGATCATAGGGTCCAACCACTGACCCTGCTCTACAGAGCTCACCCCTGAACCATCTCCCCCAGCCTTTAACGGCCTTTAAACACCCCCAGGCGTGGGGACTCAACCCCTCCCTGGGCAGCCTGTGCCAGTGTCCGACCACTCGTGCTGGGAGAACGTTTCTTACAGCGAGCGGTTTCCCTTGCAGCCGGCGGCTCTGTGACTGCTCAGCCCATCACACACGTTCCCCGGGCAGGGCAAGCTGAAGAGCCTTTTGTGGCTACAGCAAGGTCAGGGAGGAGCGTTTTAAGTGACTCAATCACTGTCAGAGAGATTAGCAAAAGTTGATTTTTTTAATAAGGATTTTTAAAAGCGTGACTTGACAAAGCTCAGTGGAGGGTTCGCTCTGTTACTTGCTCCACGAAGAAATACACAAAGGACCAGGCCAATTCGTTGAGGAATGAGTGGTCACAGACTCTACGCAACTCCCTTCTGACCAACACTGGATCATCAGCCAATTATCAGAGCGGCGCAGTAAAATTTCATAGAATCATAGAATGGTTTGGGTTGGAAGAAACCTTAAAGATCACCTCTCGTTCCAAATACCCACTGCATTTTGTAATTGAGCAAATTCTGGTGCTGACATCGCAACGTGGCCCTGAAGGGGAGGGAGGGGGGCTTTGCACCACCACCAGCACTTTTTACACGCGGTTGTTGCTGCATTTACCCTCGGGAGGACTTGTACTTCTACACCGTTACCTTGATTCTGAATCTCACCACGAGCAACACAGAGCACGACTGATCGTTTCTCCTTCTGCAGCTCAGCAACCCTGCCCATCACCCTGAAGTGTCTCCTGGAAAACAACGGCATAGACCGACGCGTGGCGCGCTTCGTCCTGCCCGTGGGCGCCACCATCAACATGGACGGCACTGCGCTCTACGAGGCCGTCGCCGCCATCTTCATCGCGCAGGTCAACGAATACGACTTGGATTTGGGGCAAATTATAACGATAAGGTAAGAGTTTCTTTGCAGCAGCTGAATTATTTCTCTCTAGCCATGTTTACATTAGCAATGACTTACTTTGCCATGCAAACACACTTGCTTTTTTCTTTTTTTTTTCCTTTTTTTTCCTTTAACACCCCCTCCCCATAATTGCACAGCCGCCTTCTCTTTGCAGCATCACAGCAACAGCAGCAAGCATAGGGGCGGCGGGGATCCCCCAGTCCGGGCTCGTCACGATGGTCATCGTGTTGACTTCGGTGGGGCTGCCGACCGACGACATCACCCTCATCATCGCGGTCGACTGGGCTCTGTGAGTATCTTCCAGGCGACGTACTTGAGGCAGCTCTCACGGAGGCAGACGAGATCACGGGGTCACAAACCAGGGCCAGGAGCCAAGCGTGAGATTCCTCATTTTCTCATTATTTTCTTGGCACGGCCCGTGATAACCGTAGGCAAACTGTCTCCCAAAGGAGCGCTGCGCTGGAGGTGTTTCTGTTTTGAGATGCCTCCTCCAGGACCGTCCACGGAGCAGCGGGGACGGCATTCAGCCGCTCTCTCAAGGAAGTTCCCCGGCCTCAAACAGCAGCTTCTCCCGACCTTTTAGATAAATTCCTATCGAATTGTACAACAGATCTCTCAAACGAGTTACGAAATCTGAATCACAGAATGGATTCTACTTTGGAGAGATCACAGAATCACAGAATGTCAGGGATAGGAAGGGACCTCGAAAGATCATCAAGTCCAATCCCCCTGCCAGAGCAGGAACGCCTCGATAATGCTACACAGGAACGTGCCCAGGCAGGTCTTGAATGTCTCCAGAGAAGGAGACTCCACAACCTCCCTGGGCAGCCTGGGCCAGGGCTCTGTCACCCTCACTGAGAAGAAGTTTCTTCTCGAGTTTAAGCGGAACCTCTTATGTTCCCGTTTCAGCCCATTACCCCTTGTCCTATCACTGGTTGTCACCGAGAAGAGCCTGGCTCCATCCTCGTGACACTCCCCCTTCATATATTTGTAAACATTAATGAGGTCACCCCTCAGTCTCCTCCAAACTAAAGAGCCCCAGCTCCCTCAGCCTTTCCTCACCAGGGAGATGCTCCACTCCCTCCATCATCCCAGTTGCCCTGTGCTGGACTCTCTCCAGCAGTTCCCTGTCTTTCTTGAGCTGAGGGGCCCAGAACTGGACACAATATTCCAGATGGGGTCTCACCAGGGCAGAGTAGAGGGGAAGGAGAACCTCTCTCGACCTACTAACCACCCCCCTTCTAACACACCCCAGGATGCCATTGGCCTTCCTGGCCACAAGGGCACAGTGCTGGCTCATGGCCATCCTGCTGCCCACCAAGACTCCCAGGTCCCTTTCCCCTGCGCTGCTCTCTAATAAGTCATTCCCCAACTTATGCTGGAACCTGGGGTTGTTCCTACCCAGATGCAAGACTCTACATTTACCCTTGTTATATTTCATCACATTTTTCCCCGCCCAACTCTCCAGCCTGTCCAGGTCTCGCTGGATGGCAGCACAGCCTTCTGGTGTGTCAGCCACTCCTCCCAGCTTGGTGTCATCAGGATCTCTTAAAGATCAAGAGCAAGAGGTAGGAAAGGAGGAAAGAGGTGCACAGCCTTGTCTTCGTGAAGCAGTACTGTGCAAGGCCGCTAACTTACATTTTCCCTAGAAATACCTCCAGTCCTGGTCTTCTCCAGGCTGTCCACTCCACGAGCAAGGGAGGACGGACAGCACAAGAGTCGAAGCGAAGTGGCGGGCGGCAGAGTGTTTGTTGTGGTGGGATATTACCCCTGGAAAAGGGACAAGGCTGGTAAATCAGGGTGAAAGGCATCCAGCTTCGTACAAGGAGAAATTAAGATTAGCCAGCGAGATGCTAACAACACCAGCGAGTGACAGAAGGGTGGAGACGCGCGATTGTTTCGGAAAAAATCATGATCTCCAGGAAAGAAAATAAAAATCAGAGAGAGCAATAATAAGCCATAACCCACTAGTAATTATTTACAATACGTGCTCATCCACTTTGCTGTTTCTATTAATGAAGCATGAGCATTTTAACAATTAAAAAGTAGAAACGAGAGAGGAATAGATGCCACATCAAAAGAGTAACAAGTAAAGGACGAGTTGGTTACACACCAAATGTGGCAGAAAATGACACAGTCGGTTCTTGAGCAGATGCAGCAAAATCCCCTCTTGCATTTAACCTCTCTCTCAAACCCATGTCACCAGAGCAAAAACATCCCTGGGGTTTCTAAAAGCGAGGCTGGCACTTTCAGAGGACTGCAGCCAACACCGGGGAGGTCGGTCTCCCAACAAGACCGTCTTCATCTTGATGGGTGAAGACCAGATCGATCTCGAGACAAAACCCGATGCTTGACTGCGTTTGCCACAGACAAACAGAACAGGATTCAAACACGCAGTCTGCAAAACGTGCCAGGTTAAAGTACTAAGGCAAAAATGAAGCAAATTAGCAAGGCGAAAAAACACCCAGAGTCGATGTCGACTTCTCCACAACCGACGCGTGGGCGGCTGATTCGTACGTGACAGCCACCCTGACAGAGAGGGAACGGTACCGAGCCTCCTGCCCGCTCTCCTCTTCCCTCCTCACAAAGGGAAGTTTCGCTTTCCAGGCGAAAGTTGTAAAATCAGAACAGAACACAAATTCAGACCTTGAGCGCCACAGGGTACCCGGCACCATCACCCCACTGAGGTAAGAGGTGCTCGGAGGGAGCAGAGAGCTGGAAAACCAACCTTCCTCCCCCAGAGGCAGCTCAGGGAGCTTCACGCCTCGCTGAGGCAGCTCCCCCAGCGTCGGGCAAAAACAAGGACATCACACAGTGACGTCTCCTTCATAAAATCTCAGCAGTTTGAGAAGAAGCACCGGCAGGGCTCACACCACTGACAGGCACGAGGAGACAAAAGCAGCCCCATCCCCTTCCCGGTGCACAGACACCGCACGAACCATTCTCCCTCTGTAGCTGCTCTCTTCGGCATTAGCGAAACCAGTGGTAGAGATGTTAGGGATGGAGGCTGACATGTTTCAAAGCCATAAAAGTCCCCGGGTATGCTGGCTGCGGCCACCAACTGCGTCCTCACGGCTCTCTCTCATCTAGGGACCGGTTTCGAACTATGACCAACGTCCTCGGGGACGCCCTGGCTGCTGGCATCATAGCGCACGTCTGCGAGAAGGACTTTGCCCCGAAGCCCCCCGCGGTACGTACGGCTTGTGGCGGGGAGCTGGGGGAGGCAGGAGGTGTCTGTGCAGACCCATTGCGTAGTGCACGTGCTCACTTAAGGAATTAAAATTGTATTTTTAACTTCTTGCAGCAAGATCCGGTAAGCAACGCAGACAAGACCCCGCAGCTGCACCCCAAAGACAACGTGATCGAAATGATTGAAGAAACTCTGCTCGATCAGACCGGGGTTCACTATAACATCTGTCAGGTGTAGATCGCAGCATCCCCGCTCCCAGGAGAGGGATCTTGGTGCTACAACCAGTGACATTCCAACGCTGCACGTGGATGCTCTGCAGACAAAGGCCTTACTTGGCACCCGAAGTGGAAAAATCCGCCCCGTCCTTTGAAGACCGCGGGACTCTCCAGCAAGCAGCCAAGCTCCGGCGGTCACGGGGAGGGAGCCGACTCCTCCTTGCACCCAAGAACACAGCCCTGAGCTTGCTGCCCAGTTCTCTTCAGAGGTTTCAGGAGGTGAGCGAGTACCAGAACATTGGAACCCGACTAGAAGAGACGGGACGAAACCCTGACACCTTAGCTCAGCAGCCCCTACACCTGCTGGCCAGGCTGCACTCGAAAAGGTTTCATTTGCTTCTTATTTTTTTAAAAAAGAATTGGGTTTTTTTTATTACTACGTTCTCATCTAAACCCAAAGATTAAGCGAATTTTTATCTAGAGCTCCGAGTCGGACATAACTGGATTTTCCAGCCGTTCCAGCCGGTTGGCGCGTTCCGCGCTCGCGGCCACCGAGGTTCGCTCTGCCCGCGGGGTGGCCGGACTGGCTGGACGCCCGGTTTAGTGGCTGTGTCACTCCAGTCACTGACCAGGTCCAACAGCAGCCGCGGTGTTTTCCCCAGCTAAGGATCTGTCCCTACATTCAAACTCCAATCACAGCCTTAAAATCCAGGCTTCCCAGGGCAGCCTTCTCCACAAAAGCCTTTTACACCAACAATTCACGTTGCTGAATTCAGTTCTCTCCCGAAACCATCTCATCCCCCTCCTCCCTCCTGCTTTGTCTCTACCACCGCAGCATTAAGACTTGTGGAAGCAGCTTGAACTCCCAGGAACATCACTTCACTATTCTCCAGTCGCACATTAAGAAAAAATTTCCTTCACGCTGGAGACGGAGGTTTTTAAAATATTTTCTAATTTAGAAGAAGCATTAATTCCACTTTTTGCCAAATGAAAAGCAGAAGTCATTAAACAACACAAACCATTTTTTGCACAAAAATGAGTCTTCTCCCTATTAACATCAAGAAGCCTGTGAAGAATCAGAATCAGAGTCAAGGCAAGCCAGAGGTACTGCTGCTAACTTCAGCATTTCTCACCCTTTCCTCCCAGGTGGGCTCGCTTTTTTTATACCTTCTTCAACATTGCTGTCCCAGCACTCTTCAACAGGAGCAGTTACAGAACTGTGCGATTTGCAAAAAGAAAAGGAGTCACATTGCAAACCAAGAGATCTCTACAGCATCCCAGGTCCCCTCTCCGTCCCCTGACCATTTACAGTCCGCTGGACGTATCACGCACACGGTGCTCAGCACCGCCAGCTCTCAGTTTGCAAACGGAACGACTGCGGCCGTTCCCCTGCGGCCGGAGCGAGCCGGGGCTGTTCCCCACGCCGGAGCAACGCGGGGCGCACACACGCCGGCACAGGAGATGCTGGTGGGCACTGGGGTGGCTCCAGAACTCCCAGCCTGGGACAGGGACCTGAGCCCCGCTCGCCCCTTCGCAGACACGTCTGCACCAGTTACCTACAACTCCCGAAGGACAGATGGAGAAACAGACACTTTCAGAGCACGTTGTTCCAAGGGAGTCACCTGAGCCGGGCAGGATTTCAAGGGCACTTTATCAGACTTGTCTCGATGCCCACCTGACGGGGCAGGAGGCGGTGCCTGGAAGCGGCCGCGCTCCTCGCCGGCTGCGCGAGGGGAGTCCAGTCCCACCGAAAGGCATTAATCCTGCTTTTTGCATCTATCCCCCTCTCACTCCTGAGCGCCAGACATTACAGCCCAGCAGCTCAATCCTGCAATAAAAGACAAGACTGAACATCCACGGCCGAGGTTTCTTAAGGCAATGCTGGGGTGCAGGATCAGTCTCGGGGCGATTACTCACGTCACGGGGCTCTGCCTTCTGCAGAGCAGCAAGATTTCTCCCTGGCCTCCACAGGCTGCAGTCCCACTAGTGACGACTTAGAACAGCGCATCCTCGAGCTCGCTGCAACTGGAAGAACAAAGCGTTACTGGCGAAATCAAATATTGTATCTCAGGAATAAACCTGGAGCTGGTGAAGTAAACACAGCTCTGCCTCAGGAGCCGCGAGTCCTGTGGTTTATTGAGAGCTGGTAACATCTCCTTAGTGGCTGGTGAGACACGTTCTAGCAGGGAAGTTTTGATTTGTGAAATCAGTAGCAAGGATGTTGTGCTATTAAGGTTTTTTTTTAAAAAAAACGTGTTCTGGGACAGACGTGGGAAAGGTAAAGAAGTGATTTACTGAATGCCTGAGTTAACTGGCACAGCATCCCCTGTCCCAGCCCATGTCCTTGGGGTGGTACCAGCCCAAACCCACTTGTATTTTCAATAACCTGCTGCCAGGAGGAACATTTACACCCCAGTTGCACCTGCTACTCATCAGGGAATGGCAATCTGGAGTTGCCAAAACTAAAAGCGGGCAAGCACCCAACCAACCACAAAATGCGAGCACGGCTTTATGCGCACAGGAACGACAACTTATCCGTGCTCGAGGGATAAGAGATTTTCCCAGAGAGATTTCTAGGAGACAAGAAAGTAGCACAGGGTCTGGATAAAGTCACTGGGCATCAACCGAGGGAGTTTTGTTCTGTCCTGACTAAACTGAGGAGCACCACGACTGGGGGAGGCAGTGACACCAGGCACAGCAAAGCATCGTGCTCAGCAAACGAAAACCCACCTACTCAGCCTCAAAATAGGTCAAGTAAATCCTTCTGACTGGAACCTGCACCTTTGTAGTATTTTCCCAGATACCTGTAAGGAAAAAAAAAAGTCTCTCTCTCTCTCTCTCTGCTCTAGCAAGGAACATTTAAACCCATTTCTGTTTTATCTCCTTGCAGTCGGCAAGGCACAGGCAGTGCAAAGCACACGGCTCACACCGACACCGAAAGCTGGGGCACACGAGCTCCCAGCCAAAATCTCTTCCTCAGGAATCTTTCCAGATCTCAAAATCTCAGTTGACACGTTGCCCAGACTGTGGCTTCTGCGTTACCGTAACACAGTTGTGGAGCAGCTGGGGAATCTGGTTGTTACACAAGTGAAAAAAATCACACCCCCGCCACCTAAAAGATACTGTGAAAGGTGCTGATGGGGTTTGTGGTTCTTATATAAAAAAAAACCAGACCTTGGCATCCCAAAGTACTGGCAGAAAATCCCCCGGTTTGGCCACACGAGCTTCAAGCAGGGGCTGACATTTCACCAACGGTTTTGGTGAGTTTAAGGATGGGATTCACCATCAAAGCCAAACCGAAAAAACTTCGCATCAAACTCCAGCTCAAGCGAAAACTTCCCCCGAGAGGCCCCAGGTTGCTTCCAGAGCCCAGGCTTGAGCTGCCTGGACAGGTTCTCTCTGTGCTGTTCCGTGTCTTCCAGAACACGAATTATTTTTACACATCAGAATTTCTACAAGTGACACGTTCTGATGGGCTTTTATATTACTTTTACACCTTTTTCAGGATTTAAAAAGTGACCGTAGCAGCAGTGAACACGCTCACATCTGAAACGCTGTTTAAACAGTCAGCAGAGAGCGCTGCCGTCCTGCTTTCAGGTCAAAACGATTTGCTGACAAGGCGAAGGACAAAACAACTCACAGTTGTAGCACGTGGCAAAATAAACTCAAAAGAACGGACGTGGAAAGCGGCCCAAACCTCCCGTTTTCTCCTTTAAAATCACCCCGTGCACATTTTCTAGAAGAACTTGCTGAAAATTCCATTCCACGGGAAGTTTTCAAAGTCTTTATTCAAATCTGTTTCTCTGTAAAATTAGATTCCCAAGGCAGCTCTAAGCGACACAAGTTGCTTAAAATCCTCCTTTGCATTTTTTTAAATTTAAATGAGCAGCACATAACCTGCACTAAACGCTCCCGTAAGCAGCCGGTGCCTGCCTCGGCAATACGCACTGCGAGTTGGCTTTTCCTCTCCCCTTCCCACTTGCCGCACTCATTCCCTCAGGGGATACTCATTCCCTCAAGGTATTTCTCGTTCTGCCTGAAGTGATAAGAAAATTTCCTAGAAAAAAATCTATTCTATCATTTCAGCCCTTGCTTTACTGCAGACACGTGCTCCTCGCCCCACGACGTAGCAGCACGAGAGCAAAGCAAGATGCTGCAAGCCCGGCGTCGGCAGCATCATTTGCAAACTGTCCCAAAGCTCAGCCCTGCTCTACACGCAGCGTTCCAACGCATCAGCGCTCTGCTGGGCACCCACGATTCATGTTTGGGCACCCACGATTCATGGCCGGACACGCCACCGCTGAGCAGAGCCCCCCCAGCAGACGCAGACGCCTCACGGACTCGCTGGCTCGGATCCGGACAAGCCGGATCTCCCGCTGCATCTCCCTGCCTTTGGCGTCCTCCCTGATTTTTCAGCACGGGGAAGCCCTGACGCCCCTGGGCAAGATGCTCCAAACTCCACGTCAGCGGTCAGCTGGTCTCACGCAAGCGTCGCCGTCCAGGCGCCTACGTGTGCAACAGACACCTCCCTCCGTGTTCCAGAAGTGACGTGTCTCATTTAAACTACACAAATGAAGGCCCCTGCAGTGAACAGGGAGAGGCGAGTACCCTCACAAGCACTCAACAGGAAGAAGTTCTTTACTACGAGGGTGGTGAAACCCTGGCCCGGGTTGCCCAGGGAGGTGGTGGAGGCTCCAGTCCTGGAGACATCCAAGGCCGGGCTGGACGGGGCTCTGAGCAACCTGACCCGGTGGGGGATGTCCCTGCTCCCTGCAGGGGGTTGGACGAGATGACCTTTAAAGGTCCCTTTGAACCCAACGCATTCTATGAGTCTGAATTTCACTATTTTAGGAGCAGCTGAATCAACTTCTGAATCTCTTCACAAACGGGCTTGGGCTGGGTGCTAAGATTTTAACTGCTGGAATCAGCAGGATGAATCCCACACGAAATTACCCGCCTGTGCCAAGACAGGCAGCCGAGCCCTCCAACTTTCTAAGACCAGATTTTGGCTTTGAGACATGGAGAACCTAAACCACAGCTCTCGCCGACAGGAAGAACAACAAGTTGAACCATTACACCCCAGCCCAACCTTGCTGCTTCACTTACCTGGCCGTCTCACCTCCGATCTTCTACTCACTGTCCTTCCTCGAGCAGAACCACAACTACTTGGCCATCCTCCTCCTCGCTTCCCTTTCAATATTCCCGAAGTCTTCAATCACCTGCAAAGCATTATCTTAAACCACATTTTGGTGCTGAAGCCTTAACACCGGCAGCAGCACGACTCCCACCTTCAGAACGTTGTCTTGAGGCTTCTTAACTCCATTTCACTCATCCCCACTAAGCCCCAGCAGACGAGGTGCTCTCCCAAGCTCTTCTCTTTTCTCACAGCTCCCAAGGTCATCCCTTTCCTCACAACACCCCGGTAGAAGCTCCGACTATTTCTCTTCAGGACACCCCCACGCAGGGTATCAAGCGCACCGGTGAGACTGGCGAGACGGAGCCGCGGTGCCGCTGCCCTCCCTCTCGGGAGAGAGCTGGTAAAGACAACCCATTACTGGAGCACCCGAAGGCGCGTTTGCTCGCCCTGCCCACACAAGCCCGAGGCTGGGAGCAGGACACAGGCAGGTGAGCTCCACAAGTGCTGCTCACACCGGCTGAGCAGCCCGGGAATAACCCGGCACAAGCTTCTCTTCTCCAACTGTTTGTTATTCTAATGACCAGCCACGATGGGAACGAAAATATTAAGTTGAAAGCACTAAAGAGGGTGTAAAACTTAACCCGCACGCCAACTCTGAAAGATGGAAAAAACCGGGATCGTAGTATCTAATGTATGCTACAAGCATGTTACAAGACCTCGTGAAATTCCCACGTCAAAGCATGTTTTCATGTCAGAATTGAAATGGTCTTCTATAGGCAGTCGACGTGTCGGTGACCACATGCTACTCTAAGAAGTATAAAAAGAGGATCAAAAAAAAAGAGGGTCAAAAGAGGAGAAAAACTGAAGAATCAAGTAGCTTGTCCTATACAGCATAACGAGATCCTGGTGGAAAAAGTGAAATTAAGATGATGAAAGCCTCGTGTCACTGCTGTTCAAAGTCCCTGCTGTAAAAAGAACACTGCTCAACTGGACCCCAAAGCCCAGAATCCAAACCAAAGCCCAGGCTTTAGTTAACTCCTTGCTTACAGCTCTTAGATGTCACTGCCTCAAGCATAAAACCTCTGTATGGAACTTCTGTTCCATACGGAACTTTACGAATAAATCCAGACAAATGGGAGTTACTGCATTTACAAAATTTATTCCTTTATAAAGAACTTAGCAAAGGAACCCACCAAACTGATGATTCAGCGCTAAAAACTGCGTTAATCTGTGACAGAATGTATTGGAACCACTTCATTTATCTCTCTACTTTCAAAGCTGTTACTCAAAATTTGAAATACACGACTTTAGAATAACTTCTTAGGCTATGCCTTGGTGGGATCAAGCCTGCTCAGCGCACAGCCCCTTGCAAGAAGCTGCTGCAGCCTCTTAATTCCTGGGTTTAGCACTTGGCAGGGAGAAGTGTCGCGCCTGCTGAAACCCATCGCGTGGTACCAGGTTAACGGTGCCTGGACCGACCACGTTCCCCTGCTACACGTTTGCCTGTTATTTGCCATTTCCCACTCATAAGCTACCACCAGGCTTGACAAGTTCACGTATCTGCCACCAGAAGTGCCCTTACACTCCCGAACACGCCAGTCTCTGGGGCTGCACCCACCAGGAGTCGCTGCGTGTCGCCACCACCCACCTTCCTCTGCCGGACACCCCAGGTTCCCGCTGCAGCCGAGAACGAAGCCTCTCTCCATCCCACCTCACCTCCTGCTCTTTCTCGTGGACCTTCTGTTACTAACCAACCCTCCTCCACCTCCATTTACCCCTATTTTCATTTAATATTTTGGGTTGGATTTTTTCCAGAGCAGCAGTTCTTTGGGTTTGGAGTTTGCTTGCAGCGTTTTGGGTTTTTCTTGCCAAGAACGCCCGCTGACCATCACCCCGGCAATCCTGACCACGAAAAAACCTCAACCGCCCTTCGCATCCGCACAGTCCCCCTCCCAGCCCAGCTGGTTTCCCTGAGCAGTTCCTCCCTTTCCATCCAGCTGCCACCAAGCACCCAGAGCCCCTCCGATGGCACCTCTGGGTGGCACTGCCACCTTAAGCAGCCCCAAGCTCCCACCCCTGAGCTGCTCCCATCAGCCGCGCTGGCAGGTACAGCCCTGTGGGACCACACGGCAAACAGGTCCAAGCACCGATCGAGGTTTAAAGTAACCAGTGGTGGGGCTTATCTTTCATTTAAAGGCAGGTTTACCAGCACAGATAAGGTGACAGAGGAGGGCTGGTATAAGATGCTGGAGATTGAAGCATTTATAGCAACATCATCACCTAAAAGCACACCCAGCACTCACCTTCGCAGTTTCCTTTACGACGTTCAATTGTTATTACCGGTTGGGGGGTTTTTAGGACCTTGGTATCTAAAATCCTCTCGTAACACAAAACCATTTAGGAAGCCGTACCACGCCACGGCATTTTGATAACCTCACACGGGTACGAGTGCCCGCAGCGCGGAAGTGCAGCCGCCGAACGAATTTCTCATTTGGGTGGCTCCTGCAGGGAGCAGGAGACAGACAGACCTCGGCCAGGAGCACAGCTCCAGCAGGAGGGGCCAGTGGGCAAGAGGATCCCACCTGCAGAAAAGGCTACAAGACTGAAATGCTTCCAAGCAAAACCATTTCCCCCTCGTTCGTGTCGGGGTGTCACACCTCTCCTCCTCTTTGGGCTCGCACAACAAAGAGGCTGGTTGGGATCAGGTGGTGCTCGCCTTCCTTGCGGAGCAAAAGGGAGAAAAAGCTCAGCTCGCCGAGTCCCTGCCCCGCGCCGACGCAGCCAACACCCCCCCACGGAGACCTTCCCTTCGCTGCGTTTAACGCCCGGCAGCTACGAAACCATCCCCGAGCTCCTCTGCGCAGAAGGAGCGTTTCCTAAATCACATCAGGCTGCCTTAACCCCGTCAATTCAACAAAAGGTCCGTTCTTTTCCCTTTTTATTTTCTTGGATACGATCAGTTTGCACGATTCCCTCATCCAAACCCTGAAGGAACACTGGGCAAAGGAACTGGGAAATGGGATTCCAGGCAGATTAGTCCTTCCGTACGGTCGGTGCTTGTGGTACGAATGTGGAGAGGCCAAATTCAGGGCAAACGCTCCTTGGTCACCCGCAGCCCGACAGCTCGCGAGGCTCCGACCCGCCCAGCTGAACGGGCCCTAACGCCGGCAGCGGGAGGAACGTGCGAAGCTTCAAACCCAGCGCTCGCCTCACGCTGTCTTTGCAAACGACTGTGTTTAAGGAACGGAAGGTGCACATCGGGGCGGCGGGAACGCTCGCCAGGACCCGGCACAGCGCTGCCGCCCAGGAACGGAGCGAGCGGGGCTCAGCCAGCCGAGCGACCAACAGCATCAGCGTGTTCCACCTCAAACCTGAACTTGCCTTGTTCAGAAAAGAAGCACTTAAGACCCCAGGGCGAGGCTTCTATGTGTTTTATCTAACCCAGACAGGATGTCTACCCTGGAATCCAGTGAGAGGGGCAGGGGAGTGGGGCCAGCGGTGCCCCCCGGGGCCATCGGGCTGTGCCGTGACACACGAGGTCAGTCACTGCCACGGCACTAGACTCAGTCCTCCTTGAAGCTGAATTGTCTTCCTTCCTCCATTCCTGCAGTAAGAAAGGATTAAAGCATTAAGGCCCGTGAAATATGGTAAAAACAGAAAGGGGGGAAGGGGGAAGGTAGCAAAGGTGGCTTAAACCAAAACAAAAGTCATCTCGGAAGTCACCGGCTCCCGAAGAAGCGACAGCGCTTCGTCTCACGGGGAGAAGCCAACGGGAGGTGCTCCCTGAAAAGCAGCGGCACTGTGTGTTACAGGGACCACTGCTGAGAAATATTAAGACAGAACATACAGATGTGGCCGTTTCCTCGATTTTCAAGAGAAATTTTAGAAAAATTTGGATGTTACATTTTTACCCAGCTAAGAGATTAATTTTCTTGAACTTCCATAGTTTTGCTCACCACATCACGGTACTACGCTTAACAATACCTTGTAACTATAAAGCGTTATATAAAGTTGCATTTTTAAGGGTATATGTCTTTTTATGACTTACTCCTGTACTGTGCTGGCATGTGGAAGAGCATGTATGTGCGTACCCAGCCGATGCGTAAGGCTAATACATACCTGTATTCTTAAACCAACTGCCTGTAAATGCAGTCTATGTAAATTTTAAATGCACATACACACGTGGATATTACATACAGGTCTGTATACACACGCATAAACGCGTGCTGTGTCTCTTCAGAGACGCTGAGCAGAAGGAACAATCCGGGACGGAAAGGAGCGGTTTGATACACGGTCACAGAAAACCACTTCAGCCCAGATTCTGCAGGTCTGGTCAGGCCAAGAGCAAAGGTCTTTGTGCCGGGACTCCAGGGAAGCAGGAGGTTACTTACCGTAGCCGGTCAGAGGCTGCAGCACAGCCCCAAAATCCCGAAAGCGCGAGCACGCGCTGCTGCCGGGACACCTGAGCTGGAGCCTGCTGCAGCCCGGGAGGAGGAGGCGGCTCGGCACTGCTTACACCGACCCAACACTGCTCCTGAGCCCAACCACTCGGGCTTTGCTCTCCTCTAGGACCTTTCCTGGCAGCACGCGGGGGCTGCGCTCAGGGGCAGAATCTGTTCCAACACATGCAAGCAGAAGTTGAGTTAAGTTCAGCTGAACAGCTCCGCTGGTTCCTATTCACAGGACACAGGAAGCCCCACACTCATTTTTATTAAACTCAGGGAAGTTCCTCGCGAGTTCCAGTTTGAGAAGGTGCTCTTTAACAGGCATTCCGGCTCTGCAGAGAGAAGTCAATACATTTCAAAAAATTCAACGTTCAAAGCGTTAGATCCCGTACTTAAAATTCAAATAAAATCCGTGTTTAACCGGGACAAACTCTTTTTAAGTTAATTTGGTTGTAAAGAAAAAAAAGCATCGGCCAATGAGACGTTGGTAGAAGTTACGTTCTGACAAACTAGATGGGTTCCCCTTTTGCTAAACTCACTGCTTCTCTACGTAAAGAATGGGGAGAAAAAAGAAATGTCACACTGCAAGGAGTGGAACATCGCTATCTGGTCACCTCCCTTCCAGCGCACGGGTAACACCCGCGTGTGAAAGCCACCCTAAAGGTTCTGCTTTTCCTTCCAGTCTCCTGCTGTCAGCAAATGAGGAAAATGGGAACAGTTAAAGAAAGGCAGCTTCAAAAATCAAGAAGCAAAAGGAGAGAAGATATATGGGGAAGAGGCCGGGTCCCTCTGACACTGCCTCAGATGGTTTCTCTGACAAAACCCAGAGCACCACTGACGCCGCCCGGGAAGCCGCTCCTTACGTTCGTGTTCTTCCACGTTTCTTTTTTTATGAAGGTAGGAGAGGGAGAAAAATCGAAAGACGGGATCAAATCTTGGGCACCTTGTTTCCTGACGCAGTAGCCAGACGCAAACCGGTGCAGTTCAACGCCCTGGCCCTCCCGCCTCCGCCCTCGGTGGTTTCAAAATAAAGGGGATGAACCTGAACCGCAGGGATGGTCCCCGCAGCAGAGCAAGCGGGGGAAGAGTCTCAAGGCAGAGAACTCTGCAAAATCAGAATCTCCACCTGCCATTCCCCAGGTGCCCACACGGCACAGGGCTTGTTGGGAAGCTTCCTGGCAGTTCATACCTGTTTCCCCTCGTAGGAGAAACAGCTGCAAAATACAACGGGGGTCAGACTGAGCGTGCCCGAGGTGCATCGTACAGGACTAACAGCTGGGGGGGGGAAGAATGTAGAAGCTGCCTCAGTTCTACCCAAAGGAAAAGCCAGAAAAGGTCTAAAACTCTGCACGGGTGATTAAGTGTTCCCCACTGCAACGGGTGCTGCACATTCAATGACCCGTCGCTGCATTGGTAGCAACAGAAAATGCTCATTTCTGCTCTTGACTGATTTAGCACAAAGAACCGTTCTTAACTCGGTGAGCAGCGCTGGACTCATCCATTCCCACCACAAGAAAAAACATCTGGAAATCTGGTTTTCCACTGCATCGAGATGCTCGAGCCGACGCGCCACCCCGTCCCGCGTTACCGCACACGAGACGCTGCTTTTCACTGCATCCCTTGCCGCGGGTCAGTCATTAAGATACGGGAAAAATCAGGGCCAGCACCTCGGAGGTAAGATCCGGGGCCAGCTCTGAGGCAGCTGGTAGTTCCGGCGAGTGAAGGCGGCCGCAAGGGCCCGCAGGAGCCAACTTCAAGGTATCAAAATTTGAAAAACGTGTCGGTGGAAAAAGGAGCGACGCTCAAACAGAGCCCGTTCCGAGCCGACGGCAGCACACGGGCTCCTTGCGACTGAGAGCAGGGGGTTTGTTTTTCCACGAACGCCTCTTCAAAACCTCATTTCCACCAGTGCCCCGCGGCCGTGACGCCAGGGAGCCCGTCCTGCCCGACCTGACCCGAGGGACCGCTCGCTCTCCAGAGCTCTCCTCCAACGTTTCCACACGGGGTCTGAGCGCTGGTGGAGCCGGGCTTTGGTTTAATCAGGATAAACACCGTGAAATGGAGAGCGCAACTTTTTTTTTTTGTTTTTTTTCCCCTCCTGAAAAATAAAGAGGAAATCATGTGCCGCCTTTTAATTCCACCTTTCTAACACGGCTACAAGTAACAAGATCTCTAGCGGAGTACGCTGGCTTAGCCTAGTCATGAGCACAGTTCAGATTCTTCTGAAAAAAAACCCTGTCAAATGCCCAACTGCACAATAACAATCCAATTCCTGCGGGAAAAAAAAGAGACAAAATATGAACAGGTAAGTAAAAGCCTAATTCTATTTCGAAGTACATCACCTTTCATCGGGGGTCATTTAGCAACGTCACCGATACGTTCCAAACAAGTATTCAACAAAACCGGCAACGAACACGTGGCAAAAGCACAAAACTCCTTTGCACTGTTGACAGATAATTCAAGTATTAACATTAGCGCAAAAGATCTAGGAGTCATTAACTTTAATTTTGAAAATACCATATAGAAAACAACGCTCATAAATTCCATCCACAGGATTCTACAAAGCCGCTGCTTCATTCAACAAATCTTTGAACTGTTTCAATATGAAAATTCCCCTTTTTTTTTTTTTTTTCCCCCAAACTGCTCAAAAATCATGGCAGAAGATTTCCAAGCGCTTGAACTGAAGCACAACCCAAGTAGGAGCTCGGTACATTTTTGCAGTTATTTCTAAAAGAAGTGAACTTACAGAAGTAGGCTCAAAATAACACAATGGGATTCAACTTCATTTTAGACATTTGGAAAGCAGTGTCATACTTTATTTAAAATAAACCCATGTAAAAACAAAGTTTAAATGAAAATGGTACCTGAAAAATAAATTATTTGATATAAAACAAATCAATAACTTAAAAACACACTAAATATACAAAATGTTTTAACCATATACTGTACAGTATGGAAAACAATCGGTAAAACCTTCCGTCCCACAAACAGAATAATTCATAAACAAAAGATTACATAAGTTAAGGGAAATTAAATCAAGAAAAAGACTAGAAGTACAGTATTATTCCAAATTACTGGTCAAATAAAGGTTTATCCCAACTTATGTGTCAAACGTCTCAAGTCATTTTCTTCTCAATGACCAAGTGAAAAAGTTCAGCTTTACCACGGAAAAGTTGCTCAAAAATGCTTAAAAGGAAGGAACAACAGCACGAGGATAAAGACTCTAGAACGTGAACACAGCAGCAAGTTTTTCAAGGTTCCAGGTGGCAGCTCGACTATTACTGATTCTCCATCATTACCGACACAAAAAAAAAGAAGAAATTTAGAGTGCGGAAAATTCCACTCAACAGAAAAACAGTTCTAGTCGGACCTTTTTCCCGAGCGCGACACGGAACGGACGAGGCTGAGGAAAGCAGCGACGGGATTTCGAGCGGAACCCGCGCCCGGGGCGGCGCCTTCTGCGTTAGCGATCCTACAGAACCTCCCCGCCGGGTTTGAAAACCACGCCGAGGAGAAAGCAACGCGGTGAGCGCTTTGCCTACGGGAAGCGGCGACGGGAAGGGCCGCGTGGGCTCGTTAACCCGAGCGCGGAGGCTTTCGGAAAGCAGCCGGGACCGCGAGTCGCGCCGCGGCCGCGGCGCGGAGACGGGACGCGACGGGCGGGGAGCGCCTCTCGCGAGGCACCGGGGACCCTTTCGAGGGGCTCCGCGCTCTCTAAATTAGGGAACGGTAAAGCAAGGCGGTGGGAGCAGCACGGAGGAGCAAGGCGAGCCCGTCGCCCTCGGGATTTATCGGTTCTGTCGTGCCGAGCACCCAACGCTACCTTAGAGGGAGGCGCCCACGGCACAGACTCTTCTGCTCCCAAATACAGAGATTAAAGCACCCGGGTGACAAATTCAGCTCTTGGGGAAAAAAAAAACCAAACAAAACTAAGCGCAGCTCCGCTACGGGGCTCTGTTTTCTTGCGCTAAATGTCAATTTGGTCCCTTCGCCCTAAAGCTAATTCTTAGGAGCCTCAAAGCAGAAACGCTACAAGAAGGGGCTTCCCCGACGGTGTCACAAAGGACAAAGCTCCTCGTCAGGGCAGTAAAACCACCCGGGGCCCTAGGGGGGAGGTGGCGTTCGGAGAAATCGTTCGGACAAATCGCTCCGTGTTGGACTCTCGGGACTGAACTGGGAGATCAGCGGCAGCAGCTCGCAAAAAGCCGCACGTTAAAAAATGAAAACAAACCCTCCCACCAACCCTAACACTTGGCAGGTGGATCTGTTGGAGGTCCTGCTTTCAGTGGGCAATTTGTATTATTCTACGACCTGGTTATTTTGTTGAAAAAGGGAAACGTGGGGACATCGCCCAAGGTTCGCTTTTTTGTTGTGTTTTTTTTTTTAAAAGCACGTATGTAACTATAAACTATCCAAGAAGTAACTTCAGTTATTACAGCTTAGAATACGCCGACAAAAATCTCTTCGGAAATATTTGAAGAATCTCTACTTTATTGACCTTAGCCAGAACATTAAAACAACTTAAAATTATAATAAATATTTAAGACCCTTAGGGACTATTCATTTCCAAAACTCAGCATTCGAAGTAACGGATCACCTTTATGGTTATTTCATCCTTTTTGGTTTTACCTACTGACCATTCTTTCTACGAATGTAGCTATGCCATGTTTTTTATTTTTCTTTTAAGAAGATGTTTAATTGCTTTTGTGTAGACATCACTGGAACGCTCAATGCCCCTACAAAAACGGTCCTCTCGTACCCTCGGGTCACCTGGACAACCTCCGTGCCCACAAACTGCCCGACCGGGACTCGCTGCAGCAAGAGATGGATCCTACCTCGGTGACTCGTGTTCTCTCTGAATTCCCCGCGGTTTCCACGCCACCGTGACGCAGAGATACAACCACCCGTAAGCAGCCCAAGGGAAGGATAAAGGCCTTGGGACAGGCACCACTACGGGGACGCTGCTTCTGGCCAGCGGCGCTTCCCGACTCCTCCTTCCAGCCCTAGAGGCTGGATCCTCCGAGTCCGGATCCAAGTGCCGGCACTCGAGCAGAAGCGAAGGGATGGGCACAAGCTCGGCCCCGCCAGGGGCTCGGCTCGGCTCCCCTCCCCTCCCTCCAGCCAGAGCGTCCCAAGGAAACCCAAGCTCACGATGACGTAGCTTGAAGAGCAAAATCGATTCAGCGCTTGGGTGTGCAGCCGCCGGCCGCAAGGGAACCGCGGCAGAGCTACACCCGCTAAGCTGCTTCGGATTCTGCTTTTCTGGCGTCGCCACCTCCTGGCCCGAAGGAACCGTCCGTGGCCCTGCCAGCTCAGAGCAGAGCACACAGCAACGTCCGAGCTCCCTTCTCCGTCCGTACTGTGCAATCCCCCTATCTGCAAACGGTTAACCGGAGGTTGAAACCGTGATTAGGCTTGTGGCTAGCTTTCAGTAAATTCCATTCAGAGTGGAAACCTGGGAAGCAAATGTAAGTTACTGAGCAGGAATAAAAACTTATTCAGAAATGAACAGACTGGAAAAGACCAAGTCTGAATAAAGCCTTCAAGGAATTTTAATTTTCACAAACCTTCCCCCCCCCCCGCCTAAAATGTACTAAGAAAACCCAATTCATTTCTTCTATTATTCTTTTTATTCTGTACAACACAACTAAAGCCCAGAATACCTTCAAAGGAGGTTGGAGGTGGTCTTCAGCCACAACCGGGACAGTTTTGCTCTTAACTACGCGTTGTCTTGTTTTAGAGTGAAACTCCACAGTCTCGCAGAGAACCAAGACCGCTCGGGTGCAGTTTTGGAAGCAGCCCCAGTAGAAGCGGGTTTAGCAGCCGTGTCTGCGCCTGGTAAGAGCCTTCCCAGCACGTCCAACAGGGTAAGTATTTGAGAAAAAAAGCAGAGAAAAGGATAGGTACTAAATAAGGGAAGCAGAGCTTCCCTTTCAGAAGAAATAACCAAGATCAAGTGAAGCGATTCTAAAGCTCCAAGTGACAAAACAGCAATAACACCAGACATCCAGCAGCTGGTCAAGCTTCCTGAAAAAGAGAATTGGCTTCACGTTCCAAGCCCTGGAGGCCGATGGAGTCCCGCCGGGCGATCCTGCCCTCGCGCAGGGAAGCCTTTTCCCTGCCACAGAAGCCAGGGCTCAGAGGTGACCGGTCTGCAAAGGGCTGGCTGCCGGCCAGAGCCCCGCTCGCTCCCGCTGGGCAAGAGCTGCAGAAGCACAGGCCGGTTCCTGCTGAAGCGCCGCGCATTCACGTGCAAACAAAGTTCTCTCTCCGTGCAAGCTGTGGGTGCAGAAAGGTCCTTCTGAAAAAGGAGCCCGGCTGAAGCTTCGCTCAGCGTCGCCCGTCCTGCCAGTTGTGTTCCCGGGCAGCTCAAAGGTCAGCTGGCCCGACCGCAAGACGATGAAAAGCCCTGCTCTCCCCTTTTTCTTTGTAGTTGAACTCCTCATCTGGTCACCGCATCTGTCTGTCTGATCAAATAAACAGAACCAGGTGTTGCCCCGATCACGGCTTTGTGGAAGCCAGAGAGATCCCTTCAGAAACACTGGGATGGAACCCCACGCCCCGTCCCCGAGCAGCGGAGACTCTCCTCGCCATCCACACCCGAGACCCTGCAACGCCAGCGGGGCCCCGACCCTGTCTCCTCACGCAGAAGCAGGGACCTGGGGTGCCCCGCAAGGCTTCCAGCAGATCCAGAAACATCCCCTGTAGCACATCTCCAGCAGGGACCATCCGACCCAGGCCTTGAAAATCTGATGGACACGTCCTACTCCAGCAAGCAAGACTTTCTAGGATGCTCTCACCGAGCTCACTGCACCTCACGAGAAGCAGGAGAGGCCTCTGGTTTGAAACAGGCTCTGGTTTTACAAAGACCCTGTAAGCACTAAGACAGAAGAAGCACCACCTGAAGGACATGTCTGTATTTCATCAAGTTAAAGGATGAAAAAGCAGAAGGTATCCATACTTTTTCTAAACTCCCTGAGGATCAAGAGGCCAAAACCTCTCTCGAAATGGGTAATTTTCAAGGGAGGGCTTCAAAGGAGGGCGTGCTGGACGACGAGGTAAGGGAACCAGTTGCTCCTACCTTTGGGGAAGAAAAAACTGCCGGCAGATCACTTGTTTCCACTTGCAGAAGCCCCCTTTTGGTCTCTACTAGAAGGATGCAAGGGCTCTTGTTTAGGACCAAAAGCATCAAGGGCACACACACAATTTTTTTCTTGACTTCAGCTATTCCTGCCAAGCACAAACTGACTGTTGCAACGGTGCAGACCACACACTTCTGGTCCCAGCTCTTGATGTTTTAGCAGGTTGAGGTTTTTCTCCTCTTTTCCCCGACGGCAGCGGCGGGGCTTTGCTCGCATAAATCACCCGGTAACTGTTTTCGGAGCGACTGCCAAAGGAAGTTGGGATCAGACGTTTCCTAAAGAGATGTTTTCATACTCCTCCTGAAACAACATCCTGAGTTTCTTTCTTATTTAGCAAAGAATGAGAGACGAGGAGAGAGAAAAAGGGAAGCAGTCAGATGACAGTGATGTCAAAAAAGCCTCAAAGAAAAGTTTTCCAAAGAAGCGGCGGCCGGTGAGCTCAGCACACGCGTCGCTGAGAGGGCTGCAGCGGCCGGCGCGCTTGGAAGGATTCCTGATGCAAGTAACTACCTGGGCTGCCACCTGTCGGGAGTGTGAAGCCCCACCCTGAACCCTGTGATACAAGAACAACTGTTCAGTTTGAAAATTCATCTTCGGATGAAATAAGGCAAGAGGGAACGACAGGAAATTAGAAAGTACTGCAGAGCCACCCGTGTGGAACGGGACAAGGGGAGGCGAAGGGGTGGGGGGACACAGTCAGAGCTGCTCTACTCTGCGCAGTTTAAACGTGGGAGAAATGCCCCGAAGGCTTCCGAACCTCTCTTTGTACAGAGGAGGGAAGCGGTGAACGAAGGATGAAGGAATGACACACCTGGGGGGGTGGGAGTTGTTTGATCACGGCTACCGCTCCACGGACCCTCGGGCTTCTCGGAGGATGGGGAAGCGGCCGGGACCGGCAGGAAAGGCAAGGCTGGACGCGCCCAGAGCCAAAATCCCACCTCCGCTCGCCGCGCGCCAGCTCAGCCAGCGGGAGGCTGCTCGCCGTGCCGAGGCCGATCTGTAACACCTCTGAGTGGGCTACAGGCTGTTCCAGAAATACCAGCAGCAGCATTTCCTAGACAGCGCTGAAGGGGACTAACGGAGCCGGGCAGCGAGCTCAGCGGCGCCGACGCAGACTCCGTCGGGCCGACCCTGCTGCAGGAAGAGGAGGATCGACCGCGAGCACGAGGCAAGGGCAGCCAGGGCTGGAGCGAGAGGAGCGGGCGGCACGGCACGGCCTTCGGAGTTGGAAAGGAAAAGGATAAATCATAAAACCAACTTTGGGACTGGTAGAGGTTCACGCCAAAAGAGGAGACACTGCAACAGAACTGCCACCGACCCCGTTTTCACGTTGGCTCGACCTTCTGGGCAACCCAACGGAAAGACGAGAGCCGAAAGCGGCCCGGGCCAGTCTCCGGCGGCGCGCAGCTCCCTCACACAGCCTGTACCCGACCGAGCAATCCCTTCCAGGGCTCCTGCCAGGGAACACCCGGAGGGTCACAGGAGTCTGTGCCACTCAGCTTCTACGCGCCACATTTCTCGTAGCGCTCTCGTTTCACAGCCCTCCTTCTTCTACTCATCTGGCAAAGGAGTCACTCAAAACTCTGAGATAAGAGGAGCTACGGTTCTTCAAAACAACCCTCCGTGAAAGCTGGACACTCTTTGTGCAATACTCAGCAAAAAAATAACAGAAAATAAAAAACAAAACAAAATTTGAGCAAAACAAAATCAAATTTAATGTTCTTAAATGCAAAAGTAAAAACAAACAAAAAAACACAAAAAAGCAAAAGAAAATTAACAGAAACAGAACAACTCAAAGTTTCAAGGCAGTCTGCAGAAAACTCGGGGGATTAATCTTTAGATCTACAAATCAAAGGGGGTTTTTGTTAATATCTAACTTGCAAATAGTAAGTACTTTTCTGCTGAGTGTTCAATAAGTAAAGCTAGTCGTCAAAACAAAATCCTATTGAAATAGAAAAATCTAGCACTCATTAGAAGGGATGCGAGAAATACAATGCTCAAATGTTTATAACTGGTTCGGTTTTTTTTTCCTTTACACAGTAGAACTACCAAAGGAATTCGGACTATAACGATCTTCGGAAATGAGTAAGCATCTTGCTGCGTTATAATGTACCAGTAAGTAGTGCCCCATGCATTAAATATCTGGACAGAAGAGATTCGGTTTGCTAAAGTAGCAACACGTATTCACGCTCTCGTTTTTGGAGTTTCATTTTGGCTCTGAAATCTTCCCGGAGTTTCTTTTGAAACTCTTTGGTCCGTTCCTACTCGAAAGCGGGTGGGCTTTAAAAAGTCGTGTTTCTAAAACAAGAAAACCGTCGAATTGGACATCGTGGCCGCTGCTCGGTGTGCAACTTACCTCCTCAATGGTGTTAAAAGTTATGCTGGCATGCTACTACTTACAAGACCTTGACTTTCAAAAGCCTAACAATCCTCAACTCTACACGTTGAAATCAATATTAAAAATCGATCAAACAATTTACTGTCAAACTCAAACATTAGTATTTCTCAACTTTTCTTCCCTACTACCGAGGCAGGGGTAGAGAAGGTCAGGGGAACGGGGGAGGAAAAACAACAACATAAAGAAACAAGTCAAAAAAAAAAAAAAATCAACGAATTCAGCCTGATATTTTTCAGAAAATTCCAGTTTTTGCAGACAACATTCAATGGAACAAATGTTAGTCTCATAAGTGAAAGCATGCTTCAATTTTACCACCATCCAGAGGGTCTAGTTAATGCAATCTACTTCAGATTTGAGGGGATTTTTAACATGTCTTAAATGAAATAACTTAGAGGAACTTAAAATTGGTCTAACATTGTGGGATTTCAAACATTTGAACATGTCAGTTGCATCCCAAAATATAAAACCTTTTTCACTTCTCATTTAGACTAAAGACAAACACTTGTGAAAATTGGCGCAAAATGAGTTTTACACTAACAAAAAAAATGTTTTAACTTCTGTCACTCCATTATCTATTCCATACAAAAAAAAAAAAAAAAAAAAAAAAGGAAAAGCACGAGCAAGTTATTTGTGGGACTTGTTGGTTTTGAAGGAAACCTGTAAGATTTTGTCCCCCAGGCGGTAGCCATTAAGACTTGCTATGGCCATTGCAGCTTCTTCATAGTTTGTCATGGTCACAAAACCAAACCCTTTGCACTTGTTGGTGTTGAAATCTCGAATAACTTTCACATTGGTAACCGCACCAAAGGGGCCAAACATCTGCCAGAGGATTCCCTCATCAGCATCTTGACCAAGGTTGTAGATGAAGATACACCAGCCAGAAGATGCGTTTCCTGGAACATTTACACCAGAAAGCCCACTCATGTGATCTACACCCATAGGAGAGAACCTAGCAAATAAAAAGCACAATATTTCATGTAAAAGTTCAATTCAATTAAGCAAATTCACTTGAATGGGAAGCAACTGAGAATGAATATTTTCTAACATGGACATCAAAACCACCAGAAAGAAATCTTTCCCCATTCAAATTGACAATTCAAATTGACAGCGGCCAGGAAGCAAAAAAACACTAAAAAAACCATTAAATATTCCAACTACTTTAGCGATAGGGAACTACCCTTGGGCAGCAGAAGCTGCAAGGCAAGGTTACGTGATCACCTTCCCCGGATCCACCTCTGAAACTCAGCTGGGGTGGTCGGGGTGCTCCGTGGCACCGGTGCAGAACCGCTCGGCCGCGGGTACCCGGCACCTTCCCCCCCTCCCGAGGCCCCGGCTCGCCCCCGGCCGCCCGCGGGGATCTCCCTCTCACTTCACACCCCTCCTCCTCCTCCTCGCCCTGCCTTTACAATAGCACCTCGGGAACTCTTGCGTCAAAGGGTTCCTTTGGGGTTTGCTGCGGTGGGGGAGAGAGGGGATGTTTTAGGAGTGAAGATTATGGGTATTAATTTAAATTTTTGAATTCGTTTTTTCTTTTTGTGGAACAGAAACTCCCTTTCCCACCACCAGGCAGCAGGTGCAGGCAAACGCTCCCGAACGAGCCACAGACACGCTTTTTACTCGCAGCTATTGGGCAGCTCAGGAAATATTAGCAGTTCCTCACTGATGGGATGATGCCCCACAGTTCTAGCCACAGAATTTACATCTGAGGTGTTTGTTCTTTGACAGCGGTTGTGCAGACATTCTAACTGCAGCAGCTCTCAAACAGCAAAACAGCAAACCACAGGTAAGTGCAGGGTTTTCTTTGCGTTAATTTCGTATTAATCATCTTTGCATTAACTTAACATCGACTTCATGGCAAGAACACTTCTGTGGTTTCACTGAACTGGATTTTTAAGGTCACCTACCCGCTCTTCCTGCACAGTACCCCAGCGTAACAAACAGCAAGAAACCTCTCCGTTTTACCTCTCGCTTTTTATTATTTTCTTTTCTCCTATAACCCACCTCTCTAAATCCCCTTTTTTCTCTTTCTGGTCTCCCTTCTGGCAACTCAAAGCTTCCGAATATTTTAATTCAATATTACAGTTGCACAGCTAAGCACTCGAAGGTCAGGAATGTGCAAGTTACGGTAAAAAAGAAACTCGATTCGCTCCCTCGTGCTTACGTATTATTTCAAACTGTGAGGTCACGTGATTGTAGAAATATAATTATACTATACCAGGGGTTCCCAAACTGTGGTGTACCACTGGTGATATGCAAACCACTTAAAAGCGGTACACGGGCTGCTCTCTGCCAAGAACATGGCGGTGGCAGTTCCTGATTCTCTGCTGACCTGGAGGAAACAGGGAACGGATGTCTGGGCAATGAACGCTGCATAAAGTGCCAAACACTTCCCCACTGCCTTTTGCCTGCCCTGGGTTAGCCTTCAGCTAGAAGGGAGGGCTCGAGGCAGGCTGCATCCGCGGGAAGGGGAGCGGGGCTGCGGCAGCGTGCGCGCACACACACGCGGGGCAGGCGGCGCTGGGGGCGATGCGCTCGTACCACGGAACCGCTCGGTCACCGTCTCCCCCGCCCCGGCTCTCGGGTGCTCAAAGCGAGCCCGGTTCCTCGGACACCTGAGCTATGGGAGCCCTCCTGTTCCCAGAGCAGGGGCAGGCTCGGGGCTGGAGCCAAGCCGGCCGGGCAGGGCTGGGGCCCCGCGCCGCAGGTACTCGCTGCCGCTGCCGCTCTTAGCCAGCCCCGAGCAAATCCAGCTTTGGGAATCCTCGCACTACAGTCGAACTGAAAAGGCAGTTCAGAGCAGCAGACGTGAATGAGACGCGCTAATTCACGGGAACTGATGGGGAGGTGGCACGGCTGCTATTTATTTTGCTTTTACAGAAGTGTTCCTGTACTTGCATGTTTATACACTTACTTTTTCTGACAGATACCTTCGGCTTCTGTAGCTTTTTTTTCCAGCTGAGTAATGACGTGGTAGGATGTATTTCTCTTAATACCTGAAAGTTTTCATCTCAACAGATCACCAGTCTTGGATTCCTGCTCACGTGTACGGGGGAGCAGAGAATCACTAAGCTCAGGGTTGCAGGGTGTTGGTTCCAGCAGTCAGTGCAGTTCTCAACCTGCTCGCTAAAAACCCTCAGGCTCTGCCCACAAGCCCAGATCAACAGTACCTCCAGGACTGGAAACACTCGTAGAAAAGCAGCTGAGGGTTGAACACAGGAAAGCAGCAAATCTAAATGCACATTACATGCAAAACAGTTTAAAATAGCAAGTACCTCTGCTCTCTGCATACACTGATTTTCAAACAGATCCCGCTCTCTTCCCGCTTTGGCTCATAAACTCTACAGGTTTATAAAAGAAAAAAAGACCAAATCCAAAAATCTCCAAACACACCCAGAGGGTAAAGACACCCCTGCAAGTCATTTCAAAAAAACCAAACCTGAAACAAAACCCACAGGAAATATCACCTCACACATCACACCCCTCTCACCCAGACCTGACTCTGCGGTGAAGCAGACCCTACCTTGCAAGTTCACAGGGAAAAATAAACCTTTCACTGGAACCTCTGGCCGCTTAAAAACCAACCATCAGAAATCTGCAAAGGCGACAGTGGTGCGGGATTACACCTATGCGAAAGGTTAAATTACAAATTATCTTCAAAGTTGAAAATGGAAACAGCTTCTCTGGCGTGAGACAAAAGAGAGGTGTGGAAGCCGCCCGCGGGAAGCGCTGGTGAGCTGTGGAGCACAGGGCTTGCGGGGACTCCGGCCGGCCTTCTCCAGCTCTAGGAGCCGAACTCCTCAATTTCAGAGTTCAACAGCGGAAGATTTCCCATTCTGTTCAAGTGAACAAATCTTACACTTGGAAGAAACCCTTGCCTGAGATGTTTCAGCTCTCCTCCAACCCCACGCTGCTGCCTCGCTGCTTCCAGGTGGCCGCAGAGCATCCCTTGGGCCGCGGCTCGGGATTATTAGCAGGCGCAGCCAGCGCGCCGGTGGGACACAGCATTAGGAGCAGCTCCCGACGGGAGCCACAAATACCACAGGAACTACAAAGGATTAACGGAACATGAAACAAAGGGTCTGAGCAAAATCAATAATTACAAATTAGAGATACTAAAGGCTTAATCCTGGATTTGCAGGGATATGATGGAATGAGATGAAGTGTAATCAAAATGTCAGTTTAAGTATTCAACCTCTACACAGCAGAGGCCACAGCTGTAATTTATAGAGACCGCGAGCTCTTTGGAAGCGGCTTATCCTTTCATCATGTTTTGTTTACTACACAAAACAAACAAGGCTCAGTCCAAGCTAAGGTCCCTCAGCTTTGCCACGGTACGAGTAATTAGAACTCGTTAAGTTCCGCATCCTTTAAGGAAGGCTCCCTAGAAAAACTTGCAGTTAACACCGAAGGTGGGAAGCAGAGCAAGAAGGGCTCTGGGATGGCGCGTGTTGGGCACCCACGCGCGTACCTGCACGCACACATGATGGAGGGAAGGAAGTTTTAGAAAAGCGTTAAAAGCTCTTGCAAGTTTGTGGCAAGACAAGGAGAGAGAGATGGACAGTTCTTGTCTTCAGGGCAGCGGGTCAATCCTGTCTCCGCAGCGTATTCCTAACAGCGGAGCTTAGCCCAGAACTGCTCTATCACCAGCTCTGCCGACGTGCAGCATCTGAAAACCTTCAGCTCCTTCCCCACCAGCGCGGCTGTACCTGAGAGCAGAAGGTGGCCAGAGCCTGGTCACAGCAAGCAGGGGGCTGAGGGGACGCAGTCACCGCTGAAGCGGGAGCGGAACACAAAAGAGACAGAACATTTTCTTTGATCTCACGCCCAGCTGGGAAAACCCATGCCTGGAGCAACACGGGAAGCGCACACAAATAACATTAACACTGCTCTTAATGGTGCAATAAAAGACCAATGAGTGAACTGGCCATTAAAATTCAGTTTCATCTGCAACTATTACCACAAATGCATTCGTCATTTTTACTGTTGCTGTGTGATTATTACGGGACAGAATTAAAGTTCTTTGGTACCTTAATTATGGACGTGAATATTCTGTACTGCTTATTCTGATGCACCTTAATTATAAGTTTTAGGGGAACAGTAATAATGAAAACATCCAATTATGTTAAAAACTAAAACATAATACGGAAGCCTCAAGATTTCACTAGGACCAGGACACACTGAAGCCCCACCTGATACAAACGGGAGATGTGTGCTGTTCTGAACAGCCCACCTAACCGTGCGCAGGGTGGAATTTAATTCCTCGGTGCGGCTCAGGAGGTTTGGGTGTGGAGATCTGGAAGAGCGCTTCAGGGAAATGAAATCGCGGCTGAGGAGCTGAAGAGAACTGGGAGCGCCTGAGGCTGGCGGGGACCTCTGGAAATCCTCTAGTAGAGCTCTAGTAGGCTGCTCCGGCCCCTTCCAGCCAGGTTTGGGGCAGCTCCAAGGACAGACCCTCCGCAGTCTCTGGGTAACCTGCTCTGGCAGCCTCAGTGCCAAACAACAGACGGCTGCAAGGTCTGAATCCTCACCGGAGCCACATCCCAGCCACCTGTTCTTCAAACGCCGAACTAAAACGTTACGGAAGGGTCACGGCACTACTGGAACAGCAGCACTGCAAAAAGGCTTTGGAGTTTTTAGTCCAACTTTACTGAGCTAATTGGAAACCTCAGAGGACAAAAAGAAAAGTAAATTCTCAACAGGGAAACGCTGCTCTTGGAAACTCTCCCGAACACCTGCCCTAACAAAGCCAATCACTCTCTGCCAGACAGCAAATACAACACATCTTCCAGAGCACAGTGGAACCATCGACACCCTCCTCTAAGCAACTAAGACAACCTGACTTCAAGCCATTTGTATTCCAAGCAACTAAGGCAATTCTCAAAGGCAAAATACGTAACATCTTCCACAGCTCTGGAAGCAGAGAATACGTTGCAATTACTCAGTAATCTCAAAGTAAACTCAGGAGCAATCCAAGACCGAACACGGCACAGCTCGAGGTGTGCGCCGAAATCCCACGGAATCTCTTAAGCAGAGATAAGGTTTTCCTATTTTCCTGTGACACCTCTCTGCTGGAACCAAGGGTTCAGAACTTGAATTAAGTTGCCAAACTATATCTGCATTCAGATATAGGGACTTACAGACTGGGGATCTGTTGAGACGGGCATCTACCAGCACCCCTCTGGAATCTGCTACTTGATCATCTCCCTAGTTTTAGAAACAGCCCCTTCAGTGAATGAATGAACGAATCACAGAATGATTTGGGTTGGAAGGGACCTCAAAGATCATCTCGTTCCAACCCCCCTGCCGCAGCAGGGGCATCTCCCACTAGATCAGGTTGCTCAAGGCTCCATCCAGCCTGCCCTTAAACATTTCCAGGGACGGAGCATCCCCAACCTTCCTGGGCAACCTGCGCCAGTGCCTCGCCACCCTCAGGATACGTACCTTGACGTCAGTAACTTCAATATAAATTTTACAAGTGAGCTTTTTGAATCGTCTTTTAATTCAACAGTTTATTTACATCACACCGCAGGACACAAGAGTGCACGAGGTATTCGTTCACACCCGCTGCGATGAGGCTATTACTGCGCCGCTGCAAGAGCGCGGCCTGCCGGGCGGCCACGGGAGCCTTAAGCGCGCGAGTTCTTCCTAACCTACCTGAATCTCTGCGCCTGGTGATGCACCGGCCCTCCGAACCGTCTGGCTGGCGAATGACACAGCTGCGATAACAGCGCCACGTTTTTGTTCTGGTTAGGGTTGGCTGCAAACTTCACTGTAATGGGTTCGGAGGAACCTGGGGGTTTGTGACCATTGAAATTTGTAATTGCCTCTTCCGCTTCTGACCTTTTGTCAAACCGGATAAATGCGACCCCTCTGGACAAACCTTTTAACCAAACCAATTAAAAAAAAAAAAAAAAAAAAAAAATATTGAAGTTCAGGATAAACTCAACATAACTCTGAAAGGAAAAACCAAAAAAGTTAAATATTTCTATGTCACAGCTTTCAAGTTCTCTACATTTACTAATGTTTCTTCAGCAGCTAGAGGCTAAAAGCGCAGATCCTGCACTGAAGTACCAGCAGTGTCACAGCAAGAGAGTAGATTCAGCAAATCAGCAGCTCAGTCTGGTAAAACCAGCAACAAGAGCCTAAAATTACGACACGAGGTTTAGACTGTAAGCTACCCAAAGGAGGCATTCTGTTTTTAAAAGCAAAAAAAAAATGGAAATATCACTGGAAAAGAATATTCCATTAAAATTACATCACCGACTGACACCAGATGTCAAGGTTGGTTTTTGAAAGTCTAGTTTAGTTTAGGAACTGCCAGTTCAGGAAAACATCCACCATGCTACACCCTGCAGCCTCCTGCAGCCAACGCAACGGAACTCACCTGTAGTTTGATCCACGAGCACGCGGGAGTTGATAATACGGCCAAAACGTGAAAACATGTCTTCTACATCTTTCTGTGTCATTGACCTTGGTAGCCCACTAATATATAAGTTAGCATCCTTGATAACTTCAGAACTTGGACGAGCATAGGAAACCTTTAAAAAGGAAAAAAATAAAGTAAAAGGTACGTTCAGGGTTTAAGTAGGAAAAAGTGATTTATTTTGTCAGGAGTCACTTTCATTCACTCCCTACTAAGCAACGCAGGCATTTCTCACTGGAGTGCAAAGCAGCCAAACAGGGAGAAGGCAGGGAAAAACTGCCAGAACAAAAAGAGAAAAAGCCATGTCCCTGTACAACTCCCTTCATTTTAGGCTCCTCCAACAGATAAAGGACACAGCAGAACATCCTAACGAGCAGCACGCAGCAGCAGACCAACACGAAGCACCCAAACTCTTTTGCTCTGCGAAGAATCCGCGTCTGAAGTTCTGACTCTGATACCGACCCGTCAACAACCACAGATCACACCAAGAACTTGGGCTGTCGGGATATATTTTTAAAGTTTCATAAAGAGGTTTTGCCAGCTGGAGTGCAGTTTACTATCTTAATTTCTGCCACCAGAGAAAGTCACAAATATCACCTAAGCAAGCTTGATCTGCACACGCAGCACTAGCCGGGAGCTCGGAAAAGGAGTGCGTGTGTGTTTTGGTTTGGCCTGGCCAGATTTTGGTGGCGGTGGGGAGCTGCAGGGTGGCTTCAGCAAGAAGCTGCTAGAAGCTCCCCAAGTTTGATAGAGCCAATGCCAGCCGGCTCCAAAGAGGGACCCACAGCTGGCCAAGGCTGAGCCTATCAGTAAGGTGATAGCAGAGGAACCCTCTGTGAAAAACATATTTAAGAACAGGGAAAAGAACTGCGCCACAACAGCTGGCACAGAGATGGAGGAGTGAGAGTCTGTGCAGACACCAAGGTCAGTGAAGAAGGAGGGGGGGAGGATGAGCTCCAGGTGCCGGAGCAGAAGGAGTCCCCCGGGTCTGCGGTGAAGACCGTGGTGAAGGCCATGGTGAAGCGGGTTGTCCCCCTGCAGCCCATGGGCGAGGTGTAGATGTCCACCGTGAGGATCACCGCGTAGATGTCCACCGAGGACTCCACGCCGTGTGGGTGGATGCCTGAAAGGGGACTGTAGCCCGTGGGAAGCCGCATCAGAGCAAGTCGCTGCCGGAACCTGTAGCCCGTGGAAGAGGGAATGCCCACGCTGGAGCAGGTTGGCCGGTGGGACTTTTGGGACGCTGCGGGTGGCTCACGCTGGAGCAGTTTCCCCTGAAGGACTGCGCCTCAGACTCACGAGGGGTGGGTTGCCCCTCGTGAGGTGTCTCCCATTGGGCAGTTTGTCATGAATTGCCCTTGGTGAGACGACTCACGCGGAGAAGAGAGCGTGAAGCTTGTCTCCCGTGAGAGGGACCCCACCGTGGCCCCGGGGAAGAGTGAAGAGTCCTCCCCCGGAGCGAAGAAGCAGCGGTGGAAGCCACGTGGGCTGAACTGACCGTAACCCCCACTCCCTGTCCCCCTGCGCCGCTCGGGGGGGAGGAGGTGGAGGAACCAGGATTGGTGTTGAGCCCGGGAAGAAGGGAGGGAAGGGGGAAAGGTGTTCTGTTTAAGATCTGTTTGCTCTTTCTTACTTCTCACTACTCCTCTCTGATTAGTTCTTTTAATAAATGTACCTAATTTCCCCAAACCCGAGTCTGTTTTGCCCGGGACGGTAAATGAGGGTGATCTCCCTGTCCTTATCTCAAACCCTGAGCCCTTGGAAATATTTTCTCCCCCTGTTTAGCAGTGAAGGGGGAGTGAGAGAGCGGCTGTGTGGGCACCTGGCGGTCGGCCAGGGTCAACCCACGACACTGTGTCACAACAGGGGATCAGCAAGTATCTGAGGCACAAAGCCTGGTAACCACGTGGAATGATCCCACCTGCTGCTGTAAAAACAATGGGAGTGGGGAAAAAAAAAAAAAGAATCTTTGAATACAAAGCTGTGAGAGGTTTAACCGCTCACCTCAGCACCAGCCACCCAGATCCTACCTTCCTTTCACCTGGAGAGCATACAAGCCTTACCACCAGAACAAAGTGTATCAGAATGCCATTTTCACCGAAGACTGGGGAAAAAATAAAAAATAAAAATCTAGACAGCCTACCTTGATAGTTTTTGACTGAAGTCTGAGGCCATTCAGTGTGTTTATTGCTCTTTCAGCATCTTTTGCGGTAACGTAGTTCACAAAGCCATAGCCTAAGCTGTGTCCTAGGTGAAAGAACATTTTTTTAATTAACCCTCATCAAAAAAAGAAAAAGTTTTCGTCAAAATTAAAGGCAACGCAAATGAGAAAAAAAAAAAAGAGAACTCAACGTAAACGTAATGCACACAGCAAATATCTACATAAGCCAAAGAAGTTTCTCCAGGCTGGCACACATCCTGAGAAGTAACCGAAAGCTCTTTCAGTCGCCTCTTTGGAGATTCCTCGGTCTTCGAGGCCAGCGGGTACCAGGCAGCCGCAGGTGAGCCAGCAACAGTAAGGAATTCAAGGCTAAGATACCGACACTGAACAGTCTCGGGAACTTAAAGGGTGTGGAACAAAAGCAAGAACTGAACCAAGTTCATTAGTACAAACTCCTGTGGATAAACAGCAGAACGGGAGAAACTGCCAAGGGATGAACTGCAAGGTAAGAAATCATCAGGCTACTCCTTTCTGTGTGGCTGCTCCCATCTTCGTTCTGGAGGCAAGAGGGAAAAAAGTTTTCAATCCTTCACACGTTCAAAAAGGCAACGAGCAGCGAGTCCCCCAAGCACAGGATTAAACTGCAGAGTGAAAATTTCCCTTTCACGCAGACAGCTCACGTACTGTTCCTCTACCAAGTTTGCTCTTAACCCAAAAGTAATTGGATGATAACATTAATAATATGACAAATCTTTAAAACATTTCAGACAATTTATTTGGATACTTACCTGTCCTGCTTCTATCTCCACAAACGCTACTATCAATTATAACACTACACACTAAGAACATTTTGCGTTGCAATTCCCCAATAACTAGAGGTTCTTAGACCTAAAAATAACTAAAAATACATTCAAGACTGTCTCAGTGCAGTAAAGCAACTCCCATTCAACAGAACACACAGGACCTACTACAGAAAACTCTACGGAGAACGTGCTATTTAACAATATGGTATTTTTAAGTTATTAAGCTCCGTTGCTAGGCTTGAGAACACTAGAAGATCATTGCAGAAGAGGATTCTCTTCCAAAATATAGTCCGTTCTTCATCACCCAGTGTGGCTCTGCAATAGTGTTAGCTGGCAAGAAAGTTTTCTTACGCTTCCCAGACATTCCAAAACACCAAATACACTCGCCCCCATCAAAAAATAAATTAAAAAATAGTCAAACGGTGATTATCCTAGCACGAAACATCACAAAAACTGAAGGTTGCAACAGACACTTCAGCTCCAACTGCTGATGAAGAATCACCAGCACAGCACGGCAGCGAGAGCTTTTCCAGGGGATGGGAGGCAGCTCCAGGTAACCCTGGGAGGGTGGGTGCTCTGGGACAGACCGGCTGCACAGCCCAGCTCCCTGCCAACTCCTCTGCCCTCGCCCGCTGTGCTGGGAAACCTCAGAGACCAGGAACTCATCTGAAGCCAGGTCAGGTCATGGCCATCTCCTGAGGCGCTCCCCGTACAAACAGCCCTGGCTCACCGCCACCACCTGCTAAAGCTCTCCAGGACGCCAGCTCCCCTCCCGTGCTCCGCTCGCACGGCTCCAGCCTTGAAACGCCTCCACCGGCGCCGCGCTGGATGCTAGCACAGGGCAACTGGGATGGTGAAGGGAGTGGAGCATCTCCCTTATGAGGAAAGGCTGAGGGAGCTGGGGCTCTTCAGTTTGGAGGAGACTGAGGGGTGACCTCAATCATGTTTACAAATCTATAAAGGGGGAGCGTCACAAGGATGGAGCCAGGCTCTTCTCGGTGGCAAACAATGATAGGACAAGGGGTAATGGGTTGAAACGGGAACATAAGAGGTTCCGCTTAAACTCGAGAAGAAACTTCTTCTCAGTGAGGGTGACGGAGCCCTGGCCCAGGCTGCCCAGAGAGGTTGTGGAGTCTCCTTCTCTGGAGACATTCAAGACCCGCCTGGACACGTTCCTGTGTAGCATTATCGAGGCGTTCCTGCTCTGGCAGGGGGATTGGACTTGATGATCTTTCGAGGTCCCTTCCAATCCCTGACATTCTGCGATTCTATGATTCTGCACACCTGCAACGGGAATTGGCTCCCACAGCCAGGCAGGACCGAGCTCGGCACAGGAAACCAAGAAATGCCACCAGGCTCGGCCACCTCCTGCCCTTCAGCGACCAGTTTTCCCCTCGGAACGGGCCAGGATGTCCGACACACGGCAGCGCCGTCCCCGCCAGAGGCACCTTCCACCACTCCCCTGACAGAGAGCTCGGAGACTTCCTTGTCTCTCTCCTCGGAGAGCTTCACAATTTTATTCCATATTTTCTCCTCCTAACCAGTACAAACTACCCTCCTTTTAGGGCGTGCCGGAGAACGTAGAAGGAATTGGCATTTGCACAGCATGATGGATTTCTGTCAAAGTTTATCCCAGGCAAGGAGACGAGTTATTTGCTTTGTTATGATCCTAAGGGTCGACTAAAATCCACCCTCTCATGTCACTGAAGGTGACACCGTAACAGTTTTCAAACTATTTCAGTGGGAAGCAATTAAAAAACCTTTAAAAAAACCCGCACCTTTTTCAAAATTTGCATATACATAAATGCAAATGTACTCAAGAAACCAAATTTAAAAAAAAAAAAAAAAGAAACAAGTAGGTCCTTCTCTGGATGAATAGGCCATAAAGCCCAGTTTGAAGCAAAGGGCTACACTCCTTCAGCAGAAAGAATCTAGTTTTGTTTCCGTGATAAAAAGCCCTTTCAGGAAAGAGGGCACTCATTCTCTTTCTGCGCGTCACTCGGGTTTCTCTCCATGTCTTTGCTTCCTTTCCCAGCTCCCCGAGACGCCCTGCTTCGGTTACCGGCTCCTTTCGCCTTCCCTTCCCGCTACTGCCTCACAATTCCCGTTTCACTGGCGAGTCCCACAGGCGACTAGAGCTGGTCCTTCTTTTCCACTTCGCTACAGATGAGCTGCCCCCTCTGAAAGCAGAAATCCTCAATTTAAACCTGGCTGCTGTTGTATCAGAGCTCTTCAGCACGAAGGCATTTTAGTTGAGATTTTTTTTCCCCCCTGATCCAAGAAACGGCGTTTTGAGATTAAATTAAAAGAAGCCCAAGTACCTAACACAGAAGGGTGGAACAGATCTTCCCAAACATCAACCACAGGACGGGGTGTCTTGAAAAGAGAGCTGGGTTTAGGTTTTTTATTTGTTTGGCTTCTACAAAATCTGCTGCGAGGGATAACCAGACAGCTTAAACATGTGCAAATGCGTCAAGAAGCACCATGTCCACATACCAGACATCAGAGTGCTGAAAAAGCAGAATTCAAAGCAGTGACTCCGTAATTTCAGAGGATGAGGAGAGATTAAAAGCGCTCAGACGTGCCTTGCGCGAGCTTTCTTTAGGGCAGCGACCCCGCCGTACAGCTGGGGGTACAAAATCACACTGACCCTGCCAAAAACTCAAGCACCCTCGCACCAAACTTCCACCCAAGGAGTTCTGCCAGCGCACAAGCGCAGCGAGGCAGGACGGGCAGAGCGAGCGATCAGGAGGCTACATCCCAACGCCCCGAGACAAGCCGACTCCATGAGTACAACAGCTTTTGTTTCCCAACCTCCTAACGCCCAGGGAAACAAACAGATGTGTCAGCAGAGCCTCCTGGAGAAGCAGGCACCTCCTGGCAGAGCTCCAAGGCAAACAGGAGGTGGAAGAAGCGGCGGCCTCCGGAACAAGGAATGTAGGAACACTGTCCACTCAGTCTCGGGAAAGCCGGAGCTCAACTGCAGTTGACACTTGGAAGGAATGCAAACAGACAGACAAATAACAGCAAAGGGTAACGAGAAAAGCTTCTCCTGCTGTCTCCGCAGCACAAGGCTGAAAGAGGAAAACGCGGGGCAGCGGCTGCGGGATGTGGCGAGCGCGGCACCCGACGCCTTCTCCCTCTCACTCGTGGCTGACGAAGCCCGGCCGGCCTCTGTGCGTGAGCCAGGACTCAAGGAGAAGGACCAGTGGATGGAGATCAGGTCAGGGCCTGTGTGGTTGAGACAAGCCCACGGGATGAGAGGGGCTCTCTCGAAGGGTGCTGAGCCACCTGGCTCTTGTCACAGAGGCACAGAGGCACAGAGGCACAGAGGCACAGAGGCACAGAGGCACAGAGGCACAGAGGCACAGAGGCACAGAGGCACAGAGGCACAGAGGCACAGAGGTTGGAAGGGACCTCAAAGATCATCTAGTCCAGCCCCTGCCAGAGCAGGGTCGCCTACAGCAGAGCGCACAGGAACGCATCCAGAGGGGGTTTGAATCCCTCCAAAGAAGGAGACTCCACACCCTCCCTGGGCAGCCAGTTCCAGTGCTCTGTCACCCTTACTGTAAAAAAGTTTTTCTTCATATTTTTATGGAACCTCCTGTGTTCCAGCTTCCACCCATTGCCCCTTGTCCTGTCAGTGGACGCCGCTGAAAAGAGCCTGGCTCCATCCTCCTGATACTCCCCCTTTATATATTTGTAAACATGATTGAGGTCACCCCTCAGCCTCCTCTTCTCCAAGCTGAACAGCCCCAGCTCCCTCAGCCTTTCCTCACCAGGGAGATGTTCCACTCCCTCCATCATCCCTGTGGCTCTGCGCTGGACTCTCTCCAGCAGCTCCCTGTCCTTGAACTTGTCCTTGCCCCAGCTGCTCTCCAGCATCTTTGAATGGTCACGGACACCGGAGGAGGTCCCCAACGACTGCAGGAAGGCAAACGGGGCAAGAACCCCACTCTCCTCCTCCCGCACAACGCCTTCCCCCCATCCACGGAATTCTTTCTAAACCCTGAGTTTATTTCTAGTGCAGTCCTTAAGCCCAAGCCTGGAATTCCCAATTTTCAGTGGACTAGTTATTCCATCACACATTTTTGGAAGCAGCCGCTCTCACAGTCTACTTTTAACCGAGTGGTCTATTTTTAACTGAAACTCATTTCTGGAGGGTTTCACTAGTTTTTTTCTGTCACTTTTTTGGCCAGTGGTCCCAGGAGATGATGCTGGTTTCTCGCTCCTCCTTACACCCTTCAGCGCAATGTTAGATCTGCTCCACGACACACCTTTTAACTGCTTTTTCACTTTGATATTTTATTTCTCAACTTTGGAACCCGACACGTTCTCCACACACCGCTTGGCTCAACTTCGGAGACAAGCAGCTGCCGTTTGCTGCTCCCCCTGGGCAGTTTTTGTTTTCATACTACAAGATACGAAAAACTAAAAAGAGAAGAAAGTAGTTTCTTGAATGGTTTTTGTCAAAACCTATTTTTGAATCTGAACAAACAGCTGAAGTATTTAACCACCAATATTCAGAAGTAAGACGGGCATGATTTTCCCTAACAGGTCTGTTGTGATCAATCCTCAACACTGTGACACTGAAATGGTTATTTATTACTAGTCCAGTAATAGCTCAGTTTGTATTTGAAAATACAGATAAGGCCCCCCATGCTCAGCCCTTCACTAAAGGTACAACCGACACGGTACCACAGTAAGTCCCAGAAAAATCAGAAAATATACTCGAGATAGAACTAAAGCACAGCAGTTTGAGTACAGGTACTGAAGCAGCACGTTAATCTGAAAAATCACGTTCGCTTTGCCCCCACAAATATTCTAAAGTCTTTCACACAGGTTTTGGAAAATGGAAGCAAGGATATTTTTTTTTTTTTTTTGCCTAAGTAACTTCTCGAAGATACAATTAATTACCCCAAATTGTTTTTTACCAGTTCGCTTCACCTTCAGTTTAGTCATCAGCACTGTCCAATTAATGCCATTAATCACGCAAACACCAAGAGAGCGCTGCAGAAACCCCACGTCGGGGTCAGGCTGGGGGCCAAGCTCAGCCTCCCGGGATAGTCTGGTCTTAGCCCGACCAAGGGAGACCCCCAGGGAGCAGGGCCCCCCTGTAAGGCCGGCTTGGTGCCACCAGTGTCACAGCGGGAATCGCAGCCCCGCGCTCACTCACACGTACCTTCAGGGTACAAACCCAAAAGCTGAGGTTTCCATTTAAGCACGTCCGGGATATTTGCCCTTGAAGCACCTCCACGGTTGGTGTCAACGCAGCAGCTCGGGACTCGTCTTCCAGGGTAACTGAACTCAGTTTTGTTACAGTTTCTGTGGCCAAGACAGAGCTCGCTACCTAAGCCGATTCCTGCTTCTGATTAAGACTTAAAGCCAGCATGTCTTAAAGATTTTTGATCACAACAGAAAGGAAACACAGAAACTAACGTCCAGTTTCACCAAAAATTGATTTTCAGACGCAGCACGTGTCCCCGCTGCCTCGTTTGGCTTTACGAACCAGAACACAAGCACCTTCCTGTCCCGTGGCCAAACTACCAACAGTTTCATCTCAGGAAGTTTAAGGACAAAATCACAAACATGACGGATTAGAAACAGAGGGGTGTCTCCTCCACTTGCAAAATATGGCATTTGCCTGGAAACAAAGATGATTACAAGCAATTCAAACAGACACTTCGTCAGGAAAAAAGGTAAAGGCTACAAAACGCTAACTTGACGCAAATCTGTTCTTTACCCCGGCTCAGAGACAGCTTCCAGGGATCTCACCATCTCCACAACGTTTTAAAGAAATAAAATTTAAAAAAAAAGCAGCCATACGCAGTAAGAGTGGCAGCTTTAAATCCTGAAAACAAAAGGTTTAATAGCTATAATGATTCATTTCATTTAATGAAGTCCTTCTGCATACTTATAATTTCTATGTTCTCTTAATACTTTTTCCTCTCTCTCATTTCCAGAACTTTTTTTCTATTGAGATTTAATTTAAGTTGCTCCAGGGCTCTTTTTCCAGATGACTTGCCAGCATTCTAGATGCTGTGAAGTGAAAAGGATTTGTAAAGCAAACACAGAAAACACCAGGCCCAAAATTGTGCATGAATACCACTGGCTGATTTCTTGAGGAAGTCTTTGGAAGGAAAACGCCTTGCCCCCTGACTTTAAGATCTCGTTTCTTTAAACTTTAGGACAGATTTTCTTCATCTGTCGTTGGAACAGAAGCCTGAAGGCTGCAATATCCATTCCCCCAGCTGCTTAGGAAGAAACTTTGGCTTTCAAATACCCACACTCCTTTAGCTGCAATCATTACAAGACCCCAGCAAGCGTTCAGAGTCAGGCTCCCAACTAAACATCCTGCTGCTCCACTGGAAAAGAATGGAAATATTCTAAGATGTGGACAAGTGACTCTCGCTAAAAACATGTTGAGAAATACTAGAGCACAACTGAAGATTGCTATACGGCTCCTCTTCACGGTTTGATGAGGGAGGGAAAAGAAAAAGGAGAAAAAGGCAAACAAAGTGAAGATGTCAGTTTTTGTAAAGCAGAGTAATTCATGCAACAGCTAGTACAACTGTGTTGGCCTTTTTGTCTTTATGTGCCCACATACCACAAAGAGAGATACTAAGCATGAACACACCTTCAACCCTCTCCATGTCTCCAGACAGAGCAAAAGGATATCCAGAACCCTAACATAAGGCATCCACCGCTACTGCCAGCTCTGCAGCCCCGAGGTTCCTCTGAAGGGCAGCACACCGCGCTCCTCCCGGTCTGCCCTCAAACATGAATTTGGAACACAACTGGCCCCGGTATCAAACCTTTCAGTCCTTCCCTAGCGACTCGCCTTCAGCTGGACTTTGCGCTGCTGATCACCAACCTCAGAGATTGGTTCTCAATTCAACCACGGGTCATTCCCCTGGTGACACAGGTCCTCACCTCGGTGACACAGCTCCTCCAGCAGCACACACCTCTTGCAGCGATAAGACCTGCTCTACCCAGCCTGAGAGAGAGGTCCCAGGCACTCCCTGAAGTCCAGGACCTGATGAGCCCCACCCTCTCGTTCAGTTCAGGTAACGAGAACAAAAGCTCCAACCTCTGTTTTGGCTGCTCATAGCTGGGACGAGCCTACTGTTCCCTGGGTGAAAAACTGGCCGGATGGTTGGGCCCAAAGAGTGGTGGTGAACGGAGCTAAATCCAGTTGGCAGTTGGTCACGAGTTGCTCCAGGAGAGGTTCAGATCAGACATCAGGAAAAGGTTCTTCGCCAGAAGGGTTGTTGAGCACGGGAACAGGCTGCCCAGGGCAGCAGTGGAGTCACCATCCCTGGAGGAACTTTAAAGCCGTGTAGATGTGGTGCTCGGGGACGCGGGTTAGTGGTGGCCCCGGCACTGCTGGGTTAACCGTTGGACTTGAGGATCTCAAAGGTCTTTTCCAACCTAAACAATTCTATGATTCCAAGATCAAGTACGCTCGAGAGAGCTCAGAGCAACTGCTAGAACTCAAGGTCTCCTACAGCTAACCCCCTCCTGGCAGCAGCAAGAACTCCAGATCCTCAGAGGGTGTCCAGAAGTCTCTTAACAATCCCAGAAGTTCCCAGAACGTTTAAAAGCAGAGCCTGGGAACGGCTGCAGTAGCTGCTGCTGCTTCGACCACCTGTGCTCTGAGCCTGCTGAAAAGCACCCAGGCAACCTCTGTGTTAAGTGCGCTCCCAGACCCTCGCTAGAACTCAGTTATTACCTCTGAGGTAGTTTATATGGACAACTTCCATCATAAAGAAATTCAGCAAAGCTGGCAAAGTTAGGAGGGTGTTAACACTTTCCATATTAGGCCAATTTGTGTGCAAACCACTCGCACTTCTCGTTAAGTTAACCGCTGTTGCTAGGCTCTCTCGAACGCACACGTAAAGAAACTGCACACCACCAAATGGGATTAGAGCTAGGAAAAAAAAATCCAGGGGGAGTGATGCACTCCAATTACACAGTTAACAGCAAAACCGCATAAGCAATTTCATGGTTGTTTTCCATGCAAAAGGAAACAATTTCAGGCAAAGAGAATACTTAAACACTTTCTACAAAATAAGAACACTTAAGAATTCTGCTTCTGGACTGGAGTCCGCTGCACTAGTGAAATAAATAGTTCCCCCGTCACATGAGCTAGAGAGCTACTTACTGCCCTTCGGCATCTCAAAGCTGGGCAATAAAATCTTCCCTCCCTTTTCGCTTTAAAAGCTTACAAGGGCACGGCCATTCATTTCTTTCAGCTGCATTATTTCTGTGAAAGAGTCTTCCAGAGAAGACATCACGACAAGACAAAGGACAGGGAAAAGGCGAAGATGCATTCTGATTCCTGAGCAGTTCCAGCTCCCTAGAAGCAATGTGCCACACGCACACTTGCAGCATGAGTGAGCTGTAACGACAGTATTTCTATTTTTTTTTCTGAGATGGGCCCCAGATTCCTGCACACAACCTTAGCAAGTCACCCCAAAGTGTCCACTCTGCTCCACGTTTTCCAGCAAGAGCAATACCTTTGTCCCCGACAGCTGCTGATCCAGGAGGTCAACCCTGGCGAGCTTCACCAGAGCTCAAACTTACATCAGCAAACGCAGACGGAGCCGTGTGCGCACAGAGATCGCTGTGTTTGGGGAGATGACAGATAGAGACAGCCTCTGGCACAGTCTGAAGGATAACATCCTAGATTTCCAGAGGGACCTTAATAGGTTGGAGAAATGGGCCAGTGCAAACTGCAGGAGCTTCAACAAGTCAAAATGCAAGGTCCCGCACCTGGGTCAGGTCAATCCCAGGCACAAACACAAACTGGGCACAGAGTGGGTTGAGAGCAGCCCTGAAGAGAAGGATTTGGGGGTGTTGATAGACGAGAAGTTCAACATGAGCCGGCAGTGCCCTCCTGCAGCCCAGAAGGCCAACCCCATCCTGGGATGTATCAGGAGAAGCGTGGCCAGCAGGGCAAGAGAGGGGATTCTCTCCCTTTACTCTGCTCTTGTGAGACCCCACCTCGAATACTGCGTCCAGTTCTGGTGTCCCCACTGTAAGAGGGACATAGAACTGTTGGAGCGTGTTCAGAGGAGGCCACAAAGATGATCCAGGGGCTGGAGCAGCTCTGCTGCGAGGACAGGCTGCAGGAGCTGGGATTGATCAGTCTTGAAATGAGAAGACTTCGGGGGGACCTAACAGCTGCCTTCCAGTACCTGAAGGGAACCTACAGGGAGGCTGGGAGGGACTTTTGACAAGAGCGTCCACTGATAGGACGAGCGGAAATGGGTTTAAGTTGAAGGAGAATAGATTTAGATTACATTTTAGGAAGAAATTCTTCAGTCTGAGAGTGGCCAGACTTTGGAATAAATTGCCCAGAGAGGCTGTGGCTGCCCCCTCCCTGGAGGTGTTCAAGGCCAGGTTGGACAGAGCCCTGAGTAGCCTGATCTAGTAGAGAGGCGTCCCTGCCCGTGACAGGGAGGTTGGATTAGATGATCTCTAAGGTCCCTTCCAGCCTGGGCCATTCCAGGATTCTAGAGCAGGAATTCACCAGTATTTTGTCACGAGTATCACAGGGATACCTCAGTCCCTGTTCAAGCAGTACGGAAGGTGTGAGGAAGGGAACAAGAACCCTCAAGGAGTTGGACGTCCCTCTGACCAACTCAGCTGCCCTCACAGGAACCCTTTTACAAGGCGCACGCAGCAAACTCGTCACCTCGGAGCAGGGCTACAGGTGTCACGAGCAATAAACCAACGCCACAGCGGTCTGGGACCCTGAACACACGCGAAAAATTTAAACCAGCCTTTTCAGAGCTTTAGGACAGTCAGGTTTGAAAGCAGCAACACTTCAGCAGGAGAAAGGGAAGACAGAGAAACAAAATACAGCTTAGGCTCCCGGCAGATTAACTTTCAGCTTAAGCATTCGGCCCAGAAGGACTGAGAGTCCACGTACACCTGCACAAATGGCAGAATAAGACAACCAGATTCTCCCAGGAAATTTACAGCTATCGATTAGAAGCGTCTGCATTGGGCACTATCAGAAATTTCTTGTGCTGCAAAGAATTTAGCAAGACTAGAGTGGCACAAAGGCCTGGTTTTCTGCATTAATGAATAGCGAAGGAGGAGAAATGCTTCAAAAATGTTCATCTCTAAGAGGAGTCCAGCACAGCAGGTGGGCTGGAAACCCAGACCCCAGCATCTGGATGTCCCAGCAAAGTCAAGCAGCCCCAGTGCAAAACACAGAACAAGACACATTCTCCTGTTAAAGCATCTGTGGAAGGAGGAGGCTGTTGTCCCAAGGAAGAAGACACTTAACACCGCACACATCGCCCTGCAGGAAATCAGTAGAGAGCACAAGTTTGGCAACACCACGTCTGAAGTCAGTGCTGGAGGGCTACAGGCTGATCCCTCAAATCCCGGCACTTCTTGCTCTCAGCCTCACGAGGGAGAGCCACCAAAAGGATTTCACCACCTCAGTTGGGTCGACAGTTGCCCACGAGCCTCAGCAATTACAACAGAAGGCCAGGAGACGCGACAGCAAAAAGTCCCACCTCGGAGCTGACGCTGTGCTGGGCTAGATGGGAGCAACCTCTTAACGTCTGCCAGGGCTCAAGGCCCCAAGACACGGCTGGTGCTACTCTTCAGGTCGGGCAAGAACAACACCAAAGGTCTACAGTTCTCTTAAGAAGATCCCAGATGTCCAAGACACACCGGCCGTAAATACAAGCACGGTGAGCAAGAGAGCAACAATTCAGTATTTGCCCACTAATCCCAAGTCCTCATTCACTCATCACAAGTTCAGCAAAGCCACGGCCAGAAGCGTTTAGGAAAGCGCGACACAAATTGGAGAATGACAAGCAGCATCAAACAAACATTGATTTTAACTCTGCAAATATAGTCAATAAAGGCAATCCCAAAGACAAAATGACTTAACAGAATATGACAGGGGAACCAAAGCTGGGATTTCGTTGAAAAGAACTAAACCAAGACAAAAAGTCTAATTCCAACAAAAGTAGAGGTTACCTCCCTCCTGTCCAGGCCACTCAATCCCACTACAGGCCATTATTACAGCTTATCTGACCTCACAGAAACCAAGGTCAAGGAGATAAATAGGTTTTTCTCCAGCTCTGGTTTCCTGCTCGCCTGCCACAAGGTCAGAAGAACACAAGGAGGGGCACGAGGGAGGCAGACCTGCGCCACAAGACTGTTCTTAAGGGCAGCCAAACACCAGATCTGCTCAGTGTGGAGTTCTACATTGCAGAAATCTAAATGCAAACATGAAGGGGCAGAAAGAAAAGCAAAAGGAAGGGGAAAAAAAAGAAAAAAAGGTGGTACTTTTAGAGGGTTGGATGGTCAGGCTGGACGGACGGGGCTCTGAGCAATCCGATCGGGCTGAAGCCGTCCCTGCTGCTTGTGGGGGGCTGGACAAGGCGACCTTCGAAGGTCTCTTCTGACTCAAACCGTTCCACGATTCCAGCCTGGCTGGAGCGAACCAGAACCAGCTCTGTTCAGCGGTTTTACTTCTCAGCTCGATCTCTCCTGAGAAACTGCCCTTTCTGAAGTCAGCAGCGTGTCCGGGCAGCGCCAGCGCCTGACGCCTGCGGTTACTGCCAGGGGCTGGGAGGCACAAAGGCTCCGGCTGACACCCACAGCTGGAGTGACCACGGTCACTGATCAACCCTGTGCCCCACACTGGGGCACCGCTGGGGTGCCGTGAAGCAAAAGGGTCTCAGGGGAGTAAAAAGTCACGTCTGGAGAGGAGCGGACAGGACAGGTGACCCAAAGCTGACCAAAGTGTTCCACACACGTCATATTCAGCGTAAAATCGAGGGCACCACACGGGCAGGGAGGTGGGGTTCCATTCTGGTTCTGTATATTTGTACACATTTCGGTATTTTCATTATTTTTCTTAGTCACACTATTATTGTTTCATTAATAGATATCGTCATTTCCTTTTCCAATCCCTAAGAGACTCTGCCTTATTCCTTTTCCCTTCCCCTTTGGGGAGGGAGAAGGGTTAACAGAGAGCATCCGTCACTCGCCGAGCAGCCAGCCCAGCCCTAACCCAGGACAGATTCTACAATTCTGTGTTTTGGACTTTGAACTCCCCAGCACCGGTGAGTTCCAAGTTAAAGTTAACCAGCCTTTCCCAGAGTATTCAGTGCTACAGAGAACAAGGTGAAGCAGACTCTCAAACTCCAGGTAAGGACACCACGTCTTGCTTCTCATTTCAAATATTCTTACCTCCCAGGCAGACGATTTTGAGCCTATTTGAAAGTCTAAGGTGTGGATCAGCCGTGACGTCTGATGAATGGCTTTACTCTCCTCAAACAAGTGCAAAAAAGGAGCCTCCAGACCAAGCATCTCACACTGTCTGACAATATCTTAGGCTAAACACTCAGCTCTCACAATGCTGAAAGAAATCAGCATTTTATCTAACGATTTCATGATGATTTTACGTATGCGTTCCGTAAGTACAGATTTAGACAGATGACAATCACATGAAACTACACCTGAAAGAAATCAGGAAAACTGAAGACACGGAAGTCGGAGGAGCCAGTCTGAAAGTAAATGTTGAAGTTTTTAATTATCCGAGTCTCAGGTCTATTCTCAAGCGTGTAAAATAAACTACTAAAGTCAGTTAAGGTAGCACAAAGAATTCCCATGTGTTTCATCAGCTTTCAGGCAGCTTCTGCAGGCAGGGAAGTAGTTTCCAACCTGTTGCACTGTGGATTTGATAACAATCTAGTCAGTGTTGCTCGATTCTGAAATACAAGATGGAGCACGCGCAGCAGAAAATTCCACAAGGCAACGCTCTGCAGGCTGAGCACAAGCGAGCGCGCAGAGCTAGTTACCAGCACGGTCACTTTTAGTTACAGACACAACCATGCTCGCCCACTAAATCCAAGATTCTGTGAATTCTGAGCGAGAACAATCAGAATTTGTAAGCGCAGATTTTTGACAGTTCGAGGATTAAAACATCTTCATAGAGCAGATGAAAAAAAAAACTCCTGCAAATAACTAGATATGAGCTATGCAACCAGTTGCTCTACCAGCATTTGTTTTCTAGCAAACATGGTTTCACAAACCTGAACAATTATTTTGTCTCATTTTTTTAAAACTACAACAAACAATCCTATTCAAAAGAACTTACAAGTTAAATTCCTCAAGAGTGCTAAGACCTACAACCATTTTGGCTGCACGCCACACCTTCATTCTACTGACCAAAAAAAAAACCAAATCAAAAGGTTTATTTTGCATATTCAGAGCTCAGGTACAGTCAAAACTGGTCAGAGGGCAGCAAGAATAAACAAGCTAAGGACCAAATTCAAACTACTTTTCGACACGCCTACTGATGTTCAAATTCAGGACCTGTACTTTTTGGAATTCTTAACCACATGCAAAAAATAATCATTGATTTACCCTCAAGTATTCTATATTCCTAATACTCAGTATCTAGTCTTAGTTACTGTAGTTACATGCAAACTTGTCAACAGCTCAATCACACACAAATCTTTAATATTTCTACATTGTAAAGTATTTGCCTGAGCAGTTCACCACAAAGTAAAAGTTTCTTATGCACTAGATGATACCTGCAACTTTGTCCCGAATAAGTTTTGCAGATTCAACTTCGCCGATGCTGCTGAATAGACTCCGTAACTCATCTTGCGTCATGTTCTGAGGGAGGTAGTTCACAATTAAATTTGTTCTACCAATATCATCCCTGCAATCTTCAGCCATGTGATCTTCATAACCATTAGACATTTTATAATATATCTGCAAAGAGAAAAAGCCCAAATAAGTTCCAGATCTTCGCATTTCAATAAAGCCAAACTTTCCCCACCTGAAGTTTGGATGTTTTATTAAAAAAAAAAAAAAAAAAAAACGAACAAGCAACTGTTTCAACTACACATTTTTTCCACCCACAAAACAAAACACTATTTGTTGAAAATTTCAAAACAATTCATTCTTTCAAACCAACAAGCATGGCATTTTACAAAACTATGTACTATGAAGGAGTTCTTACGGATGGGGGGATTTACATTAACAAAAAGCTTCCAGACAGACTCTGTACACAGTCCTGTAAACCCCGACGTATTCACAACAGCTGAACTAAAACCCAGGTTCCCCACGTCCCAACACTCCACTGGCCAGAACCACAACTGTCACCTCAACCTTACGCCCAGAAGTCTTAGGGAGAGGAGCAGCAGCCAGATCTGCAGACCCAGTTCAGTATTTCAGCTGGAGATTCTTTATTTTCTTAATGTTTTCTCCTTTCCACCTTGCTTATCTCACCTCTTAAAGCCCTGGTATCTTCAAAGAGCTGCCTCTGGGGACTGCTCAACCGCGCACACGAAACAGGTGAATCTCTACTGGGACAATAATTTTGGTGCATATTAAGTATTTGATAAGAGCTTCTATTTTTGCACCTTTTTAAATAAAGGCTTGAGAAAACATCCAAAAGTGCCATCGCAGGAGGATACTGTGCCTTAGCCAGCCAGCGGCAGGGACCGAATCCTGACGTTTCGGGTGCAGAGGACACCGACACCTCGAACACACCACAGCTCCAAGCTGCTCTTCCCTCGCGGCCTGCCAGCACAGCAGATTTTGAAGCAGATTTACAATTGCTTTGAAATTGGCAAAATCAGGACACCTAAACCCCATTCCTGCAACAGGACAAAAAAACCCCGAGGTCTAGCAGATTCAGGGAGCCAAGGCTGGCGTGTTGTTTCCAGAAAGCACCACCAGGAAGCGAAGTTCTTGTACGGTTCCAGACTCCGGCTCTCGAGTTTGCTGCTCCAGACCTGTTCATCCTCTCTCAGTCCAAAAACCCAAAACTCAAAGTGAGTTCATGGCCTGCAACGCTCAGCTCACCACTCCTCCTCTTGAGCCGCTGCTGTCTGCGCATTTTGCCACAGAACTCATAGACACACTGGCCTGTGAGCAGCACACAGACACCAGAAAGTTGCAAAAAAGTTTACGTAGGAGCATGTTTCCAATTTAGACTCCACCGGTAAGAGACATAAAGCCAAACACTTTTATTTTTGGATGATTAATTAAAGCTGATCTGAGAGGATAAATTTTTTTTTTTCTTTAATCCAGACAGGAACACCAGGAGAGGTTTGGCTGCACGTGGCTCAAGCAGCAATGCTAATAATCTGTTCCTGCCATATTCAGTTTACGAAGCCTGTAAATTCAGATTCACACGACTGTATCTCCAGCAGAAAAAAAAAGGTAAATGAACGCTTTGCCTGATCCAAGAGATGAGTCTAATGACAAATTCAAGCACCGGAAATTTGGCAGCAGCTTTGCAGCTCCAACTCCCTTCTGAAAGTTCAGTGTAAACTTTCCAAGTTCAACACGAAATCCGCTTCTGATTGAATCTCTCTGCGCTGCCACAGAAGAATTAATGACCACAGGCTCAAAGACAAACTCCATGCTTACATTAACAGAACTTCAGGCCAATACACTCATTTGGCCAAAAGCCCAACGTTAAGATGCCGTACAGAAGCAAAATTACCAGTAAAACCCCTCTTCCTGCAGCTCACTTGAGAACTGGGCACATTATCCGCAGCGGGGATCACAAGCTCAGTGCTAACCCTGCCCGGGAGGGTCATTGATCTGAGCTGAATTGGAGATAAGTTTAAGATACTCTTGTTTAAGACATTACTGCTTCTCAGCCACCAGTAAAACATCAGCTCAGGTGTTCAGAGGATGCAAAAGCTTCGAGCTCATCTCAAGGCCAAGCGAGCCGGCAAGCCTCACAGGACCACGCAGTTAACACCGGCTCCGTTTGCTGATTTATTTTTGCGTTAAGACGGATCAGAAGCATTCACCGAGGAGCACGTTTGCTTCTCAAATAAGCTGATTCTGAGGTACAACCATTAACACCACAACTACGCAGCAGCAGCAGCTTACAGGTTTTTGTGTCCAGACACCGCAGAGGGGCTGTGCAGCAACGGCAGCCGCGAGATTTTACGGGCCAGGATCTAGCAAGGGATGAGCCTTTCCAGGGACTGCACAACTCCAAGCTGAATAACAGAAAAAGGCAGAAAGAGCAACTAGAAGCACTAAGTCTAGAAAGGGAACGCTGCCTGTAGCAAAGGACTTTCAGTCTCTTCACCAGTCGCTATTGTTAGGTCATGTCTGGAATTGATTTTTCATACTTTCTTCTTGCGAACTTGGAATTTTCTTTAAGTGGCAGTAACAAAACACAGCATTTTAGAATAAACCTTGAGTAGACGTGTTATTTTGAGATATAGCACAGTATAGATTTAACACGAATTTTTATATATATATATATATATAATGTGTGTGTGTTTGTTTGTGTGGAAGCCTTAAGAGCTGACAGCTTATAGAAGGAGAGGTCTTGCTCCCTCACCCACTAATTATCCTTCCAACCCCCATTTCTGTGTTTCAGGTGCCAACACAAGCCAGCCCCAGCACCCTCCTGCCCACAGGACAACCAATCTGTACCACGAACGCAGTGGAAAACTACACCAGGAGGGAAGCCCTTTTTGCGTGTCAGCAGTTTTAATCTGCTTTCCTCGCAGGAAGATAAGCACCAGAGCTAACGCCAGAGGGTAGGAGAGCAAGAGGAGAAACTGCAAAGCTAGAAGCAGAGGAAGAGACTACCTCCGTCGGAGGATTTTAAGCTGCCAGGTTGCCTCACCTGCACTGTGAAATTACGTCATTAAATACAGATTTTTCCCTCCAGCCCCATCAGAACTCTCTGAGCACAACCTCAGGAGAGTTTCCTGCTCTGCTAAACAACACCCCAACGGCTGAGCCTTCTTTGCTCAACGTTACCCGAGCCATGAAACCCGACGACTTACGTTTTCAAAATTGTTTTGAGGGAAGGTAACTTTGCTCGCCTTCATCCTGCATAAAATTCAAGCGCTACAAGCACAACACGCCAATACGGTGATGAGTAGGGAAGTTGTACGGTACAAACGGAGTACGCAGGAAGCAAAGGAAGAAATGTTGAGATTTTTCCAGCTTTAGGAGACAAAAGTTCAACTTTCCTTCACTTCAACCAAATTTGCCCAAGACGTGATACAAATCCTTCCTGCTGCGAAGATTCTCCTCCTGCCGAGTTGAAGAAGTTGCTATATATTTTAACACTTTCCAAAACCAAAAACTGATAAATATATATATATTTTTGATATACAGGAGGCACTGCAGTTAGATACCAAGTGCCGAAAACCCCCCAGGACAGGAAGTTACCAGATTGATATGTGGCATTAAGCAAAACTGACAGGTGCTTGGCAAGTGGCTATCAACCTGAAATCATTTTACCACAGCCTCTAATCTCACTGCCTGCAACACTTCCCATCTCCATCTCCCCGAGATAAACAAGGAGTGCCTAGGGCAATGTTGGTTCAGAAGCAATTAGAGCTGTGAAGGAAGCCTTCCATCTGCTTCTCTTCAGACATTAGGAAAAAATGGATAAAGGCCTGGCAAACATTTTCTTGGGATACCAGGAACAAAGCACGCAGAGCGATGAAGGCACAGTAGAAAAAAGGAGCGGAGTGCTGATAAAGATGTTTCTTTCTTCCTAATCTTTCACCAAGCACTTACACAATCTACCGAGAGACTAACACTTTCTGGGTATCCTGGAAGTTAGTGGGAAACCACTTCCTCTGCTGGTAGTGAACAGTTCTCGTGTCTCACGTGAATAAAAACAGTCCCTGAAGAACTGTCAGCCTTTCCACACTGAAAAGAATTGCAAAAAGTAAAGGTGGTATCAGACGGTCTGTACGGATGACGTGAGAAATGCTGCATAAGCAACCAAGTTTTTTATTCTGCTCCCACTGAAATACGTTGAGGGAATCACCCGATCTTTCTTTACCAAAGAGGGAACAATCAAATTGTGGCAGTAAATATTCCAGAGAACCAGGCCTGGAAGCTAACTTGGCTAACTTCTTCAGCTGATGTTTGTCAGTCCAAGTTGACACAAATCAGAAGCCTGAATGCGCTTCCGTTCTCAGCAAACGGGTCAAGGATGGAAAGAAGGCCCAACAGTTCCATCTGGGAAGGCGACCTGTACCGCCACCAAGCCTGTAGCCTTTCCAAAAAAGGCCTTCAATTCTGCGTCCCCAAAACAAGGAACTATTGATTAAGCTCCATTGCGCTGCAGATCCTAAAAAGAGAACTTTTAATATCCAAAGTCTGCAACAGTTTGTTTTAAACAGCAGCCACCACCTTCCTCCTCACGTAAGGTGCTCTCAAACTTAGGATGTCAAGGATGCACAGAGCAACCAACAGGAATCACATGTACTGTGCCCAAATCTTCCATTAATTCTGGAGGTGCTCAAATTCACACGGCCCAACACTTCACTACCTGCTCCAAAGACTGCTCATTCATCAGCAGCCAGGCCTGCATTCTGGACTGAAAAGCACTCCAACGCATTTTTTTACTATTTTTTTTTACAGAAACATTGCACTGACCACAACAATCACCTTCTCACAAGCGTCCCAGAAGGTTTTAAGAGAAAAATGACACAAACTGTTCCAGCAACAGACCAACAAAAGGTTTTTCCAAATGATACTCAGCATCTCCATCCAGAACTCTAAGACACAGTGCTTGCATTTCACTGCAAAACGTTTGCTAAGAAGGAAGATCTGTACAAATCAGAAGAGATAATCTGAACAGGAGCATCAGCAAGAAAGATAAGTGTCTGCAAGAACAGGCAAGAGGCTCAGCACACCTTCGCTTGGGTGACAGGTCCGCAAAGGCACCGGACCACTACCTGGATCACAAACCTGAAATGCAGACATCTGAAGAGAGGATGGGTGATAATGTGAAGAACAGAGCTACTGCAGAACTTCAGATGGGAAATCCTTCCAAGAGGATGAATGAGCTCTGTGCTCCTTCATGCCAGCAATGAGCACCTTCATCAAAACCCAGCAGCAAGTCTTATCACACCAGCAACTGCCCTATTCTCATTCAGGTTGCACAGTTCTCCTGACAGGAAAGTCACGTAGCGCTGCAGCTGTGCAGGTGAGCACGGACACACGCCGTGCCGGACACAGGAAGAGCAGAGCTACCTGAAACACATTTCTTGTCCTTGGCATCAGAAGCACGCAGACTGCACCAAGCTCTGACACTTGGCCGAAGAGAGCCAGATCAGCACCTTCCAGTATTGTGGCACCTTCGTTGGGAGCCTGGGAACGAGTCACCCTGAGCACAGGGTGGTTCTCAAACCACAGCAGAACTGAGGCTGCCGACACAGGTTACTGACCCAAAACCTCAGCCTTTCCTTGCAAGGAAGTGAAGGCAGCATCACGTAGGGCGGGCTATGCAGGAGGTGCTTTAGGAGACAGCGTCTCACAGAGTCCCTGAACTGATGAAGTCTCCCTGCTGGGATTAAAGCCGCTGAGCAAACAAGGGTTCTGCACCAAAACAAGTGGTGGTGGCAGAGTTGTGCCGGTGAGCTGTCTTGATCAACTCAGAATTCGGTCCCGAGGGTTTATTCTTAAATATCCTGGCTGACCTCAAGAATCTTGCTGGGGTGCTTCAAGGAGAACCTCAGGGCTCTACAAAGAAGAGATCTCCTCCTGTTTCCTCAGGACACGGATGGCATTTGCTGACCCCCTCCCCCAAGCACCCCACAAGCACAGAGCTCTCCGTCAACACCCACACGGACTCCAGGCCAACGACAACACCGTGCAAGACCCTTCGCTGTTTGACTCCCATTCATGGATTACTTCATGTAGCAGAGGGTTTTCATCTTGCAGTTTGGGGGAACAAGGGAGAAAAGAAATCATAAAGTCCACAGATCCTCTCTTCAACTCAAGAACGACATTTCTACAGCATACGAGGGGGGAAACCATTAAGTGTAACATAAAAGGTCATCCCACCAGGCACAGCACAGGTCACGCGCTTCAAAACTTCAACTTGGATCTGAGCTACAAGCTTCTCTCTCAACAGATTACTTCCATGTATACTGGCAGAGGGAGGTGATCACGGCATCAGTTTTCCTTATGACAATCTTTATATTGATTCCTCTCCCCCGTCGTGGCGCTGCAATGAAGACACTGCCCTTCTTGTCCTTACCTTGACTAAATTTAAGATTTCACATCTTTATCAGTTCTGACAATAAAAATATCTTTGCACTAGAAGTGGCTATTACTAAAATCTACTACTTCACAAACTTTATTTCCATATGCTCAATCAATGATTTCTAGTACAAGATATTTTAAGTTCTTTTGTTTGTTTGTTTTAAAACATTGGGCATAAACTTAGTTTTAAGCCTATTACCAGGCTAACAAATCTCAAGTGTCATAATTTCAATATTTTAACAAAGCCATTTTACGTATCCTTTAACAATCATATATTTGTATGGAAAGCTCTTAAATGTTTCTCTTAATTGTTTTTACTCCTGTCCATAAAATGACACCATCAAGGTAAATGTTTTTGCAAACACTTATACTGCCAGAGACAGAAGTATTTGAGGCCAAAAAACCGAGTTGCGTTCTTCAGAGGAATGACCTCATTTTACCATCAGTCTGACGAACGACATTCAATTCATAGGGACCAAACTAATCATAGCCTGGCTGCTGTCAGAAATCAGATACAGCCTGGCCATAATCACCATCCGCTGCCGCTTCACCGCAAAGGGGAGGATCGGGGCCTCCCAGGACAAGAGCAACTGGAAAATACTCAGCCAAGAAACTGAACATCTGCAGACAGATCTGAGATTTCCCCATCTTTCAAGGTGAATAGTTAGCCTCAAGAGAGAGGGAGTAGGCTACAGAGCTGTGCTCAGAGCTTCACGTCAACACATTCCACGGTTCTCCTGTCCCTGGGTCAAAGACACTGAAGGCAACACGACGGAGTTCTTAAGCAGGGGTGAGACAGACGGACAACTTTCTGCAGCTGAGACTATCTCACCTTCTGCACTAGTATTTTAAAAAGGGTAGGTTTATATTAAAAAAAAAAAAAGTTATCTTGCTTGTTCTAGACAGTGTCAGACTGTCCAGGAATTGCTGGAGACAAAGAACAGTGCTGTAAGAGAACAGCACCTTTCCTGCACACTGGACACTTGCAGTAGGTGAGAAGCAGACATAAGAACTGCAGATTCCAGACACGGTCTGACAACAGCTGCCCCACACACTGACCTGTCCTTGGATCAGCAGCTGGTTCTTTCACTGTCACGGGACAGGAAGGCAACAGAAGTAACAAGAGGAGGAGACAGCATCCAACGCACTCAACAGCACAAAACAAGTAGCTGGAAATCCATCTCAGAAGGTTTGATGAGACACCACAACTTGCTATTGCACTCCTACAAGGAGGCCATGGAAGCAGTGGGCAAGAGGCAAAGTTTACTTTATCCTTACTATGTCACTGCTATTAATATCTATTAAAAAAGAAAAAGGCAAAACCATGCACATGAAGAATAGCTTATTTCCAGTCTACACCGCTCCCAAAAAACAAAAGAGCTTAAAATCTATTCGTGCGTACATCACCCACATATAACAAGGCTGTACAATCAAAGGGATCATTTAGGGCAGCAGTTCTGAAGCTTGCAGGTGCCCAGATCACAGAACTGCACATCAAAAAGGAGAAGTGCCCTGATCAACTTCCAAGAAAAGGCAAAATTTAACACCTCTCATCTGCTGAACTACGTCACTCTTCCTAAATGCTTCAATTGGTGGGAACCTCCCGCAGCTGCCTTCCATGCTGTCGAGAAAGTGCTTGAAAGTACAAGAACAGCTTCTCTAAACATCTTTCTGAAGTCTGCCAATACAGCGTGCTTGAGTTTTCTGTAGCTAAAAGTCCACCACCCTCACAGGCAGGTTATCCACAAGCCGTGCAGTCAGCACGACATCTAATAACGTTACACTGTCATCAATTCACTGGGGTTCGTAACAAATAAGCAAAATACAAGACAGAGACCAAAGCTTCCGGAAAGAAAGGAGGCTGGCTCAACAGGTTAAAGAAACAGATTCCGAAATTAAAATGCCATGTCTCCGACAGGTCAAGACTAGGAGGGGTTTTTCCAGGAACAAAAAAAAGTGACAGAACACGGAGGAAGCAGCAAATAGAACAGAGTGCTCGAACGAGGAGCACAGAGCACGTTTCATGGTACGCTAAGGTCAGCACTAGACACCGGCCACATTCAACAGCCAACATTAAGTAAAGAAGGATGTTACATACAATACTCACATGTCCATTTAGACTGTGCTTACTGCTCCTGTTGTTCCCACAACTCACGTAGGAAAGCACTATGACCACATTTAGCCGGTGCTGCAAAACCACCCACATCAGGGCTAAATAACTACGGCTATTAACTCACTGTACGGTATTTAACAACCGTATCAGCTTAAGATGCTCCTGTTGTATTCCAACCAGGCCAAGGGGAGAGCCTACTGCAAGCACCAAGTCGTGGCTCTATAACTCAGGACTGCTGAACACTTTGAATCACGAAACCACAGACTCACCCACATCGTTATACAAATACAGGTACACTGCTTCAGAACAAAAACTAGGGCAGTCACAGAGCAACGTATCACACTGCAGAGACTCACAGGCTCGGGAATCTAGACTTTATTATCTATCACACAACACAGACATAACCCACGAGTCAACAGAAATCTAAGGTATCAGATCAACCATATGGGCTCAATAAAGCCTATGGAACACATGCGGTGCCCCGGTTTTAAAGAGAGATACACAAGTCAGACAACTCTGTTCACACAGATCTAGGAAGGAAAGTGGTTAAAATACAAGTCTTGGGGACAACAGGTTGGTAAAGAAGTAAGAGCTGAGCAAATATGAGCAACCAACATCCACACTCATAAAAGAAAAAAGGAACAGAAACGTAGAGACCACAACAATTGATCAAACAGCAACAACAACAAGCACCAATACAAGGGCTGCATCTCTACCCTTCTCATTTCTTTCCTCCTTTACTTTCTGCAGATGCCTCATTAAGTGGATCACAGGGTCCCAGTCTAAGTCCCTCGTGCAACAAAACTCGATTCCCTTTTCTCAACAAGTCTCGATACAGGCCTCTGCCTAGCAGATAATGCTTCCACTACCTAGCAGCAGAGAACACAGCAGCCAGCACATACTTCCACACAACTATTCCCCCAGAGCCCTCTCTCGGGCCACACACGCTCCACACACGCTCCTCTCACACGTGTCCTCTCACTGAAAGGCCCCATAAACATTCTTGCCTCTTCCAATCACTAAAAAAGGGTAAGCGCTCTACTTTGAAAAGCCTCCCAAGTGTACTAACAATAGTGGGCTGCTACTTTAGCCACGATTTCTTCTGGCCAAAAGCACTCAGCACAGCATTACTGAACCCTGCTCCTAGCAGGCCCAAATCCGCGTTAATATCAACACGCGCTGACCACGTTCGGGAGCCCACCCTCCGACACCGCCAGTCAATAAAGATGCGCCACTCTTAACGAGGGTGGGAGATTTAAAAGCTGCATCCGTGCACACATGGGCAAAATAAACACGAAAGACGACGACATCAACCCCAAGAAGAAAGGCTCCGAGGTAAGGCACGGACCCAGGCAGCGCATCTGCCGCCCAGGGCCGGCCCCCTCCGCGGCGAGCCCGGCCAGCCAGACCCACGGCCTTCCCGCCCACGAGCGCGGAGGCCTCGGGCCCCTCCGCCGCCACCCGGGCCCCATCCGCCTCCCGCAGGCCCCAGCGGCCCCGCGGGCCCGCCCGCAGGCCGCAGCCCCGGGCCCGCGCTCCCCCCACCCCCCTGCGGCTGGCCCCTCCCCCCGCAGGCCCCAGCTCTCCCCCTCGCAGGCCCAGGCTTCGGCCTCGCCGGCGCGGCCCTCGCCGCCCGGCTCCCGGCCCCGCACCGGCCCCGCGGGAGCCGCCGGGGGCTCGGCGGGCGCAGCCCCGCGGCCCGCGGCGGCCGGGCCTCACCTGTGGCCGGCTCGGCAGGGCCCGTGCAGCGGGAGGCTAACGGCTCCGCAGCGCGCACAACAAGCCGCTCGCAGCGCCCCCCGGCCACGCCCCCCGCCCCCGCCCGCCGAGCCCCATTGGCCGCGCCGCGCACGTGCCCCGCGCCCCATTGGCCCGTCGGGCCGTCCGTCAGGCGCCGGCCGGGGGAGGCGCTGCGCGTGCGGCGCCGGCGGCCTGGCGCGCGGCAGGGCCCGGCTCCCCGCCCGGCTCCTCGCGCCTTCCCACCGGCCCCGCCGGGCGCGGGCCTCGGGCCGAACAGCGGCCCCCGGGAGCTGCCGCGGGGGGGGGCGGCCGGCGTGACCCGGGCGGGCCCCGCCGCGGTGGCCCAGGGCTTCAGGAGGGGCCGGGAGCGGGGCCGGTGCGCTCCCGGCCTCGGCCCGCGGCCTGCGGAAGTCATGGGAAGGAGCTTGGAGGGAGCGCGGGCCCCGTCCGCCTCGCTCCCTGCGCGCCCGGCCTTCCGCGCCGCTCTGGCGGGAGGAGAAATGCAAGTGTCGCCCGTAGCGAAACTGAGCATTTGAGCAGGAGAGGGAGCAGGGCAGCCCCGGGCTCGGGGTGTCGGTGGCAGCAGCTCCCCGCTCGCTGGGCCCCTCTCCCGGGCAGCGGGAGGGAGCGCCCGCGGCAGATCAAATCGTTCCTCTGTGACCAAGCTGCAGAGTGATGCTCTGCAGGAGGAGCTGTGGTGGTCAGCGCTTGTCCGTGCTCCTGCAGGGAGCTTAAGGGACCGGCTGGTCAGGAGGTTTCCCTCTGGCCGCTACCAGCAATCTTCTCATAGCCAAGGGCATTCCTTTACGGCCGTGGAGGCTATAAATGTAATTCTGCAGGATGCAAATGTATTTTTGTCATTAACGCGGCTTCTGCAATAATATCCGTGGTGCAAAGCAGCACATCCAGCATGTGACTTGCTTGTAAGTCTGTAAATCCTGTCCAGGTACGCAACTTTGGCCAAAAATTCAGAATATTGCTGCAGTCAAATGCATTATATTATTTTTCTTTCACAGATAACTCATAATTACCATACTTTGTTGAGTAATAACTGAAACACACCTTTCTTTAGAAGAACAATGAGAGCTCCCCTGTAGGATGGGGACTTGCAGTACAGCAGCAAAACTATACATGAACAGGCACTCTTCACCATTTCCTTGTGTGGAAATACTCCGTACCTAGTAATAATCACACTGGAAATCATCTTTGCCTGTCTCGGTGTGGCCTCTGGCAAGGCCGCGTGAATTCCCAGCACTGTTGCACTGATGGTGCCTGGTGTTTCTGCCCTGAAACCCCTACGAGTGGTCCTGTGACACCCGGCTGTCACGTACGGGCTTCCAATCTATATAGAATCAGAGAACAGGTCAGGCTGGAAAAGACCCTTGGGATCATCGAGTCCAACCACCAACCCTACACTACAACCATTAACCCTACACTACAAGTTCACCCCTAAACCATCTCACCCAACACCACGTCTCAGCGACACTCAAACACATCCAGGGATGGCGACTCAACCCCCTCCCTGGGCAGTCTGTTCCAGGGTCTGACCACTCTTTCCGTGAAGAATTTCTTCCTAATATCCAGCCTAAACCTACCCTGTTGCAACTTGAACCCATTCCCCCTGGTTCTGTCCCTAATGACCTGTGAGAAGAGACCAGCACCCACCTCTACAATGTCCTTTCAAGTAATTGTAGAGCTCAGCCTCCTCTTCCTTAAACTGAACAGTCCCAGCTCCCTCAATCGCTGCTCATAAGGTCTATTGTCATGGCCAGAACAGCTCAGCTCTGCTGTAGTCCGAAGGGCACAGCATCGAAGAAAACGCAGTGGTCAGCATCAGGAAATAAAGAGCCCATCGAGGAGGTTAATGATTAAGATAAAAACGTTGACGTTTTCTTTCTATCACAGTTTTGGTGCCAGATGGGGAATCCTCACATGCCAACTCCAAGCCTGACAGGTCTGGAAATATCCTTCAAGGCCTCATAAAACATTAAAGATGTTTGTGCATCTGTTATTTGCTCAGGCTGCTATGTACGCCAGCCACAATATCACCATTTTGTCATTCCCATCAATGGCAGCTCTCTTGTTACTGCAGATTTTGTATCCTCCTCGTATCATTCAGGTTTTAATTAAGCAATCCCATTCTTGGCCCTAAGACAGATCTCGTCGCCAAAAATCGAGGCCACGGGCACAAGGCAACGCACAGAAGAGCTTTCGATGCATTTGCATTTTGCATTTTCAACCACGTAATTTCATTTCTCACCATGAACACTGTGTTTTTTAAAACTGCAATGGCAGCACCCTATTAAATATTACGTCAGTTGCTAAAGGAACGATTCAATGAATGTATCAGTATTTCAGTCTGACATGAAAATGCATCAGTCCGAAGGCTTCACGGCAACGGCGAGTTTTAGAAACGTGAAGTTACGTCTTCCGGGGAAATTTTCTGTTGATGCAACGTCACCAGCCCCGGGCTGGTCATGGGTGCATCCTGGGGTATGTTAGAAGGGGGGTGGTTAGTAGGTCGAGAGAGGTTCTCCTGCCCCTCTACTCTGCCCTGGTGAGACCCCATCTGGAATCTTGTGTCCAGTTCTGGGCCCCTCAGCTCAAGAGAGACAGGGAACTGCTGGAGAGAGTCCAGCACAGGGCAACTAGGATGATTAAGGGAGTGGAGTATCTCCCTTATGAGGAAATGCTGAGGAAGCTGGGGCTCTTTAGTTTGGAGAAGAGGAGACTGAGGGGTGACCTCATTAATGTTTACAAATATCTAAAGGGTGAGTGTCACGAGGATGGAGCCAGGCTCTTCTTGGTGACAACCAGTGATAGGACAAGGGGTAATGGGCTGAAACGGGAACATAAGAGGTTCCGCTTAAACTCGAGAAGAAACTTCTTCTCAGTGAGGGTGACAGAGCCCTGGAACGGGCTGCCCAGGGAGGTTGTGGAGTCTCCTTCTCTGGAGACATTCAAGACCTGCCTGGACACGTTCCTGTGTAGCATTATCGAGGCGTTCCTGCTCTGGCAGGGGGATTGGACTTGATGATCTTTCGAGGTCCCTTCCAATCCCTGACATTCTGTGACTCCGTGTGATTCTCCCGCTGCTCTCCAGGTGTGTTGAGCCGGGAGAAACGCTCCCTGGGCACAGGGTCACATGGGAAGCCCTTTGTCAACCTGGCTCTCACACAGTGGAACAATTCATTTCAGAAGCAGCAGCCACGTGGCTTTAACCGGCCACGAAAATGTCGGGTTCCAGGAGGAGGGACCTTGGGCCCGAGCTGTGCGGCCCCACCCGGGGGGAGGCTCTGGCCGCCCGCCTGTCCTCGGCCGGGTGCAGCGGCGGGCTGGGGGCTACCGCAGCTCTCCCGGAGCCCCCGCCCAGCAGCGCTGCTCATCCATTTCCCGGCTCTTATGCCCTTCCCGCCGCTCTCCAAGCCCGCCCGCCCCGCCCGCCGGGGCTCGCCTGAAATGGCGGCGGCGCGCAGGTACCGGGCGGCGGGGCCGCCCCTCGCCCCGCCCCCGGGCGGCCCCAGCCCGGCCCCCCGCCCCCTCAGGGCCGGGAAATGGCGGCGGCGGGTCCGCTGCCGTGGATGTGCTCACAGGCGGCTGTGCCGCCTCTGGGGCGCGAACCCCCAGACACAGCCCCGGGAGCGGGCCTGGCCGCGCTGTCCCTGGGGACCGTGCAGGGACTCCGTGCCCCGGTGCCGCAGCGGCCTGGGGAGCTGCCGCTTCCCTCACCTGCCCGTGTTCAGCCCGGCCCTCCTGAGGGGGGCCCTGCCTCCTCTACGGATTTGCCTCCTTGGCCTCCTGAGTGTCTTTATTTTCAGGCCTCGTGTTGCTCTTTGATTTCTCCTGGCCGTTAAGATTCCGCCTTGCTCAGCCTCTCCCGGGGCCTTTGCCAGCCAGGCTCTCCCCCCCTGCACTCCCACCATCTCCGGGCTCCCCCGGCCTCGCCTCCTTGAACCAACACCTTGGCATTTCTCCCAGACTTTGCCTCCCTAACGTGCCATTTGCTCGTGGTTTGGTTTGTGGCTCCCCACTGGGATCTCTTTAGAGGATTCCTGTGTTGCTTCACTACCAGCATCCTCCTGAATTCTGGTTTTCCTTCCCCGAGTGTCTTTCTCGGACTTTCCTCATGCTTTCCTCACTCTGCTATTCAGTCCTTTGCGATTTTGTCTTTGTGCTTGAGGGTAATTTCCTCCCCAGAGATCTGGTCTGAAAATACCCACTGATTTGGGAGGTTTGTCTCTTCAGAAGCACCTTCTGGGTGTTTGCAGAAGGATGGGGTCATCCTCAGTGTTTCGCTCCCAGGGGATTTACCTTCCTCGTGCTTTGTAACTGCTCTTTTTCATTCTGCCCAAACCGTCATTTCACTTGTGAGGTGAATTATAGGTGGATTGTGTCACCTGGGACGTGTTCATCTCTTCCTGGCGCTGCAGGACGATCGCCTCCGTTTAAATTTCCAGTGAATTGTAGAACTTTGTCAGGTTGATGAAGAAAACGGTGGAACTTGCTCCGCTTTGGAGTGACCCTCGTCAGTCGATAGTGAGTGTGTTGGTTGGTGAACGTGTTGGTTCAGGTTTCTCCACACCAAGCTTCTCTAATTAAACCAGCCACACTTCAGCATTTGTGGACAGACGTGGATAAATTTTAATTCAGTTTAAATCTGCAGTTGTAAGCTGTGATTGCAACTGACTTTTCTCTTGCCCTTTCTTTGATTTCTCTTTTTCTTTAAGCATTAATAACCTTTTCGAGGGTCCCCCCCCCCCGATGTTTGTTGTGCAGCAGCCACACTGTCTATCAGCCTCGTTTCTGAAATCGCCTCCTTTAAAGCTTAGTAGTGGGTAAAAGACCTCCAGAGTCAAAGAACAGAATACAAAATAGAAGCTTTTCTGGTTGCCAGTGGTCATCTTTCTTCCAGGCTCATCGATTACGAAGCGTGTGGTTGTGTGCAGTTTTGTGCCAGCGGTGCCTACGGAAATTGTTTAACTTGATGTAGGGATTGTTTGGAGCACGGTTCTGTTTGCCCGGTGAGCCGTTAATCTTCTATTGCAATTAAAATCTAGAAGTTTTGACAGGCATCTTTACAATATTCAGTCGTGCTACCTGTTTCAGACTGAACAGGGAAGCAAGCAGCGGGGAAGTGCTTGATTTATCAGCAGAGGACGCTTTTCTCTGGTCATCAGAATGTGGTTTGCTGGCCTGTTTTTAGCTTGACTCTGCCCCACATTTAATTTTCAGACTTTAGGTTGAATTCGCAGGCCGGCTCCTTTAAAGGGAGCGTTTGTCTTTTGTTTTTTGTAACTGTAAAATGAACGTGTATAACACAGAAATCCAGAATAAATCGTATCAACTTGGCGGTAGTTTGTCAGAATTCTTTTGTTGGTCCTTTGCTCGCCGAGGCTGCTGCCCAAGAGCAAAGTGCAGCCGATCGAAGCGTTTCCTTGGGACTTTCGTCTCGGGAGGCTGTTCTGTGCTCATGCCTTAAAGATAATGAAGTGAGTCATTGTCTTTGAATCTCATGTGATTTATTATGGAAGCACATCGCTAATGCTTTCCGAGGAGGGAAAAATGAAACAAAACAAACCCAGCAGATGATTTCGTTCAAACTTGTGGCTTTCAACTAGTAGGCTGGTTGGGAGTTCGCTGAGCTAGGGAGTTGCTTCGATTTGGTTTTTTTAATCTATGTACCAGGAACACTTCCGCAGACAGTGGAGCTCATGGGAGCTTTTTGCTTATTTATTTGTGTAGGTATGTTCTGCTTTGGCACGAAGGATGAATAGATTCATCAGCACATTTTAGCCTCTGTGGTTGCATCAGGGTTTTATTCTCTGAAAAAAAGCCAGGCTTATCTGCCCTGGGTGCAGATTGGTAGCTCTGATTTGGCATCTTCCAGAAGGAATGTCAACTTGTCAAGCTTTGGGAGCGTAGAAAACTTCCTAAACTGACCATCAGTATTAACTGTGCAGGAACATCTCCCACCCGTTCTGCCGTTAGCATTTGACATCCCTATTTATCACCTAGTTCGTCTCTTCTCATGAAAACGACAAGATGGAGTTACAACAGAAGTAAAAATACGAGGAAAATACAGTCCAGGCATTTGTGCCAGCCCAAGGGGTGTATTTGTAGGGGTAAGGATCCAACCGCTGCCCCGCACGGGATGAGATGTCTGGAGGAAGGAGCCCGGGGAGCTGCCAAGGAGCTTGAGTCAAACGCAGACACACTCTTGCTTGAGCAGAAAATACTGATAATTCTTGCTAGATGCTCCATGGTAACAGAAGCCACAAGCCGTTCTGCGGAGGGAGAGCGGAACCGTTACCGTTCCAGTATAAGTTGGGGAATGACTTATTAGAGAGCAGTGCAGGGGAAAGGGACCTGGGGGTGCTGGTGGGCAGCAGGATGGCCATGAGCCAGCAGTGTGCCCTTGTGGCCAGGAAGGCCAATGGCATCCTGGGGTGTGTTAGAAGGGGGGTGGTTAGCAGGTCAAGAGAGGTTCTCCTTCCCCTCTACTCTGCCCTGGTGAGACCCCATCTGGAATCTTGTGTCCAGTTCTGGGTCCCTCAGCTCAAGAAAGACAGGGAACTGCTGGAGAGAGTCCAGCACAGGGCAACTGGGATGATGGAGGGAGTGGAGCATCTCCCTTATGAGGAAAGGCTGAGGGAACTGGGGCTCTTTAGCTTGGAGAAGAGGAGACTTAGGGGTGACCTCATTCATGTTTACAAATGGATAAAGGGTGAGTGTCACGAGGATGGAGCCAGGCTCTTCTCGGTGACAACCAGTGATAGGACAAGGGGTAATGGGCTGAAACTGGAACATAAGAGGTTCCGCTTAAACTCGAGAAGAAACTTCTTCTCAGTGAGGGTGACAGAGCACTGGAATGGGCTGCCCAGGGAGGTTGTGGAGTCTCCTTCTCAAGACCCGCCTGGACACGTTCCTGTGTAGCATTATCGAGGCGTTCCTGCTCTGGCAGGGGGATTGGACTTGATGATCTTTCGAGGTCCCTTCCAATCCCTGACATTGTGTGATTCTGTGAAAACAGAATTACATGTGTTTGTTTTTTTTTCTCAGAGCGCTTTTATCACACTTCTCTACTAAGCGCGGTAATAAGTGAATCCTGATTTCTTGGCTGTGGGAGGTGCTGGGATCCAGTGCACAGTTGGCTCTGGCTGTTAATATCAGGTAGAGCCGCAGTGAAATTTGGAATGACAGACTTCATACACTTCCTTTCTCACCGTGGCCTGACTTTCTGCTCCGTGCAGGCTTCATTTTGCCTTCTGTGTGAGCTGGTCTAGACTCCCTCTGTAGGCAACACAAAGCCATAACCAGGGGAGTTACCCTCTGGGGATGCCTCTTGCTCTCAGGTCACTGGGGACAGCAGATTTTCTTGATGGCTTGTACCTCCCCTGGCATTGCTGTGAAGGAATCAGCTTTGACTTTCTAGCGAATTTCAGAGAAATGCTTCTAGACCTCAGCATGCCTTTGACTGGTAAGATAGTTTCTTATTTAAGCATTCCAAATCTAGGTATTTCTAGAGAGGCAAAATAAACAAATCTTACTTTGCGGGTTTTTTTTTCCCTCCGTTGCAACAGTACCTATTTTGAGTGGGTGTCTCTCATGCTAGCAAGGACTTTGTATGTTTTAATGACGTCTCGCATCTTGCTTTTGAAATTTGCACCTTCCGCTAATTTTGGGGGTGGCTCCGCCTGAGCCCCGTTGGGAGCTGGAGTGGACCTCTCGTGGGAATGAACTCAAACTGCCTGCTTGTCCAGAGTTACCGCCAGTGATTCCTGCTGTTTCCCCTGCACGTCCAGCCGAGCTCTCCTAGAGTAATTCGCCTGCCTCCTGCTCGCCGGCCGTTCCCTACAATGCCGTGAAAACGTCGTTGGGTATTTTTTCTATAAACAGTCTCATCACCCACTATTTGAGGCAGACGGCAAGAAATTAAACCTGCGAGTTGCCTGCTGTCTGCTGTGCCAGCCGATTAGAACCAACCATTTTTTAATGCAATCTGCTTTATTCACCATTTCAGGTTGTTGTTTTGTGGGGTTTTTTTTTCTGTTGGAATTTTGCCTACAGAATAATTACAATTATGAACAGCAAACATCTGTGAGCAGTTACGAGGGCAAGGAGTGCCACCAGCCAGCGCCTGCTCGCTCGGCTGCAGCCCGCCGGTTCATGCTGCTGGAACCCAGCCCCTGTGTCTTGTAAATATATTTTATTTTTACACCACAGGTAGTTGGTTCTCGAATGAGACATTTATAAACCCCCGAAGGCCACTACTTCCTGTAGTCACAGAAAGAGTTGAGCTTCCTGCTCAGAATTTCTCTTCTCTTGAAGAGAATCGTTTCTGCAGTCTGAGAATGTTTTTGTGAGTTGTAGGCTCGTGCTCAAATATCTGTTTGATATCAGGCATTCAGTTCTCACAAGCAGGTTGTATTTAATGCGTGTTCTGAAGCTGCAGAAATAAGAAGTGGGCAAAGTGTTTTCACTTCTTTCTTTTATATAATCAGCAAACATAGCACCGTCCTTCATAATCATGTCTCCAAGCAGGATTTGAAGTAACTTGCACACGTAAGCAACATTTTTCCGTGTGTGTGTATTGAGAGACTAAAAAAATCCACAAACTCTTAGTGCTTGTGAGAGTTTTAAGCTTAACGAGTTCAAATGTGACTCCAAAGGGGGTTTGTTTGGTTTTCATCTGGGTGTTTCAGGAAATTTTCCGTTTATTTCCAGAGGGCGTTTAGTGTTTTAGCAGGGAAAAAAACCCACAAAAACAGTACTGTCATTGAAAGGGAAATGAATATATTGCCCTGTTTGATTGCAGACTGACCAGGAGCACTTAGAATGACAAAAGCAGAGAAAGAAAGACCTTGTTCAGAAGACAGGAAGCCGAGGGAACAGAAGCCCCGCAGGATTCCAAACCGCCTTCAATGTGCGCTCTGTGGTGTCTCTCGCACAGGAGCAGGTACGTGTGCGGCACACGGCCAGGGATCCCGCTGAAGGTGGGGCAGGTCTGTGCAATTACGAGCAAGACAGAGCTTGCTTATCTTCTAGAAGCGCGTACAGCGTGGACAAGATCTGTCAGAAACGTTGCTGGAATTAAAAAATTGGATAGGAAGAGATGCTTTCAGCCAGTTCGCTGCAGGTGAATGAACTCTTGGGATAACCAGGTGTGATTTGAGCGTGAATGTCTTGCTCAGCTTTGCCAAATGTCCCTCCCCTATATGTTTTCTGTCACATTTTCCTCTAAACTCATGCAGAAGTGATGTTACAATTAACAGGGAAATAACTTCATTGCTTCAAAAACCCCCAGCAACCTAAGCATGGCAGAATCAAATCTCAAGTGTATTTCTTGAAACATTCCTGAAAATTATTCCAGAATTGTGAACTCGGTTTGGACTGTTCAAGCCAATGACTCGAAATCGTTTTGCTCAAAGTGTTCAGTCACCTTTGGACTTAGTACTTTAAGTCTTGCCTAAGCTACACGGCTTGGAAAATATCTGAGCAAAAACACCGTCGGGTTTTTCGTTTGGCCTGGGAAGAAGGTTATGTGATTCTAAGAGATTATTGTGTGGTCACTGAGAGTCGTCTTTACTGGAATTCTTTTCTAAAGTCCACTTTTTCAGCTGAGTATTTACCAGAGGATGCCAGTATTTACTCCTCGCTCTTAGAGAAGCAGAGACGGGTCTGTTTTGTCTGCGAGATCAACTCTACACCTGAAGTCGGACTGCACTGCTCTTTGTTTCTAGGCTCTTTTTTGAGCTTAGAAACCCTTGTGCGAATCGAAATGTAGAAGCAGCTGACTTCTGAGAACTGCTCGCAGAGGGGAGCTGCTGAGGATGAAGAGGAGGAAGTGGTGTGAGCTAAAACCTGTTCAGAAATGTTCTAGAATACTGAAGGTGCTGGGCTCTGGCGCGTACCTTCATAGAGATATTCGTGTCAGCGTGTCATAAAAAGCTTAAAACCTTTCAGGCCTAACTGCAGTTTTGTAGTTGATTGTATCGAAGAAGCAATTAGTTAAATTTGTGTTTGTGGAGCCTAAAGATTCTCAGAGAGTCTCAAATTGCCTTTTCTTTTGAACGACTTCTTCCCATTGGGGGAGCTTCCCTGCCTTTGCAGAGATCCTGGCTTTGCAAGGAGCGACTTTTTACTGTTACCCGTCAACGGGACGCTGTGGGAGGCAGAACACGAGATATCCTCCAGCTGAAGCTTTTTCTCAAAGTGAAACTTTTAGCCCAGGCATTGGTTCTGTGTTGCACTAGAGGTGCAAACCTCACTAACAAATGTAATCCACTGCTGTCAGCTGCCGTAATAATTGCTCCGACGACAAGGAAGATTTTATGGTGACAAACAACTGACAACAGCGTGAAGGATTTCCAACTTGAATTTCCTGAGTAGTAAAGAATTGAGGTACTAATCCAGCTTGCTTCATTCACGGACTAATAAAAATAGAGGGAACAAGTGACAAACTTGTGGAAAAGAAGATGGCAAAACCAGAAGCAGAGCTACAACTATTTCTGAAAATATACCTGGGCGGCCTCCGGGTGTACAACCTGTTTCACGTGACCACGTAGAAGAGGTTCACGTCTTTCCTTGCCAGATAAATTGTTATGGGAGGCTTTTGATTTGGACATAGTCATCATGATCTCTAGTGCGTTTGCAGCAGTTTTTCTTCAAGAACACCTGATCTAACTGTTGAACTTATTTCATGCTGGTTTATTTTGTGCATGATTACCTTACTCGGGTTTTCCAAATATACGTTTATGCAAGGTTTTGTGTTGGCCAGGGTATTTTATTTTCTGTGGGTAATACTGTTTTCAGTGCGGTTCCAGATGATGAAACATTTAGATTCCTTCCATTGTTACTGTATTTCATGAATTCCTGAAAATGTTACTTTGCTTTTAGGTATGAAATTGTACATTAAGGTTTCACATCTTAATTAAGGTACAGCATTTCCAGGGAGCTCAGTTTTTGCTCTTCCCATTCTCCCTATACGCAAAAACAGATAGGAAGAAGAAAAAAAAAAAAAAAAAGCAAGTGTAAGAATTATTTATGCCTGAAAAAACCCATGACACAGGCAGGAGATTGACTGAGCACAAACGAGTAGGTGGGTGCTGCAGGAGGAGGTGATGATCTTCAGGAGAATGTACTTGGGTGCACTCTGGACTCGAAAACACAGGTACTGGAAATTCTTGTGAGAAGGTGATTGCTCCTTCTTATGAGCTTTAAAACGAGGTCATATCCATTACGATGACAAATACTGTCTTGTCACTGTGTGAGAATGAATCATGTTCTGGTTAAATTTCTCTGTGGGATTTTCAGCTGCGTCTTTCTAGAGCTCCAATGGATGTTGCGTTTCCTCCCTGGCTTAAAGAGCATCGGAACGGGGCTGGGAGCTTTTAAAGTAGCTGTCGTACGTTACTTAATGGCAAAATTGTGACAAGTACGTGCCCCTTGCACAAAAATTCTGGTGAAGAATTCTGAAATGTGAACCAGTTGTTACTGCCATGGGCGGTTATCCTGAGCAACGTGGTTTATGTCTCGGGCCGGAACTGAGGAAGGAAAAAATACCCGACTTCGTTGTGAGTTCTGAGTGAGGCTTCGAAGGGTTTGAGTGTCGAATTCAGCGAGTAGTGCTAGAATCCTACCACCAGAATGAAAAATGTGGTGGGAGGCGGGGGAAAAAAGCTCCGCTTTTAAATCTGCAGTAGGTGAGTGATGGAAAAATGCCAGTAAATACCAGAAATATCCATGGAGACCCCCAAAGACTTAGTCTAAATGACAGAGGTGGTGTCTTCTGCCATTCTGCATGCTTCTGCGGGAGAATTTCTTGTATGATTACTGCAGTTAAGAAGATTACCAAGCAGCTGTAAAATCCTGCATGCACGCGGTCGCCTCAGATCTTTTAACATTTTTAGAAAGAAGCTGTGAACTGAGCTCTTCATTCACTTGACGTTCATCCCGGGAAGCTCCGCGTATCACCAAGTGCAGGTCAAAGGGTTGTTCTGTGTGTGGCAGGGGCTGCGGTGTGTGTCTCTTTTGGTGGCAAAGTAGCAAAGATAATTTCTCCTTTGGCTATTTATATGATAAAAATTATCACAGAGGGTGACACCTTCCTGGTGGTCTTACAGCCCCGTGACGGCGCAGTCTGGAAACCGATTTCAAAGTGCAAGTGTAAACTGTACAAAACCTAAACCAACATCAAAACAGGGCAGCTCTTCTGCAGGTGACAGACCAGTGGTTGATTTCGCTGGCTTTACAACCGGGTGTATTGGCTCAGAAGCTGGTTGTCCTTGGTTTTGTTCCATATTTAACCACTGCTCTATGAGACAGAGTCAGGAGAGAGCAGGTTGTCTTTGTTCACTGTTGGCGACGTAAAAATGCAAGTTCTGATTGTCAGTTACTACTTCGAGCATTTAATGACGTATCTGGTTTGGATCTCTATTTCTAAGCAGTCTTCTCCTCTTCATGTATGGTGGAATCAATGGTAAAATTCCATTTCTGCACTGTATTAATTTATTTAATGGCTGCAAATAAGATGAAATTGATTTACTAGGAACTAATAGTGGACTTAAATCTGAATTTCTCCTGTTTGCCCTAAAGAAGTTTTGGTCCTTCAGTTTGGTAGTTAGAATTAGGTATTTTTGGAATTTAATAAGATCCTTCTCATCTTTTCCTTGAGGTAGCAATTCAGGCATTTATATTTGACAGTATTTACTTAATATAAACATAAGTCCATTTATGGTATCTTTATTTCAAAGTTGTATACACTCCAAAAAATTGCCCCAAGGACGGGCAAAGTGTCTAGAGCAGCAGCAAGGTTTGTCTAAAGGGAAGGCCTGTCGGTTTGCTCGGTGCTTCTGACGCGTCACTTTTATTCTCTCTCCAGGCAACGGGGCTTTTCATAGGAAAAACTTGAAGAAGGGCATCGAGCCTCTTACATCCAGGCAGCATGTTCTTGGAGGTGTCGTGTCAGGAGCATCAGCGGCTTCGCTGGGACCTTCGGCAAAGCAGCTCGAGCCGTGGACATTGTTCCTCAGTTCTGCCACCTCTTGGTTGTTTTCTGATGGAAGTTGTTAAGGGCCATGTTTTGAGTTCTCCGCACTGCTGAGTAGCTGTGTTAAAATAACGTTGAGAGCAGCGCTCCCTCCGAAGGAGAGGCCTGTCTGCCTTCTGATTCGCAAGGAGAGACCGATACTCCAGTTTGCCAGAGATGGATTTCAAGCCCCCGGGCACTCACACTTGGCTTTGACAAAGCTCGTGTTGCTTTCCGGAGTGGCTGCAGTTGTTATTTATAGGAAAGCTTTTCAGAGAAGCCTCAAATGCTGTAACTGTGTGTTCACGGCAGAGAATCTAAATCTTTGTCACATTTTCTTCCTCGAGGTAAAGCAAAATTCCAGAAATATTAAAACTTTAATTCTTTGCCTGCTGAGTTTTGCTGTTAAAAAACTGACTGCCATGTATTTGGGGTTGTGATGTGTTTTCCTCTTCATATCTTGCAGTGTCAGGTGAGCCTGGGCTGCAGGATCCCTGTTAGGAGGGGAAGTTGGATGCTTTGCAGGCTGTGAGCTGCCAGCACTGCGACGATGCCACAGCCCGTGCATGGACAGCGAGCGGTTAACAACTTCGGTAAATATTCCCGCAGCGATGTACTGGAGGTCCCCTCCCCACCGCACTCAACACTTTTAAACTACTGAGAGACGTGGCCTGCATTTTATTGTTTGTTATTACATTCGTATTGTTAGTAGCACCAGAAATTGCGTTGGTGTCGCTCACTTTTTAATTAAGGGTTTCACTGAAGTGAGTGAATATTTCAGCTGCAAGTCCAGCAGTCTTTAAATATCGCAGTACTTGTTTGAAACGTTTCGAGTCCTCTGTCATGTTTTTTATTGCCTGTGTGGGAGCCCATAGATTTATTGCAGCACATAAAATTGGACAGTGCGTAACTCTTCCGTTCTGTTTGCTTAGTCGTTCTTGGTCTGATAGGCAGGGGAAAAGTTTATTTACACGTGATTACGTCTTTTTCCTCAGTAATTAAAACTTGCCCGGCTGTGCTGGTTTTCTGCAAGGGAAGCACGGACTTTCTTGACCAACATCGAATAAGCAACTACCAGAATCCTACGGTTACTTGTGTTAAATGTGATGAAAGAGAATTGAGTGTGAGGCTAAATTAAGGTTGCTGTAGGCAGTCTTGAGTGAAACCTTCACGGCACAGTGCAGAAGTTTGGTTAATAAGGCCTCAACTTGGACACCAAATTCTTGATTTCTTGTTTCCCGAGTAGCTGGCTACCTCAGCTTCAGGTGAGGGTTTGCAATACAGGCTGAATTGCTCTCTGTGGCGAAGTGGTGGTGGTGTTAAACTTTCAATTCCAGCTTCCGTCGCGTGGGTGGGAAGAGCTGCAGATCTCTGTTTCCTCCGTGCGTCCGCTTTCATTTCAGTCGGGCTGTGACCGTTTTGTCTCCTCCTTCTCCCAGCACACTTCAGAAATGCTGGCTTTCAGAAAAAAAGCCAACCCAACCAACCAACCTAAAAACCCCGTGACCTGCCGAAAACCCTGCGAACAGGGGGCTCCTTGCTATTTCTGAAAAATGCATTTAATGCGTGCAGTAAAAAAAAAAAAGAAGAAGCTGGAAGAGCAGAGGGTAAAAGAGGTGGGAAAAAATGTCAGAGAAGAAGAGGCCGCCTGTTAATGATGTTGTGTGTATAAAATAATGCTCGTGTGGGTCCAATTTTTGTATATAAAGAGCTCCCCATTTAGTCTGATATCCTACATTTTTTATACCTGTTCCTTGAAATAGCTGCCTGGAGGTAGTATTAAGTTCTCCTGTAAGGAGGACGACAAGTGAAGTTGCCTGTGTTCTGTCTCATTCCCTTCCGACTCCCTTCCTCTAGAAGAAAAATCTTCCTGCAGCGAAACAGGTAGACAGACAGATACTATTAAAGAAAACAAACAAACAGACATCGCAGACTTCATCTCCCTGCGTTTATTCTTCCTTTAAACTTCACTTTCAAACCACTTCCCACCCCGTCAGGCTGTTTGAAGTATTTTGAACAACGGCTTTTTAGAACCTGCTGGAAAACATCATTTCTGCATTGGTTACTGTCAGAAAAAGCTGTTTCTTCTTTGAACGCTTTCTCAGGGTGTCATGCGGTTCCATGTGTATATTCTGAGCGAAGAGTTATGAGCTGTACCGAAATAAATGTCTGATGTATGTCGATACATATTTCAGCACTTCCACAGACGTTTAAGGGGACGCACTGTTGTGTTTCACTAGTGCAGGGCAGTGGGTTTTGAACGAGGAGGGCTCGCAGCTGGCTGGCTCTGCCGGAGCCGCTGCCCACCTACTTTACACGGGTAAATCAGAAAAAAATGGGAAATGTTGAAATGCCATGAGCAATTTCTAGCTTTTCATCTTCCATCAAAAGAGGGTGCGATGGTTCAGCCACTTTGAAAAAGCTTCCCTCGTTAGAAATCAGAAAATAAAACCATCAGACACTGCCACAAGTGCTGCCAGAGGTGAAAAAGCCAAGTTCTGATACCAAATACTGAAGAGTTTAACAGATGTAGCAGTCTCTGTCCTCTCATTCATCATAAATGCCTGTGAAGACCAAGAACCCAGATCTGGAACATGCCTTTAAGTGCTGCCCATCAGCCTCCATGACAGCCGTGACACACAAGCAGATGCCATAATGAAAACCTCACACGTCCGGATAAAACAGCTGCTGCAGCAGCAGAGTTTGAGTGTTAACAACCTGGAGCGGTTAAAGACACGAGTGGTTAAAGCCTTAGCCTGGGGCGTGAGAAAAAACATCTCGCATACGACTGCACGTTCACCCAGCGACTTCTGAAATGCGACGAAATCTTGATGGTTTTGGCTGGTTCGAGGGGACCTGGGCTCGCTGGTGATTCAGCCATGCAGTGCAAATGTCTCCTTTGCTGCACGACAGAAGGGAGGATGGCAGTGCTGAGGGTAAATGGATTAAAGACTTGGGGCACTGACTGCCTGGTAGGTACCCAGATACGCAGAGGGGAAAACCAACTCCGGCAGAAGCAGGTGGGAGCCTTTTTGCTGGCCGCACGGTAGGACAGGGAAAGTTCATTTATTAAGTCTGAGCGAGTTGTTCCCTCTGTGTGATGCCGAATTCTTTGGGTCGTGGTCACGTCTGTAACGACGACCCCAAAGGTACAAAACAGCTCTGGCACAGAGAGGACTTTGCAAACCCCAGGGGAGCTGATGCTAAACCCCGGAACGTGGCGCAGGGGCTCTCAGGATGTACTCTTGTGTTTATATTCCAGCTCGGGCAGGCCTGGTATCCAAGGATCCATCCTTACAAATCCAGAGGATGTGCAAGGAAAGCTCCTGGAGAAAAGTGTCCCAAGAATCCTGTGACCAGACTGGCTTGCATGGCTTGGGGGAGTTGTTCATAGATGGAAAAAGATAGCCAGGAGCTGAAACTACTCACTGGCTTGGAAGTTTTTTTCTACAATGCCTTTGCCCTTGAACTGACAGTAATTTTTTGAAGACATAAACACCGTTTTATTAAAAACAAACCAAAAAAGCACACCCCCAAAAAAAACCCCAAAACACCTGAATGAAGCGTGGCATTTGCCTGAAACTACATTTTCTTCTTTTTCATCATTTTCTTCAGAATAGTGGAAACACTGAACATTGGTGCAAAGCCAGTCTCCAGTTTTGTGGCTGCAAAGATGACCTGCGGAGGCCATTGCTTCCTCCCCACGAGTCGTGGGTGCTGGGGGATGCAGATAAGCCACTGCCGTTTGACAGCAGAGCTCATTTAAAGCTCTCGCTGCCGTTGCTGCTTCCAGCCTGCGATGCGTCGGTGCTGCCATCCCCAGCAGAGCAGCCACACGCGGCCGCGCTCTCGGATCAACCTCCCCGAAGTCTCGCTGAAGTCGGTGCTGAGACGGGATTAGAGGTCGGGCTCCCCAGTCCCACCACAGCCCCGGAGAGCTGCTGCCACCACGGCCACCCACTCCCCGGGCGGCTGCTCTGAGCGCGGCAGCCGAGGCGGTAACGGCAAATCTCCCTGCGTGCGCAGCGGATCGCTGGTTTTCTGTGAGTGCTACACGGTGCTGCAGGGCACGGAATCTGATGCTCTGCATTTCTAGCAAGGGTGTGTACTTGCGCCCTCAGAGGGTAAAAGCTGTTTTAAGTGTTGTCAAATAATGAGTCATCTCTGATTAATGTTTGACTGCGCGGGCGGCAGGCACTAGGACCTCTGGGGAGCTGCATCTGCAACCCTTAACCAGAAGAGAAATCAGGAAATAACGCAGTAGCTCCTTCTGCGAGCATGCCCTTGGAAATAAAACTTTGCTGCTCCATATGAAAGAGAATTCACTCTCTGGGAATTCAGGGATCTGAGTCCAGGCTTAGCTGTGAGCTACCCCAGGACGTCGTCGCCCCTGCATGGACATTGCTGGCAGGTGAGTGCAAGGGTGTGTCAGAGCTGCTGAGAGCAGGCGACTTGTGCTCCCGTCCGCTCCGTCGGTGAAGAGGGATGGACATGGTGCTGTAGCATTAAGAGCGTTGTGCTCAGCGAGAGAGCGACCGGGTGCCACCCGTCGTTCAGCAAAGAGCCGGACTCGCTGTTTGCCCAAGGCGCCTGTAGCGCGGCCGGGTGTTTGTGGAAAGGTGCTGCAGGTTGTGTTTGAGAGGGGTGTGCAGCGACGCAACCGCCCAACGCGTGGGTCTCCTCTTCTGCTGCTGCGGCGGGGTTCTGGCAGCTCCTCGGTGCTCTGGAAACAGGGTGAACTCCAGTTTGGGGTTGGGGTGGCTCCATCAACCCCCACCGTGTTTCTGTACTTCTCATCCTCACTGCAAATACTCAGGCTAACCCATCAAAACAAAAGGTCCAACAGCTCCAAAACAAAGAAGGGGGCAAATATCTCCTCCAGGGCCTTCTGCCCACGCGTCCAGCTCGTGGGAATGTTCATTCCAGTGATGGGAACTGCTTGAGCTAAACCTCTCCGAGAAGAAACAGTTGCTTTGGGACAAGGCACATGAGTGTCACCAGGGGGAAGGTGATTCACTGCCGCTGCCCGCCGGTGGCTGGGTGGAGGCACTGGCCAGCGTCCAGGCTCCACCAGCAGCAGGTACCCACACTGTGGTGCAGCCCAGCACCCTGAGCCCTTAGCGCCAGCTGGGCAGAGGAGAATCTGAGCCCTTGGGTGCTCAGAGTGGGGGACCCGTCCCTTCCAAGCACAACCCGCTGTCTGCGGGTGCAGGACTGAGCAAACAGTTGCTGCTTTTCACCAGGAATAACTGCCCTGGAGCAGCAGAACATGAAGGTCAGAGCTGCTGTCATCCTTCCCGGCTCAGCCAGCACGTCCCTCCTTATGCCCCGTTGTAGCACGGCGAGGGGTACGGAGCAGACCCTGTCCTTAAGCTCTGTGCCCATGAGGCCCTCGCCCCTCCTGCATCCAGACACGTCAGGCTTCGGCCGTGCCTGCTGGGGAGGAGGCGTGGAGCGGCTGCCTTTGCATCTCGAAGTCCACCGAGATAACCCGCGTGGCACACACGGGCTGCCGACGAGAGGATGTCTGTGCTAGCTGACAATGGCTTCCGGAACAGATAAAACTGCTGCCTGCTAATATTAACCTTGCAGCAGCTGCAACTGCCCTGTTGTTGTTGTTGTTCTGGTTACGGACTGGCCTGGTAAGTCCTTGAATCCTCACTGTCATGGAGACAGGCTGGGATTTACCACCGGTGATGCAGAGGAGTGACCATGATTCACTCTGCAAAAGAGGAATAGAGCAAAGGCTGTCACCTCTGCTCCGAGGAGCCGAGTAAGCCCCTCACAGCTCAGCACATCTGGGAAGCATCATCCTGCTCTGGCTAGAAGCTGAAAGAGAGTGGATTTAGTTTGGACGTGAGGAAGAAACAGACGAAGAAATGATGATGATGGTGAGACACTGGAACAGGTTGCCCAGAGAGGCTGTGGATGTCCCCTCCCTGGAAGTGTTGGAGGCCGGGTTGGACAGGGCAACCTGCTCTGGTGGGAGGTGTCCCTACCCTTGGCAGGGGGGTTGGAAATAGATGCCCTTTAAAGGTCCCTTCCAACCCAAACCATTCCATGAGTCTATGATCCTCCCATGGAGATGACACTGGGGATGAAAGGCTCCGAGAGGAGAAGATCCATGATTTTGAATTGGAAAGTGGTCACGTGCACCCCAGCATGACAAGCTGGTGACGGGGGAGCACAGGGACTTTGCGTGGTCACCCCACATCCAACGGATGTGACAATCCCACCTCGGGCCAGCCTTGCCTGTCAGCGTCCCGGCCGCGGAGGCAGCCCCACGTCAGCCTGGCATCAGCAGGGCCCCGTGGCCGCCGCCCCTTGTGACCCTGGTGACTGAGAACTGCTGGAACATGAGGTGAAAATACAAGTTCCTGGTAAAACCGCATTCCCCACCGCAGCCGCGGTGACAGGCTCCTGTCGTAGCAGCAGCGCTGGTGGGTGACAGAGCCCGTCGCTGGACTCCAAGGCAGGAAGAAGAGGCAGAGGCCAGGACAGCTGAGTCCTGCTCCCACCTGGGTTTGGGACAGGAGTGCCCCTGGGGTGCGGCTGGTGCGGGCAGGGTTGGCAGCCTGCTCTAATCCTTTCCCTCCATCTCGTGTTGCGGGGGCTGCCCTGCATGATGGACAGGCCTACAGGGAGCCTGTGGGGACAGCAGCGGTGGCCTGGGACAAGCCAGCTCCACAGCCCCCTTTGGTTTCTTCTCCGCAGGTGGCAACAGGAGAGGACAGGTAGTGCCTGATGTTCTGACAGCCAGCCATGTCCGGGGTGAGTGGGGCTGCTACAGGGATGACATCGAGGTGCATGTCCCCCCAGGGCCACAGTGGGGTGCAGGAGGTCTCGTGCCCAGTGCCTCTTGTACCCTGCCATGGCTCCAGGTGGTCCCCGATGGCTGCGGGGGGGCGGAAGGGGGCCAGCTCTCGCTGTCCCTGCTGATGCTGCCTTCTCCCGTGCAGAAACACTGGCCCTCCGGGACGCAGTGCGTCGCCAAGCACGACCATACCAAGCCCAAGGCCCAGGAGCTGGCCTTCCACAAGGGTGACGTGGTCACCATCATCGAGGCTGTGGAGGTGAGCCCCTGGGTCCTTGGTGCCCCAGGATGGCATGGGGGGAGTGGGACCCCAGTGCCGTCAGCTGAGCTGCCGGAGCCATCCCTCTCTTCCCGGCGGGATCCCCCTTTCCTTCCTCGGCTCTGAGACCCTCTCCCCCACAGGGCAAAGGCTGGTACCGCGCCCGACACAACCAGACGGGGCAGGAGGGGCTGCTGGCGGCCAGCGCGCTGCGGGAGCGCGGCGCCATCCGCGCTGACCACAAGCTCAGCCTCATGCCGTGAGTATAGCTTGGAGGGGAACCCGGGGGGTCCAGTAGCCCAACTGAGCCCCCCGGAGCTACAACATCAGACGAGTCCAGCACGTTTCCCCCCAGCCAAGTTTTGGGCGGGCAGCTGGGGGCAGAGCAGCCCGTAGCCGTGCCCTGGCAGTGGAGGGATTTGCTGCAGCCACCACCTGGCTTTAAAGACCCCCCAGCTGAGCCCACCCAGCTTGGGTGGACCTTAGCAGAAGGGTTTTTATGCAGTGGGGTCCACGTAGCTTTGGCAGGGGGTCTGCACTCCCTGTGTCACTGCTGACTTTCTCCCCAACGTTCTTCTCCCCAGCTGGTTCCACGGGAAGATCTCGGGGCTGGAAGCAGTGCAGGAGCTGCAGCCCCCTGAGGACGGGCTGTTCCTGGTGCGCGAGTCCATCCGGCACCCCGGCGACTTCGTGCTGTGCGTGAGCTTCGGCAAGGAGGTGATCCACTACCGCGTGGTGCACGAGGAGAACACGCTCAGCATCGACAACCAGCAGCACTTCTCCAACCTGATCGACATGATCGAGGTGAGGTCCCCCCGCCCTGGGCCACGAGCCCCGCCGGTGCCGCGCTGAGAGAGAGAACCTCATGGGGCAAGTTCCTGCCCCATTTTTTCCTGCGGTTGTGTTTGGGTTTTGTCACCTGGTGTAATTCTCCTTCCCTGCTCATGGTTCCTACTCAGTTTGGAGAGCACCGCACAGGTCTGAGATGCCCCAGGGAGGTTTTCTGCTGCAAACCAGCCCTGGCAGCAGCCCCAGTCCCTGCCCAGGGCTGTGTTCCTCCCCATCCCTGCCCGTCTGGCGCTTGAGGCATTTTGGGAAATGAAGACCCCAATAGCCTTTGCCACCCCCAGACCCTGGATGTATTCTGAGCCTCACTGAGGCTCCGAGGTGTTTTGTTGTGTTTCTCTCCCCCTTGAGCCCTCCTCTGGCCTGCTGACCCCTGCTAACCCGGGCGGCCACATTGCCTCTTGTCCTTCCAGTGAGCTCTTCCTCAAGGTCCGTCTTTGCCCTGTCTTGTAGCTGCTGCCCATCTCCTCTCCAGGGGGTTGCACTCTCATATTTTTTCCTCATTTAGGCACAACTTCTGCTTTTGGGTGGGTCCTTTCCCCTTTTAGCTGCCCTGGCCCTGCTCTGTAACCGCGATGCCATCCCACCACTTCCACTCCTCCACTTCTCGTCGCCTCTCAAAACGTCCCTGGCTGCTGCAGCACCCGACGAGGGTTTAACCCCACCAGCTGCTGTCTGACTCCTCAGTACCATCCCGCCTCGCCCAGGGTCCATCATGGATTTCCCTGGCAGGGGAGCAGGACTGAGACCCAGGCTGTGAATCGCAGCGCTGGGGGAAATGCGACGTTTGGTGCTGACTTAGTTGAAGCGGCTGTGGTCTCCTGGAGGGCAGTGATGGTGGTGGGGTCCTGGGGAGCATCCCATGGATGCTTCCCAGTTCCATGCCCCGAGCTGGGGGTAAGAAGTGGCATCGTCACGTCACCCCCGTGTGTTCGTCCCTCGGCAGCACTACATGAAGGAGCAGGGAGCCATCTGCACCAAGCTCGTCAAGCCCAAACGGAAAACCGGGATGAAGTCAGCCGAGGAGGAACTGGCCAAAGGTAAGCGATGGCAGGAGAGAGTCACAGTCTGGGTTTTGGGGACAAGGCAGTGTGCTCCCCACTGATGGCCCCTGCCAACCTGCCCTTGTGCCCCTGCCCAGCTGGCTGGTTGTTGGACCTGCAGCACCTCAAGCTGGGAGACCGCATCGGGCAAGGCGAGTTTGGAGGTAGGTGGGAAGATGGGCTTGAAGACTCCCTGGCCATGGAACTTCCCCAAATGGCACCCCCTGATGTCCCCTTCCCACCCTATGATATGGGGGGCTCAGCCTGGCATGTGGGAGGCTGGGTGTGGGGCCGAGACTTACCCCCTGTGTCCCCTCCCAGACGTCCTGCAGGGCGAGTACATGGGGCAGAAGGTGGCCGTGAAGAATGTTAAATGCGATGTGACCGCGCGGGCCTTCCTCACCGAAACAGCTGCCATGACGTGAGTGCCCCACGGGGGGTACAGCCCAACCCTGCCCCATGACCTGAGGACAAGGAGGCATCCCCTTGACCCCGATCCCCTCCATTTCAGGAAGGTTCGGCACAAAAACCTGGTGTGTTTGCTCGGCGTGATCCTACACAACGGCCTCTACATCGTCATGGAGTTCATGAGCAAGGTGAGAGCAACCGGCCTGTCTTCAGCCAGCAGGACCCTTTGCTGCTCAGATTTGTCCCTGTTTGGGGACAAAATTCCCATCTGGGGACTGAGTTGGGTGGATGCCAGGGACTGCAACCCCACGGAAGGCAAAGTCTCCAGACAGCCCCATCCTGTCGGTCCTTACACATTTCTCCTCCTCTGTCAGGGCAACCTGGTGAACTTCTTGCGCACACGGGGCCGGGCACTCGTCTCGACCCAGCAGCTCCTCCTGTTCGCTCTGTGAGTCCGTCTCCCTCCCCCTGGGCTGGGGACCGGGGCTCTGTGTCCCACTGGGCAACCCGGTGGACACGCAGTGACACCGTGCTCTGCCTCGCTCGGCCACGGCAGGGACGTGGCTCAGGGCATGGACTACCTGGAGTCCAAGAAGCTGGTGCACAGGGACCTGGCTGCCCGCAACATCCTCATCTCTGAAGAGAACGTGGCCAAAGTGAGCGATTTCGGCTTGGCCAGAGTCAACCCCAAGGGCGCGGACTCCTCTTTGCTGCCCGTGAAGTGGACGGCCCCGGAGGCTCTCAAACACAACGTGAGTGATGGAGGGAAGGGAGTGGGGATGGAGGCGCCTCAAAGCAGCTCACCCCCTTGGATCCCCCTCTGCTTGTCCTCACTCCTGCCAACCCGCTCCTGGCACGTTCAGCCCCGCATCTCCTGGAATGTGGGCTCTGTCCCATCCAGCTCCTGCCCTGGTGTTTATCAGGAGATGGGGCGGCTCCGGCGGGGGGCGGTGGGCGGTGGGAAGGGAGGGGGTTTGCACCCCGGGGAGCTGGAGGTGGTCGGGGGCAGGCACTGTCTCCTCAGGGACGGGTGGGGCCCCAGCATGGACACCAGCCAGCTTCAGCCTCCCCTCCTCCTGCCACTGCAGAAATTCTCCTCCAAGTCGGACGTGTGGAGCTACGGGATCCTTCTGTGGGAAACCTTCTCCTTCGGACGAGCGCCCTACCCCAAGCTGGTGAGTGCTGGGCTGGGGGATGCCACAGGTCACACCCTGGGGACATCGTGCCATCCTCCGGCCAGGGTGAGCCCCTGATGGGAAAGGGAAGGGGGGTCCCAGCTAGCTTCTCCATCCTGCCAGAGCCTGAAGGAGGTGACAGAGCTGCTGGAGCAGGGGTACCGCATGGACCCCCCCGAGGGCTGCCCGCCCGCCGTCTATGCCCTGATGAAGAGCTGCTGGGAGCTGGAGCCGGGCAAGCGGCCGTCCTTCAAGAAACTTACGGAGAAGCTGCAGAAGGAGCTGAAGTACCTGAGGGATGTTTAATCCCCATTCACTTCCCAGGACTTGTGGTCAGAACCCCCTTGGACCTACAGGGATGGCCGGGCAGTGGGATGGCCCACAGTGCCACTCCCTCCTGATGGAGATGGAGCAGCAGCTGGGGGGCCATTTCTCCACCCTGGTGGCCCAAAGAGGAGGCAACAGCCTTGCTCCACCCTGACACGGGTCCTTCTTCCCACCACACAGCCCAGAGAAGGTTCCCATGGGGCGGATCTCCCCTGGGGTGGGGAGAGGATCTCCCAAGGGAGGCCCTGCCCCACGTCCCCCACGCTCAGCCTCAATGTGTGCTGCATCGTGGGGTCCCTTCCAACTGCCCCTCCCAGTGACGGGTACACAATGGGACTTCTCTGCTCGCTGGAGGATGAAACCCGGACCCTGACAGGGCCCGGCTCCAGCCACCCGGCCCTGCGTGGGGATGCCGGGCTCAGCCAGCTAAACCACCCGGATTTGGGCTTTTTGATTAAACCAAAGAAATTAGTTCAACAGCATCTTTAAGCCTCTGAGCTCAAATTAGGCCTATCCCTTGCTTGGGGCCTGGCAAGGCAAAGCAAAATCTTGAGGGGGGGAGCAGGAGTTCTGGCTCTCAAGCCCCCCCACGCACAGCCCAGCTCCTCTCCCCTCGGGGCTCTGCGCAGCCGGGGATTATTCTTTTAATCAGAGCCTGTGTGGGAATTGCTTGCGTATAGATTACGGGAGCGGGGCACGTCCTCCGGCAGTGGGGAGCCCCCGGCCCCGCCAGCTCTCAAGCAATCTCGACGTCTCGGTGGAGCCGGGATTAACGGGGGCACGGGGCCGCCCGCCCGCGTGTTTGTGCCCGTGCACCCTCCCACCCGCCGACTCGTCTTCCCCCCAGGCCTTCAGCTGGGTTTTTTGGCTTAATCCTCTTGCGTCTCCGCTGCGCCGACCCCTTGCATCCCCAAGCCCCATCCTGTGCGAGGAGCTCTGGGTGCCCGCGGTGCAGGGCTCCCTTCAGCTGGGTCTGGCCCCGCAGGCACTGCCCCCCATCAGTGCCCCGGCAGTGGGGGGGTCTTTCAACCCGATCTGGGGTGCTCTGGAGCTCAGTGGCTCCTTTCACCCGATGGGGCAGCGCCCCGCTGCTTGCCACCCTGCTGGCCCCCCACGCACCCTTGGGTGCAGCAGCAGTACGGGAAGGAAGGTCTTTCCACCCCAGTGCCTGTGGCAACCCCTCCTAATGCCTTAATCCCCCCTTGATCCGCGCAGCCCCTGGGGCAGTCGCTGACCTTGCAGGAGCTGGCCCTGGGGAAGGGACCCGCTGGCGCCGGGCACCAGGGGGCACGGGCTGCCGCTGTCACCCACCCATGGCCTCATTCTTCACGGCTGCCCTGAAGGGCTTCCAGCGGGGGGAAGAGGAGCCACCGCCCAAGGGGCACCCCAAGGATGGCAAGGCGGCCGCGCTGCCCAACGGCATGGCCCGCGAGGAGTTTGAGGAGTACCAGCGGCAGCTGCTGGAGGAGAAGTAAGGCTTTGCTGGGGCTGGAGGTATCACTGGAGTCCCCCACATGCAGGGGTCCACCCAGCATGAGCTGTCCCCGGGGTGGGACAGGGACGGAGATTCAGCCAGGGCAAGGGGCAGGGGCAGAGTGGGTGCCCCTTAGCACCTCTCCCCACACACCGCGATGTCCCTGTGGGTGCTGGCACGGGGCTGGGACAGTGGCTTGGTGCTCTGTAGGTGAGAGGGGGCACCCCTCGGTGTCAGCACCCTGAAGCAGTGGGGGTCTGATGCTGGTCCAGGACAGGAGCTGGCATGGGGTTGCACCCGGGTCTGGGTGCCGTGAGGACCCAGTAGCCCAGCACCTGAGAGCTGAGAGGCCACGGGAGAAGCAATTCCCTCCAAGTGGCACCTTTGCTGGGGGCGGGGGCGCAGGATGTGACCCCTGCCTCTGGACCCTCATCCTAACTCTCCTGTGGAGCTTTGCATCCCCTTCTCCTCCCACCCTGGCCCGGGGCTGGCACAGCCACGCTGCTGCCGGAGAACCAGGGCGATGCTGGGGAGTTGGTTCTGGTGCAGGGGGCTTAGTGATGTGAGGTGTGACAGTGGCACCTGCTGCTGCAGGATTGAGCGGGACAAGAGCTTTGCGCAGAAGAAGGCAGGACGGGCCACTGTGCGGATGCACCTGCGGGACAAGTACCACCTGGCCCAGGTAAGGACCAGCCCCACCGTGGTGGCACCTCGGGGATCTTCCCCTGGCCCCTCCATCTTCCAGGGCAGCCCCGGGCTGGGTGGCTGCCAGGCATCCCCCAGGGCCGGAGATGATTCCTGAAGAGGGCAGCAAACGGCTGCTGTCTCCATCCACTCTGTCCGCCCGCCCACGCGTCCGTCCAGCCGTCCAAATCTGGGACTGGACAGTCCCGGCGTGCCCCCATCATCCCCACTGCCCCCGCAGAGCCTGGCTGCCCTGGAAGGACCCTTTCTTCCCCATCCTCCCCCTGCACCCACGGCGGGTGGCTCCCCAAATCTGCCCACCACCCCGACACTGTTTCCCACCCATACGCAGGACGAACGGGATGACGCGCAGCTGCACGTGGCCGGTGGCAAGGTGGAGCTGCCGCAGGAGCTGGCCGCCATGGTGCACAGCGAGGAGGAGGAGGAGGATGGCGGCGCCGGGGCCTTTGCCTTCCTGACGAAGCTGCGTGAGGTGGACCTGCCGGCGCTTCGGGACCGCGCGCTGGGCAGCGTGGACGAGGTGAAGGAGAAGTGTGCCCTGATGTAGCAATGCTGCCCGCCCTGCCAGGCGGTGATGCCGGCTCAGCCCCTGCCCCGCTGCCATCCTAATGGGGGGGGGGGTTTACGGGTGTCATCACCTGGGGATGGGGGGCTCAATACATGTGCTGGGGTGGTTTTTCTCTCCGAAACCCTTCCCTGTTACTTTTCCACAACGTGCTGGGTGGGTGCTGGGATGTAGGATGCTTGGGGCTCCTCTAACCATGCTGGCATGAACCCCCCAATGGGGTGAGATGTGGTCCCCGATGCTCTGTCAACCCCCCAGGGCCTCACACACCCTTTGGATCAATAAACACGGCGTTTGCCAGCACCAGTCTAGTGTCTCTGCCGCACCCCTCATCTGCACGAGCCCTGTCCTGGGCAGGGGGAGGACACGATGACACAGCTACAGCAGAGCTGCTCCATCCACGTGCCCCTGAAGCCAGCAATCGAACCATCGCGCTCAGCCACCAGATCCGTCCCCCACTTCTGCAGCAGCCCCCCAGCCCCAGCTGCACCCCAGCCCCGCACGGGGTCCAACAGGACCTGGTGCCCGACCACAGGGCATCTTCTGGGGGCAGCACTGCTGGGGGGAGTGTGGCCGCGTTAACCCTCCCTCGAGCATCTGCCTGCAGGGGATCGAGGGGTTCCCTTGGGTGGGGGTGCCCCGTTGCCTCCTGCCTCTCTGGGCACTCACTCCCTGCTCCCAGGCGTTCGGCAGCGGCACTGGCTTAAACGCCGCCGTGCCGGAAGGCTGGGGGCTGCTGAGATCACTAATACCTGCCTATTTTAGCGAGGTCTAATCTGCCTGAGTCGCCTGTCCCCGAGGACTAAGCTAGCTGAACCCTTGTAAAATGTATCGCCAGCGCTGGCCCCGATGGCACCTCCCGCCGGAGCAGGAGCCTCCGGGGAGTCACGCTGTGCTCGCATGAAAGAAAGGACGCGCTGAGCCGCCTCCGTCCTCCCCACGCCGGGGCCATCTGCTCCGGAAAGGCCTTCGGGGATGGCCCTGCCCCGGCTGGGGTGGTAGAACCCGGCGCGGCGCGGGTGGGAGTTGTGCCACAGGGCGCGTCGCAGTCACGAGAGCCGCGGGTCTGAGCTGGAGCACCTGGAGCCGCGGCGAGGAAGTCCCCGGGTGCGTGGGGTGCTCGGTTGCCCCCGCGGGCACCCACCCCTCCAGGGACCCAGTCGAGGGGCTGGTGGCTACTGGAGCACCCCGGGGAGGGAGCGACAGGCACGTTGGGGCTTCACACCTGGGACCTTCCTCGTGTTCGGTGGCCCTGTTGTCCCTGCCATCTCTGCTGTCCCTACTATTCCTGTTCTCCAGTCTTTCCTCAGAATTTGCAAAATCTCCCATTTGGGCACACAAAAAATCCACCCATGTTGCACAGGATGGGGACACCAGTGTCCCCAGCTGTCCTCCGGCCGGGCAGCAGCCACAGCACCCGGCGCAGCTCTCCATGGGGCTGGGGCTTGACACCAAGTGCCAGCCGCTGGGACGGTGGCACTAAGGTCCCCAACGTGCCTCATCACAGCAGGTTCCTCCATCCCCACCCCACACCAGGGCCCCTTCCCACCCTGACAGCAGCCTGACTCCCAGTGCTCCCAGTGCTCCCAGTGCTCTCAGTGCTCCCACTGCTCCCAGTGCTCCCAGTGGGGCTGTGCGGGGGCTCCCAGCAGGGCCTGGGATTCGGGTCAGGACCCTCCGCCAGGTCTCCTTGGCTAATCATCCTGCCCCCCCCCCGCCCTCCCCACGCTGCCACCTGCCTCCCGCTCAGCACCCTTTTGGGTCACCCCTGCCGCCTCCCCGCCTGCCCAAGGCCTCTTAATGAACTAAAAAAGTGATAAATCCTCGGCCGAGCTGGTCACGTGAGGCCGGTGGCCCCCGGCCGCCCCCCCGCCCCGACCCCCGCCTCCGGCCCCACCGCCCCGGTAAGCTGACGCAGCGTCTCTAAGCGTTAGCAGCTTTGCCCGCTAATAGGATTAGGGAGGTTTAAAACTGTCATTTGAGTGAACTAAACCCCCTGATACTCTGCATTGCACCTTCTTAACCAATTTGCCTTCAATTAGGGTAATTGGGAAACTAGCAAAGAAGTATAGCATTAATATTTTAAAGTGATGAAGCGATTACGGGCCTTGGACGAGGAAGCAAATCAATTTGCTATCTGCTCCTAAAAGGCAATTATAATCATTTGGCAAATCAGCCTGCTGGCCTCCCTCCGTGCGAGCCAACACCTTCAGGCGGCCGGCGGGGCCGGCACCGCGCAGCCCGTGGCCAAAGCCTCTGCCCCCGACACCAGCCCCAGAGCCTGAGACCACAGGTCCTGGCACGGTGGCACCTCCCCAGGGTGGGGGACACCAGGGGGAGGCCACTGAGGACCACCAGAGCAGGGGACCCCATTTCTTGCATCCTCCAAGGAGGGCCGAGGTGGTCACAAACACCAGCCTCCGGCAGATCCAGGTGCCTGTTTGCATCCCCAGCCTCACACGTCATCCTCGTGCCTGGGGATGTCCCCAAACCCCCCCCAAAGGCAGCACCTCCTGTCCCACACCTCCCTGCTGCAGGTGGGGGCTGGCAGAGCTGTGTGGTGTGGGAGTGTCACCCCATCCCCAGGGGCTGCCTGGCCCCAGGAGCGTGTCACCCCATCCCCAGCATGGGACTGTGTTGTCCCCTAGGGTGGTGGCACGCCATCCCCATGAGAGCATCACGCTGTCCCCAGAGTGGTGTCGGACAGAGTGGGTGGAACAACACGACACCGTGATGGCATCAGGGCCCGACCTGGGGCACTGGGGTGGCTGCGGGGTCGGGGTGGCTGCGGGGTCCCGGCTGCAGCAGCCACCCGGCGCGGGCGTAGGAGGGGGCTCCAAAAACCCCAGTGGTGACATTTGTTTGTCATCTGAGAGGGGAACGGCGGCGAGGAGAGGAAGGGAGTGGGAGGAAGCCCAGACGGCGGCTGGGGGTGGCACATTTGCAGGTGGCAGGAAGAGGTTTTTGGGAGAAAGTAAAAGTGAACCAAGAAAGAAAACGCAAGAGGGGATCTGTGCAGGACTGGGCACCCCCAGCCCAGAGCACCCCAGGACCCTCATCGTGATGTGATGCTCACATCGTGGTGCTCCCATTGTCCCCCAGGCCGGGGTCCCTGGGGCAGCAGTGGGAGCTGGGAGCAGGGGGTCGGTGTTCCTGCACCCCAGCCCGGCTGTCTCTGCCCCACACCCTTTGGGCAGCCCCTCGGGGTGTCCCCACGCCCAATCCCCTGTCCATGATTTATCCTCACGCCCAGTCCCATGGACACTGCCCAGTGCCTACTCCCCACCGCTGGTCCCCCTGCCTGGTCCCCACTCCTCTTCCCCACGCCCTGTCCATGCCAGGTCCCCAAGGCTGGTCCCTACACCCAGACCCCAGAGCACCTCCCAGATCCCCACACCCAAGTCCCCGCACTCGGTCCTCACAGCTGGACCCCACGCCCTGTCCCCATCCCTGTCCCACACCCAACACCAGCTGTCACACCCAACCCCACGCCCGGTCCCCATCCCTGGTCCACCCCCCCCGGGCAGCATCCCCGGGGCCACACACGCCGTCACTGGGGCCACCCCCGTGCTTGCCATCCCCGCCCGGTGGGAAGGACACCCAGCACCGCAGCATCCCCGTCACCCGGACCCTGTCCCTGGGGCAGAGCTTCGGCTGCCCAAGGAAATCCTCCCCCCTCCCTCCTCCCCCCCACCACCGCCCCGGCCTTTCTTCTCCTCTCCCCCTGTTTCTAATTCTTTTTCCTCGCCCGTAATGAGGGGATTACAAGGCAAACTCCAGCAGGACGCCTTTGTGGGGAGACAATCTGAGTGGGGAAGGCAGTTCGGGGCTTTGTCCGCCGCAGCCCCCCCGGACCCGCGCTGGGGGGACATTTAGAGCAATTACTTGTCCAGAAAGTAACTGTCAATCATTCTTAAAGGGGAAGGCCTCCAATTAATAACCTCGTCTTAATCCTTTGGACTCATTTCCAATCTGCGGTGCCTTGGTGACATCTGCAACACTAAATAAAGATTCTCCCGAGCCTTAGCGCGGCGGTTCTGTGACAAATAAGAAGACTAGAGGCAACTTTGGCTGCCAAAGCTGCGAGATTGGTGAGGTTGAGCCGCTTGTTTGGTTCCCAGGAGGGACCGGCAAAGTTAAATACTCCTGGAAAAGCCGAGTTGGGCCCAGCAGGTAATGCCGCCGTTTTATTCCGATTCGGGAGGAAGCGCTGGGGGAAGATGTTGAGAAAGGGAGCGGGTGGCCCCGGGGATGGCACCTTTCCCCGGGGGCTTGGGAGCGGGTCAGCGTTGCTCAGCGGGAACCGTACCGGGGCTGGGGGGCAGGAGCCACACACGCGCACCCCGCCCGCGGCAAACAGCCCCGCCCGGGCCGGGGGGGCCAAATCTTGGCACCCGGACGGACTTTCCGAGGCCAAAAAAGGGGACTTGGCGAAAACCAGGGTGGCCGTCGCCCCCATTGCCAGCAGGAACTTGTCCTCTCTGATGCTCGGCTGCTGGGCAGCAGCGGGGAAGCAGCTTTTTTACCCACTTCAACAAGAGCTCGATACCATTTCCGTCGCCTTTTGGAGCGTTTTCAGTAACAGTTACCCCCTTCCTGGCTGTCAGCCCCCGCGGGAAAACCACGGATCGGGGTGTCGAGCGGATGAGGGGGAAGGAAACCTGCCCAGGGCTTTGGGTCCGTGTGGTTCCCAGCATAGTTTTAAAGCCTAAGGGCTTAAACCCAAAAATTGCCGCCAGGGTGACGGTGGCCACTGGAAAATGTCTGACGGGAGCCAGGAGGCAGCTCTCCCCGCCCCACACCCACTCAGCCCTGCTCGTTTGGAGGCAGGACCCCCAAAACGCCGACGGCGAAGGCTCGGAGGTCCCGGGCACGGTCCCTGGAGGATGGGGACCAGGGGGTGGCCGGTGCCAATGTCCCCCAGCCTGACCCCACCAGGGTCCCCCCCTTCCACACCCAGGATGCCCACGAGCCTGGCCAGGCTGAGGCGGGGGGAGTTGGGGGGACTTTGGGGGGCTCCTGGCCCTCACACCCTCCATCCCACCAGGTCCGATGCTGCCGAGTCGCTCCTGCTGGGTTATTTTGTCTGGTTTTTGCTTCATTCCTGCTCCCACGCCAGGACTTGCTGTTTCGCGGGGGTGCTTTCAGGTGGGGTCAGGGTGAGGGGTTATGATGGGGCTGCCCCAGCCCTGGCCCCGACCTCCATCACCGCACCTTGTCCCCGTCCCCACCCATGGCTCCACCTCTTCTCTCCTCCTGCTTGCCCCAACTTGTCCCCAGCCCCACCCGGAGGCCCATCTCCCCCATTGCCCCCCCCACCACCCCAATGCCCATCTCACCCATTTAGTTTGTCCCAGCTCCCCCCAGTCCCCCTCCCCAGTTCCCCCCAAACCCCTGTGGGGTGCAGGACATGGCTGGACAGGGTAGCCAGGGATGCTGTGTCCCTTGGGGGGTCCATGTCTCTTGGGGGGGCTCAGGGGGCTCCAGGGGCTCACCCCTTCTCCCCTCTCCTTGCAGGTGCGGAGCTGCGCAAATGAGAAGCGGGTGAGTGAAAGCGGGATGGCAGCGGGGGGACCCCAACCCCTCCCAGTGTCCCCAGCCCCAGGACATGCACGACACTCACACGGTGACCCCCTCCCTGGCACCCACTCCCTCCTGCCCTGGAGCAGCCCCAGAAGACTGCAGCCCCCCCACAACAGAGGGGCCAGACCTGGACCCCCAGGGTGGGGAACCGGGGGGCAGCAGCTCCTAAATGCGCTGCATTGCACATGCAGCCGCCCCGCATGTGCCACGTGTGTGACACACGCTGACACACGCTGCACACGCTGACACACGCTGACACACGCTGACACACGCTGCACACGCTGCACACACGCTGCACACGCTGCACACCTCACGTGCTGCAGACACCGCGTGTGCTGAACGCGGGGCCCCCCGACACGCTGCACCCACCGCCCCGCGCACGCCAGAGCACGTGCCCTGAGCACGCTGCAGAGGCGCTGGGCACACGCCGCGTGTGTGGGGCCCCTGGTCACCGCCCGCACCGCGTCCCCATAGAGTGCACTGCGCTGCACTGCGCTGCACTGCGTGCCCACGGCCACTGCCCATGGATTCGCTCTGCACCCACATGCCCTGCACGCCCCACGCTCCTCGCACAGGCGGTGAGCTGCACGCACCGCACACGCGCTGTGCACACACGGCACATGATGTGCACCGTGAGCACTGCGCACCCGCACTGCACCCGCACTGCACACCCACACTGCACACATGCACTGCACACACATCGCACATGCACCACCCACGCACCGCACACACACACGCACTGTGCACACAGAGCACACGCTGTGCACCGTGAGCACTGCACTCACACACTGCACACGCACTGCACACACACTGCACACCTGCACCGCACACACATCGCACCCGCACCACCCACACACTGCACACGCACTGTGCACACAGAGCACACGCCGTGCACCATGAGCACTGCACACACACACTGCACACATGCACCCACTGCACACATGCACCCACTGCACACCCGCACTGCACACCCGCACTGCACACACACGTGCGCGGTGCCCCGGGCGCTGCAGGCGCAGACGTCACATCGCACGCACACTCGGGGACGCCGCAGCCGCCCTGCAGCGCACACGCCCTGCGCACATGCCCTCCCTGCACACACACGCATCGTGCCCCCCATCCGTCGGGCGGCCCCCCCGCAGAGCCCCGGCGCGGCACAGACACTTGCCGCCCGCATCACCGCGCACGGACGCCCCACGCGTGCCCAGCCTGAGCAACACTCAACCACTCAACTACACACATGCCACCACCTTGGGACCCCCATTTATTCCCTCCCGGAATGAATTGGCATTCCCTTTCCTCCGTGCACCCGTGTGGGCGTTAGGTGAGTTTTCACCGGCAGGTCCGGGCGATGCAGCACCTTCCCCCGGGCAGAAGAGCCCCGGGATTACGGTTTTCTGCCCCATTTCCAGGCTCGCCTACATCCTCATAGTAGAAAAAGACCTTTAATCCTCAGCAAATACTGCGGGAAGATCTCAGATGCCGGATAAAAAGCTTAAAGATGAAACGTTGCAAGGGTTGAAAATGCTTATGAGAGTGCAGAAAATGGTTATTAGCCGGGGGATGCCGCCAGGTCACTCCAGCCACGCTCAGGGACTGACACCGGGTCCTGGGGAGGCTCAGAGCTCGTACCTGGGGAAGCAGGGCTGGAGGAGAGGAGCTGGGCCAGGAGGAGGGGTTGCCCCCTCCACACCAGCCCAAGGGGAGGTGGGGTCGGCTCTCAGAGACGACACTTCCGTAAAATCCTCCTCTTGAGGCGAAACTTGACTTTTAGCTTTGGGTGGATGCACCAGCCTGGCCATATCTCGTGGTGGGGGACCCCAGGACCCCAGGTCGGTCCCCCGGGTGCCACAGCCACAGGATAATGCTGCAGCAGAAGAGAGGATTACACCTTTGCGTAACCTGTTTCTCGGGCCTCTGCACCCTCCCGTCCGTCCATCCCCAGCCTGGGCTTGTGAGGGGTGGTCCAACGGCCCCATACCCTGGCTAACCCCTACGGTCCCCTCGCAGGTGCCACCATGTTCCTGAATAAGTGTGAGGGGGACCTGGGCGAGCTGCGGAAGCCGGGGGACGGCGAGGGCACCCCGCCGGCCACCGCCGAGGAGGAGCAGCCCAAGAAGAAGCACCGGAGGAACCGCACCACCTTCACCACCTACCAGCTGCACGAGCTGGAGCGCGCCTTCGAGAAGTCTCACTACCCCGACGTCTACAGCCGGGAGGAGCTGGCCATGAAGGTCAACCTGCCGGAGGTCCGCGTGCAGGTAGGGAGGACGCCCGGTGACCCCAGCACCCTGAACCTGTCCCCTGGGCAGCGGCAGAGGGATGAGCCCTGTGCTAAAAAGCTTCGCTCTGCTCCCAGCTCCACCGCCACCCGCCTTGCTCCGTGCCCCGGTTTCCCATCGCTCCACAGAGCGTCTCCACAGAGCCAGCTGCTCCTACCAAAACCAGAGAAGGGATTTAAAAGCTGAGCCTTGTCACCCAGCAAGGTCCCAGTTCACTCCACGTGCCAGAGCTGGGTGGTTTTTAGATATTTTCCAGTGGCAGGACTGGGGAGTCTCTCTCCCTGGGCTACAGAAGAAGGCTCCACGGGGGAAGGCTCAGGCTGGGGAAGAGCCTGAGGTCCCACCGGTGCTCCGCATCCCCCCCAGGAGCGATGGGGAGAGGGAAAGGTTCAGGGAGCTGAAGCAGTGACAAACCCACTGTGAAGCAAAGCAGTAATACCCTTAGAAATGCACCGAGTTTCCCACACCCCAGTCCCAGTCCCAGAAGACACGGTCTTTTGCTGGGCGAGCCCAGACCGTAGGGACAGCTCTGCCAAGGAGCTCTCTGAGGCACTTTCCTAGAGCCATAGAATCATTTTGGCTGGAAAAGACCTTTAAGATCATCGAGTCCAGCACTGCCAGGTCCACCACTCCCCGTTGGGTCCCCATGCGTTGCCTGATCTAGTAGAGAGGTGTCCCTGCCCGTGACAGGGAGGTTGGATTAGATGATCTCTAAGGTCCCTTCCAGCCCAGGCCGTTCTAGGATTCTGTGACTCTAAATCACGTCCCTAGCAGCACGTCTTTTAAACGCCTCCAGGTTTGGTGACTCCAGCACCTCCTCATGCAGCCTGTTCCAGTGCTTCACCCTTGCAGTGAAGAAATTATTCCTGATATACAATCTAGACTTCCCCTGGAGCAACCTGAGGCCGTTTGCTCTTGTCTTTGTTCCTTCTCACTTGTCATGCGGTTGAACAGACCGACCCCCACTCTCTACAACCTCCTTTCAGGTAGTTGTAGAGAGAAATAAGGTCTCCCTGAGCCTCCTTTTCTTCCAGCTGAACAACCCCACTTCCCTCAGCCACTCGTCATAACACTTATGCTCTTAATCCCCTCTTCTTTGGACATGAATTTCGCACCAGTATAGCCCAGTGCCCACCAGCCCACCAGCCCAGTGACCAGCCCATGGGAGCCAGGCCTTTTGCAGTCCAGTTGTTCTTTTTTGACCCCCCCTCTGCATTGCGCAACCCCTGTGCCACTGGGAGCTCGGGGACACAGGGACCAGCACTCCAAAGAGCCTCTCCTGCAGGGTGACACGTCACCGCTGCCCTCAGCTTGCCGGGTTTTGCTGGAACCAGGGGTAGTTTGGCTTCTCGGAGTTCTTCCTGGGGGGATTTTGAAGGCCAGATGACGTTATATCGAGCACTGTACAGGTGTTTGTGGGGCTGGGGTGTGTGTCCCCACGGAGCAGCGAGGGCAGGGCCGCACGGTGACACCTCTCTTTCCACACCTGGGAGATGCCGTCAGCCCGTGGGGTCTGTGGCGGAGTTTGGGCAGAGGCGTGCGGTGTGCTGGGCGGTCGCTGGAACACTGGGGGGTGGGATTTCCCGCACAGGACATCCCACACGGAGCCCTTGGGGTGGGGTACAACACAACGGGACACCCTGCGTGGGGCAAATGTGGGGTGCCCTGCAGGGGACGAGCCGGGCACAACGAGCTCACTCTGGCTCTCCCCTCCCAGGTCTGGTTCCAGAACCGACGAGCCAAGTGGAGGCGGCAGGAGAAGATGGAGGCCAGCTCCATGAAGCTCCACGACACTCCCGTGCTCTCCTTCAACCGGCCCCCCATGACCCCCAACGTGGGGCCCATGAGCAACTCCCTCCCGCTCGACCCCTGGCTGACGTCGCCCATCTCCAGCGCCACCACGGTCCACAGCATCCCCGGCTTCATGGGAGCCCCCCAGGCCCTGCAGCCCCCCTACGGCGGGCACTCCTTCCTCAACACCCCCCCGCCGATGGCGCAGGGCATGCAGCCCATGGCCCCCGCGCCCTACCAGTGCGGCACCACCTTTGTGGACAAGTACCCGTTGGAGGAGGTGGACCAGAGGAGCTCCAGCATCGCCTCGCTCCGCATGAAAGCCAAGGAGCACATTCAGACCATTGACAAGACCTGGCAGCCCATTTGATGAACGCTCTCCTCCGGCCCCACCGGGCTTTGGCTCCTGCCCCCAGCGTCGGCTCGGCCCCAAGGGGGGCGACGGTGGGATGCTCGGCAGGACCAAAGCCGGCGCAGGGCAGGGATGCCGGGCTGCACCTTCCCCCAGCCGAGCCAGCACCGTCGGTGGCAGGGGAGTGAGCTGGGGTGCTGGTGGGACCCCCCACTGCAGGGACCACCCTGGCAGCCACCCACAGCCCCTCTGCCTTGCTAGGGCTGAGGAGCTGCCCAAGGCTTGGGCATCCCACCATGCCACCCACCACTCCCGGTCGGACAACTCCTTCCCCCAAACTCTTTCCCTTTCCTATTATTATTAATTTTTTTTTCTTTCTTTTTTCTCTTTTTTTTTTTTAAATGCTGCAGATTTAAACAAAACCGAACAGAAAAGCTCTAGTTTTGTAGGGAGTACTTGGGGGGATTACTTTTTTTAGCTGTGTCGGGGCATGACGCTGGTCGTGCCAGTAGATGCACCGGCACCGAGAGGACGGTTGTATTGTGAGTAAAAAGATAAGTCGAACGGCTGCCGCGTGCTGGAGTCGGGTGCTGCCGGGGCCCTGTCGCCGTGCCACTCTGTACCGGTGCCGCTCAGGGGCTGCAGAGCCTCTGCCAGCGAGGAACGTTTCGGGGGGTTGCGGGGGCACCGTCCCACCCAAGCAGGGATGACCTGATCCAGCCCTGGCTGGGGCTGGACCCAGCTTTGGGCTGCCCCGGCGCCTCCTCACGGGGCGTCATCTGCTGAGCAGCCCCTCGGAGGCTGCGCCCGCCGCCCCCCGCCCTAATTGCTCCCAGCGGCGCTCGCCCGGCCACATGTTGGTGGCTCAAAGCCGCCGTAATTGTGTCGGTGGGAGGGTGCGTGGCAGCGGGAACACCTCATCTCCTCCCCGCACCGGGTGCTGGTGAGAAGAGGGGTGGGCTGGGAGCCCTGGGGTCCGGCGGCGAGGGGAGCCAAAGGTGGGTTTGCCCCCTGCCAGCACCTCCTGCCGGGTGGGACCAGCCGCGGGGCGAGGCGCTGCGTCCCCCAGGGTGCCCAGACAGCTCGGCCCTGGCAGAGATGGCTGAGCCCACGGTGGCTTTGGGGTGCCGAAGCACGGCCAGGACAGCGAGAGACAGGGCTCATCTGGGATGACCGGGGTCCCTGGAGAGGTGAGGCAAACGCCCGCCTTCCCCCCCCAAAACAAGAAGATTTCCTGGGAAAATCATCCTGCTTCGGACCCGACGACAGCCACAAACCGGGGCTTTGCTGGGCCAGCCCCATCTCCACCATGTCCCCATGTCCCCGCACGGGTTGGACCCTGCTCAGCACCAGCCCTCCTTCCCTGGGGAAGGGTCTCCCCCAGTCCAGCAGCCCCCTGGGGACGGGCTCTGACATCCCCACAGCCCCAGGGTCAGGCAGGAGCGGCCGGGATGCCACCGGGCCAGGCGAGGCACTGACCCCGGTGAGACCCTTCTCCTTGTCCCCCGTCCCCCGGCTGCTGCTGCTCGTCTGCTTCGTTAGTGACAATTAAACCTTTAACAACCCATTAAACGCATAATCGATGCTCCCCGGTTCCCCAGCCCGCCTAATGGGCTGGGGGGGGCCGGGGCGAAGCGGCCCCAGCAGAGGCGTGCTCCGGCGGGGACATAATGAACCAACGGCCGCGGAAGTAATGGGGTTTGATCCGGGGGAAGGGACGCGCTCAATGGGGGCTGCGCTTTTCACATGACATAATTGCTGAGGCTGGCGCCAGCCCGGGGCACCCCTGGGCCTCCCGAGCGCCAACAAAAGCCGCCTGGCGCAGAGAGCGGGCGGCTCGGCACCCCCCGACCTGTTTGATCGGAGCCTAATTGGGGCGAGGGTGCTCCCCCACAACCGCCGGCCTCCATCTTGCAACCGCCACCCGAAAGCCAGGCCGCGGAGAGGTCCCGGCGCGAGGATGCGCCTGCCCACGGTCCCGGAGTTATGCGAGTTATTCAAATGACCTGATTTGCGTGGGGTGGCACCGGCGTGCCCCAGGTTACCTTGGCAGGGATGTTGGGGTACCCTCGCCCCTTCCCTCCCGTGGGCACCCCAGGAAACAGGCAACATTTCGGACCCCCAAAAATGCCATTTAAATGCAGGATCCAGCTGTGCTTCCCACTTTATTGATGCTTGGGTTGAGACCCAACGGCACAAGCCCAGTGGCTCGTGCGGCCACCAGCACGTGGGGCCATGTTTGGGAAGATTCCAAGCAAAAAGGCAAATTTTCCCCACTAGATCCCAATCCTGTCCTGAAATTGCTCATTGACCAGGTGGGGTCGGCACAGTCCTGCGCTTGAGGCTTTACTGGGAGGACTGGGTGGCACTGGGAACACTGGGGACAGCGGTGGGGGGGGCGTTTCTCCCAGCCTCTCGTGGTGGAGCAGGAGTCCTTCCGCTCCCAACCCCTCTAATCCCCTCCCGTGGGATTTGCCCCCTAATCTGCTTATTTCTCTCTATTTCTCTTAGGCCTGAAGGAACCCAGCCCTGCCCCGGAGCGACGCCTCGCGCCGGCTGAGCTGTGGGCTCTGGGCACCCTGCCCCCAGGGCCACCAGGCAGCGGGCTGCGTGTGGGGCTGGTCCTGGTTTGGGGACATGAGGACAGATGTGCTCTGCCAGGGGATGTGGGGCTGGCAGTGCCTGCGCCCACGGTGGCAGCGCCGCAGATATGGGGCAGCCCCGAGCTGCAAAATCCCCGGCCAGCGGTCCCAAGCCCCGCACCCCTGTCCCAGGCCCCCTCCCTGCACCCATCCCCACACATCACCCCTGTCCCCCCCAGCCCCTCACCCCCCCCAGGAGGACAGAGGTGGCCGCAGGGGGCTGTGGTGACAAGGCGGGGGCTGCCTTGTCCCTCTACAGGGTGTGGGAGCTGGGGATGTCGGGGCTCAGGTTCTCCTCGGGGGTGTTGACCCAGGAGCTCCCCGCCGCCCCCCAGCTCTCGAGGGGAGAGGCGGAGAGGGGGCTGCCGGGTGGCGAGGGGGAGGCCGCCAGGTGCAGGTTGAGCTTGGCGATGAGCGGCTTCCCCACGCTCACCGTCCGCCTCTCCTCCACGAAGTCGTCCAGCCCGCGGTAGCGGTACTGCAGGCACACGGTGAACGCCAGCTCCTGCTGCGGGACACCGGCAGCGTGGGCGCCCGGCCCACGGCCACGTTTCCCCCCCCCGTCCCCCGCCCCGTGCGGCTCTTACCCGCAGCTTCTGCAAACCGCAGAGCCGGCTGTAGAGGCAGCGGGAGGGGCAGCCGAGGCTCCAGGCGTGTGCCAGGGGGCTGCCCACCTCCTCTGGGCTCTCCTTGTTGGTGCACTTGAGGTCCACATCCAGCTCCTGCCATGGGTGGCATCGAGATGTGGAAACCATTGTGGGTCCCCCCACTCTATTCCCAGTGTCTCCCCAGTTTCGGTGACACGCTCCCACCTGGGGTAGGTCGGTGAGCCTGGCCTCGCACTTGGCGATGTCCTCGGGAGTGGACACCACGCGGGTGTAGATGATCATGATGTTGGAGAACTCGGCGGCAAAGCCCAGCTGGACGGTGACGCCGCAGTCAAAGAGGAGGTGCCGGCTCTCGGGCAGGACTGGGGAGGGGACAGGGAGCACGGGGCTGGGACCTGCAGGTGCTTGGGGCTGCACCCGTGGGGGAAGTGACAACTGAGGTCACCTCAGAGTGGGGACACCACCAGGCTGGTGGCTCTGTGCTGGAGGTTTCTCTCCTCTAAGGCTGGAGAATCCTGGCAGGTGCTGCCTGCCAGCTCTCCCTGCGGCTCGGCATTGTCCCACCCCAGTTCCAGTTCCAGCTCCAGACAGGGTGGCCACGACTCTCACCGTGAGCCTTGGCCCACTGCAGGTTCCTGGCGGAGGACTCGTCCCGTCCCGGCGGGCGGATGGGGTCCGTCAGAGCTCGTCTCTCCGAGAGGTTGCTGCGGAGCTCCAGCGCTTGGCGGCCCCGCGTGATCTCCAGCGTGCCCATGTCTGCGGAGGGAACGGGGGGGTGGGTGGGGGCTGTTGGGGGGCGTTGCTGTCCCCCACCACTCACCACTCACCCTCAGCCACCTTGTCCAGCAGCACCGTGATCTTCTCATCCTCCAGCAGCCAGCGCTTGAGGAAGGTGACGAAGACGCCGTTGGAGTGCTCGCCTTGGCTCAGCTCATAGGCTTCGGCGTCCGCACACCTGCAGGGATGGGGCTGCATTGGCTCTGTTGTGGGTTTCATCACACCCCTGGGAACTGGCCCCACTGAGGGGGGCAACAGCCCTGAGGAGGCCAAAGCCACGTGCCCAAGGCTCTACCCACTCCCATCAACTCATCCAGCCACTGTGCTGGGGGAAGGTGGGAGCCGTGGCCGGATGCTGGATGCTCAAAGCATCATCAGCCCAAATCCCTCTGCCCTGGAGGAGCCTCGGGGATCAATCCCTTCTTGTGTTGCCTGAAGCTGAGCAACACCACGGGCACCTCCCTGCCCTGTAAGGGGCCGGGGGCTGCTGCTCTCCCACCATCCCAGCATCAACCCAAGGGAGTGATGCTGCCAGTACACGGCAGGAGACACAGATAGGGGAGCAAACAGGGCTGAGCCACGGCGTGGGCTGAGTCCCAGCCCCACTCTGAGCCAGGAAGCCCCGAGCCCATGCTGGGGGTGGTGGGGAGAGGACCCACGTGGCGTAGCCGAAGACGATGTTGGCCGTGACCTGCAGCGCCCCAACCTGCGGGATGATGTCGTCGTTGAGGTTCCTGCAAGAGAAGTGCTGCTGGGCAGAGGCAGGACCTGCCGCCCCTCCAGAACCCACCTCAAGCCACCTTAGGCCCTGGGGTCTGTCTGTGCCCCTCTGCCCACTCATCCTGGTGTTTGCCAGGGCAGCGACGCTTCAGGGCATCCAGACAAAGCCAACAGGTTTGGATGGGACCCCGAGCAACGCCCCGCTCTGCTGCCCCGGGAACCAGCACCCACGGGCGCCCCTGTGCCGGGACCCGCCAGCGCGGCAGCTCCTCCCCAGGTGGCCTGGACTGTTTCACCTCTTGCGGCACATGTCGAGCAGGAAGATGTTGAGGCCGGTGCGGCGCTGCTGCATGCTCTGCAGCACCTGCTGCACGCACAGGCAGTGGGCCGAGGTGTAGGAGCTGGGCGCGTCGATGGGGACCATGAAGCTGTTGCCAAAATTTTCATAGCCATGTCCGGCGTAGTAGAGCAAACCTGCCGGGAGGGACAGAGAGTGGGTGACACCCCTTGAACTGCCAGTGCCCACTTGTCACCCTGCCAACACAAAGCCACCCAGCTCCCCCCTGGCTGGAGCCACCCCGGCAGGTGTCACCGCACCGTAGACGCCCTTGTCGAGGAGGAGGAGGAACTCGTTGACAGCCATCTGCATCTCAGCTTTGCACAGGTCCAGCAGAGAGACCACCTTGAAGTCGAGCTGGCGGAGAAGGGCGCTGAGGGCGTGCACGTCCACCATGGGCGCCTGCAGCTGCTTGTGGTGCAGGTACTGCATGTTGCCGATCAGCAGGGCCACTTTGTCCGTGGCTGTTGGGACCGGAGAGGGAGGCGCTGGGGACAAAGCTGGGCTCCTGCCATCCCTGCTACCTCCAGCCCACAGAGGTGACACCTGGTTGTGGCCAGTGTCACCAGCCCCAGGTACTGAGGTGCCCCGTGACATCCATGCCTCGCTGTCCGCTCTCCCCAGTGCACCCCTGGCCAAGTGGAGCCTTGTAGGGTGACAGTGGTGACACTGGGGACGGTCACAACCCCAGAGGGCCACCAACCCCTGCCAGGTAGGCTCTTACCGTACAGCTGGTGGGGGCTGACGTGCACGGGGGAATCTGGAAAGAGAGAATCAAGGAATCACAGGATGACAGCTTGGAAGAGACCTCAGGGACCATCTGGTCCAACTCTTTAAGGTAAAGAAATGCAGTTCAAATGAGATGGCCCAGCACCCTATCAACCATCTAAAGTCGAGGAATCCACCACTTCCCTTGGAAGACTATTCCAACATCTAGTCATTCTCATGGTGAAAAATTTTCCTCTGGAGTCCAACTGAAATCTCCCCAGGAGCAACTTGTGTCTGTTATCCCTTGTCTTTTCCATGTGACTCATAAAAAGGGAGTCTCCATCTTCTTGGTGGCCACCCTTTATGTACTGGTACAGGGGAATAAGGTCTCCCCTGAGCCTTCTCAAGGCTGAACAAACCCAGTTCTCTCAGCCTTTCTCCGTATGGCAGGTCTTCTAGTCCTCTGATCATCAGAAATGCCACGCCAAGGCCCCCGCAGTGCCTGGGGAGCGCAGCGGGCAGAGCAGCGGGGACCTGCCCATTCTGCCCCCACCTACCTCCGTCCCCCTCCTGCCAGGAGCCTCCAGAGGTGAAGAGCTGGGGCCCTGCGGCACAGCGGGGAGTCAGGGAGCCCCATGTGCAGCAGCACCCCTCAGCACAGGCTGCAGCCCCCAAAAAACTTGGGGCAGCCACGGGGTGGGGGCCACGGAGGATCGCCAGGGGCCCTCACCTATCTCCACGTCCACTTCCCGGCTCCACGTCTCGTGGAAGAGGTTGAACACCCGGCAGGAGTAGCTGCCCCGCTCAGCTGTTGTCACCAGCTTCACCTGCCAGCGGGAGGGAGCGGCAGATGGGACACCACGCCGCGCTGTGCCGCGCCGTGCCACGCCGGGGGTCCGGCCGTACCTGGAGCCGGGGGGCCTGCCCACCCTCCACGGGGCGCCGGTTCCTGAACCACTGGTACTGGGGCGGGGGGTTGCCGATGGCTCTGCACTCGAGCACCAGCGTGTCCCCCTCGGCCAGGCGGCACGGCTGGGGCTGCCGCACGATCTTCAGCCCCGCCATGGTCGGGCAGTAATCGCTGGCTGGGAAGGAGATGGGGTAGCAAATTTGGCACCCAGCCACAGCAAGGCACCCACGGCGGGCATGAGCCAGCGGGCACGGGGAAGACACGGGGTGTTCAGCTCCTCCGTGGGCACCATCACCCCAGCAAAGAGAACCCAGAGAACCTCGAGGTTGAGCCAGAGCGTAAGGTGGCAGGTGGTGCCCCACGGGAGCTACCCCTGTCCCCACAGGACGAGCGGTGCCCCACGGCTGCCCGCCCAGGGAGGCAGATCTCGGCGCCCACCTGAGCTGGGGCTGCTGCTCTTCTCCACCTGGACGTGGGCCCACCTGGAGAAAGCGAAGGTGGCCCCGCAGTTCACGCGGCAGATGTACCACTCGGGCTGGCCTGGCGGCGCGGCCGTGTCGATCACCAGCTCTGGGGCCGTGGCTCCAGGCACCTACAAGGCAGGAGGGGGCCAAGGAATCAGGGGCAGCCTCCCACCCGTCCAGGTGCCACGGATGGGGTCTGGGGACCCTGCGTGACGTGGTGCGGTGTGTCCTCACCTCCCGCTTCCCGCAGAACCACTGGTATGTGAGCCCAGGGGGTCCAGTCGCGCAGCAGGTCAGGGACACCCGCGTCCCCTCCATCACCACCTGCGACTCCGGCTGCACCGTGATGCGGATCATGTCCTGGACTGTGCGAAAGGAGAGACCAGCCTGGGCTGGCTGAGAGCCCCATCGCACACCATCCCATCACATCCAGTCCCCTCCTGTCCTGTCCCATTATACCCGGTGGCACCTCCTCCCACAACGGCCTGTGCTCCCCCATCCCATCCCATCCTATCACCTCCTGTCCCATCCCACCCCTCTGTCCTATCCCAACCATTCAGTGCCAGCCCACCCATCCTACCCCATCTCATCCTGTTCTGTCCTATCGCACCCAACTCCCTCCTCCACCCCACCCTGTCCCATGTTGTCCCACCATAATCTGTCTCATCTCATCACACTCTGTTCCATCCCATCCTCTCTTGCCCCATCACAACCTGTCTAACCCTGTCTGGTCCTATCCCATCTGGTCCCATCACAGCCTGACCCACCACATCCCGTTGCCCACCAGCCCCATCCCACCACATCCCATCCTATCTCACCCTATCACCTCCATCCCACTCCACCCTGACCACAGCTCTGCTACCAGAGCAAGACCACCAGCAGGAAGAGCTGCTCCTCATCTCCCCCTTCTTCTCTTCTGCTGAGCCCGTCCCCCAGTGCCCCAATCCAAGCCCCATGGGACCCCACCGTCCATCCCTACCAGCGCTGCTGAGGACCTGGCAGGCCTGCGTGTGCCCCATCCTCTCCAGGCAGCCCAGCAGGTACTTGAGGGTGCAGTCGCGCTCAGCCAGGAGCTGCAGAAGGCACTGCGTGGGGCTGCCGCGGGGCTCCAGCACCTTCAGCGAACACATCTCCAGCTCCTCGGCGCTGCAAGGCGCCCGCAGCTCTCAGCGCCGCAGCCCACCTCCCTCCTGGGGAGGACGGAGCCTCCTACTGGGAGGCTTGGCAGTGCCCCCAGCCCAGGCTGTGGCCACGACGGGGGGTGGGACGCACGCGCTGCTCTCTCAGCCCATGGCAGGGCTGTGCCCACGTGCATTTCGTCATGTGGTTGGGGACAGACGCCCAGAGATGCTCCCCCCCCAGCCCTTACCTGCATTTGAAGCGTTTCTCCAGCCCGGCCACCTCGGCCAGCTTGCGCCAGCCCCGGCCGGCGTTATCCAGGAGCTCGCAGAGCCGGGCCACCACCTCCTCGCCCAGCGAGCCGATGGGCATGCTCCAGTCCCCCATCCTGTCCCAGGGGGCTCTGGCCGGGCACAGGGTGAGTCGGAACACAGAGCTGGACCCGGCAGATGGCCAGGAATGCCACGAGTTCCCCCTCCGCGCCTGGAGGACAAGAGCCATGACAGACACATAGAGGGCTCGGCTCACCCCCCAGCCTCGGGCAAGGAGCCGGGGTGGTGTTAGCCCAGCCCCGGGACGGGGACCTTCATGGGACAGGGTCCAAGGAACTGGAAAGAGGGGATGTCCTCTGTCACCTTCCCTGTCCCTTCAGGGGACACAGAGAACAGAGCCCATGCCAGACAGCTGAGCTCAGGGGCCCCTCTCCTTCTGGTAGCAGAACGGCAGCAGCCCCCTCCCCATCACCAGCCCACCGCGAGGAGGGTGGGGGGTTAAAGAAGGGTACGTGGGGGTCCTGGGGCTGGGACCCACCTCAGCTCCCCTTCACCCCGGCAAGGCTTCAGCAGCAAATGGATGAAATCCCCAGGACAGGCACAGCACCCAGGGAAGGGCTCCCCCTCCTCCCCTCAGGTTCCTCCCCACCGACCCCCCTGGACAGGCACTTGTCCCCAGGCCAAGCTGTGCATGGCAGCTGGGTGACACCCACGCGAGCAGGGCACTTCCGAGATTGGAGGGCAGGGACAGGGGTGCTGGATTTTGGGTGGCCAGGGAAGGCAAGCAGCTGGATCGGCACGGCGGGGACAGGGCACTCACCGCTGGATACGGCCCGGCCTGAGCCCCGTCAGCTCCGAGGGCGCGCGTTGAGGCCAACGCGCAGAGGAAACGAGGGTTCAGCCCAAAATCTCCCCCAGCCCCCGCGATGCAGCACGGCACTTCTGCTTTCCTGCGCCGCTTCCTGCGCCGTGGCGTTGGGGCGCTGCAGCTGCCAACCCGGCCGCCCCACAGGAGGCAGGAGCCAGCCCCAGCCCCCAGCTCCTGCCATGGGGCACTGGGGACGCTGCTGGGGTGGGCAGTGGCTCTGCTTCTCCTTCCTTGCTGTGGGAGAACCTCGGGGGCAGCTGGTTTGTCCCCCAGCCCAGCTCAAGGGTGGTGGGTTTGCGATGGAGGTGACAGGAGCACCTCTCAGCCACGAGACCGAGGGCCAGGGGAGCTGCAGGGCTCTGCCAGATGGGAGCGGTGCAAGGAGAGGGCAGTGAGACCCCCGCAGCTGTGAGGAAGACCCTGCCTTCAGCACCCAGCCTGGTCAAGCTGGGACCCCAGAAGCTGCCTCTCGCCTGCTACCAGAAGAGGAAGTGAGAGCGTGGAGCAGCTGGGGGCACCACGAGGGGCTGGCGTGTCCCCCCTCACACTGCCCACTGCCTCCGCAGCACCACCAGAGCCTGGTACCCACCCAGCAGCCCCCCAGAAGTACAGGCTGCTCAGCCCCCAAACCCCCCCAGGGGATGCAGTAACGCCAGTGGAGTCACTTCCCACCCCGAACCCCCTACACGCCTGCTGCAGGGCTCTTAAGCCGTGGCTGTCACAGCGCAGACGGCCACGGAGCTGGCACCAGGACCCATTTGGTGGCGTAGGCTCCCTCTACAAGGGAAAAACTGAGCTTCTGTTTTAGCAGACACACCGAGAATTTGCGCCCTGTGTTGCCTCAGCCCCTGGCACAAGGGGGGACCTGCACTGAGCTTGCCAAGGGCCTGGGTTTGCCACAGCCTCCGTAACAGGTATCAGCCTCACCAGAGATTTATTACTTCTTTACAGCAAGAAGAGGTGACCGAGAGCGGGAGCTGGTCCCAGCACCACACACGCTGGCACCCAGGGCAGCCCCCGCGCCCCGAGCTCGGCAGCTCCTACAGCTTCTTGCCCTTCTTCAGCCTGTTGCGCTGCCACGTGTCGTACTTCCGCAGGCGCCTCCAATACTCGATGGAGTCGGGGTCCAGCTCCTCCAGCTTCTTGGGGGGTCCGAGGTGGATCTTGAAGAGCCTGGGGGCAAACGCAGAGGCCGTGAGGCTGCGGCGGGGAGGGCAGAGGGACAGGCAGGGCACGGAGCGGCTGAGGCGAGATCAGGACGCGCGGGTCCCTCACCCGCACCCCCAGTGCCGCCTGCTCTCGTCCCCTGGCCCTCGGGGAGGGTCTCAGAGCACTTTCCCACCTCTCAGAACAGTTCTCTGCCTTTTTACACTTGTGAGCCCCTCGGGGACGGCAGCGCTGCCACCACGGGCACCCCAGGAGGGAGGGACCCCCGGGGGGGCGGCAGCCGGGCGAGCACCTACCACTCGGGGTACTCGGAGTCGGGCTTCAGGGTCACCTCCGGCCCCTCCTTGAAGTAGTTGACGCCCATGGCGTGGGTGGCGAGCATGGCGGGGTCCGTGCACAGCTCCGGCCCCTTCGGCGCCTCCTTGGGCGCGCTCTTGCCCTTGGCCTTCACGGCTGCGGGGACAAGGGGACAGTCAGGGCCGGGGGTGCCGCGGGGGGGCGGCTGGGGAAGGGACGGGGGCTCGGCCGGAGCAGGACCGGGGGGGGACGCCGGGCACAGCGGGCGGGACGCGGCTCACCCGCTTTCTTGGCGTATCCGCGGCCCGGGCCGGGCAGCACCAGCCGCGCTGCCCGCAGCAGGCCCCGGGCGGCCATGGCCGGGCAGCGGCAGCCGTGGCGGGGCCGCGGGGCGCGACGGGAACCGGGGACGGGGGCAGGGCCGCGCCTGCGCGGCGGCGGCGGCGCCCGGAAGCGGCGGGACCGAGCGAGCGCCGGTGCCGGCCCCGCTCCTCGCCCCGGGCCGGCGGCGAGAGGGTCCCCCCGGCCCCCGCCAGCGGGGAGAGCCCCGCGGGGCGGTCCTGCCTGCGTCCCGGCCCGCCCCGAGCCTCCGCCCGCCATGGAGGGCGGCATGGAGTTCCAGGCGGCCGCCCCCGAGGCGCCGGAGCCGCCGGCCATGGACACGGAGGAAGGGCCGGCGGGGCGGGCCGGCTGCCCCGAGCCCCGCGGGGGCGCCGGGCGGCCGGAGGGACCCCCCTTGCTCGCCCCGCCGCCCGGCCGGGGCTGCGGGCAGGAGCTGCCCGAGGGTCAGCGGGGGGACCCGGGGCCTGCTCGGGCCTCGCGCCTCGGGGGAGGCAGGGACGGACGAGCCGAGCTTCGCCAGGGCTCGGGAGGAGAGATGGACGAAGAGGTGGTGACGCCGCGGGGCTCCACCGGCTGGAAACCCGGCGTCCCCGGGTACCCCCGAGCCCCCGGCAGCGGCGACCCGGCGGGCATGGAGCTGGACGAGCCCCCCGCGGCCGCCACTTGCCCGGGCAGGGCCGCGTGGGACGAGGATGCGGAGGACGAAGCCTTGGAGATGCGGGGCCTGCTGGCCCAGCTCGAGACACTCGCCCCCGACCTCGGCGACCGCTCGGCCACCTCGGAGCGGGGCCCGACGCCCTCCTCGAGCGCCGGCGCAGCCCCTCGGGCGAGCAAAGGGCCCACGCGGCGCCCCGGGCGGTGTCGGGGCGAGTGCCGGCCGTGCCCGCTGCACGTGGCCACGGGCCGGGGCCTGGGAACGCGGCCCTGCTGCTCCCAGCACTCGCCGCCCTGCTCCCGGCCCTGCCACGGGCTGCTCTTCGCCGAGGCCGACCGGGAGGACTTGCTGAGCCTCCTTTGCTACGAGGGGGGGACTGCCCGAGGCTGGCGACGAGACGCCCTTGGCCCGTTCCGACGTCCTGGCCGGAACCAGCGTGGAGATGCTCCAGGCTCAGGAGGAACTGGCTGCTGTGGAGGAGCCTGAAGAGCTGGGGAGGCCAGAGAGCTCGGAGGAAGAACCGTCTGGCAGCTGGTGTTATGGAGAGGGGCTCTGCGAGGTCGACTCTGCCTGCGAGGGCAATCGGGACGGTTCCCCGGAGCCAGCCTGGGTGGCCCTGCCTCCCGCTCCGGCCGGGGTCCCAGAGCAGCCCCCCCCCAGGCGGCGTGACCGTGAGTGCATCGCGCACGCGCTGCCGTCATGCGGCGGCAAGCCTGGACGTGCCCCTCGGCTCTGCTCCCTCATGGGCTTTCGGGTGGGGGCAGAGGGGAGCCAGAGCTGTCTTTTCCTCGGGTCTTACAGGTGCCCAGACAAGACCCTTGGTACTGCCCTGAATGTGGGGTGGATACTTGCATGGGCGTCTGATCTGTGCATGCCCCAGGGAAGAGGCTGGTGGGTCTGAAGAGCCCTCAGCCACAGCTTGCTGTGCCCCCCCAGCCTCAGGGTGCTGTGCTCCTCCCTGTCCCAGTGCCCCAGGGGCAGCTTGGCCACAGGGTGGGCAGCCTGAATCCCTGGGACCACAACCAGCACCTCACTGGCTCCCTCATTGCTTTGCAGGACAGGGAACCCCCATCGTCCCACCTGGCCTTCAAAGAGGGTGAGTTGTTTCTGTGCTCAAGCAACAAGAGCACCCAGGAGTCCTGACCTACCATCTCCTGTGCTGACCGCAAATGTGGGTTGGCCGGGGGTCCCAGGCAGGGAGGGAGCAGCCGCACAGGCTGAAGACATGGCTGAGGGCTCCAGGTGGCTCATCCGATCCCAGCTCGCCCCTCACCAAGCAAATGAGGCTGCTTCAGGGATCGGGGAAGGGAGCTGCTTGGGCTCGGGAAGGGAGAAAGAAGGGTGCCGGCTTTTACCTGAGGGAAGGAAGAAGGAGCGCTGGGGTCAGAGTTGGTCCTCCAATGGTGCCAGGAGCCCAGCTCCCAAGCACCGAGCTGCTTTTCTGCGTGTAGGAGTGCAGCGAGCAGGCAGGAGGAGTTGGTACCTCCAGTTTTCAGAGTTGGGGGGGTACCAAACCCTGCTTAGTCCCTACTGATGCCTCAGTTCCAGGCCCTTGCGACCCGGAGGATCTGCTGGACGGTGTGATTTTTGGGGCAAAGTACCTGGGCTCCACGCAGCTGGTCTCGGAGAGGAACCCCCCGACCAGCGTCCGCATGGCCCAGGCCCAGGAGGCGGTGGACAGGATCAAGGTGCAGGAGGGTAGAGGGGTCTGACTGCCACCAGCCTGGCCCTTTGCGGGCGTTCGGCAGCGCTCAGGACCTGCCCGGAGGGACCCAAGAGGAGTCCTGGCAGCAGCAGTGACCTCTCCTGGACGCTCTGTTCTGCAGGCACCCGAGGGGGAGTCCCAGCCCATGACGGAGGTGGATCTGTTTGTCTCCACGCAGAGGATTAAGGTGCTCACGGCTGACACGCAGGTGAGCAGGGAATGGGAGCACCCACATGGCTTTGGAGCTGCTGAAACCTTCCTGCTTGGCCTTGGGATCTTGGCTTTGCACCCCCTCCAGTGGGGTCGTGCCTAAGGATGGCCTGAGGGCGAGGACACGTGTCTCGAGGAGACCTGTGAGTCCGTGGCCATCCCACACAGCCGTGTCGTGTCCCTCAACTCTCTGCGTAACTGCATGAGGCTTCTCATGCAAGCTGTGCCTTGCAGGAGCTGCAGGGATCTGCAATCAAGCTCCAGAGAGCCCAGGCCTAGAAATTTCTGTAGCTCTTTGCCTCAGGATTGGTTTCTGCTGTATAGTAAGAGCTGTCTTGTCTCCTGGCAGCACCCAGAAACACAGATGAGTCCTTGATTGAAGGAGCTGTTTGTACATTTTAGCATAGACGTGGTTTCTGCCCAGCGTGTTCCAGGCATTTAAGCTGCATCCCGGCCTGGTGGCATTTGAACCCTAACCCTCCCTGCATGTGGTGATGCCCCTCTCGCTCACGGGCTGCCTGTGGGGCCCATCAGGCTGGGGAGAGCTGAATGTTTCTGCCCTTGTCTCCCTTGCCAGGAGGCCATGATGGATCACTCCCTCCAGACCATCTCCTACATCGCCGACATCGGCTCGCTCGTGGTGCTCATGGCACGCCGGAAACTGCCCCGACGGTCCGAGGTGGCGGAGGAGAAGCGGCTCTACAAGATGATCTGCCACGTCTTCCACTCGGCTGACGTGAGGCAACACATGAGTCTCTCGGGAGCAGGGGGTGGCCTTGGGGTCCTGTCCCGCTGTAGCAGCCCGGTGCTCTGGGTCTCCACGCTGGGAGCTCCTGATGAGCACATAGAGGGGGAAAGAGCTCGGCCCAAGTGCCTGAACAACAAAAGTGGGGAGGATTGGCACCATAAAGGGGCCCGTTCAGGCAGGGAAGGAGCCAGGATGACCTGGAGCTCCCAGGGCGTTTGCGGGGCGCTGGCAGGCCTTGGCCCCATTTGGCCACGGGACCTCGGGCACCAACAACCCCTGTCTTTCCCCAGGCCCAAATCATTGCTCAGGCCATCGGGCAGGCGTTCGGCGTGGCCTACCAGCGCTTCCTGGAGGCCAACAGCATCGACCCGAGCGAGCTGAGCCCTCGCCAGTATAGCCGTGCCCTTGAGGACCAAGAGCAATACAACGCGGAGCTGACCCACTTCTCCCGGCAGGAGAACTGCAAGGACGTAAGAGCTGCTTTGGATGGGTGGGGACAGTGTGGGGCACCCGCTGGCACCCCTGTGTCGTCCCCTCCACAGCTCAGTGACCCGCTGAAGGGCTCCCTGCACAACTGGGCCCCATTCCAGCTGGCTGTGAGCCCAGGACAGTTGTGCTGGGGCCAGGACATGTGCCTCATGACTCTAGTGACTGTAACCCGTCTGTTTCTCCCCTCTTCCTCCCTCCAGGTCTGCATCCGGAAGCAGAAGGGGGAGATCCTGGGCATCGCCGTCGTAGAGTCGGGCTGGGGCTCCATCTTACCCACCGTGGTCATCGCCAACCTGATGCACGGGGGTCCAGCGGAGAGGTCGGGCGAGCTGAGCATCGGGGACCGCCTCATGTCCGTGAACGGGACGAGCCTGGTGGGGCTGCCCCTCTCCACCTGCCAGAGCATCATCCGGGTGAGCCAGGCCTGCGTGTAGGGTGGCCTCCCCACCACCTGGTGGGAGGGTGAGAGCTGGCGGAGGTGGCGACCGGCCTGAAATTCTGGGGGTGTCTGCAACGCCGGGATCACCCCCTGGTGCTCCTGGCATGGGGGTGAGTGGGTGGCAGGAGGCTGTGGGGATGGAGCGGCCAAGGGCATGCCAGGGGGACTGTGACAGCCCCTGCTCTGAGTGCTTGGAAGGGAGGGATGAGACAAGGCAGGGAATTAAATTTGCTGCGGCAGGATGCTGCCTGAGGAGGAGGGTGGGTGAGGAGGCAGGCACTTGTCCTGGAAGGAACCTGTTGTATCTTCTAATTCCTGGGCAGGAAGGGGCTGAAAGTAAGGACAGTGTGGCCTCAGGGGCAGAGTGAGACATCTTGCGCTGGATTTATAAGTTCTTCTTGAGCTTCTGTCTTCAGGATCCCTGTGTGTGCCTCAGTTTCCCCACTGAAAAGAGGTTGCTAATCCTCAGCCATCCCGTGAGCAACGTGGCCACATCACCCCTCTGAACTGTGCTGAATAGCTCTCCAAAGTCTGACAAAGCCCTGTTCCGTCTTCCAGGAGCTGAAGCACCAGGTAGAAGTGACGCTGAACATCGTACACTGTTCCCCTGTCACCACGGCTGTCATCCGGCGCCCTGACTCCAAGTACCAGCTGGGCTTCTGCGTTGAGAACGGCGTGGTGAGTGCCCGCGGAGGTGGGAGCAGGGTCAGCCGTGGGCTTCAGCCGCTCGTCTGCCAGAGGGACGCGCGGTCCTGGCTGTGTCCGCACAGACGGATGCATGGCTCCCGTGCTCCTTGTGCCTACCGGGGCTGAGGTTTCACAGGGCTCTGCCCTGCCACAGCAAAGGCTCTTTGTAGCTCTCCTGCAGCACCTGTGGTTAGATCACTCTCCGTGGTGCTCCTTAGCTGTTTGCTTTTGGGGTGGTGGCTTCTTTCTGGCTTTTTTGGCGTGACCTTAGTGACATTTGTTGCTCTCCTTAGTGCCCCTGCCACTCCCTGCTCTGGGCTCCACAGTGGCTGGGTTGGAAAGGCGGAGAGAAATGTTTCCAGGACCCATGGGAGCTGATGGGGTGGGTGGGCAGTGAAGGGGGTGTTACGGCCGTATCACACACTCACCAGTGCTCCCAGTAGTGTTGGAGACGTGGTTACCATGCGGGTGCATCAGAGCTGCTGTCCCAGGGAGAAGCTCTGGCTCTGCAGCCAGATGGGAGCACAAGGGTTCAAGGGGTGGATGGGGGGAGCTCAATAACAGGCTCCCCTTGCCCTACAGCTCAGCATGTCACTGCTGACAGCAACCCAAGGGGCCATCCCTGCCCTCGCTGCATGCCCGTGGGCTGGGAGAGACGGCATCCAAGTCCAAAGTTCTTACCAGGAGCCTGCACGGCTGAGAGGGTTTGGGGGGGTGGTTGCGCATGGGCCTGGGCTGTGAGCACAGCTCTGCTCTTACCAGCTCTCCCTGCTCCCCAGATCTGCAGCCTGATGCGTGGGGGCATCGCAGAGAGAGGTGGCATCCGCGTGGGACACCGCATCATCGAGATCAACGGGCAGAGCGTGGTGGCAACGCCCCATGAGAAAATCATCCAGATCCTTACGCAGGCGGTCAGCGAGGTGAGCCGGGCTGGGCGACCGCGGATCCCCGTGCCCTGGGGCAGCTGCGTGTGAGGCAGGCTGGGCTCAGTTTTGCACCAGCACCCTGCAGCCTGGGGCTTGGCATCTCCCAGCTGACCTCTGCGTCTCTGCCTTAGGTCCACATCAAGACCATGCCGGCCTCCACGTACCGCTTACTGACCGGGCAGGAGCAGCCCGTCTTCCTCTGAGCCTCCAGCTGTGCCCAGCTGTGGCTGTGCACGCCAGGACCCAGGGCTGCGAGTGCAGGACAGACTCTGCCTCCTGCCCCAGCACCCTCATAGGAGCCCTCTGGTTCCTGAGGCCTAACCCTGCACCTCTTTCAAGTTTTGCTCAGGACACAGTGGGGGACTCTAGGGGCCTGACACCCGGCTCGAGCAGTGTCACAGCCTATGGTGCCGCAGTTTGGGCGCTTCCCCCCCCTATATTTACCCCTCTCTGCCTCACAGTGCCTGCACGGTGCCTGTCCCGTTGCTTCACAGCGTCCCTTACCTTAGGCTGGTGCTGGCAGGAGGAGAAGGGACCCTGCATGAAATGTCACCCCATCCAGTCACCACAGATCGTGCTTTTACACTCACCAACGGTGCCTTTCTCCCTGTGGAGATGGTGCTGGACGCACAGCTCCAGGGCTCACCCTAGCACAGCCCCAGAGCAGGGCTGACGCTGCCCACTGCTCTGTGGGCACACGCTGGCACCCCTTAGGGAGAGCTGGCAGCTCCCAGGCTCAGCCTTAAGTGCAGCAGCACCTTGGTACCTGCTCCTCCTCCCTGGCTTTGCTGGGGCCTGTCAGGGGTGCAAACAAACTCCCTGTCAGCAGCAAGCTGGGAAACTACCTCTGCTCTTCCCTGGTGCTGCCTTTAACTGCTTTGCACACACGGCCTGGCCCCAGCCTGCCAGGGTATGGAGTTGAAGCCCTCAGGGCTCAGCGCAGGAAAAGGGAACAGGGCGCTGCACGGTCCCACGTCCCGGGGCAGCTTGGGGCCATGAGCCCCAAGGCCCAGCCCCTGGTGATGTGTCTTTTCGGAAATGGGTCTCTGGACCCTTGTGGCTGAGGCAGCACTGTTGTGGCTTTGCCTGTGTGCTTGGTTGATGTAAAAAATAAAAGTTTTGGGGAACATGGGAAGCTGCGTTTCCGGAGCCCTGGCTGGGCTGCAGCAGAGGAGGCTCAGCTCAGGGCCACGCACCCCGAGCCGCCTGCGGTGCCAGATGTCAGCACAACCCCGGCCCGATTCCCTCAGCCATCCCTCTTGGGGCAAGCAGGGTGTCTGGCTGCAGAGGTGCCTGCGTCCCAGCAAAGCCACCCAGAATGCACAAAAACAGCCCCTCCTGATCAAAATCCCTTTTTTATTCCAGCAGCAGAGGCCGTGGCCAAAAATGGTCCCGGGTGGCGGGGGGAACGGCAGGATTAGGCTCAACCCACCCTGGCCGTGGGGTGCTGCACGGGACCAGCACTGGCACATGGACCTGGTGGTGTGGGGCTGTGGCAGGGACAGAGGCCAGCGGTGCCACTACACGTCTGTAGCTGGGCCCCACTCATAGCCTTCATCTTCATCAGAGTCGTCCCTGGCTCGTGTGAACCTCTTCCTCACGGCGTCATGCTCGTATTCCCTGGGGGATGAGAATCCACAGTGATGCCTCTGCCATGGCGGCAGAGACAGCTCCCCGTGGGAGGCTCGGGGTACCTGATGCTGTCATAGCGCTGGCCCCGCTGGCTCTGCCGCTGCTGCTGCTCGGTCACCTGTGAGAGACCAGAGAGGTGGGGAGGTCAGAGGTAGGGGCAGGGTTTGTGCCCCAGCCTGGGGCTGGGCTGCGTTCCCCCATAGGGAACCAGAGCAGGGCGCAATGCGCAGCTGGACCCCGCAGCAGCTAGAGGTGACATCCTGCCTGTGCCACAGGGGACAGGAATTAGCCCCTGCAGTGAGGCGCTGTGCCACCGCTCCCCTGCTCCACCAGCCCCTTGTACTAGGATGGGGGGACCCACCTGCTCCATCAGGTCATGGCTCAGGGACATCTGTGCTGGCTCAGAGGAGCGGGCCAGCCCCGGCTGGTCGTAGGTGTCCTCTGCCTCGCCGTCGGTGTAGGCACCTGTCTCGCCGTCCGTGTCATCGTAGTCGCTGTTGGCGTGACTGTCACAGGTCAGGTAGCCCAAGGCTGCTGTGGACGGTGGGTCCAGCAGGTCCAGACTGTCCTGCAGTGCCACATCTGCCTGCGGGGTAGGGATGGCAGAGACCTGGGACCCCAGATGTGGAGGGGGCCAGGGCATGGGCCCGTCACCTGCCAGGCTGCAGCCTCAGCAGGCTGAGCCTTGCTGCAGGGACCCCGTGCCTCGTACCTGCTCTGCTGCCGTCCAGATGGGCTGGCTCTGCTGCGTCCTGATGATGTCCTTGATGGCCTCGTACCAGGCGTTGCTGCTGAGGCTGATGGTGGCAGTGAAGAGGTGGCTGCAGTACTTCTTCATCTTGCTGGCCTGGGCGTAGAGGCGCCGGGAGCTCTTCCTGGAGTCGGGCGCCAGCCACTGGCGCATGGCCTTGATGGCCTGACGGCTCTCGGGCTCGCAGAACACCACCACCGGGTAGTA